>PPNP02000004.1:0-600000 GCA_003708205.2 Isabelozyma gotoi | reverse complement strand
TCTGTTCTGGTTTTATGGAATTGATCGACTCGTTAAGGTTAGGAATAGGATACAGATCAGGAATGGCGTTTTGTTGTTTGTTCAACGATATTTCTGATGGAGAAGGTTCTTGGAACAAGTTCATAGAAACGGACGAATGCTTATACTTGTGACCTTTTCTATGGGCTGGTTTTACTGTTAATGACGAATTGGATCCATTACCATGAAGCATCATTTCCTGGGGTTTGAAGTTGAATGGTTGGTATCTTGTAGGAGAGCTGGTCCTTCTCACAGGGGATTTGGCTCTATAGGCTCTTCCTACTCTTGTTGGAGAGGATGATCTTGATGGAGATGCTGTTCTAACTGTGCTAGAAGTAGGAGGGAAGTTACCCAAGGTGGAATATGATGATTTTCCTGGCAAATGGACGGAGTTCCTATTACCAGGAGTATTTTGTATAGGAGAATGAATAGGACTATTTGCATCTTCAGATAAACCATAACGACTAGATTCCATTAAGAAGATGGCCGATTTTGGCCGTGGTCTGGAACCACCATTTCTTACTTGAGACGAAGCCGAAGGTTTAAGAATAGGGGAGTTGGATAGTGACGAATTGGAGTAACGTCTATTATGAATAGGAACTCCTATGGTACTGTATGACATGGACGGACTATAATCGGCAGTATTATCGTTGATGGAGTCGGATGAGAAGTTGGTACTGGCAAGGAATTTGAGATCAGGAGGTTGTTTGAAGGTATTGGTAGGTATGCTATCTTTGGGTTGATGATTATGAACGAATGCTGGAGATTCTAATAACCCTGCTTCCAACGCAGGATCTTCTTCTTCGATATCTTCGTCAATATATATAACCGAGCTTCTGTCATAACCACTATCATGAGTGTCGTCACCGTAATTGGACATGTTGACGTGGAACGGATTATTGTGTTATTCGTAATAAACAAGGGTCGTTATGCTTGACAAAGGTTTCTAAAACGATAAAATGGGTCAAAATCAACTTTCAGGCCTTAAATTACCCGAAAAATATCCATAAGCAGTAAACTGACGGTAAATGGTAGCCACTTTCACCGGTCTATTTTTGTATCTTTTGTTGTACATTGACGTGTTGACGAATGCGGAAGTGATGCCATCGTGTCGCGGTGCACGGATGCAAGGGTAGAGATGTACGGGTTTGAAACATTGACTGCAAACTCTTAATTATATCTATGTCCAACTATACATTTACTTATGGAGGGTTCTCTCTTGTTGTGTAGGCGTCAAACAACAGGAGATTGATACATCCGTCATTGAGGGCAGCTCCGGTGTCTTCCAACAACTGGTAGCTTTTGAGAGAGAACTCGTTGCCTGACGGCTGTTGCACATTAGCTCCTCCAAGGATTCCAAAGGCAGCTGTAAAAGAGACAGAATCTCTACGGGCCGGTACAAGCAAAAGATTGCTATCGTTAACGCAATGAACGTCACTATCCAGGCTCAACTCCTGTTTATCAAGCATTATAGCACAGTCAATCTTGCTATCATCAATATAATTAGTGAACGGATTGGTACTGTTGGGCTCAGGTAGATTGAACATGGAAGATACTAACGAAAGTCCTGATGCCGGTCCCTTAGAATACTCTGAGTTAGAGTTGGCATTCAAGTCAGTATCATTGGCACCTCCTCCATCAACGTTCATTTTAATGAGATCATCTCCGGGGCTCAAGCTATTGTTGGGAATAGCTGGTGAGACTCCATCTCCAAGCTCACTTTCAGTATTAGACGTGAGCGAGATGGTTAATGAGCTCTTAAGTAGAAGCAACAAGTCATATAGTAAGATCTTCAACTTATCATTGTCATTGGACAAGAATCGGGAATTCAAGAGTGAAATCAAATTCTTAATGAATGTGAACTGTTCTCCATCATGTCTAATGATAATTGCAGTTAATGACATCTTATGAATGATCAAAATCCTCAAAAAGATAGATATGCTGTCGTACAAGTTTCTGTTATTATTTTCCACAGCAAAATCAGAGTTGACCGCATGAACTAACTTAAGAAGAAACCGTGATAATTCCTGGAAGAACTTGTATGTTGAGGGAACACTGTCTACTGATGACACAGAAAACTTCTTAAAGTAATCCTTCAACACTGGAAGCAAGTTCATTGAGGTACTAGGTCTATTGAGTACCACAACCTCGTTGGACATCGCAGGAGTAGATTCCTCCGTGAAGTAAGTGAAACTGGTGTCTCTCAAAAAGATGCTCTCCAAAATGTTGAAGATTTTTACTTTGTAGTTCCAGTTCAAGTAATTGAATAGTTCTCCAAAAAAGGAGTTGTAATATACAAAATGAAATTTCAAATTGTCTAGAATAGTCGATACCATCTCCTCTAAGTCCACCATCAACTGTTCTCCCAGTGAATGTTTCAACTCTTTGGTGGTGATTGATTTGAGAAGACACTGCACAATAGGAAGATTGAATTCATTAGTTTTTTCAATTAGCTTCAAAATATCACCTTTTGATTCGATTGGGTCATTCCCATTCAGAAGTAACTGATTACAAATGAAAATAGAATTGTCGAGAGATAAGTACCGACTGAACTCATCAATAGCATATTTTGTTTGGAGAATTAGAATTTGTCTCATTAACAAAAGCAACTGACCCTGATAGTTTTCGAAAACATATGTCTTTTCTATAGGATTTATTCTGAGTCCTTTTAATGCAAAACTGAATGCTGAAGCTCCATAACGTTTGTTATGATAGTATCTGAGAAGATTCAACATTAATATTTGGTTCTTGGAGAGATGACTTAATTCTTCACCATCTGCTCCGAAGAGCACTTCGTAAGTGATTTTGGTGGTAATATCTTGATACTCAGAGTCTGCACCACCTCTTTGAAATATATTTATCAACTCATGGATGAGAAACACTTCATAGTAAATCAACTTCTTGAAGAAAGTTGTCAAGCTAGCGAAGTCACTCAATTTAACTAATTCAGAAACCAACGTAGAAAAATGGTTAGAAAATGCTGAAACGTCTTCTAAAAGTAAGATTCTCTTACAATTAATGAGAATTTTAATGACATTAGTCTCTTGTTCTTCACTGAGACTATTAGTAAGAAGAAAGTTAAAGAGAACATTCAAATTTTCTTTAACTTTTTTAGGGTCTTTGAAGCTCTCACTAGTGAAGTTCAAAGTTTCTAAACCATTAAAACTATCTTTCAACTCTTCTAAATCCATGATTTTCACAGGTGATTCCACCAAAGTTTCTAAATCAGATTTGAAAAGTTCATAAGTGTACTTTTCATTTTTATTTTCTTGATTTCCTATTTTCAAAGGTGAGTCAACAGTTTCTTTGGAAAAAAGCAATTTGTTAATTCCAGTTGACGCTGATTCATTATTACTGGAAGGTGGTGGATTAGTCTTCTCCATGATTCGATCAATGAATTGCCATACGTCAGCAAATCTGAAATAATCATATTCCCTACTCAGAAGATCCTTGTAGTTAATAATTATTAACTTAAAAAGATCATAAGCTGTAGTCGCAGATTCATAATTAATCCCAGCAATAAACTTGACTAGCTTAGAATGTCTGATTATTAATTTGGCAACCAAATATAAAGAGTCGAGGTAAAATATGATATTTTTACCTTCATTCTTCAAGATGAACTTGACAAACACCTTAAAGAACACAGTCAAATTATCACATATGGAATAGAATCTGTAGAAATTGGTAATAATATTTGGATTTATATGGATCAATTTTGGGGAGGCAGTAATTTTTAACTTAACGGCTGTAGTGAACCAATTAACTAATAAGAACTTTAAACCTACGTTCAATCCCTTAATGTAAGACAAATTAGTCTCAAAATTTTCGTCAAAACCGTTATTAACTAGTTTGTCAATGAGCTCATACTGGAGGATCTGTTTACCGGTTTCAAACTTTTCTTTGAAGTCAAAGCCCTCTGGAGTCCACTTCTGTAAAATGTTATCACATTGCTTATTATTCAATACTGGGAGATTTTTTAAGATAGCCAAATGGGCATCCACTTGCAGACTATAGATTTTATCATCATTTCCAGGTGTCACATAAAAAATTCCCGAAGCAATTAGCTTTCTAAGGTAAGCAGATATTGTAATAACTTTCAATTGATACAATTCATTGATTAACACATACAAATTGTAGTTATTGATTTCTTCATTATCAGCTCCGACAAAGTCATAGATGATTTCCAAAATTTCATTTTCGAATTCTGCTTTGAGATTATTCACATTTTTGGCAAATGAGTTCTGTAATACTTTTCTTTTCAAGAAATTACAAACTGTAAGTATCCCTTCACTCGAAGGTGAAGTATCACGAGCGTTTGTTATACACCAAAATATTACCAACTTCAAATTGATTTTCCATGAATGAACATCCTTAACTTTTGGTCTTAGAAGGGTAGCCAAATCGTCAGAGAGTGCCAATTTGTCCAATTGAATAATTATCTTGAGAATATCATCACTGCTTCGATTAATGTAGGTATGATCACTTCTTTCCATTACTTCCTGAGCAGTTGCTGCTGGCGATGGAGAAGGAGCTGATTGGCTCGAAACAGGAACGTTAAGGAATGAACTCCTTCTATTGGTAACACGGTCAGTTGAGGAAGGAGGTGCCATTTCTGCTTGTGGAGTTTGATACAAATGCTTCATATTGAGCATTAAGCTTTCATTTCTATACTTCACCAATTGAAGCTGTTTGTGAAGTTCTTCGTGCTCAGCACTAGATATCATATTGGTATGGTCTTCCAACAATATTCGATATAACACTTCATTTATCAACATCCAATAATTGGGAATAATGAATACATTGGTGTTGAGTCTGAACAAGTAATTGACGGAATCTGATATGAGAAGAAGAATGCTTTGCTTGAGCTTTTGTGGTAATGATGATTGGGAGGATGGGATAGTGGAAGTCTTGTCATTCTGACGAGTTGCAGATGAGGAGGACGAAGACTTAGCGGAAAATATGGGGATTTTCTCGATGAAAAAGTAATTAAGTAAGAAGAGTTCACTTAGTTCTTTGCATAAGTAATCATGTTTAATGATATCGTTCCAGAAGATTTTGATAAGAGTCAATGCCACCAAAGTTTGTCCGTAGTTGATATTTATCTCCACTGGTAACGAAGTATCAAGAGAAGCATCGTCTCCATCTGCTCTCGATACCGCAAGGAACTGAGAGATAATATGGGGTTCTAAAGGTAAACCTTCTCTCAAGAACTTTAGTATTGCTGAGAGGAAGAAGGTTCTGTCTAGTAAGCATTCGATGTAGAGGGTTTGGGTATAATTCAACAAATAATTGAGCTTTGCTGAATACTGTTGCTTCTTCTCTGGTGCATGAACTGTTCCAAGATCCTTAGAGAACTTGTAGATGTAATCGACCACCTGTTGAGTCCATTCTTGGAGCCATTGAGCTTCAAGAGAGGCTAACGACGGAAGAACTATACTATTAGGAAGCGGACTATTAGCTGCTTGATGTTTTGACTGGAGCTTTTTACGAAGTACAAGCAATTCACTATAGAGAGAACACTTGGTAAACCAAATGGCTCTGGGTAAAGGGACATTTTTGGAACAAAGACTATCGACCAAGATCTTATTTCTTATCCCATGAGGAAGCTTATTGGATAGTTTCAGTAGAGGGATATTTGGATTACTCAATTCTCGGAGCCATGATTCCTTTTTCAGAGCAGTTAGAGTAACACGAGGAGGGATTTTGAAGTTATTGGATTCATACTTAATCTTATTGATTTCTTCATTTCTAGTCTTATAAGCGTTGGTCAAATGCTGTGAAAGTTCCTTGAGGATGTTGTTACAGTTGGTAGTTGATGAAAATATCGTTGCTTGGATCAAATTCCTCGATGAATAGTATTCATTGGCGACATGAGGAGCTTCAAAATAGCCTTTATTGGAGAAAGACGAATTATTCAACTTTTCTCTCTCAGCTGCCGCCTTATCTTTGGGCAAGTGGGTATGATCCTTCCACGGCTCATAATCGGGGTATGTCAGTTCTTTGATTTCATCGGTTTCATTGTCAAAATCGTTCATGGGATAGATGGGAAGATCTGGCTTCTCCATCAGGTATTTGAGTGCTAGAAGTTCATCTTTGGTGCTGTTGGAATATGACGTTCGATTGTGGGAAGATAGCAAGCTATTCCTATTCCTGAGCTTTGACATGGTTAATTACAATGATTAGAGAAGGAAAGGAGATAATAAAAGAAGGTAATGGTTAGTAGACCCAAAATGGCAGGTAATGGGAATTTGCGCTAATGAGATTGCAATTTGATTTGGTGCGGAGCCGGAATTTTGGCTATTATGGGACAGATTCCGGACTGGACCAAGAAAGAGACGTGAAAGCGAAAGGGAAAGGGAAAGTGAAGAGATGTAGAAGGAAGCAGATGACCGAATATTTGTAGATAGAGGTCAAAAATGGAGGTTTGAGCTGAAAGATGGCAATTTAAGGGCTTTGAGAAACTGGACACTGCCTTTACTATGAATAGTAACTGTTAATTGCCTAAAGTGGTTCTTCGTAGAAATCAAATAATAACTAATTGACTTAAATCAGTTACAAAATTTCGTGTTCCACAACTCTGGATAACCACATGGAGTTCCAGGGAATGAATAGGCGAATAAAATAGACTTGTGGTTTACGGGTGCAAATATAGTAATAAGCTACTCTTACGTGATACAGCTCTTAGTAATGAATCTAATAAGACAGTTATATAGTGTTGAGCCGTAGCTCTCTATTGATGTTGTACAGTTCTACCAGTCGTCGTCGTCATCATCATCCTCATCGTCACTATCCCTGGTTGCACCTCTCTTCTTCAAAGCATCAGCAAGAGAACCAGCCAAGGTAGTTTCTTCGGTCTTCTTTGCCTTCAATGCATCTGCCAACCCATTACCTAAACCATTGGAGGCGGCAGCACCATTGCTTGCGGCCGAAGGAGCGACTGGAGTCGAAGCAACGTTGTTAGCCACGGGAGTTGGGGCTGCTGGAGCTGGTTTTGCTGCCACAGTACCGTTGGTTGCAGGTGGATCACATGGAGTCATGTAGTCCAAAGGAGACCATCCTTCTACGGTTTCTTTCAAATCTTTGACAAGACCCCATTTACCGTTGATGCTGGTGACATACACGATTTCATCCTTTACAAGTGGCACTGAACCTGCAACTGACCCGTCGTAATCATACAAGGCCTTGTAAGTAGGATACTTGGGCTTTGCTGGAGCAGTAAGGGCTGGTGGTGGAGGAGGTGCTGATTTTTTGGCAGGAGGAGCTGGGGCTGCCTTCTTTACATGACGAGCAGGAGCAACCGGCTTAGCTTGAGGTTTTTGAATGTGTTGCTGGTTGTAAGGTTGGTGGGTGGAGTTAGCTTGCTGAGGATGAGCATAGGCCAGTTGGGCTGCTGCCACTGCTGGGGGTGCTTTCCTTTGGGGCGAGGTTTGACTTGGAGTTCTTTGGTGTTGTACGGGTTGCTGATGTACTGGTTGTGGTGCAGGTTTTTGACGTTGTTGCACCGCAGGCTGTGGAGGAACATAAGCCTGGTGTTGTTGAGGCTGAATATTGGCTCTAGCAACTGGTTTAGGAGCATAACTGGTTCCAGCTTTTCTAGTTGCTCCACGATTGTAGTACTTACTATAATCGACCTTTCCACTGACACCTCTTGGTCTCTTGGGGTTACGACTGTTGGCAGGTAACCCACTTCTAACAGTAACAGTACCTGATTTATAAACGTCTCCATGCACAGGAACGGTACCATCGCCTCCATTAACAAATTTGACTACGTGGAATTTACCTGCTTTCTTCTGATAGGAGACAGTAGGACCGATTTGAATGGTGAGGCCAGGGTTAATCTTCTTGATGGTGGTGATCAATTCCGTTTTGAAGTCTAAGTTGATGAATACATCAGGAGTAGTTGGCGTTGGCGAATGTAACGAGATAGCTACCCAGTTATCTTGGAATTGAGATAATCCCACGTAATTGATAGATCCAAGAGGAATACTGAATTCCTTTTGCAATTTAAGTCTTTTCTCGACCAAAACTTCTGCAATGACATAGAAAGTATTCTTGGTCAAAATGAAAATTCTTGGTAGTCTCTTAGAAGATCTACCAAATTTGGAGAGAAGAATTTCACCCTTGGATGAAAAAATGACATTTTCATTAACTCCAGCTTGGCTAACCACAAATCTACCGTATCCACTGGAGTCATTACAGCCCAAGTAGTCTCCCATATAAGCTCTGGAGCCCAACATAGACATTCTTCTACGTTCTTTTCTTCCTCCCAAAAGTTTAGTACCTTCGTCACGGAATTGTTCAAATTTGTTTCCATGGTTCTTAACTCTCCAAGCTCTCTGGATTGTTTTGGCAGCATCATCTTTTCTCTTGATGTATCTTCTCCAGGCTCTCTGGATTCTTGCTGCCATGTTATGCCAATACTTATCTCTCATATCTTCCAATGCAAATAATGTCTCTGGGGTCTTAATGAAAACCTTTGTTGTACCCATTTGAAATTCAGATTCTGGAATGTGACAAGCTCTTAAAATCTCCCGAACTGCAGTTATATCATCTCCATGCCATATATAGTCACCAGCATACCCGGTAACTGGAGAAAGCAAATAGAATCTTTGGACAAACTTGTCAAAAGTGGTTCTGTAAGCGAAACCAGCTCTTCTAATACGAACATTTTCTTTCAATCCCAAGTATTTAACTTGATGTAACACTTGTTGATTATCGTATTCCTTAGGTCTTTTTGTCTGATTAGGTTTAATGGTTCTGATATAGGAAGGCTGACATTGAGAAAGTGTATCCACTAAAGCATTGGCACTTCTCTTAATTTTATCGGAAGCGGTTTCAGGTCTCTTTTTGGAGTCAGTCAACAGCTGTAAAAGATCAGGAGGGAATAAAACACTAACGAATGAGTTGGTGGAGGTGGAAAGTGCTTCTAATAAATCTCTCAACATACTATCTTTGTTTTTATCGGTCATACCGGCAACTTCATAGGTGACATCTCCGGCATAATGCTTGATGATGAATTTACCTCTACGGTCTTCGAAATGACGGTTACTGGCACCCACCATACTAAGTCTTTGGGCGAAAACTTGGTCAGCAGCATCTGAATCTGCATGGGCAGTTTTAATCGAATCATTCAAAGCAGCAAATAAACCAGGTTGTGGTCTTGTGGCCTCGATTAAATCACACACAACTTTATTGTTGAAATAATCGATTGGAGTCCATTTAATTTGTTCTTGGACGTATTCATCTTGTTCAGCTTTCAAAGTAAGTTGAATAAAAATTTGTTGTAATTTTTCATTGACGTAGTTGATACAAATTTGTTCGAAAGAATTTTGTTCGAAAATTTCAAAACCGTAGATATCCAAAATCCCGATCGATTTCTTCTCCACTGAGGCTTGAGTACCTTTCAATGACACATTGACTCTTTCCACAATCCACTCGAAAAGATTGTTGTAAATACCTTTGGCCAAGGCATCACGAACAGAAGTAGCCTGAACGATGTTCAAAGGCACATGGTAAGTCGAACCTCTTCTCATACCATGAGAGGTTTGCATCACTCTTTCCACAAGACTTTTCTTCAAGATTTCATCATTAACATCCAACAAGTAGGCTACAAATTTCGTCACACTTTCATCTCTGATAGCAGCGTTTCCTGATTCGTCTTCCACGAAGGAAACGTTACCGATCCATAAAATGGCCGCCAACATCCGGAAAATGTTGTCTTGTTCTTCTTGTTGAAGACCAATGGTTTGCATGGCTCTTAAAGTGTCCTGGAAGTCTTTTCCATCATCAATACCATCGACGTTGATACATTTTGCGGCCGAGGTGTAAATGTAGGTTTCGGGGCCCTGAAGTCCAAACTGCTGCTTATACTGAGGAGGACAATTTTTGGTGAATTGGTAGAAGATATGGAAGTTACGTTCATTGGTGATCTGGGACACCACTCTTTGTTTTTCCAACAAGTAATTGGTGATATGGGCAGCAATTGGTTGGTAGGTGGAAGGGTTGAAGTGGATTTCAAGGTACTTCCCGTGACGAGAAGAGTTGTTATTTCTCAAGGTTTTGGCACATCCGAACGATTCCAATAATGGATTGGTGGCCAAAACCATATCTTTGATCTTGGTAATCCCACTGTCACCGCTACTTTGGTCATCTACTGAGACATTGGCGATATATTGCATGATTTGTTTAGCAGCTTCGGTCTTTCCGGCACCAGATTCTCCCGAGATAATCACACACTGGTTTTCACCGTAGGATTTAAGATGATAGTACATTGATTCGGCAATAGCGAAAACATGGGGGGGCACTTCCAACCGATTTTTACCCTTATATTTGGCCAAGGTGGCTGGGGTATAGATCCCCAAGTCCTCGAAGGGATTGACCGAGATCAACACATGACCAATGTAAGTATAGATGGTACCGTTCATGAATCGCTTGTGTAAGTTATCATTGATGGCATCGTCGGTAATTTTGGAAAGTAATGTCAAGTCCGACACCCCAACTTCCTTCTTCTTATGGAGATCGAATTCTGCCTTTTTGATCCCACTTTTGGTGGGGGGCGCTTGTTGTTGTTTGGCCTTATTACGGCCTCCACGCTTTACGATGGCCATGTTGAAGGTTTAAAGGTGATTGTATACTTAAAAAAATGGTGATTGAGAAAAGTTACTAGGGGAAAGAAAGAGGTCTGGTGGAAGAAAAAGGAGTTTATCAGCGGAAGTCAAGTTTTTTAGTGGCAGTTACTCGGCCTTGGTGGATGTATATGCAGGTTGCTCATTCACAGCCATTTCTTGCAGCCGAAGCGTCATGAGAACCGGCAATTCGAGGCAAGGTCCGAGGGAGGTACGGATGAGAGTGGGAGAGATATGGGGAGAAATGGGAGGTATTGGTAGATGCCGGAGGGGAGATGGATGGAAATGGACGGAAAATGGGGGAGATTTGGGCGGAAAGTTGGTGTGGGCTTGTAGGTGAATGGACCGGTACCCGGAAGCAGGAGATAAGAGAGAGAGAGAAGTAGAGAGGCACTAAATGGAGAGTAGAAAAGGGACAGAGAAGTGAAAGACAGTAAACGGAGAGTAGAGCACAGGGAGGAAGTAAACGGAGAGTAGAGAAGAGCAGAGGGAAAGGTGGGCAGAGATGAGAGATGAGAGCAGATATGAGAGTACAGTAGATGGTGAAACACCCTACAAATCGTTACATCTTTCTATATTGTACATAGCTGTATGTTACATAGGAGCCGTATAAACAGTAAACGCTAAACCCATCTAATGGGACCAGAGTCTGATCATCTTGTCCTTACCCCCACTGGCAACCTTCTTCCCGTCAATACTCCAGTCAACAGCATAAACCTCGTCAGAATGCCCGGGCAAGTCCACCTTGAGCTTTCTGGTTCTGATATCCCACACCTTAAGGGTAGTATCTTTCGAACAACTAACCAAGAGCCTGTTGTCTGCGGACCAAGCCGTTTGGTACACTGGAGCAACATGTCCACGAAGAGTTCCAATAAACGTTCCCTTCAAACCATCCCAGATCTTTACCGAGTTGTCGAAGGAACTAGAAGTAATATAACGGCCATCAGGAGAGAAAGACACATGGTTAACGAGCTTTTGGTGTCCTGTCATACGACAGATTGGCTTCGATGACTTGAGTGGTTCCCAGAGGTACATGGTGAAATCGTCACTTGCAGTAACAATTCTCTCACTGATACTTCCTCCAAGTTTAGCAACTTTTTCATACTGCTCGAGGGCTTTCAGACGTAATTCGTCACTACTGAGGGTGGTTTTCCCATTATGGTCGAATCCTCCCTTTCGAAGAACGTAATCAGTAGAAATAGATAAGTGGTTGACCCAATGTGCGTGACTCTTGAGGGTTTGAATGCATTTACCTCCAGCTGAGATATCCCATGCCTTAATAGTTTTATCGTGAGATCCACTGTACACAAGATTAGATCCTGACCACTTCACACACGAAACGGCATTGGTGTGTCCACTCATGGTAAATAAACAGACTCTTCTGGTGGTGTCCCAAATCTTTACGGTACCGTCCTTTGATCCTGATGCTAATCTTGGTGATTCTCCTTTCTTCACCAAATGCAATGGTTCCCAGGTCAAACTGGAAATCCACTTACTGTGGCCTAATAATGGTCCTCCCAATGGTTTTCCGGTGTTGGCATCCCAAACTCTGACGGTATTGTCCATTGATCCAGTAGCGATCATGGATCCACATGGGGAATAAGCAATGCAAAGCACCCAGTTGGTATGACCAGCAAGGGTGAATAAGGGTGTTTGGGTGTTACAGTCCCATACTCTGGCAGTGGAATCCCCAGATCCTGAACACATTCTACCTGAATTGTTAGGAGCAAATTGACAGCACAAGATGGTAGATCCGTGACCAGCAATGGCTGCACTGGAACGAGAAATGGGCTTAACCTTGAAAACAGCACGTGGAGTATATACCAAGGTCATGAAATCTTCTGTGGTCTTAATTCCTGGCTTTAAAATGGAGGTATATAAGTTATCCTGGATGTCGATAAGTTTATCTTCAGGGCCATTTTCTTCTGACTTACTGAGTAACGAGAACGAATAAGGGACAGGATCATCCGATTCTCCATGGAGTTGATTCAAAAGCTCTTCTAACTGCTTTTCGGTTATTCCCCCAGGAACTCTAATGGATCCACCAATAGATTCCCCGGTATCTGATGCTTGGAACTTTATGAGAACATTGGGTAAGTCTTCCGGTATGAGATTCACTTCTCGCACCTGTTGTGCTTCCTTCTTTTGCTTCTTGGAAGGTGGGGGGATGACGGTAGCCATGAGGTCTATTCGATTATTTTAGGTGAAGAGAAGAAGAAACCATTTCACTAAAAAGCTAATCCTGTAGTGAAAAAAAACCTAGGTGATGAGGCTTGTGTGCAGGATTTTGAAAAATTGTGCTGCAAAATTACTATTCAGGTAGTGAAAGCACAGACCCATTTAGCTCGTCTTCCGAGTCTTCCACGACCCATTGCAGGTCATTTGTCTCTTGTGTGTCATTTAGAGGTTGCAGGTCTAAGTTTTTCGCTGAAAATTGAGTGCTGGTAGCCTGAGGAAGATGTCTCGCTTGACTAGCAGTCATATTGGGGGAAGAAGGAATATTTCTGATAACCTGGCTGTCTTCAAACACTGGAGGTAAAACTTTTGTAGTGTGCGAGGGAAAGCTCTGGGATGAAAAATCGACAAATACTGAGGAGTCATCGTCGTTGTTGCTGTAGTCGAAGTACACAGGCTTGTTTATGGAAATCAGTCGTAGATTATCGACTTCTGCTACAAAGATCATTTTTAATTTATTCTGATACGATCCATTTGACTTGAAATGAGGAGACTTATTGTACCAATCCTTGTAGAACACGATTCTCGAGGTTATTAGGGAATCAACAGAAGTGTTAATATTTTTCCAGTATGATCCATTGTTGATTTGGTACTGGTTTACAAGCGATGGAACAAATGCCATTCTTCCACCTCGGTTTGTGGATGCTCTAGAATCCAAGAAGGAGTTGCTGGCGGAGTTTGGTGGGGATATCTGGGAACTTGAATCCGATTTGGCCTGCGAGTAGTACTTGAATTTGGAGTCTAGTTTTCCTACTAGCAAACAAATCAGATCATTATTGATGGCAAACTTCGATATGAGATCTAGAAGCTTGTTGGTGTGGATTTCGGCTTTTGTAGTGGGATTTTCGTTCAAGAGGTCGGACTTTGCTGGAAGTTCAGGGAGTTTAAATGAGGAATCCTCTTGAAATCTCTCTTTGTTATTAAGTGCTAGGGAATTACGGTAAATATGGAACTTTAGGAGGGACTCTTTTTGGAGCGATCGAAGCTCCAACTTGTAGGAATCGATGAGATCGTGAATATCGTTAATTATAATGATGACTGAACCTCGGTCGTATTCGCCTATAGTGGTGAAAAATTGGAACAAATGAGCAAACGTCTTGATCTTGTATGATGTAATATTATCCCAGGAGTCAAATCCTGGAGTTTTCTCTAGTAGTGGCCATGGAAATGACTGTAGAGTATCGATGACAATGACCTTATTCTGGCTATCATGGTTCAAATGCGAAACAATTAGCGAGGACACAACACAGTACATTGCATTGAAGCCAGGAACCGACTGGAGATCAATAATGCCGCTGTTGGATCCAAAGGAAACGAGAGAATCTAGGGTAGGAATGGACGTAGATAAGTGAGTGAACGCTGGCTTCTGCAGCATCATCTCAAACAACGACATGTCGTTTGATGCAAGTGATAAATGAATAGATACGGGTCTTCTAAAGACCTTCAGAGCGGCTGCAACCCTTGTGTCTGACAACTGGAGCTGATTAATGATGATGTCAGACGTGATGGCTTAAGACGCGATATAACAGGTGCACGGAGTTTTGTGCGACTGCCGTGGTCGTGGCTTGAGCCGTGTTTGCAGCCATAGAGAGGGGGTATGGATTAGCAAGAGACCATAAGTTACGGGAGAGTTTCACAAGACGTCGATTATAATTGAGTCAACAATAGTTTGAAAGAAGTCAATATGCGTGTTCATAGTGAGTATTGAAATCAAACTTCCCGTATAAGTACTCTATAGTTTAATAATCTATTGTTACTACAATAGATTTATATTGGTAATATTACAGAGTGTCTACGATATGTAAGAGTTCGTCGTCACTCCGATAGCATGACTTACAACGAAAATCGTATCTGAATCTTGTTCCTGCTGCGTAATTATATTGCTTGATCAAACATGAAGAGATTTGGTAACGGTAAAAGTAGAAGAGCCATAGTTCAAATCCCACTGGAGTGAGGTCTCAACAAGGAGTGGCATCGGATCAAAACAATCAAAAGACAGGGTAGGAGAAAGAATAAACAAAGTGGATCCAAGCAAGCTATATTTGGTAATATTTTAGGTTTGTTAGAGGTCGATGACCAGGGCTACCTGAAGCATTGTGATTCAACAACTTTCCACATTTTTTTTATAGAGACCGTGATCCGATTAATGTATGGTTTTCTAACTTTATAGATTAAATAGTACAAAATCTTGTACTTTTGTTGTGATCGGAATGATTCATCTTGGTGCAGTCTACAGTACTTCTCGAACTACCGAATTCTGAATAATAGTATGAAATTTTGTAGATAATCACTGGCAGTCCTACTCCCTCAATCACCTCACAGCAGCACTTGTTGTGCAATTGTATCCAAAGCTTGGCTGCATTGTCGTATACTTAACAACAAACAACATTAAAACTACAAAGGATAAACTTTTAACATGAATCGCAGGCAAATTAAGGTTTCGCAAATTGCGTTGCAGGTTCAACGATTGCTGTGAAAGTGGCTAGTATTATGAGGTGATGGTGAAACTTTCAGCAGCAGGAGCAGCAGTAGAAGAAGTACCAGAGCCCTTCCACGGCATAAGTAAACATATAAACAAAACTTCACGTATAGTATGTCTGCATCTCTATGCACATATCTAACCTCCTATTCTCAGCTTACCTAATCATGTTTATATTCTCCTGTCTCCAGCTACTTCCAAACTCGTAGTATAAACTGTGTAACCACCCACATCCAAGACACCCCTGCAGTACCTCATTCACTCCAGGGTCTCCCTTCTTCTGTTCTGTATCTCTGTGCCCCGTAGCAAACCACGAGATTAGCGACTCATGTACTTCTCCGCCCTCTACCCGTTGCGATCCAGTCTCTCCATTACGAGCCTCCTCTTCAACCCCTGGACCTCCTTAGACCTCCCAGACCCACTACAGGCCTTCGTCGAGGTTTATACTGGAGGAGACTTTGGGGTTGGGGCCAACTCTACACCCGTGCACCGCACACTACACCCGTAAACCTGCCTGCACACTGCAAGGGCCAGGGCCTCTATGACAAAAATTGACAAGTATGACAAAGGCGACACATTAGGCGGGTGGTGGTTAAAAAAAGCCGCTGAGGTCTAATCTTTTTTTTTTGAAATGAACTGAGATAAATTACCGTCTTTTCTTAATTGTTTCTTTTATTCTTATTGGTTATTTAATGGTTTGGTTTTGGGTTCATCAATTGTAAAGTTAAAGTAGTAAATTCCTTCATTAGTGGACTTGTTTCAAAGTTTTCTGTTTTTTTTCTCCCCCAATTTTGTATTATCTAAATCCGGGTCCCTTTCCTCCAAATGCCAAATTCACAATCATCGTCGGGGCAAAAAGATAAGGAGAAATCCTCAAATTCCCCTTCGGGATTGACTAATACTCCTATAAATGGTGCCAATGCCCTTAATCATACAAATGCTAGACGTCCGTCGCTATTCAGACACCCGTCTTCTTCCAATATGGTTCATTCTCCATCAGCTTCGTTTAATCATGGTCTAGACAAATCCATACACTCTCCCTTTGGTTCCTCCGTCAATTCGGCCTCTTTGGGCCTGAAAAATTCCAATCCTTCCAATGCCTACATGTCAGGTTCCAGTTCCGGAGGAAGCAGCTCCAATAATTCTCCTACCGTTATAACTCCAACGTCAGGATATCCTCCCCATCTCAATTCCCTGTCCAATACATCTGTTAATACCAATAATGATTCAACATCCATGGCAAAGTCAACTTCATTACAACCTTCCAATTCTGTCAATATCAAACGGTCCCGGTCCAAATCCCGGTCCTTGGTCCAAACGCTAGCCAACAATATGCATAATAATAACCTGTATCTTGCCCAGGAAAAGGCGTATTTGAAAAAAATCAAGAATCAATACGTCGATGATTATTATACCAAAGGTATAACTGGAGCTGATGAAGACTTCAATAAAGAAAGTGATTCTAATACCAATGACGACTATGATGAAGGTGATGAAGTCGATCAAGATGAAAATAGCGAATTATTGGCCGATATTGATGATGACAAGTACCAGATTGACTTCAGTTTAGCATTTTCTATCATGAAAAAGAGTAATATCAACATTAATAATAAGAACTTTAATCAGGTATCACGAGAGAATACGGATGATCCTGCCGTGATCGAAAGACTCGAATGGCAAGCCATGTTAACTTCCGTGTTGACGGGGGATGTGGTGAGATCAGAAAAGACTAAAATCATTAATAACAACACCCTCGAAGATGGCCAGGAATCATTTATTTATACACATTCAAAGAAAAATATTTGGTTCGGTGTTAGAGCCAAGTTATTCAATCGTACCGAAGATGATCAGCGGAAAATCGTATCTTATCGTCGAACTTTGGTAGACCAACTCATAGAAGACGTCCTAAAGTATGAA
This sequence comes from Isabelozyma gotoi, assembly GCA_003708205.2. NCBI lineage: Eukaryota > Fungi > Ascomycota > Pichiomycetes > Serinales > Metschnikowiaceae > Isabelozyma > Isabelozyma gotoi. The sequence goes on along the minus strand of PPNP02000004.1, from coordinate 582,726 downwards.
ATTCATTATGATGATCCTGTTAATGACCCTCCTCGTAAACAAGTGGTGGATATCCTTGAGCGATACGAGAAGGCCTGCGAGTTATGGATGACAATGAAGGAAATGAAATCAGATAAACCTGCTTGTGGTAGTATCGAATTCGAAAATAGAATTGATGCCTTAAATGCCTGGCTATCTATCACTGATGCCATTGCCAGGGAAACTAAATCATTGAAAATTTGGATAGGTAATGATGAACTTGACATCACTAAAACTCCTGTCGATACAGAAAACAGCTCGTCAACAAATTCAGATAATGAAGAAGATTCCAACAGTAAAAAAGTCGTCAAGAAGATTTTCAATGAAGACAATAAATCGTTGGCAGAAAGATTGATGAGAGAAAAGGATGTTTTAACCATTTTCAAGTCTCGTATTTTCAATCCTTTGGCTCCATGGATGGTTAAATCAAAGGATACCTATATTAGACTAGGACATATGTTTGAAATTTTAAAATTACCAGATTACATTCACGATTTAATTCAATTATGTTACATTCCCATGAAATTAATTAAAGAAATTATTAATGTCAGATTAACTTACGCCATGAAATTGCAAAATCCAACCCTTATGATGATCGATCAGATGATTGATGATTTTAAGTCCTATATCACCATTGCCTTGGAAGTGAAACTGGGTGTCATGGAATATTGTAAACCGGATCCTAGTAAAACTTGGGTCTTGAGTGATCCTTTCGACAATGAAACATCCGACTTTGATAATGTTTTGATCGAATCAGTTAAATACTTTTTGGTTTTACTCAATAGAAAATTGATTGATAGTGCCAGGTCTACTAATACCTTCAGAACTTTCAAAGAACCAGATGAATTGGAAGATACATGGAACTATCTTAAATTACTTGGTAGTTATGTTGAAGGTACCAGTACTGTGGTGGCAGAAAACATTACTCTATTAACATCCAAATTGGTTCATCGTTTATTTGCATACTTTAACAATCAAATAAGGTCGACTCCTATTCAGGCACAGGGTGCTACTGATCTTATTAGATGGTACACTTCCACTACAGAAAACTTCAATTCTATTCGTCGTAAGTTAGCAAGATTCACTGGACAACTTTCTCGTGTGTGCAGTAATTCATTGGTTTTCGAAATTCCATCTAACCCAAGCAATAGAACCAAAATGTTGCTTGAAAACTTGAAGTCAACGAATCACTTTTTGGTTTATACTGGCACAGTTGAAGCTCAGGGGACCTATTTCTTTGCTAGTGCTGAATTATTAGGAAATGAGCATGAAATTTTGAAGATTCTCAATGGTTCTTATGTTGGTATAGATCCAAATGGTTCTAGGCTAGAATTTTCAAACTTGTTAAAGTTGGTCCAAAATGAAGATGAGAGCCCCGACAACTTAGAGTCGAATCTCGAGGATCAGCAGCACCCTTATGCTCAGGCTCGTAATTCATTCCCTTCAAATCCAGGTGATTTAGCTTATATCGTTGCATTGTGCCCAGCCAAACCTATCGTTTGGGAAGGTACTATTATCAGTATTCCACTTGAGAATGTCCCTATTTCTGATGTGAAAACGGGACAGATGCTTGTGGTGACAAAATTACCTCATTACAACTTACATTATGTCAGAGAACGATTTTTGGAGATTGTTAGTGAATCTATGATTGTTGGTGGTGGACTCTCTAGACCAATTGGTCAAAGATGTTCCCTAGACAAAGTTCACCAAGAATTAACTAAAATTAACCGTACGTTCTTTAGAATGTCATTAGCGGTGCTTGATTCGGTCAAAACCGTTAGAGAAACCTGTAAACATACAGCTCCTGAAGGAGGCTACCAAGAATTGATCAACAATTTTTTCGTCTACGCCAGAGATCATGGGAAGAATACAGTAAAGAATCTTGACTCTACTAGAAAATCAACGGTGATTATGAAATTAATTCAGTTATCCATTGAATGGGTGAGTTTTATTTGTGACGACTGTATCCCTACTGATCACAAGACCTTCCGCTACTGTGTGTTGGCATTAGAGTTTGCTATGGATATGACTCGAGGCTTCAATGTTCTTGTTCTCAGTAATGAACAATTCTACCGATTGAAATTGAAAGTTGCCAGATGTATGTCATTGCTCATTTCACATTTCGATATCATGGGAGCCAGATCAAGTGAAGCTGAAAAGAAGAAGTTACTTAAATGGAGTTCTCAAAGACACCGTATTGAAAATTCTGCTGATGATGACCATATCATCAGCGCCTATCATGAAGACGTCATGAGGGCACTTGAAGAAGTGGAAGAATCAAGAAAGGGTCTTGAAGAAGAGATACATGCCGTAGGTAGAGTGTTGGATGTCACGGATCTGGAATACCAATTTGTTACATTATTGGCATCGTCCTTCTCCAGTGTTTCCATCAGATGGCAGAAGAAATCGTTTATTGGTAGTGGTTCATTTGGTCAAGTATTCCTTGCTGTCAATTTAGACACTGGGGGTTTAATGGCAGTGAAAGAAATCAGATTTAACGACAGTCAATCGCTTAAGATTGTGCCTTCGATTAAAGATGAGATGACGATTTTGGAGATGTTAAATCATCCAAATGTTGTTCAATACTATGGTGTTGAAGTCCATCGTGATAAAGTTTACATCTTCATGGAATTCTGTGAAGGAGGTTCTCTCTCTGGATTATTAGCTCATGGCAGAATTGAAGACGAAATGGTGATTCAAATATATACTCTTCAAATGTTAGAAGGGCTTGCATTCTTACATCATCAAGGGGTTATTCATCGTGATATCAAGCCTGAAAACATCTTATTAGATCGTAATGGAGTGGTTAAATTCGTTGATTTCGGGGCTGCTAAAGTGATTGCAACAACTGGTAAGACTAGAGGTTCATCCTCCACATCAACAAGATCTGGTGCCGTTGGAAACCATAATAATGTCAATTCGATGACTGGTACTCCAATGTATATGTCTCCTGAAGTTATCACTGGACAACATTCGGACAGAAATGGAGTTGTCGACATCTGGTCTTTGGGATGCTGTGTATTGGAAATGGCTACTGGTCGTCGTCCATGGGCAAACTTGGATAATGAATGGGCTATCATGTACCATATTGCTGCTGGTCATCAACCTGAATTACCTTCTCGTGACCAACTTAGTGAAGCTGGTATCAAATTCTTATCGAGATGTTTGGAACATGACCCAAAGAAGAGACCAAGTGCTGTGGAACTTTTGAGTGATCCATGGATTGTAAAGATTAGACAAGTTGCATTTGAATCCTCAGATAGCGGAAGTACTCCTTCGTCAGAAGCTAGTTCGGAACTTCAATGAAGCATTTGTGATATTAGTTCCAATTATCATTGATCTATGTACTATACTTTCAACTTTTATCTGAAGTTTATCTAGATTTCTACATTTATGAACTGTAATATACGCATTTGGTTAATTTTATTAATATATACAAGTACGAACATCTAATTCATGCCATATGAAACCAGGAGGCTAGTCTAGATGTGGGCGTTTAACACTTCATTGACTTCATCAACAACGTCACCTCTGACGTTAACGTACCCAGCATGCTTGTTCACCACCACATTTTTAGCCTGTATTTGAGGAAGTTGTTTCAACAAGTCTACTTTAAATTGGTCCAAATCTCCTTTAATTCTCTTTATTTCTGTTGTTATTTTGGTATTTTGAACTTTTTTATACACGGGCCAGTATCCAAATTTGGTTTTGGCTATATGATAGTTTTTTTCACCGAATCCATTATTAGGCAAGTCTTGGACTGAAATTGACGACAAAGGTGGTATTTGATATAATTTGATACCAGGCTCCACGGCTGAAACTCTGACAGACTTGAATGCTATTCTGCTGGCTCTCATTCTTGTTTTAATGCCAACTTTCTTTAAAATTCTGATGAAGTTCAGTTCGTTCTTACTGATTTTTTTTCATTTCTCAAAAAGTTAAAAAATGTCGTGTAACTGGAAAAAAAAAACTCAAAACGACATTGTGATTCAAAAGGCGACATTTTTTGCAATCAATAACCTACAGCTAATTAAAAACTACCTTGATGCATTCTATATCACTATACAACTAAATTAGAATTAAGGGGCAGGAATTACACTGTACAAAAAGACTGTATATAATAAATAAATATTCCTTTTCTCATAGGAACTTCACACTGGCAATAATGCTTCAGGCACTTTATTAATGGATGGGGGATCCTGTTTATGTTCATGACTTCTCATATGCTTCGTAAATTGGGTCTTTTTCTCGAATTCTTCACCACATACTTCGCATTTAAAGGATTTGAAATGGATTCGCATGTGTTTGGTGAGGTTTGAACTCTCACTAAATCTCTTACCACAGTTTGGCCATTTACATACCAATGGTTTTTCTCCTGTATGAACCCTATTATGAATTGACAAACTGGAACTTGTTGCAAATTTTTTACCACAAATTGAACAAGAAAATGGTTTCTCTCCTGAATGGATTCTCAAATGTTGTTTCAACATCGAGTCAACTGCGAAACATGCTCCACAAATTTCACATTTACATGGTTTGTAATGGGTGTGAATATGGATATGTCTCATCAATTTTTGTCTTTGGGTAAAGCTCTTACCATTATTACGTTCACAGCCAATCCAGGCACAGTGATAAATAGATTTTCCCAGTCCAATGTGATCAGTGACCAAATGATGTTGTAAATCACCTGATGATGCATGCTTTTTGTTGCAACAGATTGGCTTGCCGTCTGCATCAACCCCTAACTGCCATTTACAAGTGAAGTCACTGTCGATAGGATGACAGCAAGACAGCTTACACCCTTTTGGTTTGGGTGAAATTTTCATGGAGGTAATATTCAATTGATTCTGAGAAGTATCCTCGTGTTCTTCAATAGATTTGATGTCATCCACATTATGTTCTTCTTTGATTTTTGGTTTACTATTTTTAAATAACAAGGAATCATCAATGTTGTAGTTTAGCAAGGAATCTCTAGGAGAAGTAATAGATGATTTGGAAATGGAGTTTGGTGTTAATGCAGGTGAGTGGCTGGTGATTAAAGTTGGAGCCGATGTGGTATTGAACAGACTATTATCGATATCATGTTTTCCTCTGTGACAATTCAAATGGGTAATCAAAGTATTCAAGTCATCGTTCATAAAGTTACACTCATTCCATTCACATTGATAAGATTGATTTTTATCACTATTGCTTTTGAGATCATACTCTTGATCAATGTGTTCGGTGATTAAATGCAGCATTAAAGTGCTATCTGTTACTTTTCTGAAACAATTGTCCCATTGACACGAAAATGTAGGTGAGTCTTTACTTTGAGATAACAATTCAGGAACAAAAGGATTAGTAGAATTTGGTTTTTGAGTCATAATAGGGTTAGTAGGTAAACTGGTATTATCTAAGAATAACATCGAATTGTCAACATCTGGTATATGCTTTTTCATTTCTGGAAGTATATCATTCTGATTTGTATGCAAAGATTTTTGTTTTTTGTAGGTTTGTTGATCATTTAAGAATTTGTTAAAGTTGTTGAATTGGATGTAGAAATCAAAATCGGACAGCGCTTTGTCATCCAGACTCTTTTCCAAATTAGGGATCTTTGTATGAAAGCAGGATTGATGTAAGTGATGATGGTTGGAAGGCAGAATCATGGAATCATTAGCATCTGTAGAATTTATAGAATCATTAGAAATGTTGGCAATTTGTTCAGATGTAGCATCAGGGGGAATTGGATGACAAGGATGAGGGAAATGAAGTTCAAAATTCTTTACATCCCTTTGATTTTGAATGGCATCTAGCTTTCTCTTTCTAGTTTGTTCAACGTCATTCAAATGATCAACATTTTTATAAACGTTTTCGATTAGATTTTCAAAAATAGGTTTCTTATTTAATTGGAAGTCACAAAGATTGTTTTGGTGATGGGTATTGTTAAATTCAAATGAGCCATTACAGTTATCATGTAATAATTCATTATTATTAGGGAAACAACAATCATATTGATTAGATGAGTTGCTGTTGATGATTTTATTTTCAGAGCTTTGAAGGCAACTTGGATCATTACAAATTGCATTTTGATCACAACAATATGAGTAATTTAAACAATTTGGATCATAACAACAGTCATCTTTGTGGTTCTCGTCCGAATGTTTTACCTTGCTTCCGTCTTCTTTTGCCTCTGAATGACCTTCACACTTCAAGTTACAAGTTTCTGTACAATCAGTACAAGTTGACTCGTTGATGTCCACTAAAACTGGATCTTTTTTAGTATCATCACAATTGAAGAAATAACAATCATCAAGTTCATCACAAAAAATGTCCTTACAAATATTCATTTCATCAAACTCATGACAATTTGAATCAACATTATCATTATTTCTTTTAGATTCATCATGGTCATGGTGGTGGTCATGATGATCATGATTATGAATATGACCATGAATATGTGTATGGTCTTTATGTTTGTGGATATGACCATGAACATAACCGTGAGTTAGAACTTGATCATTTCCAAACTTGTCATACAACTCCTGAGACATCGTTGCAGCCATAGAAGAATTTAGAAAATTCTTGTCGTCAGGTGAATTTCGTTTAGAAATTACTGCTGAAGAACCAGGAGAATTGTTTGTAGCAGCACTTGAAGCAATGGATGTAGCAGAACCATAACTGGACACTGACGATGTCGAAATAGCACTTGAATTGTTGCCATTATTATCAAACCCCGCAAGATCCGTCAGACAATCCGTCAGTCTAGGAGTTTTATCAAGATTGCTAGTATTCATATTAATAATCTAGCTTTCTTAAGTAAATATTTTCAAGACTTCTTAACCTAACTACGAGAAAAAGCAATACTATCCAATCGAGAAGTGACCCTAGAATGATAATGTAAGTATAGCTCCCTTAATCAAGTATTAAGAGATGAAAGAGTTGAAGTAAAATTTTTCTAATAAAAAAAAAGATTCACTTCCACTAAAATAGTCTAATAAGTTTTTTTCCCTGGTTTTGAATTCTATAATACAAATCCCATAGTTCAAATAATTTGAAAAAACTTACTCTGTTACAAGTGATTTAAATATATCTTTATAGCCCAATTTAGTGATATTTTTCCAGGACAAAAGAACTAGACCTTACCCCAACAAATTAGATTCAACCTATTCAGAATAGTTATACGCTTAGCTTTTAACTGCCGATTTTGTTGTAGCGGTGGTCAGCTTTTACAAGGTATTGTCAGTTTTAAAGATCACAGAAGTAATAGACAGCGTCAATTCGCAAAAACCCTGGTGGTTATCTTAGATTCTCATCGACCCGCTGCCAAATTTTGTTCTGGTGATGTAATCTCCACGTGACATGCCATCAAATTTCGGTGCACGGATGTTGAGATAAAACTCGGACAGGGCACCATAATGCAAAATATCTTGACAGGTAACACATAACCGAAAGTTTAAGATAGGGAAATTACGATTGGATTATGTAGTACTTCCCTTTCCTCCGAATTACAACATTAATAAGGCCATTGTCTGTATAAGGTTTCGGTGACTCACGTTTTTATCCCTTTTCTTAAGGATAACTATTCAGGTGTAGCAACCCATCTCGCACTAAGTATGTATGATGGTCAAATATATGTAATCAACGGCTTCTTTTACTTCAACAGTTTATCAAACAACTATCTACAGTGTCAATCTTAATTGCAAATGAACTTATAATTTTTTACTATTTGGGACCTTTTTTTCCCTTCTCGGTCTTCAAATAGAACGCTTTTTGCCAGATAAGGAGGCTTTTCTGATAAGAGCAATAGGCCCTAAACCTTGATGATTAAACTGTTTTTGGGGTTTCTCTCATATTTTAGTACTACTCTGCCAATATTTTGACTGTCATTTGGACTGTCAACAAGCCAAATTTGAAAAGAATCTGATGGTCTAATAATTTAAGTGAGGCGTGGTCTCCATATGTCTAGATGGCTCAAACTTAATTTAAATCTCGGCCAGAACTCCACAGTTATAGCGATATAAATATAAGGTCAATTCAAGGGAAAAAATCAACAAAATTTTTCTTACTACAAATTAAAATTATCTAAGATGGTCAAAGAAATCGAATCCAGAGAAGAGTTTAATGAGGGGCTTAAATACGAAGGTTTAGTGGTAGTTGATTTTTTTGCTACTTGGTGCGGTCCATGCAAATATATTGCTCCTATCTTAGAAGACATTGCAAAAGAAAACCCAACTGTGAAGTTCTACAAAGTTGATGTGGATAAATTTAATGACATTGCGGGAGAATACACAGTTACTGCGATGCCTACCTTTGTATTCTTGAAACTGGGTAAGGAAATCGATCGTATTAGAGGTGCTGATGAGAAAGTGCTTAGAGCAAAAGTTGCTGAACACAAGTAATGAATTTGTTCATTTTATCCAACAACGTGTAAGAATACAAGATGTTCCTAAAACTCACTTGTAGCCACAGCCAAGTGTGCACCATACCTACGTCAGACTGCGAATAATCAAACTGTGTAATGAAGGATTGTGTTCTTACCATTTTGTCCCAATTGCGAAACAAAGTTTGATAGGAATAAAACCATTGAGCTTTTGTTCATTCCAGAAGTTACGTTGGCAATTCTACAGTAACAAAATAGAAGGAATTTTGAATTCCCATGCATGCGTAGGCCAGATGAAACTTTAATGGGGCTTTAGCTTGGTTGCAAATGGAGAATGTAAACACTCTTGATTTGTGTTGATGAAACCAGTGGATATTCATAGCACTTGGTGCTTCTGTTACTGTTTGATGGACGATAGAACATGTACAATTTTCTTGTCAATATGACAATTTAGATCTCTAACTTCATTAGCGCGTCTGTACGGCTATACCTACGGAGATGGCCTATGTAACTTAGAATCATGGCTTCGTCATGCTTCGCACTTGAGATGGCTGTTCATTAACTTCCACAGAATGAAACTTGATTTAGCAACTTGTTCTTTCTGGCAACCATGGAGATTTTTGTCTGATACAGTAATTTAGGTTCATATCCATCGTAATTATTCCTCGGTAATTCGGTAATACAGCCGGTATTCAGTCAACATGCCTCAAAAGGCTCTTTGTCTCCTGTTGTTAATATGATTATGCAGAATGACGCCTTGTACCGCCCTTTATCCCAGAATTATTCTAACCGTGAGCCTAAGGTCTGTATTTTCTCAATATTCCTCGCAAGTATGCATTACACGTCCCCGAAACTAAGGCTGTTGTAGAAGTGGATTCTGAAATTTGAGTCATCACCAGACAGTACAAGGGTGTACTAAACTACATTGGAACGACGTCATAAGCGTGTCCACCTGTGATGGGGCACCAAGATCTTGGACAGCAATTACACATCTGGTCTGGTATTATTTACAAACATGTGGTTTTGAGTGGGGAGACCTGTTGTATTGTATTGGTGGGTCATTTCTGAGCTAATCTATGACATAAAAAATATGACGATTGTTGCGGTTATGGTTCACGTAAATTTCGTGTAAAATTACCAGTTTCATGAGTATGTCAGCTCCGTAAAACGTCAGAGAAATTTCAGATGGATCTCGTGGCTTTACAAGACGTTAAGATACCTGGTGGCTTCTTTTTGCCATTCAGTATAAAGAAGAACAGCCAACAATACATGGAAAGAAAAACAACAAAGAGACAACAACGCGCCAGGAAATTTCACCTTTTCATTAATGTTGAGAATTTGTTTTGACACTGTTCAAGTCACACGCGTCATTTGTTCCTATTATGTGACGAATTGGAAGAAAGAAGGCTAGTGGTTTGTCTGATTTTCATTTGGGTGTTTCAATTCCCGATTGTGTATAAAAAATGTATGGAACTGCAACCTTCCAACTTCATTGCGCCTGCAGTACATGGAAAGGTTGTGAGGATCTGGAACATACATATATGCAGAAAAATATTTGATGGCGTTCAAATTCAAGTTGGGGCCATTTACGCTTTTTTTCAAAATTTCATGACCTTCGACAGAGACAAAGACGGATTTCACTCTGAAGTCCGTTTGTTAACAATCCTATACGATCGATTGTCGCCAAAGTAAAATCTGTCAGAGATTCGAACCCCCCTTTCTCTCACTTACATACACTGGGTCTAGTCAAAATCCCGCAATTATTTATCAGCCTCCCACCCGGGTATGAGCCCAATACTTTTTTTATCGTTACCACATCATGTATGGTACGAAAATTGATCAAAAAAAGGGACACGCCTCCATATAGCAAGTATTGCTTGTACATAAAGTGGCTTCGGTTATTTTGGGGTACAAGGGTCTTTATTTTCGTTTCTGTTCTTTTGTTTTCTTACCTTGTAAATCAACTCTTGCTTGCTTCGGATGTTACTGTAGTAAGTCATTTAATCGGTACTGTGCCTAGGCTGGGAATTCCGTACCCATAGCTAGGTTATTTCCAAATTAGGATTTGAACTTTGTAAAGAAAAAACCATCCACATCTGCGACACTTTCCTGATTGGGCCAATTGCAAAACACTGCAAAAAAAAATGAGAAAACTGGCCCCCAGTATAGCAATAAGAAAACACCCTCCTGTATGCGTGATTCGGAAGGTTCAAGGTTCGCCAGGACCTCACATGTACATACATATTTCATTATAATTTAACTTACTGAATTATTGAATGCGTTAACTCCTTTGTTAAAGGGGCAAAATAGTAGTTAAAAAGTAGGAATATGACTAAAAAATGTAATATCTTCTTTCGTTACTGACGGAGAAAAAAAAAAGGAGAAACAGCAAATTGTAGTTTTTGCTATTCCCACAGCTTGTGAAGAGTACAAGCTGCCCGTTGCAGATCCTGATCTGGCCGGCACTACCTGAGCCTACCAACGAAATGGTAGCACGGGACTCGGGATCTGAGTTTAGTTCTACATCCCCCGAAGGTTACAGTGTATAATCAACTTGCTAAAAATATCAAGTGTCCCATCGAGTGGGAAAGTAAACATCTGACACTCCTGTGCTTAATGAGGTAATCTTTTATTCCCAAACTTCATATTAATTGAAGACAACCGTTTGGTTATACCTAATTCGGATATATATTACAATGCTTAATGCTCCTATTGATCTCGCCCTTCACCTTGTTACTACCCTTTCTTGAATATTATTTGATCCATTACGGTGATACGATATTCAATTAACAAACTTTTGCCTTTTTAGTCATCACCAGTGGAATGTTGCCTGTGTGGCACCGTCTTTTTTTCTTCTGACTTACCAATTCAGACTTCAATAGCTTTCATGTCTAGCGAATCCCATGTTTTCCACTTTTATTTTGCTGCGCTTCGGACAATTAATGTCATGAATGCTAAGCTTCTCCATAATAACGACAATACGCAGATCCCGTTGTATATGCTCAGAAACAGAGAATGAACCTTATTGTGTTTTGTGTGAGCTTGCGCGTGGCTACAAAAATAATTCAGGATTTCTTAAAAAATTTGTAGCAATATCTTTATTTTTTAAACTTTTATGTCCATTTGCAGTATTTTTTTAGTCGATTATCACAAAACTTTATTTCTCTCTTCTTTTTCATAGATATTTTATTATTATACCATTCATATAGGACCAATTTGCTCCAAAAAAAATAAAAAACTAATCATTTATAGTCACTTCATCTTCTTCTTCATATAAACACTAATCATTACAAATTTTGGTTCATTTTCCAGTGAAAATTTTTCAATTACAGGCCATACTCACCTGTCTCCGCCATCACATGTTAACCTAGAAATATGATATTCAGAGATCTCCTACATCGGAGGAAAATCACTACAAAGTCCAAGAATGAACTGAGAAAGGAAGAATCCACGTCTGAAAGAAATGAATCAGAAGCTATTTTGAATGCCAGAAACGACAATCAATTACTAAAGAAACCAGTGTCTAAAAATATTAGTAAATCCAGGAGTTTTAAGAACTTACTTTCTTTGAAGCAACCCTCTAAATCTAAGAGTGGTATCAAAAAATCCATATCCTGTAACACATTACCACAACTGTCATTAGCATCTCCAGTGACTTCTGCTCCAAAATCAAATGTTAACACTCCAGACATTGATGCCACTCCTGTAGAGCAAATAGTTGCTGGTGATATCAGTGCTGACCATGCTACGAAAAGAATCTCTTCTACTTTCGTTGACTTCTCGATGTCTGACCTCATATCTAAATATAACCATTCTTATGTGGATGATCCTATACCGAGAACTCAACCGCCGGCATATGATGAACAAAAGAGTGATTATCATGTGGTTGATCAAACACAACAAGATAGCATACTTCTTAAGCCATACAGACTAACCACGAGTCAATTCCATACCCCCAAATTTAATAATTCCTTTGAACCAGCAACCCCAAGAAGAAAGACAGGAAATTCTATTCTAATTGATGATGAAATGGATACTCTCTCTTTTGAGGAGGATTTTTCCCATAGTACTACTCGTCAATCAATTAAATACAAATCCTTTATTGGAAAAACCATGTCTCTTTCAAGCTATGGCCATAGCCAACTTGATTCAACTGTTCAATCAATGAATGAGCATTTAACGGATGTGGGATCAATCATGGATGCTAATATTCAAATATTTAGGCAATACTCCATATCAAGAGCTCCTCTTAAATTCATTTCAACGTCATCTCCAGTCAAGTCCTCTTCAAAGTCACCTTCAGCGTCACCATTATACCCTGCTGAGTTTTCCGCATCTTCCCGTCTTGAACCGACATTGAAGAATGTACATGGCTCTTATTCTGTTCAAGCTGAAGAAGCTGATAATTGTGTGACTTCAAAGGAAGTTTCATTCTTAGAAGAGGATGAAGATGAGGAGGAGCAAGAAGCCAGTAAGACAGAATTACAAGTTGGCAATTTGAATACCTTCACCTACAATGCCCTGAATGATTCTACGGAAATTTTAAATGACAATGAACTTGATTTTACTGACGATAAAATTGATATGTTTAGAACTGAATTGTTACACCTTGTCGAAAAACATAAAGCAATTGTTCAAAAACAACAGGACGAAATTGATCATTTAAAGGCATTATTAATCCAAGAAAAGAAGTATACATCATTCCTTTCTGCCTCCCCTAAACAACCCCCAACGAAAGCATTTTCATCTCGTACAAATTCTCCATATACTGGAGTCTCCGACCTTTCATCGACACACGATGACGAATCCATTGCCAGTCTGTTCACCTCAACGAGACCTAGAAGACTAAGAAGATCTGGATTTATTCCTATTAATATCACTGTTCCCAAAGATGGTAGCTTATCTGACAATGAAAGCATCACTGATTTATTACCGCCTTTTAGACCATCATTATCTAGCTCCCCATTAATCCCAGCAGAATCACTTGCCAGTACCAATAATTCTCCCCTATATCTTAACCAGGCAGCCGATGCATCGGGATCCCTGCAAGCGTTTGATCAAATTAGTGGCAGTAAGAGAAATCAATCAATTTCCTCCTATGTTTCTTCAGTAATGAGTTTAACCCAAGCCAATTCTACAATTTCCAGTAAAGACATTTCAACCGGAGTTACCACAAATCAACTAGTCCCTGAAAAACTGTCTCTCTTGAAGGATTATTCTCCAAATTTCTTAAAGGATAATCGTAATGTACCAACTACGTTGGATTCTACGGACAATTCATTTACACTTCAATTTTTCGGCACAAATGCCTAATTTCTTCAATCCTCAAGACATCAAATCAAATTTGTATTATTACCCTATTTGTTTGATTTTGTATTATTACCTTAATTGTTTGATCTCTTACGAATTCACTATAAACCATCCATGTTTTCAATTCTTTCATGTTTATTACTAATTTATTATTACAGCATTTTTTTTAACCTTTTATATAAAATGATGACTACATTCCTGATTTATTAAATTTTAATTTCTTTCGAATTTCAGTATTTCATGTATGGGCGCACCGTATAAATTGCAAACGGCAATTCTCATGTAGTTTTTCCAAAAATATTCAAAAAAACAAAAAAATTGAACTTCCTCCCCTAATTAGCTTTAAGCAAGGGTTATGGTAGCATGAAATGGCTCAGAAGTACATTGGAGGGGATACAGTTATTATTACATTTATTGTGTAGGTAATTTAAAAATAGAAGGTATTTATTATTCCCGTTAAGACTACAACAACACAATCTAGGGGAAATAGCAAAAATTTCCTGCTTATTATAATTCCTTGATTTCACTTTCATCGGCAACTAATCCCATAACAACTAAATACATATTCAAATTGTTTAATAGGTTTTGTTTCTTGTACAAGTTAGCCAAATCTGAATTGTCAATTGCCTTGGCTCTATTCATGACACCAAAGATTTCATCTCTAACCTCGTCAACAATAATTCTTTGATGACTTAATTTACCTCCTAATGACAAGGTTGCCAAGAATTGCCAGACATAATTTTCTCTAGAAGAACCATCATCAACATCATCAGGATGAGGTGGGAAAATGGCAGCTATTCTTGATTCTAAGGAGGTGAATAATTCATCATAACAAGAAGTCCATTCGGATAAATCGGTGGCAGAAATAGTACCTTCACCTCTAATAAGTTCAGCTCTAGATAATAAGGTCGTTAAGATGGACAAACCAATCTTTGTGGTGGAAACAAAGGAAACATTGTTGTGTTCAATTAAAATTACCAATAATCCGATGATTTCATTGAATTTAAAGTCTTGCACAGCATTAATAAGAACCTTTGAGAAAGTTAAAGAATAAGCTTCAATCAATTTCAAAATTGGTTGGGGAACTTTTTTATTTTCATAAGTAGTATAGGAACCTGATTTAATCACCGACAAGTTTTCAAGATTTGACATCACCAAGGTAACAATAGTAAGAATTTGTTCTCTGTTCAAGAACTTGAATAAACGAGGTAAGATTCTCAAAGCTTTATTATGGTTCAAACATTGGATGAATGGATTAACAAGAGATTCATCGTCTCCGGAAATAGATGGTTGGTCTAAAACATGTAATGATTCCCATAATGGTTTAGTATCCACTTCACTAGATAATCTTGATTCACTTTCAACAGTCATCAATTTGGTGATGATGTTTTCCAATACACTCATAGTGTCCTTCTTAGTGTATCTCTTGATTGGTTTGGAAGGAGCTGAAATCGATGGGGATCTATCTTTTTTAACATCAGGAACCGCTGGTGTAGCACCGACTGATTCTTCAGAAGATTCATTTTGTTTACTTTCAGCCTCTTGTTTTTCAATTTCTCTTTGAGCAGCCTTACTGAAAATTTCCAATTGTTGTCTTGGTTTTTTACCACTTCCAAAGGAAATTTTACCTAAAGCACCTTCTCTGGCATATTGAGTTAACTTTGGTCTTTCTTTGGCCACAGTGACTGCCTTTTGAATTTGTTGTTGCATTCTTTGTAAAGCCACATCAGCCCTTCTATGACGACCACCTAATCTATGACCACTTTGATCCAAGTAGGCTTGAGCAATCGAATTGTTTTGTTGAGCTTGATGCTGCAGAGGATTCGAGTTAGCTTTTGGATGAACCACCTTGAACACTTGAGCGTAGAAATCCTCATTATAAGGGTCTTCAGTAACAATTTGAGAAAGTTGGAATCTAGTAACGAAATCCTTATCTTTAGGATTCATGATACCGGAGTATCTCATAATTCTGGACACTTTTTCTTGTCTTTTTGCAGCCTTTTCCTGTTGTTCAGGAGTCAAGTCTTGAGGTGGGGGTTGGTTGTAGTGATGGTGATGTTGGTGATGATCCTTTTCAACTGGTTGACGGTGGTTGGTAGCATCTGGATGAGCATGAGGAGCCACTTGTGCTTCCTTGGAACCCAATACTGGGAATTGGGATAAATCAACCTTGGTTTTAGCTGAGTGTTGTTGTTGAACACGAGGAGCAACCACAGGCTTTGGAACTGCCGAGGGAGATTCAACAGCTGCTACAGGAAGAGGATCTTGAACAGGAAGCTGAACAGGTTGTTGAGCTGGAGCAACGATTGGCTGTTGTTGCTGTTGCTGTGGTTGTTGCTGCTGTTGCTGCTGCTGTTGTTGTTGTTGAATTGGTTGTTGAGGAAAGCTTTGTAATGGCAATCCTTGAGGAGGAATACCTTGAGGAGGAATACCCTGAGGAATGCCCTGAGGAGGAAGACCCTGAGGAGGAAATTGGCCAGGGAAAGGACCCCCATGGAATTGGCCATACTGATCGGCTGGAGGCATGAATTGAGGCATCATATAGTTGGGATACTGAGGCATACCAAAGCCCTGAGGAAATCCGTACTGGGATTGGGGAGGGAGTTGATGTTGCTGTTGGGCTCTATCAATTGAGGTTAATTGGGCCTCAATTTCTTCCAACGATAACACTTTTTTATCACCACCAACCACAGCAACCGGAGCAGGTTGAATGGCCGAAGGGTCAGCTTGAGAAGGAGCAGGAGGAGCAGCAGTGGATGGACCCCATAAGTCTTGCATGAAATCATCATCATTTGCAGCAGCGGCTCTGGCATAGCTTACGGTTTGCTTAGGAGGAGGAGCAGCAGCAGAAGCAGCAGTAGAAGTGGATCCAAAATTGAAATCCTTGCCTACTGGGCCCACGCCGAAGGTTTCATCGTTGAAGGCATCATCAGCTTCGTCCAATTCCCCCAATCCATCATAAGTATCCTGGAAATCGTAGGACTCGGTCGGTTGGCCCTTCCCCTGTAAATGAGGAGGAACAGAAGGATCAAATCCAAAAAATGACATGGTTCCTGGTGATTTTTTGCAGAAGTAATAAGGAATCAGACAGTTCGTCACTTTTTTTTGTCCGTCGACCCTCGAAAAAAATGAGGAAAAAGTCAAGTGCAGGTTGACACACAATTGCAGTTTGGTAGTTCAGTTGAAGGTTAGCCTCATGGTGTACGGGTTTGAGCTGGGTGGGTGCAAAAATCATATATACTTCAGGTTATTTACAGATTAGTTACATATTTACAGGTATCGTTACTGGAACGCTTGTAATGCGCTCGAAAGCTTGATTTCCATCTCCTCCCACTCGTCGTCCATGTCGCTGAGCACGGTGATGGCACCTCCAGCACCAATTCTCCAGATGTTGGTGCCGGGCAGATTCTGCTTATCGCTATTGTAATGGAACACTGACCGGATGACAACTGACCAATCGGAGTCGTCAGTCACGGACCAGTACCCAACAACACCACTGTAGACCCCTCTTCTTCCTCCGCGATTACCGTTGGGTTGAAGGGACTCGATTTCCTGAAGAAGCTCGACGGATCTCTTCTTAGGAGCTCCAGTCATAGAACCTGGAGGAAGCGAGTGATGAAGAATGTCTACCCCGTGGTACTTTTTCTGGAGCTCTCCTCCAATCACACTCACAAGCTGGTACACCGTTTTATACTCCTCGATGGCCATGAGTTGCGAAACGTAGACATGATCAATGAACGCATGCAAATCGTGTCTGATCAAGTCCACAATCATGAGGTTCTCTCCCATCTCCTTGGGGGTCTTCAAGAGTTTTGTAGCCACCTCCAAATCAACTCCAGGTGTCTTTTTGACAGTACCTTTGATTGGTCTCAATTCAATGACCTTGCGCTTGTTAGAACCGTCTTTCCACGATAAGAACCTTTCTGGAGACGATGAAAGCAAATTCACGTCGTCAAAACTCATATAGCACGAAAATGGCGACGGGTTCTTGTGTATCGTCAAAATCTTGTAGATATCCCAGGGTTTAACATATGAGGGCACCGAAATCTTCAGAGATGTGGTTAAGCAGAGCTCATAGCTGTCTCCGGAATGCAACAACTCTTGACACTGTTGGAACTGCTTCTTGTAGATGTCTCTATCAGGGAAATCAAACGTTATGGATTCTCCATCTCTACACAAGTCAGCCACGCTCTTAGCCACAGTATCAGCATCAAGTTGCAAGGTTCCAGCAGCATCATGGGCAATAAGTTCCTGGTGCAAGGTATCGACCCATTGTTTGTCGTCGTCAAATATTGAAATAATAAAGCAGTCCTTGGTCAAGTGATCAAACACTACAAATCTCTCAATAAACATCAACTTCATGTCTGGAGTAGCCCCCGTACACAACGACTCTAGCTTGTCGAAGAGAATATGCTTACCTTCTTCATAGGAGAACATTCCGATATACCCTCCAAGGAAAGGTATGGGTCTGGAGTGAAAGTCGGGTCCAAGGGCAGCGTCGAATTTGTCTCTGGAGATGAAGTTCTGCTCCATGTTTTGGGCTACGAAATCCCATACTGTGCCCAGAAGGCTGACTTGGTTACTTTCCTGACTACCATAGACACCTACAGAGACTGTGTTGATGTTGTCTACGGAATGGGTTAACACCTCAGACTGTCCCTTGATAGGGACTCCAATAATGGACCATTCTCCTGGTGAAGAAGCCGAATTCAATAAGACAAAGTCTGGAGATCCATTTTTCTTGTTGAAGTACTCACAGACATCTATTGAGCTTATTTCCAGGGAGAATTTGACCTTTTTGGCCAGTATGTTCACTGTATCACGGATTGAGGTTAACTGATCTGATTGCACGAGTCCAGGTATTTGGATAGAGAACTGTCTAAACAAGGATGAAACTTCTTCTATAGCTTCATCGTTGTTGTCCACAAGCCTATCCTTTCCATGTTTCTGGTGATATTCGTTGGCAATGGTGTCAAAATCACGTACAAGCTTGTCCCCTTGCTCTGAACAAATGGATTCCGGGTGGTATTGGACACCATAAAATGGGTATTCCTGGTGTTTAGCAGCCATTAGGATTGTTTTGGCGGAATCTGGCTTATTATTTGGCTCATAGCACACTGCCAATGGCACGATATTGTCATTTAACTTCTCAATATCCACGTACAACGAGTGGTATCTTACACTAGGAAAGCTGACTTTCTCTCCTGAGTACAACCCTTCTGCTATTGGATGAATGTCGTATATCTGGCCATGTTTCACGTCGTCTAATCTTTCGACTTCATTACCAAATTCGTAGCATAAGCACTGGAATCCCAAGCAGATGCCTAGAATGGGGATGGATGCCTCACGACTAGCATGCTTGAAAAGAGCAGGAATGATTCCCACGTCTTTCAGGATGGATGGATGACCTGGACCGGGCCCAACAATCACGTACTCGAACGAGGGAAGGATGGAATTAAAGAAGGTGTCGTAGTCTTGAGGATGGATAGTGTCATTGTAGATGGTGATGACTTTCTTGTTTGTAGTAGAACTTATAAGACGACTGAGATTGTTAGCAAACGAATCGTACGAGTCTATTAAAAGAATCATAGGACTGCTTCTGAAGGATCTTCTAAATGGGGTGTAGCGAACGTGGTTCTCGTATATAAGCTGTCAAAAGCGTTATTACGATGGAGATTTTTCACTAGTGGGGACGCAAAAAAAAAAAAAAGATTTACTGAATTTTGATTTGACTTTAAGGTTTCAACGTTTTTTACTAAATGGCCGGAATAATGGGGATTCTTATTACGAGCTAAATGTATCTATATATAACGGGGCTTATTCCTCGTCACTTTCTTCATCATCGTCGTCGTCATCGTCGTCATCGTCTTCATCACTTGAGACCTCTTGGTTCAATGCTTTCAACTGCTTCTTGTACTTTTTGTTCTTATCGTCGATGTCACTCATAAGAAGCATAAGATCATCAAGTTCACTCTTGGGCACAAGATTTTCACTCTGTTGCTTGAGTTTCCGCTTCAATTTCTTGATCTCCTCCTGTAGTTTACTGTCAGACTCACTCTTCTCTGCTTGAAGTGATTCGAGTTGTTTCTTGTATTCGGTTTCCTTGTCGTCAAGTTTCTGCTGGTGCACTTTAAGGTCAACCTTATTGGCAGTCATAGCTTTGAGCTCAGTCAATTCCTTCTCCAAGGATTCACTTGTCTTTTGATACTTAGAGCTGGCATCGACTTCTTGTTTCGATTTCTCAAGTTGTGTCTTGGTACTCTCCAATTCCTTGCCCAAAGCAGCCAATTTTTGTTCCCATTGTTGGACAACTGTGGCATGGTCTCCAGTTGATTTAGTTAAATCTTGATGAGCTTTCTCTAACTCTCCCTTCGATGCTAATTCCTTCTCAAGCTCGCTCTTGGTGGCCTTCAACTCTTTCTCAAGTTCAGAAACTTGTGTTTGTGCCTTTTGTAAGTTGCTCTGGGTGGTACTATGATCGCCAGCAGACTTGGTTAAACTGTCATTCTTTTTATTCAATTCTTCTAATTCAATCTTCAATGACTTCAATTCGCCTTTGAGTTCAGAAACTTGTTGCTGTGACTGTTTTAAACTGCTCTGGGTAGTAGTATGGTCTTCAACAGATTTGGTCAAATCAGTGTTCTTTTGACTCAAACCCTCTAATTCAACCTTAGTCGATTGCAATTCTTTCTCTAAGTCAACAATCTTCTTCTCGGACTGTTTCAATCCATCTTGGGCAACAGCATGGTCTCCAGCCAATTTTGTCAATTCACTGTTCTTCCCATTTAATTTCTCAATTTCTGCATTTAATGCAGTTGCTTCTTTTTCAAGCTTTTGAATGGTGGCAGAAAGATCAGCCACTTTCTTATTGGCAGCTTGTCTATCCTTTTCAACTTCTCCTAGCGATTTTGAATCAGATTTCACACTTTCCAATTCAACCTTTAAGTCATTATTCTTCTGTTCTACTTCTTTCTTCTCGGTCTCTAATACTTCAATCTTCTTCTTAAGGTCAGAATGCTCCTTGGTTAATTTGGTGCTAGATGTGGTAAGATCACCAAATTTTGATTCCAATTCAGTATTTTTAGCTGTCCACTCTTTTGCAGCTTTTTCATGGGCCTTCTTTTCTGCGGCAACTTCTTGCAGCAAGGAATCTACTTTGGTTTTCAACCCTTCACTCACTTCTTTTTCGCGAGCTAAACTCTCAACACCAGCAGAAACAGCTGCTTTAGAGTCATTCAATGCTTGCGTAATGGATTTTAATTCTTCAGTAGTTTTATTAGAACTTCCTTTACTTTCTTCTAGTGACTTTCCGAGAGTTGAGAGTTCAGTTTCTTTTGACTTAAGTTCAGAAGTTGCTTCTTCAAGCTTTTTCTTAACATCCTCTAATTCCTTTGATTGAGTCTTTAAAGTAGAAACATCTCCCGAATTTTTGGTTTGGAGAGTACCTAATTCTTCATTGAGCAGTAATAACTTGGATTCGTGTTCTTCCTTTTGAGCTTTTAAATTCTTGACACTAGTGGCAATTTCAGCAACTAGTTTTGCCTTTTCTTTCTCAAGAACTGCTTTAGCTTCATTAGCTTCCTTTAAGCTCTTGTCAGAAACATTAAATTTGTCTTCAAGCGATTTCAAGGTAGCGTTAAGGTCGTCTATTTTCTCTGACAATTCTGTTTTTTCGCTCTGAATTTTAGCTACCTCAGTCGAATGATCTTGCTTGGATTTTGCAGCTATTTCTTCCAAGTTATTGATCTTGTCACTGTATTCCTTGATGACTGTCTCAGAGCTCTCTGATAGCATTGCTCGTTCTTTCTCAACTTCTTTGATTTTAAGTTCCAAATCAGTCTCAAGATCATTGATCTTCTTCTCCTTTTCTTCAACACTAGCTTTTAAATGCTTAACTTCCTTTTCTAAAGATGATTTGACTTTAGTCAGTTCTTTTTGCAAGGTCTTAAGTTCATCTTCTTTTTCGCCAATTTGCTTTTTTGATTCATCAACAGCAACTTCGAACTCTTTAGCCTTCTTTTCCTGTAGCTCAACAGTACTTTTAAGCTCCTGAATTGTATTTTCAAGTTCCTCAATAGATTTTTTCAGCTTGATAACGGTATCATGGAGCTCTTCAGCCTCTTTTTGATATTTGGATTCCTGTTCGCTGAATTTCTCTTCCGACAATGACTTTTCTTTTGCTAAGGCCTCTAACTTCTCATTGGATTCCTTGACACTAGTAGCAAGCTTCTTTTCAAGATCAGCTATGGTGATTTCTAGTTTTCCAATTTCGGTTTCACTAATAGTCAAATTAGCAGTGATTTTTTCAACCAATGTCTGTCTTTCCTTCTGGAGATTCTTAACAAGACTTTTCTGACTGTCTAACAGAGATTTCAATGAAGTTACACTTTCTTCCTTGTCTTTTAATGACTTCAGGCTAATTTCATGATCTTCTTTGGACTTTTCAAGTTGCTCATTTAGAACTGTTATTTCCTTCTCAAGGGATTCAATCTTATCCTCAAGAGTTTTCTTTTCGGTCTCTAAAGATCCCAATTTAGAAGCACCCGCTTCATTCTCACTGAGCAAATCCTTCTGCTTTGTCAAAGTTGTAGCCAACGTTTCTTTAACTTTTTCAAGTTGCTGAGATAAATCATCCCTCTCCTTCTTAAGCTTTTCTTCTGATTGCTTGTATTCTTGTTCTTGAGCTTCAAGTTTATCCTCAAGTTCTTGTATTTGCGTCTTTAATTGTTTTATGCTATCCTCATTTGAAGATATGTCCTTCTCATAATCAGAAAGCTTCACTTGTGCTTTTTTGTGCTCCGATTGAATACTTTCCAACTCTGCAAGCTTTGTTGACTTAATTTCAATATCTTTACTTAACGATTCAGATTTAGCATTAAGGTCACCAATCTCCTTGGAGTGTGATTCTCGTGAGGACTTTAGTTCAGCCTCCAATTTCTTATGTAATTCACTCAAAGTTGAATGCTTTTCAGACTTATCCTCGAGAGACTTATGCAAAGAGTCAGCTTTATCATTGAGGTCCTTAATAGCATTAGAATGCGATTCTTGGGCATCTTTCAAGTCGGACTCTAGCTTTTGATGTAACTCACTCAAACTCAAATGTTCATTAGTTTTTTCTTCAAGAAGCTTGGTGAGTGATTCCACGGCTTTAGTGTTCTCATCCTTCCAACTATCGAATTCTTTCTTTGTAGTTTCGTGGTCTATCTTGGAAGTCGATATGGTTTTCTCCTTGTCTGACAACGTTTTTTCTAACTGAACCTTCTCTTCAATCAAAGATTTCAATTTATCATCATGATTCGAAGCTAATAGGTCTTTATCAGACTGAGATTTTTCCAATTGCTGCTTAAGCAGTGCAATTTCAGTTGCTAAGGTGTTGTTCTTATTTGTCAATTCTGTAACTTCATTTGAAAGGGAGCTATTTTTGTCAGATAACTCAGAAATTTCACTAAGAAGAGACGAATTTTTCTCTGTTAGTTCCTTGTTTGCAATTTCCAAGTCTTTCAATTTTTCATTCAAGGAACTCAAGTCAGACTTATTCAGCTCTTTCAAGGAAGTCAATTCTGCATCAAGACTTTCCTTTTCCTTCTTTATGTCCTCTAATGATTTTTCAAGAACCACATACTTCTCATCCGATGAAGACTGAGTATCTCTCATCTCTTGTATAGTAACTGCGACAGAACGAAGTTTGTTCATAAGATGTTCTCCATTGGCCTCCGAGTCTTTAAGGGAGTCTTCAAGCTCTTTAACTTTCTTCTCAGTACCTTGATTGAAAAGAGCTGATTCACTTAGTTGTTTGTTTAACTGTCCAATTTTCAGTTCATTTTGCTCAATCTGGTTTTGAAGTTTTCGAACTTGAGATTCGAAATTACTGGTGATTTTAGCTGCTTCAGTTTTCAATGATTTGATTTCTCTTTCAAGTTTATCAATCAATGACTCTGATTCCTTCTTTTGTTTGTTCATCTGAAATAATTCCCTACTCATCTTATTGATTCCATCTTCGGCTTTAGTTTTTGCTTTCTCAGACTCTTCAAGTCTGTGCTCCAATTGCTTGATACTATCAGTCATGCTAGAATTGTTTTTTAATGCATCTTGCAATTCCTTGAAGTATTTACCAGAGGTGCTTTCGAAATTCTTTTTCGAACTCTCGATGTCCTTCAATTCTTTGAAGGTCTTTTCATATTCTTCATTAAGTGTCTGATGATTAGTTTTTAACTCTTCAAGACCAGACTCCGCAGTAGAGAGCTTCTTATTAATATTTTCAAGCTCTTTTTTCGAATCAGAGAGTTCGCTTTCAAGTGATTTCTTTGTTTCTGAAGCTGTTTTCTTTTCCTTTTCTAAATTCTCTTTCAAAGAAGCAAACTTACCTTCCAATTCTTCATATGCTTCAAAAGTTATATGCCCCACAGGATCAACATTTGGATCATGAAATAGCGCTCTTCTAATCCTGGCGAAGTTTTCTTTGATTAAATCAATGTAGAGTTGATTAAAGAATATTTCTGGTAATCCTGTTTCGTCCTTACTCTTGGAAAATGCAGAAGATTCATCGAAGTTCTTAAAATTGTCATTATCCCTGAATTGTTTGATTTTAAGTGTGTAGTTATCTTTACCAAGAGCCTTGGTAAGTAAAACATGCAAATCTGGTCTCGATAATGGCGAGTCTTTGGTAGAAAACTCATAAACTGTTCCCACCAAAATAGCAACCATTCCATGAACGAGAATGGCTGATTCCGAAGAGTTATTGGAGAGGAAAGCAAGTAATGCTTTAAGCACCGATGTATCACCTAAGAAGTCATTTACAGCTTCAAAGTTTTCGAATAGCCAAAACGTGAGAAGCATTAAATAACCAATAGAGATACGGGGATCTCTATGATCGAGAGTAGTAACTAAGAGTCCTGAAATTGCCTGAATTGAGCTCATCACCTCTTCACCAGCTTCTGCATCTCCGATTTGAATATTTCTGGTCAATTCCTTGTTTTCATCACTATCTTCGAAAAGGTACATCAAGACCACGGCAGAGAACCAGAGGCGGTATGGGTTTAACTTAAGTTCCGAGTCATAGTCCATTAGAGTAGAGAAGATATTGGCAAAAGGTGTAGCTTGAAGAACCTCAGGGTTGTATTCACCTGGGACTATGCCATTCGTTTCCTTATGACCATTTGAATCGCCATTAGCCTCTGAATTTTCTGAGTAATAATTTGGATTCAGATACGCTTTTATTTGGTCATTTAAAAATGCCTTTTTGGATTCGGAATTGTCTTTGAAGTATGAGTGCAAACAATGGGCGGATCCCATACGTATATCGAAGGTATGGACGGAATTAATGTACAATGCCCAGTTCAACAATGCAATGGTGACGGGAGCTGGCTTATCGAAGGACTGTGGGAGATTAGGAAGGGTTGGATCCAAGTATGGAACGTCTATTTGGGAGAACTGCAATTGAATTTCGGCATTTCCTGCTATTAAGTCTCCCGTAGTATACAAGGCAATAGACCTGACTTCATTGGCAGTCAAGGGAGAAAACACCAATTTTAATACGATAAACAACACTCCTGACTGGAAGAGATTACTCTGGTTTTGCTCCCGGAACTCATTGTCTTCAGAAACAAAAGTTTTACAAATTTCTAGGGCAATAATCATGTTTTGCAACCTTTGTTCGGTCCAGGTGATTGGAGGTAAGGGGATAGGATTACCGTTTTCGTCAGTATATCCCTCTTCATAGATCTCTTCTACGGGTTCACCCAAGAGCCTGGCCAAACGCGGCACGCAGCCGGTTTCAAGGAAGTATTTCTGATTGGAAGCATTGTATTGCAACAAGTTAGTGATTAGAGTCAAACAGTCCTGGACGAGAATGGACCCACGGACACCTCCCTCTTCGTCGATGATGGTAAAAAGACGATCGAAGGTATTTTCGAATGCTACGAGTTTCTGGATGTTGAAGTTATTGTTGGCCACGGCCATAAGTACCAAGATAGCTTCGTTTCTGACAGGATCATTGACGTCATCGAGAAGCGACACCAAGGTGGAGATTGCGGTAGGGATATTTAACAAGCAATCTTTGGTTTTGATGGTTCTGGTGGATACCAAGGCCTCCAATAGCTGAAGAGCATAGAGTCTGATGTGGAAATCTTCGTTTTCCTGGATGATATCCACCAACAATTGCAATGCTTCTTCGTCATTGGTCAACTCATCGGCAATCCACATTGAAAGCTGATCGACAGAAATGTCGTCCATCAATATTGGCGACGGATACTTCCCGTTCTGGAGTCTAGACTGCTGGGAGATCCAGCCTCGGGTATGGTCATCATCACCTTCTCCACGAATAAACAACACCAAAATGGTTTCCAACACCGCTTTTACGATAATGGGGTTCTGGGAGTCCTTTTTCAACGTTGAAATCAACGTTCGAAGCCCATATTCCACTACAGACTCCCGAAACTGACGGCTAAAACTCTTTAACCCAAGAACGGCTGAACGCCGGTCAGACGATAAATTGGCATGCTGCAACCGATTACAGAGGGTCGGAATGGCCTCCTCCACCAGCTGAACCTTCTGGTTTTGCTGGGACAAGATGCTGTTTAAATAGTCCATGGGGGGCCGTCTTTTAAAGGTGTAGGTGTCTGTCAGATCAAAGACATGTGTTGAACTTTTTTCACCGCGTAATGTGCACAATAACTACTCCAGTTTGGCACCTACAGCGAAGTGCAACTGGAAACTCACAACTGACCATAAAACACGTACCGCAGACGATATGTCAAATACAATGATGGAAAGCGAGTCGACAGTGACATTGTTTCCTGATATGGCGTTCTTCTTTGAGGAGAGTGAAGACGAACTGCCAGAGGTGGACGTGATAGGCGACTGGGCCATGAAGCGTATAGCGACGTTGCAAGTAAAACTCGAGTATATAGAGAGAAAAAAGGCGTTTTCCCGAAATCGCTTCAGTAACATTCTGGGACCCGTAATTATCAACCTCGCCAATGAGGTGTTTGGGTTTGATGGCTGGTCCTCTCAGATTACCAGTTTCTCTGGCAGTGGTGGCAATGAAGAAGACGACGATAGTGAAGACCAGTATTTCTCTACTGTACGGGTGATATTAAAGGACGGCACCTTCTGCGACGGCGAGGGATCGGGCCCGGCCCAGAAACAGGCTACTACCGATGGACTCAAACGAGCCATTATGGGATTCCCCCAGAAACTTCTACAGTACGAAAACCAATAATTAACGATTATAACGAATATGTTGCTTTATAAAAACTAATATACACCCTAGAAATCAAGAATGGTGTTCTTAGGGAACTCGTTCACCGTAGGAACCGGGATCTCTGGTATCAAGTAAACCTCCCCATTGTCATCAATTCTTTCTCTGTCCCGGTCACTCATGTTGTGGATCTCTACAATGTTCTCCTTGATGAAGTCAATGAGGTCGACCCAGTTCTTCTGGATCTGGTACGCTTGCTCCTTCATCTGTCTTCTAAGCAAGGACTCAATGAGTCTGATGGCATCCGGCTGCGTTTGGTCTAGTCTTTCCAATAAACGACCCACGGATTTGATAAGATACTCTTCCTCGTAAATGGTACCCTTTCTTCCTTTGGCCTTCTTTCTCTCTTCTCTCTTTCTGTTCTTGGCTGTTCTTCTCGAGGCCCCCGTCTTGGCGGTTCCCGAGGTCTTACCAGTGTAACGGGTGAAGAAAGATGGCGTGGTGGAAGTCTCAGAAGCTGCAACCGAAACGTTATCTGGAGTGTCCAAATCGTCCTGTGCGGTTCCGTAAAATGAGTATGGATCCTCCAACTTCTTTGCTCTCAACTCTCTTAGTCTTCTCAATTGAGACGTCATTTGTCCCTTACAATCGGCCAAAAGCTCAGCAATGGTTCCAAACCCTTCTCCTAATTGTGTATCAACAATAGACTTAATAAGCTCTTCCTTTCCTTTTCTTGACGCAAGTAAGATTGCATCATCGTAGAAATAGTTTTTACAATACAACTTGACAGCTTCTTCAATGTGGTCCAAAAAGTAGTACTCAATTTCAGCAGCTGCTGCATACTTGTGTTCGTCGGTCAATGACGAAACCAATGCTTCTGCTGTTTCAATCAACTTTTCAGAGTACTCAGCCTTCTGGACAATTGCCAATGCTTCTTTCCATCTCTTGGCCAATATGTAGTTCTCAAGCGCATTCTCGTAATCTTCAAGGAATTCGTAAGCAATGGCAGACTCAACGTATTCATGCTTGTTATGCAAGAATTGAGCATGAAGCGAAAGTATGTAATTGGATCTTTCCTTGTTGTATCTGTAAATTCCAAAGGCATACTTGTACAAATCATGATCAATGACGTATTGCGCAAATTCTTCATATGCATCTTCTCCAAGTTCATTGAGCCAGTTCAAAGCCTTCTCATAGTTCTTCAAGTAGTCATCAATCAAGAATTGTCTTCTCAAGGGCTCTTGAACGTGCAAGTTTTGCAAGAATGGCAAATACTCCTTAGGATCCTTTTGAGACTGCTGGGCAATGGTTAAGGTCAATTTAATGTTGTATAAACCAAGAGCAGTATTGTAT
Source organism: Isabelozyma gotoi (assembly GCA_003708205.2). Lineage (NCBI taxonomy): Eukaryota > Fungi > Ascomycota > Pichiomycetes > Serinales > Metschnikowiaceae > Isabelozyma > Isabelozyma gotoi. Next base: position 554,488 of record PPNP02000004.1, on the reverse strand, counting down.
AATTTATTGACATCTTGAAGGAAACATAAATGAGTAACTGCTTGTTCAATTTCTTCAGGGTTCTTGAAGGAGCTAATTAACTCAATGGCCTGGGTCAAGTTAGCTGGCTTCTGACAGGCATATGCAGTAATGATGGTTTGTAAGTAGGTTTGGGAGTATTCTGGAAGTAACAACACCGAAAGCATAGCCTCACAGATTTTGTTAACCTTAGAATCCTTGACAGCTTTTTGGTCTTCGTTCTTGAAAGAAATTCTCTTATGAATGTTTTGAACCACTTCTTCTGGAGCTGACTCGGTTAATTTCAATTTCTCTAAATCAAGGGAGTTATCAGTTTGTTTAATTGTATCTTTATACTTGGTAAGAGTGACATCCTCTTCGTGTAAGCAAGAAATGAATAAGTCCAAATGTTCGACCTTCTTGATTTGCTTAATAAATAATTCGATATTGGAAAGGAATAATTGAGGATCGTAATCATGCAAGATATCCAAATCGATTCTATGAGTTCTACAAGCCAAAAATGCTTCCAGATAGTTCTTCTGTTGAATAAACTTACGAACTCCTGAAAGCACCATGATTCTAGGACAAATGGTTTCCAAGTTACCCCTTGGAGCTTGTAAGACCACTGAGTACTTGGATGGCATGGCTGAGACCAATATTGATCCTCTTTCAATTTGTCTAATTCTTTCGTCAACAAGACCATTAGTTGTAGCATCATTGTTCTGGAAAATATCATATCCCATATTACCACTAGCTGAAGTCAAATGAATGAAACATAATTGAGAGAAGGAATTGGTGAAAAGAAGATGTGATTCTGTCACTAATAATGAGGTCACAGAAGATGCAATTTGCTTATCATTGGCATATAATTTACCATTATTGGAAATACCAAAAGCAGTTAATGTGTTGGTGATACTTTCCGAAGACTTGTTAAGAGCAACTTCAAAATCACGGCATAATCTTGGGAACTTGCTGATTTGAGAAATATCCTGAGTCTCATCAAGTCTGTAGACAGTACCATCAATAGCTTGAAGAACAGCAGCATCAAAATTACTCTGGGACTTCACCAAAACAATCTTTGGTGTAGTTTCAATGGAATCATTGAACATAGGCTCATCTAAGTTGGTTATATCAAAGATGACAACCCTGGAGTAGTTAGATCCATCAACCACCACGATAATATATGAATCCTTAATGAATGCCACTTGTTTTGAAAATTCATCATTTTCTATGATCAAGCTCGAATCGATCTTGGATACAATGGTTGGTTGCATTCCCTTTTTCATGTCTTCAATTGATAAGTGACCAATATGAATATCATTAGAACTTGTTAAGAAAGCATATATCTCATTCGATTTACTCACGGCTAAATCATTAATGTTATTATCGACGTCAATTTCTCTCAATGAAATTGGTGGAGGAACATTGGCAATGGATAAGGGAGTAATTTTTGCAGTGTAACCATCAGTAACAAGAGTCATCCCCACATCACCACCAATTTCTGTAGGACCAGTAGCGATTTTATAAGCCAAATCAACGATTTGGATACCACAGGTGGTAGTCCCAATCATTAAATTAAGTGGCTTCTCTGGATGGAATTTAATGAACGAAACCTGATTTAATGGGTCTTCGTTAGTAACAAAAATTTCTTGCTTCAAGTACCAATGATAGTTCTTGGTGGTCCAGAGTTGCACTCTATCGAATAAATGGAAAGCCAAAACTTCACTGTTGGAAGACCATTCAATGTTTACAATGGACTCCACCTCAGGATTGAGTCTGGTATTGAATTCTCCATGTCTCAAACCATTTCTTTCGTAGAACACCAAATCCAAGGCAGGCTCACCATCTTCATCGGTATGTCTTTGAGTAGAAGCATAAAGAGAACCTTGTGGTTTCCACGATAAATTATGTTCCAAACCATCTACAGCTTCTGAAACACTGTCCAATTCACCTTCCCTGTTAAACACTCTCACAACTCTTCTGTCAAATAACTCTTGAGTATCTTCCACTAAGACTGGTTCTTTGGTGGTGACACAGAAATATTCACAGTCTCCTCTCCAACTGATTTTACACAGATCGTCATCGAATGCAGAAATAGTACCCTTTTCTATAAATCCTACGGTAGGATCTCTCAATTGGGTTTCATCTCCAGTACCAGTTAAATCCAAACCAGCATGTTTTAATGCTTCTTTTTCACGCTCCAAAGCTTTGAAACCTTTACCTTTGAATTGAGTTTCCTTCTTACCCCAACCGACAGACACATGTTTGGAGTCAGTAATTTTGATGTCATCAGGGTTTAACAATTTCTCAGTAATGGGTTCGAATAATCGTGATAATAAGATCAACTTGTTTTCTTTAGACAAGAGCGACAATGTCTCTTCGTCAGGAGACCAGGTGGCTGTCAATAATCCATCGTCAATGGTTCCTACGATTTCAACGGTGGTCAAATCGGGATCAGACTCATTTGGGTCATAAGTTGCCGTGATGATATCCCCACAGTCATACACAAATATCAATTGATATGAATCCACAAAATGGGCAAATGACAACAATTTGGAGTCAGGGTTGGAAATTGCAAAGGATGCAAGAACGAAAACTTCACCATTCTTCATATACTGTTGAACTTCAACCATCCCCGATTCTTGCGATGACAAGACAAAGGTTATACTGTCCGACACAGCATCAAACACGGAGTCCACCAACCCCAAATCCGGGTAGGTTCTGGATTCCGGGTTGATAGCTCCTCTATTGAGTATCACCAAGTTTCTCATCACTTGTTGGTATTACCGTAATAGTTTATATGGTTGAAAAGACCGTTCTACATCATCGCAGGCTCGATGACTTCTGAAAAATTTAGAGGGCACGTGACCAAAAAATGGTTGCAACTTTGGACAATTAAGAAGGACAAATGAAGAAATACTTGAGGGAGTGGCAGAGAAAACAAGGTACTACAGATGGGTTGGGTCAGTATTTAGCTGATGTATATATCTATAAGGTCATCTATATAGGGGGCTGAGAAGCCATGCGTTGACGGTTTATGTATTCCAGAACTGCGTCTTTTATTGCGAGATTGGGATATAACTGGTTTTCCTTGAGTGGAGCACGAGTGAGAGGATCGTATTTGCCCTTTTTCTGTAGGTGGTCCATAAGATGACACTTCTCGTATGTGATTCCGCTGGGAGTGATGACAGGCTCGTTGAAGAGGTTGAAAGAAATAGGGTCGAGCAAGTTATCGGGGGCATTTTCGTCAATAGCAGCCAAGTAGCTGGTTGTAGTAGACAGTTTGGAGATTGAGCTGAAAGCGGATGATTTGGTGGATGACGAAAGGCTCGTACGACTGGATAAGGAGCCGAGGGAGTTGATGGACTCTTTGCGGGATGCCTTAGAGGCCCGGTAGTCGAGAATGTGGCTCTCGAAGATTCCGTGGTTGTAGTTGTACTGGAAGCAATCGAATAAATGCTGCAAGTCTCGTAAGTGCTTCTTGTAGGTTTGCACGAGCTGCTTCTGGTACAGGAGATTTTTCGGGGAAATGTCGTATTCGTGTGATTTTTTTAACTGGGTAAGGTCGTTGGCCTGGTCCGTTTCTAGAAGTTTGTATAGTTTGTAGAAAAGGGCATTTGAGGTGAGGAGGCCCGTCATTTCGTTGTACTTCTTTATCTCACCCTTGGTCCAGATGATGTCGTCGTACACGCACTTGGCAATAACATCGTAGGTGCCAGTGACTTTGGTGGGTTGGGGGTCAGGTGTGTCTCTGGCAAAGAGCTTGCTGAAAAACAGACTTTCCATGGTTCTTAAGGGGTGGTGGTGGTGATGACTCAGTGGGCCCCGAGGGAATACCCGGGGGAAACTGTCTACTATATATACAATGTTTCAACTACATAGCCAAACAGAAAAGTATGTGAAAAAATAACTTCCCCAGCAATTATTAATGTGCCAGCTATCTAGAGCGTAATTCCGAATCGTCTAAGTATATTGTTAGATTAGGAATTCTGTCTAACTTATTTTTTCATTTATTTTTTTTTTATTGGGCCACTGCGGCATGACATAATAAAGCGTCTTAAAGATCATACGTCATCTATTGCTAATCTAGACTACAAACCAACAATAAGCAAAACCTGCCAACATACTCGAGCGAATAGGAAGGTTTTTTTTGCTAGTCTTTTGGATGATTCAGCACGGGGGAGCGTGCTTCTCCTGTTATCAGCATAATTTCAAGTAATTTTGCAGTGGGTAATTTCACTGCTGGTGGGGAGGATTAATTTTCTATGTAAGACATGCATAGATTCTTCGTTGGGGAGCAGGTTTGCATCGATCTCAGCAATTTAAACCACTAAACTCTTAATGCTTGCTGTATTGTGTCCTATGAGGTAATGCCTCCTTTGCAAAAAATTATTTATTTTCCTGCCCCTCTTGTAAAGGGCCAAGGCTCACGACGGTTTAGCACGAAATTGACAGCAGGGGACTGCCGCTGCAACCCGATGGTGGTCAGGCCCCAGAAAATATCGGCCCCCCGATAAATTTACGGACAAGGCGCCTCCGTACATCACGGACCCTGGATAAAGATCCGTACACCAGAATCCGACAATGCGAGCCCACGACAAGCGGGATGTACAGGTGCAATTAAACCAGACACATCCGTGCACCAGGCACTCACCTTATCTGCGGTGTATTCCGGGTCGTGCGCCGACCCCACGACCACCGAAAATTAGGCACCGGTGAAGGGTTAATGAATGAATTAAATTTACTACTCATCTTCAACTGGTGCAATTATCAATACATCATGCCAGAGAAGGAAGAAGCCGTATTCCGTATGTAATCCCCCATTAAGCAGCATCGGCGCTCATCTACTAACATGTTCTAGGCTCTGCGGAAATGTCTTTGGTTCAGTTGTATGTTCCTACTGAAGTTTCTCGAGAAATTCTTTATGAAATTGGTGAATTGAACTTAATCCAATTCAGAGATTTAAATTCGAAGGTCAGTGAATTCCAAAGATCCTTCGTTCAGGAATTGAGAAGATTGGACAACATCGAAAGACAATACACTTTCTTTAAAGGTGAATTAGACGAAAGAGAGATTGAAATTAATCCTTACCCTTACACCTCAGAATTATCCTCTGTTGTTCCTCAATCCGAAATTGATGTTTATGCTGAAAATGCTCAATTGTTGGAAGACCGTGTTTCTCAATTAATTGAATCCAACGAAAGTTTGAAGGATAAACAAAAAGATTTTAAACAATTGAAATTCACCATTCAATCCGTGGAAAACTTTTTCCAAACCGACTCTGGTCCTATTCCTCCAAGCTCAAGTGAAAGCGATGCTTTGTTAGCTTTGGAATCCGGATTTGGTTCATCTCATCCAGTAATTGATCATCCTCCATCTCAATTCATTTCTGGTGTAATTAACCGTGATAAAGTTTCCACTTTACAACAAATCTTATGGAGAGTCTTGAGAGGTAACTTGTACTATCATACTGAAGAATTATCTGAAAAAATCTTCGATCCTAAAGCAAAGGATTACGTTGATAAAAACTCCTTCATCATCTTCTCCCATGGTACCATCGTTTACGAACGTATTAAGAAAATCTGTCAATCCTTGGATGCTGATTTGTATACTGTCGATAGTACTTCCGGCTTGAGAAATGAACAATTAACCGAAGTCAATGGAAAGTTGTCCGATTTAGCTGTGGTTTTGGATCAAACTGAAAGTGCATTGAACTCAGAATTGATTGCCATCTCTAAAGATTTAGCTAAATGGTGGGAAGTCATTGCCAGGGAAAAAGTTCTTTACAAAACTATGAACCTCTGTGATTATGACAATTCCAGAAAAACTTTGATTGGTGAAGGTTGGATTCCAACTGATGAGATTGCAAATTTGAATTCTACCCTTAAAAGTTCTTCTGCTTCCCAATCCATTCCAACCATTGTTAATGTCTTGGACACCAAGAGAACTCCTCCAACTTTCCATCGTACCAACAAATTCACTGATGCCTTTCAAAACATTTGTGATGCTTATGGTGTAGCTACTTATCGTGAAGTTAATCCTGGTTTACCAACCATTATTACTTTCCCATTCATGTTCGCTATTATGTTCGGTGATTTGGGTCATGGTTTCATTCTTTCCTTGGCTGCTTCAACCTTAGTATTCAATGAAAAGAAACTTGGAGCAATGAAGAGAGATGAAATTTTCGATATGGTTTATTCTGGTCGTTATATCTTATTATTAATGGGCCTTTTCTCCATGTATACTGGTTTATTATACAATGATTTGTTCTCAAAATCAATGACTCTTTTCCAATCAGGTTGGGAATGGCCAGAATCTTGGGAAATTGGTGAACTTATTTCTCCAAAATCAGTGGGTACTTATGCCTTTGGTCTTGATTCTGCTTGGCACGGAACTGATAATGCCCTTTTATTCACTAACTCCTACAAGATGAAATTATCTATCTTAATGGGTTATTCTCATATGACTTATTCCTACATGTTCTCGTTAGTCAACGCCATTTACTTTAAGAGTGGAATTGATATTGTTGGTAACTTCATTCCTGGTTTGATTTTCATGCAAGGTATCTTTGGTTACTTATCCCTTTGTATCGTCTACAAATGGTCTGTTGATTGGTTTGGAATCGGTAAACAACCACCAGGTTTATTGAATATGCTTATTTCCATGTTCTTAGCACCTGGTACCGTTGCCGAAGAATTATACTCAGGACAATCTACAGTTCAAGTTTTCTTATTATTACTTGCTCTTATTTGTGTTCCTTGGTTATTGTTAGTTAAACCATTATACTTAAAACGTCAATTAGACAGAGAAGCTAAGGAACATCAATACCAAGCTTTAGCTCATGACGAAGAAAGTTCTAATGATGGAACTGAAGGGGCTGAAGCTCATGATGACGATGATGAACATGAAGAACATACCTTTGGTGATATTTTGATTCATCAAGTTATTCACACTATTGAGTTCTGTTTGAACTGTGTTTCTCATACTGCATCCTATTTAAGATTGTGGGCTTTGTCGTTGGCCCATGCTCAATTATCGACTGTTTTATGGTCTATGACTATCGGTGGTGCCTTTGGTACGACTGGATTAGCAGGTGTGTTCATGACAGTAGTCCTTTTTGCCATGTGGTTCGTATTAACCGTGGTTATTTTGGTGGTTATGGAGGGTACTTCTGCCATGTTGCATTCTTTAAGATTACATTGGGTTGAATCTATGTCTAAGTTCTTCGAAGGTGAAGGTACCTTATACGAACCATTTGGATTTAAGGGTTTACTTAACGATATCTTATAAATCAGTTGAATCTAAAGAAATCTCAAAATCCCGTTTTTCTCATTTTAATCATCCTTAGAAAATCTTTTTCTATTATAAAGAACAGACTATTATTGACAATTGACTTCTTTTAATTCTTTATTTAAATACATTTTACTAGCTTTCAAAACTGTAGATGAAATTCCACTATATATACTTGATATATTATAGAAATTCTGGAGAAAAGTTTTATATGCAGGACTTCCATCAAGATGAGCATCGCTCTTAAAAAAGTGAAAAGTTTCGATCTTAGATTAACTGTGAAACAATAAAGGTGTGGAATATCAATGTTTTTGCCTATATCTGTGATCTTACTGGAGTTGGAATCGACTCCAACGTCGATAATTCCAATTTTAAGGACATTACATTACCAGAAAGACTTGATAAATGAAATATCCAAAGCTGAACTTAAGCACCTTGTTTCTCGGTCTTTGAACCTTTCAAGATCAGCCAACGTCTACAATAAATGGTGTGGTATTAACTTGATTAAAGTCCTTAGTAAACATTACCCTGTTTTGAGTAGTGATGGGTTACACTTTGTCAACCAGCTTATTTCAATCCTCGAGGCTTGTAATGGAAAGACTGACGTTAAAATCTTATCATCAGCAGTCGACTCCCTCAATTATGTGTGTGACAGAATAAGAGGAAAACCAACATTAACTAGAGAAATATTGACTCCTAAGCTTCCTACTATTATTGGATTGTACTTGGAAAAAATCGACTTCCATCCATATCTTATTATCAAATCATTGAATCATATTATGAAGCATCATCCTACAACCTTCAGACCTTTTGGAAACAAGTTGAAAGCAAGATTATTAGAAATTTCTAGTACCAGCCACTATTTGAACTTCCCTCAATCTTTAAAGGATGTGATAGGAGAAACAGTGGGAACTTTGCCCATCATTGAAAAGACTGAGCCAGAAACCAAATGGGCCGATGATGTCAATGATCTTATTGTTGAGGTTTCACAAGTCTTACTCATTTACAATAACTTTTTGAATTTTAATGATGATACTGAGTTATTAGGATTGTTTAAGGCTTTGCCTCAGGCCAAGCAGCCAAATTCAACAGCATTCTCTCCATTAAATGTCAATGTCGATGATCACAATTCAATTTTGCTGATTTCTACCAGGGTTCAAGTTCTTCTTGACTTGTTGCGTGGTTACTTAACCAGTTCAGTAATGAATGTGAAGGTTCCTCTCGGCAATATTGTTATCATAAACGAAATTGTTTGTTCTATCAATACCAGATTTATTTCTTACAAAAGAGAAATTCGTGATGAGGAACTCAAAAAATTGATTGAAGCATCAATAATTATTAATCAGTGCAACGCCACTAAGTTACTCACCATATTACCTTCCAGATTTAGAGGCAATGTCTTACCACATCTCTCCAATGTGTTGTCTATTTTAGAGACATTGATTCCTTTTAAGAACAAAAAAATTAGTTTTGCTGATGTCTTGGTGCAAGAAGACTTTATTCGCTCAGTTCTTTCTTGTGTAGAGGCATATCTTGGCTTGTTGAAGGAGTTTAATGACAACGCTCAATTGTTGAGATTTATTGATGTTGCACTTTTCCTAGTTGAACCCAGAATCACCAATCAAGATTCTACTGTGAACAAGAACCAGCAAAAGAATGGAATTAAAAACAAAAATAAGAAGAAGAATGCTAGCGCTATTCCATTGTCAGACATATTATCACATCAACATTTATTCACAGATACCGTCCCTCATACCACCATTAAGGTTGTTCGTTCATTCATCAATACTGTTATATCTCGAACCATTTTACCTCCTACCCAATATTACAGGATCATGAGATATCTTATTATTGAAGCTGTGCAAGCACGTTCCAATGGAAATGAAACTGCTATCCCACTAGAACTTAGAAAGTTACTAATTAATGCTGTTTTGTATCCAGCAAACGAGAAAGCATCGTTATTACCTATTGTTTCCACCATCATGGGCAATGATCCATTGATCAGTGTTTTCTGTAACCCAAGATTCCCACCATTGCCCGTTCATGTCCAGAACTCTACTGTAATCGAAGACGAAGAAGATGATGAAGAAGAGGAGGAAGAAGAAGAGGAAGAAGAAGAGGAAGAAGAAAAATTGGAACCAGTTGCTGAATCTCCAAGTACTAAACGTCGTAAGTTGGAACAAGATGGTACCTTTGAAGCTTCCGAAACCGTAGCACCTGTTCAAAGGGAAACCGAAGTTATCGTTGAGAAATCGAATGAGAATGTGTTCCCTGCTACTGAAATTCAACCTGAACAACTTATAAGCTTTCCAGAACCGTCTGTAGTGCAACAAGCTCAAGTGGTTGAAATGGTAGTAGAAACAGTTGATACCGAGGTTAATGAAGCTCCTGCTGAACCTGTTGTTGCTGCTGCTGATGACGACTCTGACTTTGAAATGCCTATTCTTGATGCTGGCGACTCAGACGAAGAAGAGTAGATTGTTGTGCCAGTTACCATGCATTGTAAGTAGAAAACTATAGATTAAAAGTATAAACCCCTTATATATGTGTAATCGTTTACTATCCACTTTTTCCTATCTACTATCCACCATTCACCTATCCACTATCTGCTATTTTCGGTAGGCCATTTTCTCATATTGCTGTAACTGTCAGAAATACTGCAAAATCGCGAAATGTTTTGATCTTGATCTCCTAATACTCTCTTCTACACTTCTTCTTTAGACAGCACCATGACGTCCACTAGCCAAGGAATCAAATTGCTTCTTACTGAGGATCTTTCGCCTCATAAGATTGCATTGTTGTTCCTTGTTGTTCTCTATTCCACCGGTTTGTTTCCAGAAAACCGCCTGAAACAAGTGCTCTTAGCGCTAATAAAATTGTTGGAGAATGAGCCCTTGTGCAATGATGATAACGAATTCATAATAGTGCCTCGTCTTACTGATCTATGCGCTGGTCTACGAAAGGCCATGATATCAGGCCAAACCCCGAAGGATAAAGACGAGGTCGAAAAGGACATAATTGACCTCCAGAGAAAGCTACTTCAAGCATTATGGAATATCAACTCCGTTGAAAGTCTTGATACTTACATGAAAAATACATTCTCATTACTACTGAATCCATTGGCGATAACTGTACCTGAAACTAGCCACTCAACAGTCAAGAAATTGATCTCACCTCGTTCTTTTATTGGAGATTTCATACAAAAGATAGTCACCACCTTTCGTCTACTACACTTTGATGAAGAGTTCTTGCTTTACGAAGCATTGGTCGAATACAGAGAGTCATCGCGAGAATTGTTTCTTTCCTTGGGAGGAGAGATAAACCATCATATCAAATCCAACAGTAAACCATCTCCCAGAAGATCGAGACTTGATTTCTCTCACGAAAGAGGAAAGGATCTCAATGAAGTATCCGAATCTGACGATATCCTCTTCAGTAAGTTAAATGACCAACTAGCAGAAAGCTTAGATATCAGTATACCCACCCCATCACAGGCAATAACCGAACTGAATGTCAAACTTATACCCGTTCCCAAGCATGACATGCAAGCTTTATTGGACAAGCAGGTGAATTTGTTAGAAACGTATGGAACCGAAACCCCTGAATTTTTACGGAAAATTATGTCGATGATGGCATCTCCCAACTCAAATACTTGCATGATTCAAAATGCCAATTTCAATAATCTTCCCTCCTATTACTATTTGAGATACCTTGAAAATCTACATGAAAATGACTATCATGGTGCCTTTCAATGCCTACATCAATACTTTGATTACATGGTTTCTAAAAGTTCAAAGTATTTTTACCATTTTGCCCTTATTTCTAGAGCTTCTTTACATCAATATTTTGGGGAAGATGAAAAGGCTCTCGATGCCATCGAAGAAGCAATTTCTGTAGCCAGAGAGAACAAGGATAATTCCACTTTAACATATATTTTATCATGGTTGTTCAATTTCATAAGGAACAAACCAGACTTATGGAAAAGTCAGAATTTCTATCAAAACAATAATGAACTGCATTTACTTGACTTCCTAATCAAAAAGTCTCAAACAGTATCCCTTCTGTTATATGCCATGAGTTATAATTTTGAAACAGCACATATGATGAATAGCTGTGCCCCCATGAACAAGTATCTTGAAAGTTTACTTAAGGCCACCTACATATCCATTAATGATGAACTACCAACGTTTATCAAATCGGCCGAAATGGCGTCAACAGTATGGACAAGAATAGGTAACCCTCACCTTAGTCAGATTTATGCAAATTTGGCATTGGATTGTGCTCAAGAAATAGGTAAGTTGGGAGACGAATTATCTATCGAAATTAGAAAAAACTATTTGACATATCTCGAAGGCTCAACAGATGATGCCTATCACAATCTTGAGAAATTAAAAGTTCGAGCCAAGAAGGATAGATCATTATTCAAATCAGTGCAAATACGAAGTTTGATCATGCTTGTTAAGATTGACTTGAAAAAGGGAAGGTTGAAGTACGCAGAAAGATTAATGGAAACCTTGTTGAGTATTGATATTCAGGATATGGAGTTGAAAATGGAGCTCATATACCTCAATACCGAGGTGCAAGCAGCATTAGGTAACTTTTCCAAGGCTTTGGAAATTATTTCAAACAGCTTGTTGGAGTTGAACAATCAACAGATGAGAATTCAAACTAACAGTCACACGATAATAAGACTCAACTTATTGAAGTGCTCAATCTTTAATAGGGCAGGCGCTCAATCCAGAGCAATATCGTTAGTAATTCAACAGGTTCAATTGGGAAAGAAGCTTGGGTTTACAACCATTACGACTGAAGGGATGATCTTATTGGTGTCAATATTGAATAATATGGATGCTTATGAGGATGCTTATGATATTCTCAATAACTATATGCCAACAATTTTGTCTGTGAATAACGAAGAGTTCATCTGTACAGCTTACTATGAATTTGCTAAGAGTTGTTATAAAATGGTTCAAAAGGAAACTAACAAACACAACATACCCAAAAAGACTTTATTCAACATTTTCTTGAAGTATTTATTATTGAGTATCACTTCTTCTAAAAGATCACTAAATTTGGTGTTATTAAGGAAATGCTTTGAATTAGAGGGGAAAATGGGTAAGGAATGTGCTTCATTTGCTGGAGAAATGAAAGAGCTTCAATCACTTGATGACTTTAGAGAACACTCCAAGACGGGTTTGGTGATTCTTAACAACCGAGCAATTCAAGAGGCAGATTATGGGTTTATAATTAATCACGAAAACCCCACCAAAGCGGTGGTGCAATCGTTAAGATCAATGGATACAATATAATTGGTTACAATAAGTGGTAATATAGAACAAACGGTTTATATTAGAATCCATATAAAACTGGAAATAATAGTAAAAAAGTAGACACGAATTTAACAGGATGGAATGTGGTATCGAAATCACAACTTTATCTATTAGGTTATTTTATCAGCTCTGGGAGCTTTGTTTCTCTGAAACATTCCATAAAATTTCTTCAAACACAGATTTTTAATCCTTCTTAGCACCTCTTTCGCTAGCATCAATGGTAGCTAATATGAGAGCAGCACTCTTCAATTGGACCACATTGGCCACTTGCTTGAAGGCCCAGATTGGTGCACTAGCCCAGGCCAAGAAGGTACCTAACCAGAAGAAATCATAGTAGTGTAAGTATAAAGCCACGTAAAACAATTCATTAATGAGGCAGACAAAGAACAAGACATTTCTATTGGTGTAGTATAAGGACAAAAGTTTAGATTGTTCTTTATCAACATTTTTATGGGAGGTGGAACCACTAGACATCATAGCGTACATGTGCATGTAATGGGAAGCCAAATCCAAAGACACCAAAAGTTGCCAAATGAAGCAGAAACTTGGATATATCACACATAAATAACAAATAAGGGAACTGGTGGCACATCTATCGGTAACCATATCTAATACGGCACCATATCTAGTACCCTGGTTATACTTTCTGGCGGCGTAACCGTCAAAAGCATCTAGAAAACCTGAAATCCCGTAGAAGATAAGGGTAAGTATTGGGTGGTTTTTCATGATGGAGAAAGAAATCACGGCGGTTAAGACTCTGAAATAACCAATTAAGTTAGGTATGAAGAGTAGCACGTCTTTCACCGTCACTGTAGAAGTAGATCCATTAGACATGTTGTGATGCAGTAAAATATTAAGATGCAGAGCTGGACGTGATCAACACAGGGGAATGATTAAAGGTGAATGATCGATAATCAATTATATCTTCATTAAATATTAAACTCACGAAGCCTATTGACGAAATCAAAGTCAAATCCTTATATTTGATTGATTCAAAAAACAAGAAATTCGTGAACAATTTAAAATTGGAATAGCCAGGGCCTGTTTGAATTAGTTCTTATATGAAGAGAATAATCAAACACCAATTAAAAATCACGTTGAAGAAGAGAGATTTATGATTTTGAAAAATGGTCTAAAATGATTTGGGCAAGTTTTTTTTTTTTTCGTTCGGCTTGATTTCCTCTTAGCAAAAAGGACAGCCTGAACCCACTTACAATTTTTTCTTCTTCCTTCAAGAAAAACGAAGACAATTGCTGTAGATATAAGGTCTATATAGTGAAAACCTTCTAAGAGGCATCAGGAGGCTATTGGTCTTGTGCATTTTGATAATCTGGCCAGCACGGGAGGCGAAAAGGGTTTGGCAGCCAGTTACGGAATAGCTCGGATATTTGACCGGCGAGTATGGGGTAAATTTACGGATTGCCAGAGTTGGTCCCAAGGGGAGCCAGAAGCCGTACTTTTCGATGGAATATCCCTATTACATGCCACCACTGTGCCAGAATACAATGGCATGACTAATAGGAGACGGAGAGATCGGAGAATGTTGGAGATCCGGACACGAAGCGTGGGTCGAAGACACCATACTGGCATACTGGGGCAAAACTCCCACTACAGTTCTATATAGTATTGTAGAATGACTTTGGAGTAGTAATCCAGAGTGAACAAACCCAAACGAAGAATGTGTCAATTTTGCATGAATTTCGTAAAATTTGCAAATTTCTAAAAATATTGCTGATAATGTCAGATAAAATGGGGTAACAGAAAACTATACGCAGTGCCCACCCTAGGTTTCTTAATAAGACTGAGTGTGAATTTGTTCTGGGCCCACAGTGTCAATTCTTGTTCTGGAAGCATGCACAGTTTTTGAAGGATCTTCCATTGCGGTATAGGCTGCATTTTGACGTAAACCGTACATATCCTCCAATTAAAGTATAGATATGAATTAGTAATAAGATCATTTCAATAGCTCCAGAACCGACAATTATTGCACCAATTACTCATTCTGTAGGATCTGGGCCAACGTGGATCTCAGATTGGCCAATCTTACTGGCTAATTTATGCGCTTAGACTACATAACGCTTACGCACGATGAAATAGAGGTATTTTCACAAGCTCATCTCCAGTATAAATACCTTGGTACCTGTAAGTTAGATTCTACCCAGAAGCCAGTAAACAATGGTTGCAATCTCTAAATTAATCAATGGAGGCTTAGTAGCCTCGGGTCAAACAGTATTTCAGCAATTGGCAACCCCTGAACAGGCTGCAATTGAGCAGTACAATATTGTCAGGTACTTGGGAGGAGCAGGACCTTATATTCAAAACCCAGGGGTCGGTATTTCCACTGATATCCCAAGCCAATGCTCAATTGAGCAGATCCAGTTGATGAGTAGACACGGAGAACGGTTCCCCACAAAGAATGCTGGTAAGAGGTACGAGGCCATCATGAAAAAATTCACCGACTACCCCAACAAGTTTGAAGGCGAGTTGTATTTCCTCAACTCCTACGAGTACTTTGTTTCTGATCCCAAGTACTATGACCAGGAAACCAGTCCGTCCAATTCTGCCAGTCCTTACGCTGGTACCACAAATGCTCTCAGACACGGGGCCGCATTCCGGGCTCGATACAATTCCTTGTACAATGAGTCAGAAGTTATCCCCGTGTTCACATCCAATAATCACAGAGTTTGGGAAACCTCTCAGTACTTCATCAGAGGATTCCTTGGAGGTCAGTACGACACAGAAAAGGTGGATACGGTGGTGTTGTCGGAGGACCTGTCAATGGGTGCAAATAGCTTGACACCTGCAAGTGCGTGTTCTGCGTGGAACTCCGACGAACATATTGACATCATCAACAACTATACCACCAAATACCTCGAAGATATTAGAGACAGATTGACCAAGGATAACAAGGGGCTCAACTTGACAACCGACAATATCCATGAATTGTTTGGATGGTGTGCTTACGAAATCAATGTCAAAGGCTCATCACCTATTTGCGACTTATTTACCCAGGATGAGTTGGTCCAATACGAGTACTCTATCGATTTGACCCAGTACTACGAAGATGGGCCCGGTAACTCAGTCACTAAGCCTATTGGCTCCGTTCTCTTGAATGCTTCTTTAGAATTGTTGAAGGATAGTTCTAATCCCAATAAAATCTGGTTATCTTTTAGTCATGATACCGATTGGGAAAACTTTCATTCTGCCCTTGGATTGTTTGAGCCTGAGGAAGATTTACCTTCAGACTACATTCCATACCCCAATATTTACGTTCATTCTAATATTGTTCCACAAGGAGCCAGGGTTTACACTGAAAAGCTCAAATGTGGTGAGGACTCGTACGTACGATACATTGTCAACGATGCAGTTATCCCAATTAAAGCCTGCTCATCAGGTCCTGGGTTTTCCTGTAAATTAGATGATTTCGAAGGATACGTCAAAAATAGATTGCACGGTGTCAATTACGCCGAATCCTGTGACATTGGAAATGCTACCGATACATTGACCTTCTACTGGGACTACACCTCTAAGGATTACAATGCCACCTTACTGTCACTTTCTTACTGAAATTATAGATTGTATTATTATTATTATTACCATTTCAAATCGTCTAAAATTAACTTCTTCTTAGCTTCAAAATTGTTTGCTGAACTTATAGTTCGGATTTTGTTATAATAAATAGCACAAGTATTATTCACACAATTGTACTCATAGGTCTTCTTATCTGATCCCATCCTCATGAAGTTATGGTCGACACAAGTACTGCAGGTTTGATTTAACAGGTTAAACATTAGGTCATTGTGTTGCGTCGTCATACTAATGTCTGTTACTAGACTCAATTCATCATGAACACAGTTCAAACAAATATTCTTATATGGGGTATAAGATGATAGTTTTTCACCACATTTTAGACATGAATTATATCTTATAAAGTTGGATACGTTTAAGATGTCGTTCTCATTAGGTTGATACAGCCCTATTTTAGGTAATTCTCTATACCAACTCTTGACATCGAGTCCCATGAGGTTGAAAATTCTAGCCAAAGGAGGAATCAACACTCTGGTTATGTAGTATTCATAATCGAGATTAAATGGATTCTTTGTATTGAATGACGCAACAAAATCTTCAGGAGAAACACATCGATCTTTCACTCGTTGTTTCGTGCTATCCTGGATAACCACATATGGAATTCTTTCACGATATTGAGGTTCACTTCTAGGGTCCTTGTCAACCCTTTCGGTTGCCAAAACTGCACCGGGAGGTAAGTATTTTTCGTTCTTGTAAGTTCCATATCTCACCTCTTTGGCAAAACAAAAATCTTTAATTACGACTTTGTTGAGAAGTATCTTGTAGAATTGATTAAGTGTATAACTTTTCACCAAAGAAAGGTTCTTCGTATTGAACAAAATTCTAAGAGTCTTTTCCACCATTTTTTGTTGAGCAGGAATACCATCTCTTCTAATCGTTTCAATTCCTTTAGCATCAAACTTGGGTTCTACTTGATCCTCATATTCGTAACTGTATCCCACGTATCTCTTTTTAGCTAATAGTACACAGGGGTGATACACTTTCTCAAATTTCAACTTTATTGGATCAGGAAATTTATCCGTAATCATATTGGCAATTTCATTACCAAGTTTGAAAGCATCCAGTTTTGATTTTCCTGGAAAGTATACAAATAAGGAATCCGTATCACCATAAACTACTTTTGCTCCATAAGATCCTGATTCAATAAGGTCAATCGATTTCGAAAGAATTTCCTGGCCTGTTGAGACAATAGCATCAGCTATATCAGGATTTGGCATACGTCCGCTAAAAGTTGCTGAAGTATAACCATAGGTAACATTTGCAATTAATTTGATTGCAAGTTGTCTCGAATTGTATAAACGGGTCAATTCTTTATCGTCCTTGAAAAGCTTCATCATACTTTTAATACTAATTCTTGTGTTTAGGATACCTTCCAACATTTTAGCTAATAATGATTTCCTAACAGTACTTTTAACAAACATGAGTCCATTAGGAGATACATTAATCCCATTCTTACTATTGAGAAAATCAACTAAGCCAGGTGGTAAATTCAAATTCTTGATATAGCCAAAATGATTTTTAGTAGGACTGAAACCATTTAGTTTACCCAATAAAGTTGAATAGCAGTAGTTGTAGGCAATCATTACTGAAGGATATAACGACTGAAAGTCAAGTACCACCAATGGTGACTTATAGAAATTGGATTCCGGTTCTAAGATTAAAGGGAGACATTCAATTGGCTTCATCTCATGTACTTGTTTCTTTGTAGGTGAATTGAGAAGCATACTCTCCTGTTTAGCAATTCTCCCTAGTAACGACTCCACCTTATATTGGGAACCTCTATAGAAAATTGCATTAAAATCGATTCCAACCAACCGAGCTTGTTCAACATTTCTAATAATCATTTCTTGAATGTACATAATTTTTAGCACTAGTGAGATGATTTTTTGATAGTACTTTAGCACCATAAGCAAATTTGTTATTTTTCCATTTGAAAACCATTCAGATAGTTGCAAATTCAGATATTTGGGTAAGGTCTGATGTAGTAAATGATAAGTGATGTTTTGGATAGAATAATTTGTAATTTTCAATTCTCCTTTGATAACTCTCCAGACATTTAAAAGGTTTCTGCCATTGATCCTTATCGCAGAAGTATGTGTATAACCCCACCTGTCTCCCAATTTTCCATTACTTTTAAAGGTACATCTGCTCAAACTGGCTAATAAATTAATATCATAGGCTACTCGGAATCTTTCTATAATGTACCCCCAACTAGATGCATTGATTTCATAACCTGAGAGGATATCAGGATCAAAAAGAGTAACTAATTCAAGCAATCTGTTTACCATTTCCTGTTCGTCCCGAAAAATTTCTAAATTCGTTGGCTCATCATTATCCAAAAACGGTAAAGTCTTGTTTAACTTCTTCTCAAATGCTTCATCATAGCTATCATCTAAGAAAACCAATATTCCAAGTGTTGAATGCTCCAGATTTTGAAACATATTGTTTGCATCCTGGAACTTATAGAATATTAAGTGGACTGGATCAATTTCTGGGTTAGGCAACATTTCAGTAAGCTTATTTACATGAATTTCAAGATAGAAGTTTGTTAAAGAAAGAAATGCACTTGAATCACGAGTTATTTTCTCCGATTGATATGAAAACTTATAGTCATTTGTCTGGGTGATACCAGGTTCAATTTGTGACCTGAACTTCTTTCGTTTGTAAGCCTGGTGTTTTTCTTCAGTTTCTACCCAGGTTGTAATCGACATTTTCAGTGGAGGTTCAACGATATACTGCCAGGTTGAAAGTCCATTGACATTTTCTGATTTCGAATCACTGGTTTTAGATATGCGATGTGAAATACTAGTTGGAGAGAATGAATTCTTGAGATGGTCATCGATATGAGGAACTGGGATCTTTTTGCTGGAGAATATAAATGGTTTCTGAGGTATATCAGAGACCTGTTCAAAGAAAGGATCTGAATAGTTAATTTTCAAGACGTTTAATTCCTGGAAACTCTTTATTAATTTGTCCTTCGTTAGAGCTGTTGGTATTATAACTTCATAAGCATTTTTAGGGTTGTGAATCAACTCTACTGAGTTCTCACTTTGGGAATACATAGACGTTTTAGATGAGCTGGGGACCTGAAGTATCGGTAATGGGTCATCAATAGTTATTGAGTAGTCAGAGATTTCAGAAAAGGACCTCTTTTGTTGTTTCTGACTCAATTCGTATAATGCTTTGGTATCCATGTCATCTGCATGAGGTCGATTTAAATCAATATCTAGGGGAGATTCCTCAATATAATCGTTGATCTCATCATCTTCACTCCCGGACAGCTGGTCAGAGTCAGAGTGAAAACTCATGTTCAAAATCTGAGAAAAAGTCAACGAGGTCGTTGGTTTCGGGCCTGTATTTGTCTGCGATGCCTGAAGTGACTCAGAATGGTGAGTTAATCGAGGCTGGGAGCTAAACAATTGGTCGAATGTTAAGGATTTAAGGACATCCTCATCCAAATCCAACAATTGATATTTGTATTGCCGTCTTTCGATGTCTACTTGTTGGAATGTGGTAGGAAAAGGGTCTGTGAATTCCAGGCATGATTTATAAGTCTCATCATAGTATAAATCAATATCGCCGGTGGATGAGGAACCATTAAGTTCAGTGACATACTTTAGTAGGTTGGATTGGTCCAGATGGTTGGACCATTCTGTAGATCCAGAACCTATGGAAGAGTCAACAATACTTTGGGTATCGAGGAATGATTGGGATTGACTTCGTATCTGGCATTGGAATCGTAAATCGTCATAAATGTTTTTAATTGAGGAAAGGTAGATTACCTTATCATTAGAGGAGGATGGGAGTTGAGAGTTCTTCAATTCGGTGAAGTCATTGTGGATGTTTCGTGGAGTCAACAACGTTCGATTGACGATGTCATGGGCGTTAATATCGATTTCTAGTAGGGATCTACCTATTCTATTGTGGGTGTTGGGGTTTAGTACGTTGTGGTCAATGAATGGCTGCAAAAAAGTTTTGAGGTGCGATAATTGGTCTGGAGAAAGATCCCGGTTGATTATTGGGAACCGGAAGAAGCAGGCAGACAATTCTAGCAATCCGCAACCGAATAGGTTGAAGTCGGTTAGAAACTGAAGTATAAACGGGAAGTGAGATTCGTATACCAAAGTGGGGGATTTTTTGATTTTCTTATTTTTGGATCTAGTTTTCGGGAGAGGAATGTACTGGCTTTCCCATTCACTAATATCCAACTGTTTTTCAGAGATTATTCGGGTAAGCCTGGTTTTGTAGAGGGGAGAAAGCAAGGAAATCTTGTACTTAAGCTGATAGCCAACATGGTAGCCGTAGATGGGTACTCCCTTACATATACTGACGCTAGCTACATATTTACGCTTCAGAGAGTCTACCATATCAATATCTTCGGTTTCCTGGTCTTCGCCATCTTCTTCATCACTACCAGGGCCACGTCTCTGGAACGATTCACGTAAACCATTCTCGATGAAGTCCGTGATACCTGCGATGAAGGTGTCAGATTGGAGCGTTTGGATGTCAGTTACGCGACAGTCCACGTACAAGTAGGGAAACACGTTGTGGACGTGCATCAACACGTTATGGACATGAGGAGGACCTTCGGGTGTGGGGACGGAGACAGATCCGAAGATTCTGATGATGGGGACATGGGCCACCAGCAAGCGGAGCTTGTCGAGGCGCAGCGGCGTTATCTGGTACGTGTCGTAGTCGTTGATCTGGACCTTTATACTGTCATAGTGCATTGGGGGTGAAAGGGTTGGGAGATGAGATGGAGATATGGCTGACATCTGCGGCACGGGCGTGGGTCTCGAATTGAGATATGGAGGGGGTACGGGTGTGGGTTTCGATTGGCCAAAATCAGAGGTACGGGCCTATTTTCTGAGGTACGGGTTTACCTGTAGGTTGCTGCGCTACGGGTCTTGAAATGGATCAGCGATGGGCGCATAAAATGTCTCCCAGGGGTTGCGACACGGAATTTGCTATTGTTGCACCCCAGCGATTGCGGCGTTTCATGGAGATACTGCAAGTGGAGACTCTGGTCAGGGGGACATCAAGGGCCCAGTATGGCCCACGGGCGCAGACCTGCCTCTGCCATAGCCCAAAGGTTTGGACCGGCAGGAGTTAAGCTGGCGATAGTGCTGCGGCAATAAGTTGGCCAGGTCACCAGCTGTGCACCAGAGATGGACCCAAAACCGAGCGCAGGAACGGACCCAAAACCGGCTGCCCGTCTGGCGATGTAGACCCAAAAAAAACGGAGCCCTGTGGCCCCAAAAAACCGTAAACCTGACACCCCCCCCGACGGGAGACATTGTGGGAATTTCATCTGAACCCTGCGGAATCGGCAGTAGGAAACGGGAAAACGACATCTCAAACCGTCACTGCCTAAGCGTGGCCAGGGTTTTTTTTTTGATTGTTGCTATTGCGCACTCACTAATCTACCAACTATTACCGAGCCCCTTGTTCCCACACCGCTCGCCCAACCAGCTTACCTGGTCTGCGTGAGCCCCGGCCCCCCAGTGGTTCCGCCCCTTTCCGCCTCTGCTTGGTGCTGGTGCTTGCTATGCCTCTCTCTCTCTCTCTCCCCCCGCCTTCCCCCAGTTGGAATTGGGCCGGGACGCCCTTTCTGTCGACTTTAGTCGCATTCCGCCTCCGTGCCGCCTGTCAGATCAACAAAAAAAGTTTTGCTACTACTCTCTCTTTTTTTTTTTCTGCTGTTACACCCTTCTTTTCTTGTTGATAAATCATTTGTTAGCTTAGTCATTCCTTTATTACCCCCCCACGCTTTCTTTTGATAGCTCCACCTCTTCCCCCCAACCCCCAATGCCTCAAATCGATAGTAAATCGGAATCTCCCCAAATGTCGTCGTCTCCTATGGACAGATCCACCGTCAGTTCGCCGGGGTCTCGCCACGGACCGCTCAGTAGCGACATCCAGGCCCGAATCATGGCTTTCCAACAGAAACGGGCCAATAAACCTCCTCCGCCCCAATCGCCTTCCGCCTCCAGCCCCCGGGACTTCTCGTTAAACTCCATCTCCGCCCCCAATATCCATTCCAACCTCAACCTCAACGATGAGGACTACTTGAACAATAATGACTCCTCCTACACTCCCAATCTTTCCAAGGCTCTCCCGGCCCTCCCCAATACTCGCTCGTTATCCCAAAACGACGCTCCACCCGCCAGCCTCATCCCTTCTCCTATCCCCAATAACTCCAACTACCAGCTGTTTTCACAAGACACCGCTCCTGCCTCCAATGCCAACTCGTTGCTTAACCAGCAGATGGCCCGTCTCCAGTTGAGTCCCGAAAAGCCCTTTGAGCTCTCTAAAAAACCATCATTGTCCCAGAGAAGGGGCATGAAATTGAACATGAACGAAATGAAATTCGATAACGGGGGAAATTTGACCGATAACAATAACGAATCCTCCATATCCCTAAGCTCACCCTCAATGTCGCTCTCCAACTCCATCTCGGACTCCAAAAATGACCTTTCCATTCCCAGAAAACCTTCTGGCAAGAGAAAACCCAACTTCTCCCTCAATCTCAACGACTTGGCCAACTCCAACTCGCTCGACTCACCCCTCAGCTCCAACATCTCGTCATTATCGTCATCTTCCAACTCCTCCCAAACCAACTTGGATGATCGTAACCCCCAGCAGCTTACTCCTTCCTCCTCCATACCGAACCAACTGCAAGCATCCAAGAAGCCTCAACTACAGGGACTTTTTGCCAACTACTCTAAGTACGTAGACGTCAAATCCGGCTCCTTGAACTTCGCCGGGAAGGCATCATTGCACTCCAAGGGAGTAGACTTCTCCTCTGGTAGTTCTTTCAGAATTTCTCTCGATGAACTAGAGTTTATCGACGAAATCGGCCACGGAAACTACGGTACAGTGTCCAAAGTCATTCATAAGCCCACCGGGGTCCTTATGGCCATGAAAGAAGTTAGACTTGAGCTTGACGAGACTAAATTCACCCAAATCTTGATGGAATTGGAGATTTTACATAAATGTGATTCTCCCTACATTGTTGATTTCTACGGGGCCTTTTTCGTTGAGGGAGCAGTTTACATGTGTATGGAATATATGGATGGAGGTTCCTTAGACAAGGTTTTCAACGCCGAACACAGTGTGGAAAGCGAAGCCTGTCTTGCATACATCACGGAATGTGTTATACGAGGATTAAAGGAGTTGAAAGATGAGCATAACATCATTCATCGTGATGTCAAACCCACAAACATTCTTGTGAATACCCTCGGTAAGGTCAAATTATGTGATTTCGGAGTTAGTGGGAATTTAGTAGCCTCATTAGCCAAAACTAACATTGGATGTCAATCATACATGGCTCCAGAAAGAATAAGATCGATTAATCCTGATGATGCTACTTATTCCATTCAATCCGATATATGGTCTCTTGGATTGACCATATTGGAAATCGCCGCCGGTACGTATCCTTACCCTGCCGATACCTACGATAATATCTTCTCTCAACTTAGTGCTATTGTTGATGGAGAACCTCCTAAATTGGACGCTAAGAAGTTTTCTAAGGAGGCCCAATTATTCGTTAAGTCATGTCTTAACAAAAACCCCGACTTGAGACCCCCATATGGTGCTTTACTCAATAATCCGTGGCTCGTCAAGTATCGCGATGTCGACCCTCATATGGCCGAAATCGTCCTGGCCAGAGTCGCTCAAATCGAAGAAGAACGGACCCGCAAGGGTCTCAGTAGATCCAATAGTACCAATAAAGCCCCAGCCAATCCCACCGTGGGCACTCGTTCGCATCCATCAGTTGCAGGCAAGGGTTTCCCTCAAGTAACCCCTGTAATTGGCAATCAATCATCCAGAGAAACGGTGCAATCGTTATTGAAAAATAAGGTTAATGCCCCAGCTCTTCATAAAGGAGGATTGTCCAATCCTAACAGAAGATTCCGTTAATCTGTAGATTTAACGACAGACTTCTGTGTTTATTGATGACCAACCTCTATGTCCTATTCATATTCAGCATTTTTTTTTATTCAATTTGATTCATTAATTGTGTTATTAGGGTCACCCATGTACTTCTCACCATTATCTCATGACACTCATTGATATTTATATATACCGGGAATACAATGTTCTTCACAGATGCGTCGGCATAGTTACCGTCTCCCCAGTAGTTAATAGGCACCATCATCACCCCAGTAGTAGACAGGCAGCCACTGGGCAACCCATAGCCCGTATAAGTTGGGTGCACGGGTGTATATAGTTGGTGTACGGGTGTTATTCTCAACCCGTGCACCGCCAACTCCTTTATCCTCCGGCGAGCGATCAGGAACATTACTACCAAACTAACCACTTATCAATCAACCAGTCACAGATCAAATTGACCAGCCAGAATGTTACAGATCGAGCAGAACAATCTCTTGATTGAGAAGACGTTGACAGAAAGAATCTTTCCTGACGATAAGGATAGCCAGAAGTCATTGGACAGAATCATTACTGATTTTGACTTCACCACCTACCATATCTCCACGTTAGAAGATAGACTGTTTTTATTGATTTCCATATACGTCAAGTGCTGGAGCGACTTGGTTAAGTACGGAGTAGTTAAATATTTAGACTCCAAATACTCCAAATTCAGTAACTCCTTCTTAACCATCTTATCCGGAGGAGACATTGAAGCCGGCTACAATTACTCGATTGTGTTGAATACTGCTGAATTGGCCAAAGAATCGGATGAATTGAAACAGGAAGTCATCAGCGAGGTGTCGTTTTTGAAGAGACATTCCATTGCTTCGGCTTTTGAATTGGCATTCAACAGATACGATGAATTATCCCAGCAATATTCCAATACCAACACCTATTCCGAAGAAATCCAGGCGGAATTGCAAAAAGAATCAATTTTGGTGATTAACTACCGTGGGGCTGATGAAAGCATTTATATTAAACCCTCTTTTGATAGAGTTACCGTAATCTTTTCCACCACTTTCCAGGATGAAACCGATAAAATCTTTGGGAAGGTGTTTTTACAGGAATTCGTTGATGCCAGAAAAAGATCGGTGCAAACGGCTCCTCAAGTATTGTACTCTCATCAAGATCCTCCATTAGATATTCAGAGTGTGGTGAAATCAGGTAGCAATGACGATAACAAGGGTTACGTTACATTTGTTCTTTTCCCCAGACATTTGGTCAAAGGAGACAGAAGAGAAAACTGTATTTCTCATATTCAATTTTTCAGAAACTACTTCCATTATCATATCAAATGCTCCAAAGCTTACATGCATTCGAGAATGAGATTCAGAGTTAAGGAGTTCTTGAAGATTTTGAACCGTGCTAAACCAGAAAATGTCGATGACAACGGTAAGGCCATTGATAACAGAAAGACTGCCAGTGGTAGAAGATTCATTGGTGCTGGTAATGCGTTGTGATTGAACTTCTGTACTGTAAGACGAAGTATGAAATATATACATTGTACTGTAAAACGAATAAATACATTGTACTGTAAAACGAATAAGTAAATCGACTGTAAGAGAAAGTATGAAATATTTGTACTGTAGGACGAAGTATGAAATAAATACAATATACTGTAAGGCGAATAGGAAATAAATACATTATACTGTAAGACGAAAAATACAATAATTTATGCTGTGATCGTGGTGATACTGTAAGTATTAAAATATAAAGCTTCTATGTACAAGTTTATTGCTTAGGTTTTTTAACCCCATATTTGGATCTGGAAGTAGATCTATCAGCTACTCCAGCCAAATCATAGGCTCCTCTCACCAATTTATATTTGACCCCAGGTAAATCTTGAACTCTTCCTCCTCTCACAAGCACAATATGATGATCTTGCAAGTTATGACCTTCTCCAGGAACCAAACATGAAACTACTTTCCCATTCGTTAATCTGACTCTACAACACTTTCTCTGGGCTGAATTAGGCTTTTTGGGCTTGACAATCATAACCCTGATGACAACTCCCTTTCTGAATGGATTGGAGTCTAAATCGGGGGCCTTGGAGATATATGGTTTGTTTGGTTTGCCTTGTTTACCGGATTTAAGTTGATTTAAGGTGGCATATCTTTTTTGCAAGTGGACAAGGTTTTGGTTAATGATGGGGACATTGGCACGAATAGACTGTCTGTAGGCGGTGATTTCCGGAAGCATGGTCTGGGGTCTGAATGCAGATACCGGCGACCGCAACCCGGTCTTAAATCCTTGCACGAATCCTCTGAACATGGCCGACGTTGGAGAGTGAAGGATTTGGGTTGAAGAAGCACTGAAAAATTTTGACCATGAAAAGTTCCCACCCGTGCATCAGAAAACGTCCGTGCACCAAAAATAAAAAAATCTACCTCCAAACACACCCGTGCACCGGTGCGTAGGCTCAAAAAACAGCGTCCAGTCAAAATCTGGTTAAATGCCATTACTCCACCAGTAACCATGTACAGAAGTGCCATATTGAGAAGTCTTAGAGCTCCCTTGAGAAATGCTGCCAGACAGTCGGTAGTGCAACCATCCAGAATTGCCTTTCCTTCGTTTGTCCGTGCTTATTCTGCCTTCCCATCCTTAACCAGAGATGTTGCCAAAGAAAGAATCCTTGAATTATTAGAAGGATACGACAAAATCGATGCTTCCAAAGAAATAAGTGACGAAACCTCCTTCATAAGCGATTTAGGATTAGATTCCTTGGACGTTGTGGAAGTTGTGATGGAACTTGAACATGAATTTAACATCCAAATTCCAGACCAAGAAGCTGATTCGTTGAAAACCGTTGGCCAGGCCCTTGATTACATTCTTGCCCAACCTGATGCTTGTTAGAGGCATCCTAGGGGCTTTTCTGTTGGAAATCAGCCTATGTACATCATATACACCCAGTATATACATGACTATACATGAGTTACACATACCTACGTGATAACTACACATTAGTTACACATAACTATGTGATAACTACACATAAAGTTATATATAGATCTATTTATTGAACCCAAATGTAACATCCGTAGCCAGGATTTGGTCCTAAAGCATCACTTCATAGTTTAGGACCTGAAAAAATGAGATCACGTGCGCAGACTTCAACCAATTATCGATGGTGAAATCAGCATTTTTTCGAGTGAAATATTTGGTACTACCAGGTCTAGTCTATACAATAACATCAATCATGGTTTCTGTATGTATAATTGCTTCTTAAAGGGCAGTAGAAGGTCCATAGCCCGTGGGTAAGTCGTTACTAACTATTCTAGTACGTTAGAGGTCCTGCCTATAAATCTTTCAAAGCCCTTGGTGGTTTAAACGTCGAAGTGCTTAAAACTTATCTTCCAAACTTTGCTATTTGGGGAGCAGCTGCCGGTGCTGGTGTTGCTGTGTTCACCGAAGGTATTCCATTATTCCAAAACACTTTCTACACCAAAATCCCATACTTTGGTGAACACTGGATCAAAAACCCTGACCCAGAAGATATTCCAGTCTAATCTATTTATTACTATACAAAGTCATTACAGCCAATAGAAGGGAATTACTATATCCTTTCTGCTATTCATCTCAGAAGTATTAATTACATAATCATTATAACAATATAATATTCTGTTCTACCGGTTCTCG
The DNA here is from genome assembly GCA_003708205.2 of Isabelozyma gotoi. Classification (NCBI taxonomy): domain Eukaryota; kingdom Fungi; phylum Ascomycota; class Pichiomycetes; order Serinales; family Metschnikowiaceae; genus Isabelozyma; species Isabelozyma gotoi. Next base: position 526,712 of record PPNP02000004.1, on the reverse strand, counting down.
TATTGTTTTACAGGTGTAGTCCTATATTCCCTGAAGTTAAATTTCATGAAATACCAGTAATCTAGCTACTAGCATTATATTGATTATTGGCACTCTATTCATTGTGAGTACATTCGTTAATGTAGAGAATTCATATTTCAGTAGACTCGTTATTGTAGTGTTTTCATTTGCAGTGTTTTCATATTTGCAGTATATTCATATTTGCACCAATCATCGCATACAATCTCTATAAAATCGCTATTTACGCCAAAATTCAATATCTTTGCCATTGCACTATTCTACAGCTCTCATTATGTATCGTTCATTATTATGGTAGTCTTATGGTATGTAGATGAGGGTCTGACTATCCAGTTGACGTTCAATAAGGTTGAACTCTATAAGATTCTCGATATTCTTTTTCACCTCTGCAACCGTAACCTGACCTCTCTTCTCTATCAGCAGAATGGCCTCGGATATTAAGTCTACGTAGTTAATTGTTCGTTTGTCCTTCATAATTCTGGCAATTGCAGCCCGTACCTCGGACAGTCTGTCTACCACTACCTTATTAGCAGTGGGTTTTACTGATACTTCCCTGTCTCTGGAGATTGGTAATCTGATTTTGCTTGCCCTATCAGTGAACTGACGGTTGAAAGTGTACTTGTGGTTATCCACAAGCAATATCTTATACTTTTCCGTAGTGAAGCTAGCAAGAATCACTTTCAATAACCGGTTTTCAATATTGGTGAGGGTATGAATTTCGTCAAAGTCGTAACTATCCTTGTCCTGGAAAAGCAAGAGCACCACTGCTTGCAACAAGTTGATGTACAAATCCTTATCGCCGTCGTCAAAGGAGGTGGTGAGAGTAATTTGGTGCAATGAGTAGCTGGTCCAGTCCAATACCTTTGCATTCTGCTTCACCTCAAGCTTGTAGTTATCGCTGAAAGTATTGAGGGTTGATTGAAGTAATTCTGGGACAATAATGCTTTTATCATTCTTGGGAACCTCGGGCCAGTTACGAGAGTCCAATACCAAGGCACTAAAGTCAAGCTCAAGTCCAGGAACTTGCGAGTACTGTTGTTTGGACAGTTTAAAATCCGTGAGCATACCCGAAATCGATGTCAATTCGTCTGAGAAGCCAATGATGTCTTTAAATGATTCTACAATCAGGTCTTCGAGTACGAAGGATGACGGACTGAAACTTCTTGCGAGTAAAAGACGCCTGGATAAATCTTTTTTGTAGATGGAGATAAAGTCAGCCTTACTTTTGAAGTAATTGAAGATGGTGATGGTGATTTTGATGAAGTTCTGGTACCTGGCAACCAGGCTGGCACTATCAGCACCCTGGCCGGTTTCTGACTTCACGAAGGAGTCACAGTACTTGGAGAGTTGTTGCAACAAGTAGTCATTGTATTCTGGACGAGCGAATACGTGAGAAATGGCAGTTCTAACGTCAATATCAAATCCAGACTCAGTTTTGGTGGCCATCTGTGCTGCCAATTCCTTGAATTTATCAATGGAGGCAGAAATAGTAACAATTGCCGTTTTACTACCGCTAGTCTTTAGTTGAGATACCTCGGAGTCCATCTCTCGTTTAACTACTTCGAGAAATTTAAACCGGAGGATCTTAGTTGCATTAATGCCGAAATAATCGTATGCTTCTTTGGAAGCTAGCACCAATACCTTGAGGAGACTAGTGCAGTTCTGGTGAACAACTGGAGTAAGGGCTTGATCTAGCACGTAGCTGAAGTCGTAGAAGAAGTATTCCCAGAGCAAAGTCCGCCGAAGTTCACGAAGGAACTCTGGAGAGTAGCCACACTTGGTGAATATCGAAATCTCTTCCGATAGTATTGTTAGCACCGTATAAAAGTACTGATGGGAGTAGGTTTCGAATAGTAGTGGCCTCATTTCGGCACAGGTCTGCTTCATGGCCTTAAATATGGCCCGGTTGATGTCGGGAGATGCAATTGGTGTGAGTTCCTTGATTGTACGAGCCAATTTCGTTGCAAGAGCATACTTTGAGCCTGGGCTAGGGGGTTCCAGAACAACCATTTCTTGTCTGGCCTCAGCCAAAAGGTCATCTAGCAAGTTGAGAAGAAGATTGGATCTTTGAGAAGTCAAATCGAGGAGGCTGTCGTGGGCCTTCGAGTAACCATACTGCACTATTCCCATTTTCGAGGGGTGACTAAGCAAGTAGCTGTTATCGAAGTAGAGAAAGAGCTTTTTCAAGGTGAAAAGTCGTTCACGATACTCATTAAATACATCTAAGAACGTCTCTACTTTGGTAGCAATGTCGTCCAGCCCTTCAAGCACCTCAGTTAGCGCTGGTCCCACCTTCGTGTTGTAGTAGGACGAGATGGCAGCAAATATACGGCTGCCGAGGTCGGTCTGTTCGCTGTATTTGGCCCGACAGAGCGAATGGACCTGATTGTAACACCATTGGTAGCTATGGGACAAACTTTCTCCGTCGAGAATCACGTCTACCATTTGGTACACTGCGAATCGAAGAGCTATGAGATCATCTGGGGAAACGTACTTATTGGGTCCAGGCTCAGCGGAATTGTGCTTGACCCGTTTGAATTCGCGGGGCGAATGGGACCGATGGGACGGGGAGAGATGGGACGGGCCTCGGCCAGGCGAGTGCGTACCTCCCAAATCTACCACATTCTGATTAAGAGTCATGGAGAGGAGGAGGAGGAAGAAAAAAAGTTTTGAGAATTGAATTATTTATTCTCAGATAAATCCTTAGCTCTTCTACCACGAACCTAAATATACACCACCAACAATCATAACTTAAGTATAGCACCAACGATATCATAACTAAAGTATAACACCAGTATAGGAAACGATACAAGCAGAAGCGAGGATGGATGTTACAGATAAACAGCTCACGTCCGTGTACAAGAAGAACGGAGCGTTTGATAAGCAACGGAAGTTACTATTAGAGAACTTCAAGGAGTCAGAAACCCATTCCAATCTCTTGCTCAAGCTCAAACTAATGATGGAAAACAAAATCAAGAACGACCCATCGATATTAATGAAAAACAGAGGGAAAATGGGGGCCCTCATCCAGGGAGAAATAATGTACCAGCATCTCGGCCCCAAAGAAAATAACAGAGGCGACAAGCTGAAGGCCAAAGCCAGCAACAGTCTTCTTAGTATTGTTGATAAGGATATCCAGGAAAAGATTATTGACTCCCCGGAGTTCCATGACGTGTTAAAGGTGGAATTAAAGGACATAAAGCGTAGAATCGAGGGTATTAGTGATGCTGATTACGCCAAAATGGTCGAAGAGGAAAGAATAGCGAAAGAAAACGAAGCCGAAATGCTTAAATTAAAGAACCAGGAGAAAGAATTGGCCTACAAGAACAATTTTAAGGTTAAACACTTGAATCCTACTCATAAAGTGACAAAGGCACCTCGATTTAACTTTGGGTCAACGTCAAAGAGTATTCGGGAACATGGTAATGGGAACAGTGGCAGCGGGAAAAGCGAAAGACAGCCTTATTTAATGTATTAATGTGTATTCATGTAAAATAGTCATAAAACAAAAGAATGCAGTGGAGAGCGTAGCGTAGAGCAGATAACAGGAGTAAAAGCTCTGGAGACAGTAGAATGAGCCCAATGGGCCTGAGGGAGGTCTGGGACCTGTTACTAGACTGTGGGCAGTCTTAAACAATCTTATTGCCAAAGATGCAACTTGGTTTCGCTCATAAGAGCTTGGTTAATTATCGAGTAGCATTCAGGATCAACATCTATGAGAGACATTGCTTCCAAAGTTGTGATACCAGGAGTTGTAGCTACTTCTGCCCTCTGTGTCTCAGCTTTAGGATCTTCCGGACAAATTCTAGAAGTTAGCTATGTTTATCAAAGCTAAGCTAGAGCTCTGTTATCAATTAATCTCTTATCTTGCTACTCTAAGACTTAACTGGAGGTTTACTCTTCAGTATCGAAGATTTCGTTGGCAATCAACATCAATTCCTCCACCACCTTAGTCTTATAACTGAGATCCTGTGGACTCATGGAATTGTCATTTAAAATAGCTGGTCCCCAGATGATTGCCAAAGATTTTGGTGCCATCCGGTTGTTCTGCTGATGTGAAGCAACCTTATTCAAATGGAAAATAAGGGCCCGTAATGTGAAGTAGGCACCATCAGGAAGGTTATACACTAAATGATGTAATTTCTTCGCAATATAAGTTTCATCAAGTGATTTGACAGTTTCAATGAACGACTGACAGTATTCATTGGTAAGTAAAGGTTCGGGTAAACTGGCAAAGTATACTTTAAGTAATGAGGCCACACAGTAGATGTCAGCATCAAGCACGTTACTAGGATCAATATTGTTGCCAATCAAGAGATAATTGGTGAATTTGAGATCGATAGAGTCCTTTAAGTGTTGCACCGTAGTTTTATTTCCACTGGTACGGTAGATTCCCTCGATATCGAGCCCGTAGGCTTCAATTACGTCAATACATTTCTTCACTACTAATGGCACGTTATCGATACCAGCAAACTGGATGATTTCTTCAACGGAGACTCCAAAAGTAGGCTGGGATAAATGGTTGAGTTGCGTGTTGAGTGATTTAGGGCCGTTTAAGTCGGGGGTATTAGGGTGACTGCCCGGATCCAATGAATTATAAGTGGCAGCAGGAGGGTTTTCGATTTGCGTGGATGGGTTAGGCAGAGCTGGGAATGCTTTGGAGGCCACAGGAACCGATAAACTGCCTACTACAGGAGAACTGATTGGCACATCATCGAGATGAGGGTTGTGGGAGGAAGAAGTGAAAGTTCCATTGGGCTTGGAGGTGCCATTACTGCTAGTATTGTTGAGGAACGGCTTATTGGGCACTGTTTTCAACTGAGGATTGTTACGAGCTAGTGATGGGTGCACAATGTATTCCACAGGCACCAATGCTTTGTTGGAAGGAGTTTTTTCATACTTGATGAGGTATTGGTACAAATCCTTCTCGTTATCGATGGAAGAAGCAAGAGACTTCATGGATGGCTTACTGGATTGGAGAGGGCTGATAAGCACTCCCGAGTTCATGATGAGGGTTTCATTCCAGGTAGCAAACTTCTGTAGTTGCACGTTCAAGGCGATATCCGTTTCCAAAATCAAATTTTTCAATTTCTTGGAGTTGGTAGGACGATGAATCATCATGATTTCGTCCTTCATCTTCTTACAGGAGGTGACTTTAGACTTGTAATCCTGATCAGCCAAATCCACTTTACGTTGGAGGTCATCTTCTTGTTGTTCTGCTGATTTGTTCTTCAAACTAAACGATTTTTTGTTAGGATCCGAAGTTTTTAACTTCTCCAAATCATCACAGAGGTGGTGGTACTTCTGTTTAGCCTTCTCGGCAGCACTAATGGCTTCAGCACACTCTTTTTCCTTACGTTTTCCTTCTTCTTTGATGAATTTCCGGGATTTGGAGATGGTTTGACACAACGACGTGATTTCATCGTACATTACATTCAATGCCTTAACGTAGGAAGAGCCCACACTGAACAATTTCTCATCGAATTCGATAATAGCATCCAATTTATTGCCGAAAGAATCGTTCTTCAACTTAGTATTGGCGTTCTTCATCGAAGTCCGCGAATGCCCAGCAAACTTCTTCAATTGATTATAGTGGTCGTCCTCGATCAAAGCCCGCTTCTTAATGTACTTCGAGAATTCTTCTCCCGTTGAAATACTCTGTTTTAACCGGGTCAATAACATATCAAGTGAAGCATCACTGTTTAGTATGGTTTTAATACGGTCTTGCTCCAATAATTTGGCGTATTCGGAGTCAGATTGTGCATCGGGCGCACTGAATGTGCCGCTATCGGCTAGGGTGGTGCCCAGAACTTGACGAGAAGACATGGTGGAGAGAAATGAAGGAGAGTAGTTAAAGAAAAACGTCAACAAGAAGGAGATCGTTTTTTTTTTTTTTTTGGATCTGTGAGAAAAACGTCATACAAAAGTGGAAATGGCGCAGAATCGGTGGTTGCAAGTAAGAATGACGCCGAGTGCGTAGCGAGGACCAGAGAAATTGGGCTGAACGCACTGAAGAAATGGGCCCAGATGAGATACCTGGGCCGAGACCGTCAAATGGACAGAGATAATGGAATAATTGGCCCCAAAAATAACAGATAGCGGTCTGGGGACAGGTAGTGAATGGGCTGTGACACGCTCGGGCCCTGGCTTAGCCACGTATCGCGCTGGGCCCAAAGTGGACGTGATGGGGCCTCGCCTAAACTTTATGCGTCGACCCATTTTGTGCGATACAGTCCCCCCGCGGGGTGGCCTCTTGGGCCCGTTCAGCCTAAGCCTGGGCCCATTTCGTGCCATTCGGTCTACTGGCGAGCTACACTCAATTTCTATCATTATGCATTATCTACATCAAAGTACTGTTCCTCTTTTCGTCCTCTGGGATGTAAGTATTCACCCCGTGCTCGACAGCCACCGAAAATTCAAGGTCATCTGTAGTAATCATGTCCCAGAATTTATAGATCATCATCATCGTGAACACATTACACAACGAGCCAAAGAACAACCCATCTATATAATGCTTAGCCCCTTTGCAAATCTGATAACTGAACACATATGACAATACCTGGCCTGCCACGAAGAAAAAGACTCCAAGAAGAATGGCTCCAAGTGGCCAGTATGAGTCAAGAGCAAAGATGACAAGAATGATTTGGGACACCACGTAGGCAGCAAGAATCACTGCATTTATAACGTAGGTCAAAATAAATACCACCAGAAGATTCTGGTTATTAAGAGAAGTATGCCAGTTCTTAAACGTAATCAAACTTATGATGAAATTTAAGAATCCCCAAATCAAACATACAAACCGTAAAATCCACATGGATTTGTTGGACCCGTCTTCCCAGAATTGGAAGCAAACAAGCCCATTATAGAAAAGGCACGCACACACCGAGCTGGCAAATCCAAGCTGAAGCGATACGAAGTAAGCATACGTAGTGGAACTAGGAGGTGCAACTCCACAGTCCACCACAAGAGTACTAACAATTAAACCAATGAATAAGTAGAAAAACACCAACATTTCTTTACGGCCAATAGCAGTATATTTGGCTCTGATGTTGAAAATGATGATTAAAGCAATCACCAAACCTCCGAAATGTACGAAAGCATTACCAATTTGGAAGATCATGGTGTTAGCCAACTCAACTGATCTGGCGTAGCATTCAGGGACGATTCCTCGCGAGAAATACGACGTTTCATTGACTGCTCCCACCACCGAGCACAAGGGGAAGGCCGTCTTGTTACAAATGCTATCAAAACTCCCGAAAGTCATGGCGTAATGCTTGGAGTATCAGTGAAGAAAAAGATTTAAATTTTTGCTAAGAACGTTCTATTTATGTTTTTCTCGATTTGAAATCGATGCGCCTTACGACATTCAGGGCCCGCGACATAACCGAGAGACATTCCAAACCTACACTAATTTCTACACTAAGTGACTACTAATATATAAATAACGTTAATTCAATAAATATATACATCATGATTGGTAGTATGGTGGAGGAGGAAGTTCAAACAACTGGTCATTGTGCGATCTGGCTATATGCTGAGACTTTTCATCGCCATGTTTGAGTTTGAACGACTTGAGCTTGTCATTGAGCTTGGAAATATCAATCGATGATATTTCTGCAAGCTTCTTACTTTCCTTCTTCACAGGAATAGATATAATCGTAGGCGTGTTGGTTTCATAATACTGTTTGATGGGCGACGACGAAGGGTTGGTAGGATGGGTGAAATTGAAGTAGTTGTTACCAATACCAACACCACTCAACAACGAAGAGTTATTGTTTTGTAATGGTGAAGGAGAAGGTGAGAAACTTAACGTTTTAATGAGCTTAGGTTGAATGGCATCGTTGGTGGATACCGTAGGTCTCATTGGTTTCGTGTGAACGATTGGTGAAACGTTGTTGCTCGATGAGATAGCAGAGTTCATCGATACAGCATGTGCTAATGATGGTGTCTTTGGTGTAGGCTCGTCAATGAGTGTGGTCATTGAATCAGATTCCTCAATGGTAGTATTGTTGGAAGCCTTTGCCTTAGACAACTTCTTACCCAATTTAATGGTTCTTCTCTTTGGCTTGACACTGACATTATTCTTGTTATTTAAATGGTTAGAATTGTTGTAGTTATAATTTTGAATGTTGCTGATTTCTTTCAAAATGTTGTCAATCTTATCAAAGTCATTACCCATTAACAAATTAATTGGGATTCCATTGCTGTTGATGTTACCATTACCTTCAAGTAAATTCTGATTTGACAAATTCAAATTGCTATAAAGTGAATTTATCAAGTTTGGATAAAAGAACTTCTTGTTAAATTTCTCAAGATGAGATCTTTGAATAATTTTCTTGAGTTTGGGAATATTCAAATTAAGTGTTTCTCTTGAGCTGAAAAGGTTTCCTAACTTAATTAAATTATTAGAACATATGGTGGTAGGAATGGGTAAATCTTGTTTTTCATGGTCGTCGTCGTCATTAAAATCATTCATCTTTTGTTTTAATTGTTTTTCATGCTGTTTGTGTAAATCGTTGAGAGTATTATCGTTAATCAAAGTGTATTTTAACGATAATTTATGGATTAATGTGGGTAAGGTTTCTCTGAATAAATCACGAATTTGGTTTTCAATTTGTTTCTGGAGGAAATTGGCCAACACTTGCACGGTGTCAAAGGTTGAGCTCACCTTGATTGAGTCCAAAGGATCGTTACGGAAAACTAACGTCAAACCTTTTGATTTACTGAATACAATAATCCCAATTCCTGATATCTTGATATCACTTAATTTCAAATCTAGGGGTAAATTGAATGGGTCGTTGGATAATAAGAAATCTGGAGTAATGAAATTGTAGTTATAGTTACTGGAGTTATTATCAGGGTCATCAAATATATCACAGTAATTGGCCACTTCGTTTTCCAAACTATTATCACTATAAATTTTAAGTGGATTAGCCTGGACTTTTGTATGCAAGGTTAAATGGAAATCTCCATCGTAGTTTATTTTAAAAATACCTCTAAATCTGTCCTGGCCAATTTCTCCAATTTCCAAAATTTCAAAAGTCGGAGCAATTTTACCAAAATTCAAATCTTTAATTTCGATGTTAGATGCAAGGATATTGGGTCTTTTCCCGGAATTAAGGGCATCGGTAAGTAAATCTTTGGTCCAATTCCTCAAGGAATCAGTTTCCAACGTGTTCCAATCTACCTTGAATGACATGTTGGCTTATGAATATATGATATGATACTCAATACTTGGTAGTAGTAAAGTATCTATAACCTTTAGGCTCCTTTTTTCTCAGGTTCGTCTACGGCAATTTTCGTCAGTTTTTAATATGAGGTTCGGGTGTTTTTATGCGATGATATGTTATATCCTATCCACTTCTATCGATAATAGCTATCTATATCGTCTATTATTCAGTAATGGATGGTTGTTAAAAGAAAGTGTTGTGATGGCGTTATAAAAGAGAGAAGACGAATCAGTTTTTTTTTTGCTCCTTCTGTTTTTTTTTTTTAATTATTTTGACTCTGCCTTGTTTTGTGGTTCGGTTTTTTGCGTCCTATTCGGGAAGAAAGTCGTGTGGACAACAAGGTTGTGTCTGATAAGACTCAACTCCGGGTCGGCCAAAAGCGCAGAGGACTTAAGGCCTAGAGGGGAAAGTCCCACCCCCTGAGTTCAACCACCAGAGGGGCAAGGGTAAAACTACACCCCCTTAATAGAATGTAGCTAACGGCGACGAAATGGGGTATCCCTCTGGAGTTAGGTGAACCCGGGGTAATAAATCTGGGGACACATTTTTCGCCTTCCGTACACGACCGGAAAAATGAGGTGATAAAAATCGGTGGCCGCACGCTCGGACTTTATGTTCCGGCCACGACCCAGTCCAACGGATATTCCTGCATACAGCCCGAGGGAGATATGAATACCGAAGGGTTGAAGTTTGACGTGATGACTAATGGTAGGAATAATATAAGCTGGAATCTACAGTAGGGTCTACAACAGCGTATATTCAGGCTACTCAATTAGAATACATTGGACTACGGTAATTCAATGTCACAACCTAAAATTTATTCGTTCGCTCCCCTTGATGGGTTCGATAGACCATATTCATTTAACTCCCTACGGGGGAAAGTGGTACTCATTGTAAACGTGGCTAGTTTGTGTGGGTTTACTCCTCAGTATAAAGAATTGGAATTGTTATATGAAAAGTACCATTCTCAGGGATTGGTAATTCTTGGATTCCCTTGTAACCAATTTGCTAACCAAGAACCTCTTGATAATGCAAATATTTCAATCTTCTGCCAGAAGAATTTCGGAGTAACCTTCCCCATCTTGAAAAAACTTGAGGTCAATGGTTCTGGGGCTCACCCACTATATAAATACTTGAAAGAAGAAAAAGCTGGGGTACTTGGATTCAAGGGTGTTAGATGGAATTTTGAAAAGTTTTTGATCGATAGAAATGGAAATGTTGTTAATAGATTCTTTTCAGAAATGACCCCTCTATCGTTTGAAGATCAAATTGTAAACCTTATTAAAATAGAATTGTAAATACTTAATAGATTGGTAGATTAGCTACTGTTTAAAAATTATACGAATAATGAAAACTTTATACAAATCAATTGTAGGCATGATATTATCAATATTATAATTATACATTCTATATTTTACAAACAATAAATCATTTAGTCTTTGTCTTTTTGGCAGGCTTCTTGGTTTCAATCGGTGTACTTTCTCTCTTCTTCGTTTCAGCGACACTGGGTGGTTGCATCTCCTTAACCACACAGGCTAATAACGTTGTACATCTTCTGGAAAGTTCAGAACTATTTCTCGATTGGAAGAAGAAGTCAAATTGGAATAATGGACTGTCTCTGATACTATCTCTGATCCGATCATAAACATCGATTCTATCGAGTCCAAATCGGTATAACTGCACTAACAAAAACCGGTCTTCTTCATCACTGAAGACACGTTTATTGGTGGTTGCAGGGGGATTTTTCAAAACCAACTCTTGCAATGGATATCTGTATTGACTCAATTTTCTTCTTAAACATTCCTTTTGCAACTTCAATTTAACAATTTTCTCTTCTCCCATTTCAATTTGATTGATAAATCTTTCATAACCCTCAATTTCTTCATAACTACGCCAGAACTTTTTGGCATATTCTCTCACTTCTTCTTCCGTTTTATCCTCAAACTCTTGGGCAATCATCGAAATAGAATTTCTACCATATTTACAGTTGACCAGGATGAAATGTTGGAAATCTCTTCTATTCCAATTTCCAAATCCTTGCTGTAATAATTGTTCCTTCAATTCCTTTTCTTCTTCTGTTAATGGTCTGGAATTATCGATTTCTTCTTGTTCAATTTTTTGATCTAATTCTCGAACCTTTAAAGTATCAGACTTTCCCGACTTTAATGGTACGGTATATCTAATTTGCTTTTTATAGTAATTCTTCTCCAATTCATAAAGTTCAAGCAATTGAGGTGGATAGAATTGATGATCGTATAAATTCAATTGTTTGGGTTGTCTTGGACCACTTTTATTACCTGGACCTGTGGTTCTACCACCGGTATTCAAAACGTCCTTATAGTACATATCAATGGAATAGTTCTCTTTACGTTCTCTCTTCCCAAGATTGATCCACCCATGACCAATATTGTTAATGTTCGAAGCTGACATATCCTTTTTCTTGAAATTTTCTCCATTCCATTCATAAACTGATTCGTCATTGGTGAAGTTTTGCAATGCATTCAAATTCAAACTCTCATATTTCTTGTTCAATTCTTTGGTTTTACCTTCTGATTCGGTTAATAATGCCTCAATATCAACATCAGCGCTGTCTTCAGTAGTATTGTCATTACTTTTGTCAAACATTGCGGCAGCACCATGTTGAATCATATTTAATAACTCATTCTTTGAGGCCGATTTATTGTTGGCATCATTAGTTGCCAAACCTCCTGAATTTCTACCTTGTTGAATGACCAATTGATCTAATCTTAATTTTTGTGTAGCTCTTTCCAAAACTTTTTCTTCAATGGCATTTTCGGTGATGAAACGGTAAACTTTGACTTGTTTAGTTTGCCCAATTCTATGAGCTCTATCCATAGCCTGCAAATCAGCCTGAGGATTCCAATCACTATCAAACAAGATCACAATATCGGCAGTGGTCAAATTGATACCTAAACCACCGGCTCTGGTAGTTAACAAGAACAAGAACTTAGAGGAACCAGGTTTATTGAATTCATCGATGGAGTTAATTCTATCAGCATGTTCTGTTTGACCATCAATTCTACAATATTCATATTCTCTGAAGTAACAATAATCCTCCAAAATATCCAACATTCTACTCATTTGGGAGAAAATAAGGACTCTAGATCCTTCTTTTTGAAACTTTTTCAATAATTTATCCAAGATAATCATTTTTTGGGCATTAAATACCAAGTGCTCATCAGTAGTAAATGGAGGTCCAGGCTCTGCCCCTTCGAATAAATATGGATGGTTACAGCACTTTCTTAATTGCATAACAATATTAAGTAATCTTGTTTTGGATTCTTTTTTACCATTTGCCCCATTGACGGCATCGATATCTTTTTCTAGAATCTTTTGGTACCATTTTCTTTGCATATCTGTCATTTTGATGTAGACATTCATTTCTTGTTTTGGTAACAATGATTTTTCCACGTCAGCCTTTATACGACGTAATAAGAATGGTTTCAACACCTTATGTAACTGGGACACAATATTATCTTGTTTATTTTCATCTCCATTACCATTTTCACTCTGTGAATCACTTGTGAACCATTGATCAAAAGCGTCACTTTCTCCAAAGACATCCGGTAAGATGAAATTCAATAATGCCCATAATTCATGCAAATTGTTCTGTAAAGGAGTTCCTGTAATCAATAATCTGTTTTTGGAGTGGAACATTCTGATGATTTGTGATAATAACGATTCTTCATTCTTAATTCTATGGGCTTCATCAATAATGATATATTCCCAGTCGAATTTTCTGAAACTGGATTTTTCTCTAATGACAATTTCATAGGAAGCAATGACTACATCAAAATCACAAGTTAATAACCGATCAGTAATCAACTTTTGTCTTTCTTCTTTATCTCCCTGTAATACCAAAACCCTAACATCTGGAGTCCAACGAGCAAATTCTCTAGCCCAGTTATCCAAGGTAGATTTTGGAGTAATTACGATATGAGGACCATTAATATTTTTATAGTATCTTAAGAATCCGAGAAACGAGATGGTTTGTAAAGTTTTACCTAACCCCATTTCATCAGCCAAGATCCCCGAAAGATTATTTTCATACAATGAAACCAACCAGTTAAGACCCTGGATTTGATAAGGTCTCAATTCCCCTTTCACGTAACTAGGACTTTCGGTGAATTCGGTGATGGAGGCGGTTTCTACTTCATCGTTCAACAATTCGGCGTCTTCCTCTCTTTCAGTTTTACGTCTTCTAGCACTATCTTTTGATTTTCTACCATTAGCCTTGGCTTGGTCCTGATATACTTGTTGAAGTACCTGAGCAAAAATGGGCTCTTTTTCGGCTTTGGCATCAATAAAATGCTTGAATAATCCTGTCAAGCCTAATAAGTAGCCAAATCTTTTGGCAGTTTCATTTATGTCAATCTTCTGCTTTTCTGATTTTGTAAAGTACTTGGATCGATTTTCAATGATATTAGTGCTAGTAGTACTTCCTGCTGCTTTAACTAATTCTTGAGGTGCTATTTTGCCATCGGAAGAAACATCATTGCCATTGGCAGCTCCGTCTCCGTTGACCACTGGGGATTCAACGTCAATGGATTCAGTCATCTGGGCTAATGAAAGGATCAATTAGCAAGGGTTTTACTGCAAATAACTCGAAATTGATCAACCGTACCGAATCACTGATTTATGATGGTAAAGCTGATTAATTAACTGCTACTAAAACGAAAACTAACGGAAGAAGATGAGTAAGGTGAAAGGTGAAAATTGCTGCTGTGAGATTTGTTTGGCGGGTTTTTTTTCTTCTTCTCTGTTTGCCAAATTGATCCACAACAATTCGGGGAGATTTTCTCGCGACAACAGTCGCAGGGACAGACAGGGAGAGTAGGTAGGCGAAAGGCGGTGGGCCGACACGTCACCACGGGCCAATCAGACGCCAGACGGGTCCCGGCAAGAACACCCGTACACCGGACACACACCCGTACACCCAGCGCACGCGTCGACGAATTACGAGGACGTGTGCGGGAGCAAAACGAGACGGAGTTGCAAAAATGGCGCTGACATGGGAGACACCACATACGGTTATATATGGTCCACTACGATGATGTAACTCGCACAACATAATATGGGGTCCACCGTTTGCTGTACATTTATATACGGTAGGAAATCTGCAATATGACGTAGTAGCAACCGGTTTGGGTAGTTGCTCTGGACCGACATCTGCCGTTGTCACGAGATCTAGCTCGTCACCTTGCAGGGTGTCAATTTATCGTCTGACGGGATGTGAACAAGGAGCCTCGCTTATCTCAGCCAACATCAGTATACTACATTCCCGTCTGGTACAACCCTACATTCTACTGGCTGTTGGCAGGCACCCTACAGTCAAAAAACCCGTGCCCGACACCCGTACATTCTGTGCCTGATCTTAAGGCAACGCCCATTTTCTAAGCGGCCCGCACTATTTTTTTTTTTTTTGCAGTTGCTGTCGAAGTACCTGCATACTGCGCCCGGTGGTCAGGCTAAGTATAGTATCACAGCTACTTATGGGACAAATACCACCTTGAGACGAGATGGACACCTTGAAAATCAATTTAGCCGAAGTTATAACTATCGTCTGATTGCTAGGAATGAAAATTTTGTTGAATCCTGATCCATAACCTCCAATATCGTTTGTTGCTGTTGATAAAGCTAGTAATATTTTTCAGCTTCACTAACTGGGTTGCAGGTGAAATTTCAACTCCCCGTCTATTTAAAAATCAGGCGGGTCTGACTATAAATCACAAACGACCCCAAATTTCTAATCATTTTGATCGGTAATGGAATCCTTGTCAACTGTGTCCGGGGAAAAGACTCCAACCCAATCTCTTCTGTTGGGAAAGAAAGACATCGATACCGATTGCGTTTCTGACACCGAGACTACCATCGACTCGTATATTGAAAAGTCTCCCATCACCAACAAATTCAGAATCGAAAACCCTAACCTCCAGCCCATGGCCGTTCATCCAGAAAGTGACACGAATCCTTCCACGGATGTCGCTCCATTAAGTCCGTTGGATGAAGAAAATGCTCCCATCTTTGGTTCTAATTCCTACTACAAATCGAGCCAAACTCGGCCAAAAACTCATAGACGGGCAGCTTCTCATGCCCAAACCCTTCCCTTAGATGATTCTCCTCCAGTATCCACTCCTAGTCAAGATACCGATTGCCAGCTTTCCAGGTCCTCTACAACTACCAGTATCTCTTCCAAAAGCTTCAAGGATAATTTCAAACGGCTTTCCCTTTCCAAATCGTTCACCAGAAGTACTGGTGATATGAAACGTAATATCAATCGGTTGTCTCTTAGTAGAATGGGTACTGCGTCTTCTCCAAGTCTCCATTCGTATAAAGTGGGAGAAAAAACAACCCCACAGAATGTTCCGGACCAAAAGCCTCGAGCATCTACACCATTTTGGAAGTACCATATCTTAAAGTTCGGTAAAAACCTTTACCTCACCACTAATCCCGGACTAAAACACATTTACTGTAGAAATGGACCCGGGTATTACGTTGAGGTTTTACCATCCAAACAGGGGAAAAGTCTAAAGGATGGGTTCTCGCTAATATTTAGAGACATTCATTCTGTGGAACCTAACAAGCAGACACCCAATAGTTCTCCACCAATAATGACCATAACAAAGAAATCGAAAGTCGAAGGTGGCCATCTCACGCTTTCCATTCCTAGACATAGCAAATTGCAAAATGACATGATTAAGTATGTTCACAGTGACAATATAGGCCAAGCACCAATTTTCAACGGGCTTTCCATACCAAAAAAGATCGATCTTAAGTACATTCCTCTTGATCAGATTGGAAGCAATAGGCGACTCCAGGAAATTGACCGATTTAGAAGCTATGAGTTCAAAGACTTTAATAAAATGAAATGGGATATCGGATCAATCCCTCGAGTCCGGGTCAGTAGAATGAACAGATTCAAATCAAAAATAAAGAATACTATGGATGAAGAGGATGAACAGAATACTCTTAAATTCATTGGAAAGAAAAACATCTATTTCCATCAAAACTTTGTTGAAAAGGATCCGGGTATGTTCCCCAAGTATTGTGTGAAATCAGAGGATCCTAAGAAAGTCTATTTGCAGGAATCTGAAAGTAATCATGATTTCCCACCAGTATTGGCCCTATTCAGACCATACGAAACCAAGACAGGTAAAAAGATTATGCAAAGTCTCAATCGTAAGTTTCAGGCTGGTTCGCCCCAGATAAGCGAACTAAACTCATATCAAGACCACAATATCCAGAAATCCAATAAAATTAACCATAAGTTATTGGATCATGATATTGGAGCAGGCGCTGATATTAAAAACTACTATCAATCCGGGGATGGATTATATTTTCACATTAATCCGAGTGATGATACTCCTGATGAGAACAAATTGGGATGGATCACTGTTTATGAAGATAAAAAGATATTCAGTAGTAGAGGAATGTTTGATATAGTGGTGGGTTTGACACTAGCAGTTGGTTTTGAGAGCTGTTTGGAGTAAGTAGCAATAGAATATACGGAAACCAGCAAGTACTTCGTCGATTCTAACCAAATTGAGTGAATTATGTAGATTAGATTACCTTTAGACAACAAATTGCTCGTAGATGTAGCCTTTTGTTACAATTTCATCTATTGTTGAGCCGTGGAAAGAAAAAAAGAGTACATGACAAAGGGAAAACTAATTTGACCAAATACAGGTAATATGGATAAGGTTTAACTAATAGATAAATCCATTAAAAATGCACAACGGGTATAACATGTGGGCGACTAATAGAAATCAATGGTCTTCATGATCTCGAATTTCCGCTACGATTAAGGTTATTATGTCAAAAGAAGGAAAAATATGCTTTATGCAACTAATTAAGCAAAAACTCATAAGGCAAGGATAGGACTTAAGCAAAAAGAGGATTGGCAATGGGGGACGATCAAAAACAATATGCAGCTATGTAAAATGATAAAGAAATTTCAACTAAGCAAAATCCCTGACAGTCAAAGGGTTGATGCAAATCCTGAAATCTACAACAAGCAAGTAATTATACTCAAATAGTACATGTGAGAAGTGTCGAGGAAGTCTTGAGATCTCTAATTCCACCTAATTACCTGCAGGGATCTACAGGATACTTGGGATCGATGAGTAGATAGGTGTACTCTAATTCCCTTTTAGGTGAATGCGTTTGAGGACTCAAGATTGCTGTTTGACAACATCACAAGAGCACTAATTTCACCTCACAGTCAAAGGGACCTTCACCTCAGATTAGAGGCCAAGAAGGAGGCATCATGGACCTTAACATCCGTTCACAAACATTAAAAGCTTGTACTAATGGGGATAATTAATAAGTGGCGTCCGTCCTGCACATGTCGGGGGACGTTGCAGGATGCCAGAAAAAAAACAGTGAAAAGAAGGGGCCGATGACGCGTCTCATTTCACTACCAAAACGGAAATTATCCTCCATGCGATGTTTAGAGTTTCTTTAATGTGAGACAGGACGTTGAAAGCCATGTATCATGTATGAAACATACGTAAGTAAGTAAGCATATGATCCAGGAGTCTTAATAATAGCTTGCCTTAGGTACCTTTGATTGTTGCCATAGATGGCCAAGTTGAGAGACGTTACTGTATTTGGAGAAATTTTGCTGCATCTCTATAGTTATCTGAATTCTGATTATGTTGTATGATCTATTTCAAACTAAACTAACAGATTGATATCAAAATAAGATGAAACTGTGTTGTAGAACTTCAATAATCCACTATACATGAACTTGGGGCGCAAACACAGGGGCGCGTTCCTTAATCCTGACATATGCCCATGTATGCGGGACGTGCGTGAAAACTGGGGGAGTGATGTAGTGGCTAAAAGGCTGACACATCTACTGGTGGTCCAGGCCAAAACAAGAAAGATTGCAAGAAATGGTAGTAATTCTAATCATACAATTGATAGACGCAAAGCCTCCGATATCCCTGCTAACAAACATCAATGTAAAAAGAAAAAGCTGAAACTGAATTTATTGTTAACAGAAGTAGAATAATATGGTTACAATCTCTGATATTGTTGTTGTTCAAAAACCCACCCACCAAGAAAACCAAAAAATAACGTTTTGGGGGTACGTTTAGGGAAACTCACAAGCCAAATTCGAGAAGCGTGTATTTTCTATCTATAGAACATGATCAGAGAACTAACCTTGTCCACAGCCTACCTTGTTGATGTTTGGGTTTGGACGATGATCATGATAGTTCTAACTTTCGTCAGAACTTCCGAGCACTTTGTTTATAGAGATCAGCATCTATACGAGACGCGTCTGACGAGAAACATCCTCAATAATGTGGAGTGGAAAATGATCAAGTAGGTATATGCAACACATACATATTACTATCGATTATTTTGCCGAAATCCATCGATGTAGGCTGATGCTCCAAAGCTTGTTGTTGTTGTTCTTTTCAAGCAGGCAAGTGTTCATATCACTGGCCGATGACTTTCGCGGTAATATAGAATTTTTGCCGTATTAGGTGATCCCTTGCAGATTTGGCGCATAAATCAACACAATCGATGCACCTAAACAAATATTTTGCAATTACCCAACCAACAACAAGACTTCTTTGACAAGACTACGGATAATCACATTACGATGCTCGTTTGGTAGCAGATGATGATGAACAAGTGATCTGTAGGGATTTTGTAAGAACTTGAAGAGTGGCGAGACCTCGACAACCGGCCTTAAGAAACTCATCTGACTAAAAATAAAAGAAAAAACCCTGAAAACGCCAATTTAGGAGATTATGCATCTTCGTTGGAAAGCTGACCTTTATTTTTTTCGACTTTTACCCTTATTTTTACTGCAATAATTATGCCTCCGACCTTATTCCTTGTTTCTAATATAACCTTCCTTACTATTACCTTGTTTGACAACAAGTGCCGACAGCCGTCGGCGTATGGTTAGACAATCCCTTTATTTTTTGTGGTAACTTTAAGTATTTTTCCTTTCTTGATCTAATAAAATAACGGGGGATGAATTATTCTTGTGTTGCAGTCACACTTATTGTTATGAAGTCATAAGCAACCCGTTGACCAACCACTACAGTTTTGGATATAATATTTTTTTGTGTATTTAGGTTTTGACATTAATGGTTTGTAATGGTTGCTTTTGACTAACCTTCGATACTTTTAGTGTAAAAATATAGATGTTATTTGTTTAGGACGTTGATAATACAAATTATAAATATGTGGACAAATCCCGTCTTAAAGAAAAATATTTTGTTGAATATCATCATCCTTTTACTTTTATCTTCATATATTCATCATGTCTAGTCGTATAAAAGATGGGTTCGTCTCATTAACTTCCAAGTTCAATCATTTTTATTATATTCCTTTATTCGGGTTCATCTGTTGGTACTCGTTGTTGTTTGGTCTCATGGGTAAGTGGATCGCTGAAGGTGCTAGATCTTATCCTGAATATGACGAAACTGAAACTCCATTACCATTAGAAAGAGTGGGAATGATCTTATTGCCAGGATTCTTCATAACGTTCATCGTGCTTCATGCCATCATCTTTTGTATCTCCATGTACTTGGAATACTACCACAGAAAAATCGGTAAGTTAATCAAGTTCATTAAGCCAACCATCCAAAAACGTTTGGCCTATGCTTCATTGGTCATTGGTATTATTGCTCAAATCTTTTTAATCGCCCAGGCAGTTAGTGGGACCGTTTTTGTTAGAATAAAACAAAGACAACACTCGCATTATGCCGTGTTGTTAGCAACCTTTGCAATTTTGATTATGATTTCCTTGGGTCTCAACTTCACAAACTACTATATTATGGGACAATACTACAAAAAATATGTCAACGGGGAAAAATGGAACAAATTCACTATCTCCTTCTTGTTGAAGATTACTTGGTTGATTGTGACCATTGTTGTTGCAGTTGTCTGTTGTATCTTCTACGTTAAGAAAAAGAAAGATGTGTCATCCATTTTGGAGTGGATTTTCCATTTCTGGTACGGATTGTTATTGGCATTCTGGACTTATGATTTGTATCCATTAACCGAATTGAGAGCTTTGAGAAGACAAGAAGCTGACAGTCAAAGCAGCACATTCGACAATACCAGAAAATTCAAATTCTGGTCATCCAAGAAATTCTCTGGCCAAAGACTTCCAGATGATAACTCTATCGAAAAGTCTCATGATGGTCATGCAATCTCTACAATCCACTCATTGGTGACTAGTGACGATTCTAGTCACTTCTCGCAACACAACCTCGACTCACCAGTTGGATTCAACTTCGTTTCCAAGTATGAACAAGTTTGATCTGTTCATTTCTGTTGCTTCATCACGTTCCTTACTGTTGCTTCATTACGTTCATTTTTCATGTTTTGTATATTTCGGTTCTTTCATAAATCATACACTCCTTAATTCTTAATTTATTCCACGATTGAAGTTGTGCCTGAGCAGGTCTCCTATTTTTGTTCTATAGAAAATTGTATATTATGTTAAATTAATGCAAAAAAAGTAAATTTAATTGTAGACCAAAAATGTTTTGAGCCATATGCAAAGAAGAGGATCTGATGCGGTTTTAAGAAGGAATTGTTCCACTAGAAGCATTCCGCAGATGAAAACTGGGGTTATGGCTTTGTGCAAAGAATGGGTCATCACTTGGTCAGGCACTCAACATCAATAGTCTCTTCTATAGTCTCTTCCATAGTCTCTTCTACGGTTTGCTAGTGGTCTATGACCCTTTACGGGGAGACCTCATGAGCTTGGAGCTTGCGCTTGCCAACCTGAGTAGCATTCCTTCGTCCTATTCCTCTACAGCCCTAATTACAGTTCTCTCCCATCTCTTTTCTTCACAACTAGTTATCATCTTAGCACATTTCCCACCCTATTGCCGGTCAAAGATCCATCTATGTAGTTGCAAATTAATATGCGAATGCGGCTGATCCTTAAGCATGTTAGAGTGCAGGCAGGACTTTGAGTATTTTCACCGACAAAGAGGCAGTGGCAGCGGAGGTTCCCATTCCGGCTTGGAAACGATTGGAGAATACGGTTGTAAGTCCGACTTTGCATCTACAACCGACACTGGGGAATGCGTCGTCGCCAGTACACCAACTCAGTGCGAGATTGGGCAAAACGAAGAACCCCCGGAGGAGGCCATGCATAAGAAAGCGAGAAGAAACACTACCAAAAAAATAATAAGTATACGGTAAAAATTTTTTGATCTATGTAGAGATGAAATTCGGTGATGTAGAAAGTTTTCACCCCTTTCAATTGGATTTTTTTTTTTCAACAACTACTTCTTTCTTTCAGCTCTGTTGATGTCAGAGTAGCCATCGTTTAAGTATTACCCGAAACATGTCGTCTAACGCGGATTTAGAGAGCACTTCGTTGATCGAGACTGAGGGACCTCAGTTCAACGACAAGTTTTGTCCCAACTCTTATCAAACCTTCCGAATTGCCTTGAACTTGAAAAAGTTGATTGACGAGGTGATTCCCATTGTTTTCTCCAGCACGGAAATCACCAGCTCGTTATCGCCAATTCTTAACGAACGCGTGGTGGCATTGGTGTACAAGGCTGCTGGTGGTAAGGGAAATGGTGAAAAGGGCACCTCCTCCTACAAGTACCGTGCTGCTTTGGTGTTTGCTTTGTTGAAAGTAACAGATTGGTACTGGCAACAAGCAGACCACGAATTGTCCAATAACGAATTGTACTCGTTAAGAGCCGTTGCTGCCCAGACTTTGGCTGCAACCATCATTGAGGACTGTAAGGAAGATGAATACTTGTTCTTGGGTATGTTGTGTCACCGTTACACCATCCACTTGAATGAAGTTGAATC
Source organism: Isabelozyma gotoi (assembly GCA_003708205.2). Lineage (NCBI taxonomy): Eukaryota > Fungi > Ascomycota > Pichiomycetes > Serinales > Metschnikowiaceae > Isabelozyma > Isabelozyma gotoi. The sequence goes on along the minus strand of PPNP02000004.1, from coordinate 504,630 downwards.
TTCTCCTGTCAGTGCCTTGGAATTGGCCGTGGACATGCATTCTACCATCGTTATTGGCTCTTCTGGTTACCAGCGTTGTATCAAGTGGTTATGGAGAGGGTGGATTGTTCAGTCCGCTAGTGACCCCCATTCCTACGTGTTGTACAAGGGAGTTGCCTCCCACTCAGTAAGAACCCATTTCGACCCTGCTCGTATTAAGACTCCTTACTATCAGTCCATTTTGGAAGTGGTCTTCAGTATCATCTACCTTATCTTGTACACCATCATTTTGAACGGACACCCCGTAGGAACAACTAATATTGATGGATTCGAGGTTGTATTCTATTTGTTCACTCTTGGTTCAATTCTTGACGAAATCATCAAGCTCTACCATGTGGGTTTGAACTACATTGGTTTCTGGAATGCGTTCAACGATACCATGTATGCATTATTATCGGTCGCCATCTTCTTCAGATTCTTGAGTTTGGACAGTAAGGGAATTAAACGTGATCAGTACGACGAAATCTCCTTCAGAATCTTGTCCTGTGCTGCTCCATTCATGTGGTCCAGATTACTCTTATTCTTGGATGCCCAACAATTCGTTGGTGCCATGATTGTTGTTATTAAGACCATGATGAAAGAGTCTCTCTTATTCTTCGTCCTTTTGTTTGTTGTTATTGGTGGTTTCTTACAAGGTTTCCTTGGTTTGGATGCTTCTGATGGTAAGAACGAAGCCACTAAGAAAATTTTGATTTCTTTGGTCAAGGCAGTAATTGGTGGTTCTAGTTTCGACGACGTGGCCAAATTGGTTCCTCCATATGCATCCATCCTCTACTACATCTACTCGTTTGTTCTTAGTGTTATCTTGATGAATATCTTGATTGCTTTATACTCTACTGCCTATGCCAGCATTGTTGAAAATGCCACCGATGAATACTTTGCTCTCGTGGCCCAGAAGACCTTGAGATACATTAGAGCACCTGACCAGGACTTGTACGTTCCACCATTCAACTTGATTGAAATTGTCGTGGCACCAATTTCGTATGTCGTCAACAAACACACCTTCAAAACCATCAATTACTACATTATGTTGGTGATCTACTCCCCATTATTGACCTACATCACCATCGACGAATTGTCCAATGCCAGAAGAATCCAGTACAACAGATTCAAAGGGGTACCTGATGATGCCAATGAAATAGATACCGAATGGGACTTGACCGATGGTTATGATGTTGATGCCTCTAATGGATGGGAAGGAATTCAAGAACGTAACCTGGAAGTGAATGCTGCATTGAGAGATCAAAGACAAGGAGAGTTGGAAGATGCAGAATTCAGAATCAATTTCAGCAACTTCGACGAGGAAATCAAGAAAGTGGCCAAACCAGTCCAAAAGGCCAACAGATTAGGAATCAAGTGGGAATTCTACGAACTTTACGAGAAAATTGACCACTTAAACAACCTCTTGGAGTCTGTTCTTACGGAAAACAAGGAATTAAAGGAAAAATTGGGTTCTAAAAAGTGATACTACCCGGAAATTGAACCATTTCTGCCGGTTTTTTTTTTTTCAAAAATTTCCCTCCCTCCCCTTTTACTTCCCACTCAATCCGGCTCGCATCCCATACTCCAACATCTCTCCACTTTATAGTGTAACTTCATCTTTACTGTCATTTTTTGTAGGCCACTACGGTTTATGTGATATTGGCCTGTATGCAGGCGCGCATGTATCAAAAAACTTCATTGGCGAGCGCTCTTCGGTAAGAGAGACACCAAAGATTTTTCTGTAGCCAGAAAAAAATTGGTGCAGGTTGATTCAACTACAGTAACAAGGTTTGTATATAGACACTGAAACATTATATGGAGCAGAAACGGTACATTGCAATCGAATATCACTTATAGCTTGTCAGACCAATCTTTTTTCCCGTTCAAAATACGATAATTTTCACCCAAGAAACCACCTTAAGAATTATCTAGGATTCAGCCTCCAGGATCCAGAACCAACCCTAACAACCTCTCCGGATCTATGCAGAATGTCCGATCCGCAACTACAAGCGAGTGATGCTTCCCAATTCAAGAATGGGAACGATATACACTTCGACTACAATAATGGCGACAAAACAGTAGTGAATACTCCATCATCGTCCTCCAATAAGAAGAAGAAAAAGAAGAAGAATAAGAATAAACTTAAAACGGTGTCCAGAACTGATGTCCAAGCCACCATAAATGATCCTGACGTCGACTACCCCACTTCAAGAGTCATCAAACAGGCTCCTAATGGCGATGTCATTGTCGAAAGCCTAGATGATGAACCTACCGATAAACATGACCATCATTCGTCGTCACCATCTGCAAATATATGGGATAACTCCACCATCGAAGAACAAGAGAACTTGAAAAGTTTTTGGGAATCCTTGGACGAACCACAAAAGATGGAACTAGTGAAAATTGACAAGAAATCGATTATGGAAATATTCAAGAAGGAAGCCAAATCCTTAAATTACTTCACCAATCATCACTCCAGTCACAACTCCTCCTCTGCAAATGGCTCTCATGGTAACAATCAAAACGCAAACCCAAACCATTGTACTTGTTCATACTGTGGAAGAAAAACAAATATCATTGAAAGTGAATTAGAAAACATATATGACAATCATTTTGACGATATAATCGACTTCATTCATGAAGTTAGAGATATTAACGACTTATATGCGTTACCTGGTCTTCTCTTTGGAGGATTTCACATGTTGGAAGAGGAACATAAGTTAGTCAAACGCCAGCAGCGAGAACTCCATCAGCTCAAACAAAAGCACAGCATACAACGTGATCAAGTTGAAGAAGAACTCAAACGTCGTCTACAAAATGGTAACAACCATTCTCATTCTCACAGCCATAGCCATTATCATGATTGTAATCATCATCATGATGAAGAAGACGAAGAAATTGACGATTATTCCGATGAAAATGATGAGCATTACCATGAACATTCCCATAGCCACTCCCATAGTCAGTTGCACGATACCTCCGATGAAATCGATGAATTTCTTGATAAAATTCAAGAAATTGATGAAGAAGAAGAGGATATACCCCGAGAGAATAGTAACGAACACGAACACGTACATGACCATGTCCCTAACACAGCTGAACTCAAACAGTCGTTGTCAGAAAAACAAAAGAACATTCGTAGGATACTTGAACCAGCTTTGTTTGAAGCATTAAAGAAATTTGGCATAAATGATGAAGTTTCTAATTCTCAAGGTGACCTGAATAAAGATGAATTGATTCAATTCCAAAACCAAGGTGACATTTTGAAGAAAGCTATCTACTTAAAGACTCACATGCATAATCTCAATAGTGCTGATAGACTTGAAGTTGAAGGAATATTAAATCTTATTACCAATATGGCCAAATTATTTGTTCAAAATAACAAAAACAGTCAGGTAGACAAGGAAAGCTTTGAAGGGTTGACATTTTTTGCTGATGAATTTATGAAAACTGATGGAAACGCCTTCATTGATATGATTGAATCTCTTACTGAATCCAGAACAAAGAGAGAGGACCTCTTAAGAGAAATGAATGATTCATCCTTCATAGAGAGACTTGAAGCTGAGCGTCAAATGAAAAATCTTCAGATATCTGAGCAAATAAATGAGGTCTCCGAAGAACCACAACCTCCTGTCCTCGAACACAACTTCCAAGGACATCACCATCATGACCATGAACATCAAGAATTCGAGGATGAAGATGGATATGACGATGAAGAATATGAAGAAGAAGAGGAGGAAGAAGATGACAATGAAGAAGATGAGGATGAGCTCGATGAAGGAGAACTTAGTGATACCGAATCCGAAATCTCAGAAGAAGAGAAAATGCAAGAAATCAGAAGACTATTCTTAATTCAAGTAATTAAATTGTTTCAAGAAAGATTGAAGAATTCCTATAAAGAAAAATTATCCCAAGACAGAACCAAATCCTTGATTGAAGAGCTCGAAGCTGAAGAGAATGCGAAGAAAGAGCGTGAAAACAAGAAGTTAAGACAAAAGGAAAAGGCTAAAGAAAAGAAGAGACTTCAGCAGTTAGCCAAGGAAGAAGAGAAGAGAAAGAAGGAAGAAGAGCAGAGATTAAAGGAAGAAGAGGTCAAGAGAAAGCAGGAAGAGTTAAGATTGGAGCAAAAGAGAAAGAAGGAAGAAGCCAAATTGAAACGGGAAGAGGAAAAACGTAAGAGAATCGAAGAATTGAAACGTAAAGAACTTGAGAATCAGAAGAGAATAGAATTACAGCGGAAGAAAGAGGAAGAGGCCAAGAAGTTGAAGGAAGAGAGAAAGAAAAAATTAGAAGAAGAACGTAAGCAAAAGGAAGAAGAAAAGAAACAAAAAGAATTATTGAAGAAACAACGAGAAGAAGAAAGAAGAAGAGAAAAGAAACTTCAAGAGCAACAAGAACTTCAACAAAGACAAGAACAGGAAGCATTGAAATTGCTCCAGGAACAAGAAAAAGCCCGTCTAGCTGGACTCGAAACTCACACTGAGGCCGAAGCTCTCAGACTTGCTAATGATGAACAGTTACGTGCTTCTCCAGCTAAAAATCACATTCTTGATCAACTATACCAAGCCAAACCTCGTTCGATGTCTTCTTCTGCTGCCTCGACTCCAATTGCTGACCCTGCCTACAATTTGCCTGATTTGACCAACAATTTCATACCTTCAGTAAATTCTCCAAGTCTTGCCAGCCAGATTCTTCCCGGGGCATTCAATCAAGTGAACCTAAACCCTGGTATCAATACGTTCAACCAGATTCCTCCACAGCAACAACCACAATCGCAGCAACAGGCTCCACCACCTCAATGGGACAATAGCCAGTTGCTCAATGGAACATTACCTGGAGTTTTGGCCCCAACTGTCCAGACAGTAACCCCACAACAGTTTAACAACGGGTTTAGTCCCTTCAACAACGGGTTAGTTGATGCCAACAACGGAAATGCTTTCGGAGCTGCCAACCCTGCTGGTGCTACAGGCAATTCTAGTGTATGGGGTTCCACTACCAGCTCAAGAAACAACTCTATTTGGGGCAAATCATCGAGTATCAGCCACGCAGCACCTAGTAGCTCACTTTGGAACAATCTTCCTTCCACTATTGGAGGAAGCTTACCAGAAGAAGTACCAGCACCTGCACCTGCTGGGGGTAGCACGCTTCTTAACGGCAGCAGCGAAGAAATCCCGGTCGATAGTAATTTGATTCAAACAGGGGCCTACGAGGCATTCTTGTTGCTTCAGAACAGTAACCAGTTGGAGTTCGGAGTGGCACCCAATCTCAAGTTGTACCAGATGACCAAGACGGTTATTTCCAACCCGCAACTTACTATTCACCAATTTTTGAATTCGTGTCGTAACTACAATAACAACGGGTACAGGTTTGACTTTATCTACGACGATATGGGCACCATAACTCATATTAAGGTAAGTTTGACTGGGTTTATACCTCAGTTGCAGCCTGGTGGTACACCATCAGCCACTACTCCTGTGAAGCCTGTGGTGGGAGGAGCAGCCACGACGACGTCTTCGCCGCCAGGGTTGATGTTTATGGACCCAGCTCCTCAGTTGATGCCTTCGATACCAAGAAACGATGGTATTAACGGACAGGCACCCAATGTTCCATTCAATGGGATGAGTAGCCTCTGGAATTAGGCAGTATAGTGTATAGCTTTGACTACATATATTCCTATAGTAAGACCCTTCATAGTGTAAAGTAGTTCCGAGAGTATCATCTATGTCCATTTATTGTATACTTTGCATAGCTAGTGCACTCAAGTACCGTCCATTGTGCTCTACTACCTTAGTGCGTATTTTAGTATGGACCCTTGATCTGACAACTATCAGCTATAAACCCCTATATAGGCGCCCATACTATACCTCTGTCTACATTTCGCATTGCCTACCTCAAGACCATTCGACTGACATTCCCTCTTCCTTACCCTTTCCCTTATTGTTCCGGCACCGGCACCCCGTTAAACACTGCCCGTTTGAGCAGAAGCCAGACAAATTTAGAGCGAAGTTTGTGTAAATTTAGCAATGCGCAGTAATGAAGTTTTGAATGACATTTTTTTAGATCTGGAACCAGATACAGCCAGAAACTCGGATCGGACCTAACATAGTGACAGCACCCACATATATTGGTGATATTGGACAAAATATGTACCACAGGGGGTGAAATCGACAAAAAAAAGCCACCAGAACTATCAGATTGAAAAATAGTGGTAAATGTCGACCGAGAATCCGATTAGACGGAAGATTGTAATAGTTGGAGATGGAGCGTGTGGTAAGACGTCTCTACTATACGTGTTTACACTAGGAGAATTCCCTACGGAGTATCATCCCACTGTGTTTGAGAACTACGTGACTGACTGTCGAATTGATGGTAAAGCGGTACAGTTGGCATTATGGGATACTGCCGGACAGGAAGAATATGAACGATTACGGCCGTTAAGTTATCATAATTCTCATGTTATTTTGATTGGATTTGCGATAGACGTACCGGATTCGTTAGATAATGCTAAGCATAAGTGGGTTGATGAAGTTAAGCAGTATTGTCCGGACACCCCATTTATGCTTATTGGTTTAAAGAAAGATTTACGTATTGATACCAAAAATCGCCAGAACTACATTCAATTTGATCAGGGCGAGTTTGCTGCCAAACAAATGGGAGCAAAGGTGTATCTTGAGAGCTCGTCGTTGACGGGAGAGGGGGTAGATGATATATTTGAATATGCTACACGTACCAGCTTGTTGGTGACCGAAAAGGCAAAGAGTGGGTGCTGCTGTATTTTATAGAGTGTAATATACATGGACGGAAATTGGACGTAGAGGGTCCGCCCACGAGCGAGCGGACGCGGACACGGACAGACAGGGAACAGCAGACAGACAGCGGGCAGCGAACTGAAACTGACAGGACCCGACCAGTCAAAATCAATGGGCAGGGAATTGGTCACGCTGGGCCCAAGACAATGGACCCGATGGGGCCAAGAAATTGCTGACGGATGGGGAATGGGCCCGCGTCCGCAGACGGAATTGCGCCAAGGAGGCCGTGCAGCGAAATAATGGGCCCGCTGCCAGCAACATAGCCAACCAGACTGCATCCAGGCACGGCTGCTTGCCCAGACTGGGCCTGCCTGCCCTTCTATTGTCCCTCCCGTACCACCTCGGCACCATACGACTGCCTGCCTGCCTTGTTTTCCTTGTGTTTCCCCGTTCACACCCGTACCTCCTCGGGCTCCGGTTGCCCTTGCCGGATTCGCTGCGCACGACCGCTTCGCATCAAACGCGAGGCTGACCTGAAATTTTCCCTGGTCACAAACCTAAAACACTACATCTTTAACGGCTAATCGTCGATGAGGTACATTCCAACGTCATGGCCCCATGATTGATCTGGAGCTCGCCGTATTGCCAACCTGTTGACCCCCCAGTAAGCTCAAATGGGCAGTTACCCCGACTAGTAGGACCGTCACGTAGTAACGACGTCCTCCTGAGGAGGGCCATTGTTCTGCCGGGATTCTAACCCTTGACGGGTTTTTTTACTTTTCGGTTGTGTAATTAACGTTTAAGACCAATTTCACATAAATTTTCAGGTTGTTTTCGTTTCAGTTTTTTGTACCATCTGTCATGGATCATCATTTTTGAAAACCTCTAACTCCCCTTCGTTGTTACCATTTATTTACTCTGCTTTCCTTTTTCTAACTGACCGTCTACGTCTCTTAGTCTGTTAATCGGAAATTTGCAATGGCTTCGTCTGCTAACGTTTCCACGTCCACAGTCATCACCACTTTGGTTGCCAATTTGGTGCTCTGTGGAATCTTCGTCAGTTGTTTCTTGCTCCTTAGACTCAAATTCAAGCGTATTTACTCGCCAAAGTCGTCGTTTGATTTGGTGGACGACGAAAAAAAACCCGAACCTCTACCAAAGGACCCATTCAGATGGATCTATATCCTTTTGACTAAACCTCATTCCTTCATTATCCAACAGGCTGGTTTGGATGGTTACTTCTTCTTGAGATATGTCCTCATCGTCGCTACTTTCTTCACCTGTGGGTTGATTTCCTGGGCCGTTTTGTTGCCTATCAATGCTACCAACGGTAAAGGAGGCCAAGGTTTCGATCAATTGTCCATTTCCAACGTTAAAAACAAACAAAGATATTACGCTCATGTTTTGGTGGGTTGGTTCTACTACGGTATTTTCATTTTCATCATCTACCGTGAGTTGTTCTTCTTCAACTCCTTCAGAGCTGCTGTTTTATCTTCTCCTAAGTATGCTAACAAATTGTCATCCAGAACCGTGCTTTTCCAATCGGTTCCTGACTCGTTCTTGGACGAAAAGCAGTTTTTTAAAATCTTTAACGGGGTCAAGCGTATTTACGTTGCCAGAACCTTAAGAAAATTGGATTCAAAAGTTAGAAAGAGAGAAAAAATGGCCATGCAATTAGAAGCTGCCGAAAACAAGTTATTGAAGAAGGCTGTTAAAGCAAAATTAAAGGCTGACAAGAAGAACATCACTATCGAAAATCCTAATGACATTAACTCGTACGTTCCAGAAAACAAACGTCCCAGACACAAGATCGGTGGTTTCTTCTCCAAAAAAGTCGATACCATCACCCATTTGCGTGAAGAAATTCCAAAAATTGACAAGGAAGTCAAATCATTGCAAAAGAAGTTCCGTCTTGCTAAACCTAAAAACTCCATCTTTGTAGAATTCGAAAACCAGTACATGGCCCAATTGGCATACCAGTCTACTACCCACCATAATCCTATGAGAATGGGTCCAGTTTATACTGGTATTGAGCCCGCTGATGTGGATTGGGCCAACTTGCGTTTGTTCTGGTGGGAAAGAATTACCAGAAGATTTATTGCCATTACTGCCATCTGTGTTTTGATCATCTTCTGGGCTGTTCCTGTTGCTTTCGTTGGGGTTATTTCTAACCTTAACTCTTTGACTAACAAATTACACTGGTTAAGATGGATTTACCACTTACCAAAGCAATTGCTCGGTTTAATCACTGGTTTGTTGCCATCTGTGTTATTGGCCCTCTTGTTTGCACTTTTGCCAATGTTTATCAGAGCCATGGCCAAAGTTGCTGGTTGCGTTTCTGCTCAATCCGTCGAATTATTCACCCAAAACGCATACTTTGGTTTCCTTATCATTAATGGTTTCTTGGTTACCACTATTTCCTCCTCTGCTACTTCTACTGTTACAAAAATTATCCAGGAACCTACCCTGGCAATGTCATTATTGGCAGAGAATTTACCTAAATCCTCCAATTTCTACATTTCCTATCTTATCTTGCAAGGTTTGTCTATTGCTGGTGGTTCTCTTTTCCAAGTGGTTGGTTTATTCCTTTACTACATCTTGGGACGTCTCTTTGATGGTACCTTAAGAAAGAAATATGCTAGATTCTCCGGTTTGGGTTCTATGGCTTGGGGTACTACTTTCCCAATTTTCACTAACTTGACCTGTATTACTCTTGCTTACTCCATGATCTCTCCTTTGATTATTGGTTTTGCAGCCGTGGCCTTCTTCTTGGTTTACATTGCCTACTGTCACAACTTGACCTATGTCTTCGTAGAAGGTATTGATGCTAGAGGGGCCCATTACCCAAGAGCCTTGTTCCAAACCTTCACTGGTATTTACTTGGGACAGATTTGTTTGTTGGGACTTTTTGCTGTTGGTAAAGGATGGGGCCCAATTGTATTACAAGTTATTGGATTGGTTGCTACCGTATTCTGCCACTTACATTTAAACCAAGCATTTGACCATTTGTTAACTGTGGTTCCTCTTGATTGTATGATGCCATTGGATGGTGTTTCCAAGACTGTTTCTTACGATGGTAAGACTGAATACCAACAAAAGGTGTTGGATATGAAACACAGATACAGAGAAGCCATTGACGACAAGAAGAAGTTGGAGAAATTGGGCAAGTTGGAGGATGACTTGGCCACGGAAAAGATCGAAGAAGAAAAGATCAAGGAAGACTTGGACGCCAATGTTGAAGGCAGCAATGCTTTGGTGCCCTTATTGGCCGATCGTGACTTCAAAACCACTGAATCCACCAATCCTCTTATCAGATTCATCAGACCGGATGTGTACTTGAACTACAGACACACCAAGGCGTTATTACCTGCTGTTTACAACGTCGAATCAGAAAAGGTCGACAACAAGCACGCATTCGACCAACCGGTGGTTTCGGCCAAACTTCCTACCTTGTGGATTCCTAGAGACCCCATGGGGTTGTCGAAAACCGAAGTGGAGGAGAACAGCAAATTCATCAACATCAGTGATGAAAACGGTAGCTTCAATGAGAAGGGTAAGATCATTTTCATTGGAAAGCCTCCATACTAATATAGACGTACAATTATATACCATGAACAATGTATAGTTCAATTACCATCCGTAGCTCAACGGTTTTTTGACTGATCTACGCTAATTATATACCATGAACAATGTATAGTTCAATTACCATCCGTACCTCAACGGTTGACCGCATCTACGGCTAATTACCCCAGGCCCCATAACCTTCGGCACTGTCGCATCTCGGTCTAAGTTTATCCTCGGGATCTTTTCCCACATGCACCAGGAAAAAAACCTGGCGTACTTCGACCTTTTCTGTCAGATCTCCACTATTCTAAGTTCGGGCCCACATTATTGACATATCCGAAGGTTATCGGGTGTTATCAGAGGATTTTGGATAAGTAGTTGGAATTTTTTAATTTTTTTTTTTTTGCTTCTTTTCATTATGAAGCCTACTTTGTTACGACGTCTATTCATGTCTACTTACCGTACTCAAGCTGCTACTAGGCTAGCAATAACTCACCAGCATCTCTGCCCCAACCGTTGTTTTGGGACCGCCGCTCCCACCATAGATTTGGCCTCTATCACCAATGTCAACCAGGGAGCAAAATACACATCTGACTTCAAAAACTACGCTGTCAGCAACAATAAGGTCATCTCATACTTTCATGACGTTCCCCTCGGCTTGGACGTGGACAACAAAACCGCCAATATGATTGTGGAAATCCCCCGATGGTCCAATGCCAAATTCGAAATCAGCCCCGACCTCCCCGGGAACCCCATAGTGCAAGACACCAAGAAGGGTGAGGTTCGTTTCGTCAAAAATCTATTTCCCCACCATGGCTACATCCACAACTACGGGGCCTTCCCCCAGACTTGGGAAGATCCAACCACCAAGAACGAAGAACTCGACTTGTTTGGTGACAATGATCCATTGGACGTGTGTGAAATCGGATCGGCCGTGTTTCGTACGGGAGACATCAAGACAGTCAAGATTCTTGGATCTATTGCATTAATTGATGACGGAGAGTTGGACTGGAAGGTTATTGTAGTGAATGTTCAAGATCCTCTCAGTAATGAACTCTTTGATATCCACGATGTGTTCGTTAAATGCCCCGGATTGTTGGAAACCACCAGACAGTGGTTCCGTGACTACAAAAAGCCTGATGGCAAGCCCTCCAATAAGTTTGCGTTCAACGGAGTATACAAAAACCAACAAGAAACCATTCAAACCATCCAGGAGTGCCATCACGCGTGGGAAAAACTCGTGAATCATCAAGTAACCTCCAGCAATAAGCTTCCTGTAACTCACAACGTCACCCAAACGGCCCTGCCATCGTATATTGACCAGTTCAATACCGAAGCCCTCTTATCTAACCCAGCTAGACCCGATGCCCCTATACCGGAGGACATTGACCGGTCTCATTTCTGTTCCTCCGACTAATGCCCTGTTTATAGACACTAGAAGTATTTATGTTCGACATTGCTGTAGAACTTATGAAGGCCGCGATGAGCACTCACTGCTCGTTTAGGCAGTCGAGGACCGTGCTTACGTCAGCAGAAAAAACCATAACAAGTTGAAAAACTTACTACCGATCTAGGACTCAACATCAAGGCTACAATTGGCAAAGTTAGTGGGTAAACATGCCGAGCAACTCCCTTCTGATGGACCCAGCCTCCAAGGAAAAAGCGGTGGCCACCACCTTGAAACCGATGCAGCCAACCCTGCTATGGACATTCGACAATAGTCTTTCATTATTGAAATCCTGTGAAGATCCCTATATTCTCGATGCCTTGGACGAATTCCTCTTACTTAATAGTTCCGTATTCTTAAATCCATCTCCTTTGAGTGAATCAGGCAATAGCCCTCCATACACCGAAAAAGACTTGTCGTTGAGAAACATATTGTACCCTAATATCACCACCAATAATACTAAAGATGCAGAAAAGATCAGCAAATTATTGAAGTTTGATAACAAAGAATGTCTTCGTATTATCATTCAAACCTGTACTCGAGTACCGGAGAAACACATCACCAACTACGAAAAGTTGAAATCCAAGTTACCCGATGATCGTGAAAAGGCATTGGAAGACGAAAGAATCTTGTTGTACACCAGCAAAATCTTGAAAGAACGTAGAACTATCCTTCAAACTGTCATAGAACTTCTCAATAACAAATTGAACCTCACTGTGTCATCAACCATACAAAATTTGGGTAAGAATATCTTTCTTTCGGAGAGCTACACCGACAAGTTGATTGACAGTTTGAGTGCTACTGCTTCTTCTCTCATAAACGAAACTTATAAAACTTCTGGTTCCGATGAATTAAATGAATTGATCTATACCGAAAGTATCCTTTTCTTGATTGAATCGTTGAAAGTATTGGTTGAATTGATATTTACTAACAAAACCATCAAGAAAGAAACAGTCCAGAAATGGTTTAATTTTATGGCCTCAACTAGCTTCATCATAGACTTGGGCCCTTGCATCTCTTATACCGAATCCTATGCATTGATGCAAAAATTGACCACCATCATATCCCTTATAACCTTGAATCTAGATCACGATTTTGATATCTATGATGATTTAACCTATTTGAATGATGCCCAAATCTTGAAATCTTTAAATAACACCATCACCAGTCCAAGCAATACCAACTCCATTATATTGTACAGTTGGGCCTTCATTTTGTTAAAGAAAGATATTATCATAGAAGATGAATCTTTGGGTAACCCCCCACTAATCACCAAGTTTGTTTCGGTATTTCCTCGAGAAGAATTACAGTCCAGCTTGAACCAATTGAACAATAGAGTCTCCACAGAAAAAGTGTTTGAAAGCTTAGCCATTATCAACCATGTGTTAAAATTCGATAACATATATGCATCGGTTCTTTCATCTCTCATCATAGCAGTAATGCCCTTGGTTGAACTTACACCTAATATCACAAGCACGATTGCCAGCGTATTGAGAAATGCTCCTAACAGTGTGGTTCAGAAATTCTTTGATAATGAATCCAGCACCAATGCAATCATTTTGTCAAGAGCTAAGTTCCCCATCTCAATCAGTCCTTTCTTAAGATTGGCCTCAATCAATGGAAATTTTGCACTTCACGAATTCCAAGAATTAAAGTCTTACATGGCAGCATTCAACGGTAGAGAGTTCAGAAAACTATATGAAATCGATGACGATAATACTGATTTGATCGAATTAAAAGAATCCCTCGACTTGTACCCTCCTTACGAAGTTAACAAGAAGTTATCTTTATTACTTGGATACTCCACTAAAGGGCAATTATTACCAGCTGCAAACAAAGAAGAGATTTTGGTTGCATTCTTATACAATTATAATGGATGGGCTTTCTTGGGAAGAGTCTTACAGAATGTTTCTAAAATCTTCGATAATGGTGATAAGGACAAAGTTGATCTTATTGTCGATATCTTGACCTTATTGAATAAAGTAGTAGAAGATAATTCTGCTGATGAATCTAAATTAGTCTTGGAAGCAATGTCTGCATACACTGATGACTCTGACATAATAGAGGTAATTTTAAGATTGTTTGAACAAGGATTACATTGCCGTAACGTTGATATATTGGAGCCTCTAATTGACTTACTAGGTAATCTTATGCCCTTCTTATCCTATAGAATATGGCCTAGTTTATCCAAATCTTCAATACTCGCAAATAATGGAAAGGAAGGATTCGCCTCTATTATCTTTGGTGCTATTGAAACTGTCAAAGGTGACTACACTTTCACTCTCTCCTTAATAAAGTTGGTGGATTCTCTCGTGCAAAACTGTTTGCTTTTGGAAGATGACTATCCTCAAAAATCCAAGAGTGCTGTATTGTCTGGTTTCGTTGGCCACCTCATTTTGGTGTTTGAAAACTTCATTCACTGTACTTTTAATGACGGATACCAAAAATTAGAAGTTGGTGTGTTAATCTTAGACGTCTTTTCAGGAATATTGATTAATATCTACGGAATTGATGATGGATCTTTGCCATCAGAAAAAGCTACTAAAGTGTTTGCTGACTCTTCCATTAAAATCCTTAATAGTTTCTTGACCACCAACGAAGACTATTCCAGATCATCATACCCTATCATTTCAATGATCGACTCACTTTCTGCTAATAGTAATATATTTGAATTGAGTGATATTTCAGGATTCTGGTATGAAAATTGGATCCGTTGTGGTTTAGGTTTTGCCGAACTCATTATCTCCATACGATCAAGCTTGGATTTAGACCCATCAACTTTTGAAAAACAATTATTTGGAAAATTACCTCAGTTAGTCAATATTTATGCCCATATTGATGGTTTAAGAAAGAATGTGTTGGATTTGATTACTTCCTTAACTAATGGTAAATGGTCTAAAGAGTCTTGCCCATCATTATTATCTCATCTTGGACGTGACCACGCTCAAGTTTTGTTACATTCATTGGCATCTGATTTAGATAATCCTTTTGATGACTATAAAATGAAGATTTCATTATACGATTTCATTTGTGCTGTTATGGATGGAAATCAAGAGGGTCTCTCAGTATTATTTATCAGTGGTAAGGATGTATTTGGTGAATTCACCAATAAGCCAGATGAACTGAAGAAAGATGTCAAGAAACCAATTTCTTTATTAAATAAATTGAAAAAGAACGTCAGTGGTATGAAATACTATCCAAATGACGTTAGTCTTCATTTGGTGGATGCCATAGCACTTGCATTTGATTCTTGGACAACTGCTAGGGAAAGTGAAAACGATACTAAGTTTGTTACTGAGTTGATTTCAAGAATTGATACTTCTACCGAAGTGCCCGAACAGGTGAATGATTATGTTACAGTTTGCTATGAACTCAAGCTAGTCTCCAAAATTGTGGAGATTCTTGCATTATTCTTCTTCACCACTAAAAATGATGATTGTAAGAAAAAGATTGCTGAGTTTATCACATCACCTAAATTCACTGACAATTTGACTGAGAAGTTTGTTATTTCTGGCTACAAAGCATCATTACATTTAAATGTTCATCAATCCTTTGAAGCTGCATTCCCCAATTTAAAATTAAGTCAGTTCACTACAGCATTGCAGAAAAGAAATAGATTTGGTTTAGGAGGAATCTATAACTTCGCCTTGATGGATAGATTATTCAAAGATAAGAAACAATGGCCTCAAATCAGAGAGCATTTGATTGCTTCTAGTATTAACATTCAATATGTTAACTCTCAGATAGCTTCAGCCAAATCATTCGGAGCATTATTGACGGCTTTCTGCAGAAAATCTCCATCCACATTGACTTCCAATCATTTAACATTTGTTGCCAAGTTATTGAAAATTAACGTTGATGATGGTATCCCTGCAGAGATGTTCCGTCAAACCTTCCAGGAAAGAATTGAATTGGCCTTCTATCTTCTTTATTCTATCTATAATTCAGGAGTAAAGAAAGATCCTAAACAAATCTTTGAAATAATTAAGGAATCTTCTGAACTCTTGACCTCGCCTAGCATGGATTTCCTAAAGAGCTTGACGACCCAAGACCACGGCTCCTACCGTTCATTATTACGAATTATCTACATTTCAATTAATTTGATCAAGGATGATATCACTTTGATTTTCGAGTACTTCAGTGTATTCCGTCAATTATTTAGTTTAATCATCACTAAAGGTACCAGAAACATTTTGATTGATCTACAAAATGATGTTTATCTTTCCCGTACCAACAAGAAGCATGTTTCTGTTGCTCTGACGGATCGCTTAGATGATTTACAGTTAATCTTATCCATTTTGAAGGTATTCGTCAACTTGAAACTTTCCTCCAATTTGCATTATGACATGGCTTCGCTAGTTTCTGAAGACGGAACTTTGAAGTCGTTGTTAAACCTTTATTCCTTCTCCCACTTGATTGAAGTGAATGGAGAAAATATCTTTGCCCAATTAAGTTTAATGTTTATCCAGCAATTGTTGACTATTGGTATCATAGCAGAAAACTTCTACTCGTCTGGGCTATTGGTGGTTTTAGTTCAAAGCTCGATTTCGCTTCCTATTAAAAATGGAGGAATTAATATTTCTTCTGCTCCTCAATACCACAGAATTTGGACCAACGGATTGCTCCCCATCTTCGTCATCGTATTGTCCAAACTAGGAACTAATGTCATCACCGAGTTTAGTCTTGCATTACATGCTTTTGGTAAGCAAATTGAGTACTGTGTTGAAAGCTGGGCTAAGGATTCGTCCTCCATCAAAATCAGCTCAGCATTGATCTCAGAAACCAGTCAGATCCTTCTCTTGTGCCAGATGTTGAAGTCATACAATGTGAGTGAACATCTTGAGAACTTGAAGGTTAACCGTCCACAAAATGTATCTGGAAATGCAGTGGACATGTTTATACTTCCGGGTCTCGATTCTGAGGCCAAGAGGGACGACTTCATCAACTGTATCAATAATTTACTCAAGCACCCCAAGTTTTTGTCGTCAAGAATCATTCCTAGTTCCAGCGAAGAGCAGAGGATTTTAGAGAAGAGCGATGCTGCTACTGATAAGTTCGTGAAGAGCATTCTCGATGAGATCCAAGAGCTTAAAGACTATCAGACTACTGCCTAATATAGATTTGTATAATAAACTTTTAATACGTAATTTTTGATGTAATATCTCATTTCACTACAATCTTCACTAATTTACATTGGTTTTCAGTGTTGGTTGCATTTTTCATTTTTTTCAACATTTCCTCCTCCATATCGGCATCATTTTGTCGGTCGGCCTCATTTTTCACATCGTATAATTTGACGCGACATCGTTCACTCTCTGTCAAAGCTCAACCTCAAGTCCCTACACTACTGGTATGACGGTGGCTCCTTTCTTTGTCAGTTCTCCCGGGAAAGTGATCATTTTCGGTGAACACTCGGCGGTCTATGGAAAACCAGCAATTGCTGCTGCTCTTGACTTAAGGGCCTTCATGCTCGTAAAAGAGAACGAAGATAGTGAACAGATCACGTTGGAATTCCCAGATATTGGGTTAAAACACTCGTGGCTGAAGAGCGATATCAACTGGGCTGCCATTGACAAACACGTGAATTATCATGACGGTAAACCTCGAACTACCGAGGAGTTGGTTCCAGAAATCATTGATGAATTAAGACCAAATCTTGAAGATTTATCTTCTAGTTTGCATTACGTTGCCTGTCATTGTTTCCTCTACTTGTACGCTCAGTTGTGTTCACAAGAAACTCCAGGAATGTACTTTTGCATCAGATCTACCCTTCCTATTGGTGCTGGGCTTGGATCTTCGGCTGCTACTGCTGTGTGCTTGTCTACTGCCATGTCTCTTCTTGGGGGCCATGTAGCCGAGGCATCTCTAGGATTACATGATAAGGCACCAGCAAAAGAGAATCCAGATGCTGATTTCATCGATAAGTGGTCGTTGATGGGAGAAATGTGTTTCCATGGTAATCCTTCTGGTATTGATAATGCGGTTGCAACTCATGGAGGTGCGGTAATGTTCCAGAGAATAAAAGACCCAAGTCAGCCATCTGTTCGTACTAGTATGAAAAACTTCCCTCCTCTCAACTTGTTACTTACCAACACCAGAATCCCCCGTAGTACTGCTGCCTTAGTGGCAGGAGTTTCCAGAGTTAACACCAACTACTCCAAGACATCGACTTCGATTTTGGAAGCCATGGAACACCTTTCTAACGAAGCATACCAAATAATGTTAAAGCCTTTCTTTGGCAAAGAAGAAAAAGACCAATTACGGGACTTGATCAACATTAATCATGGGTTATTGGTGGCATTAGGAGTATCCCATCCCTCCTTGGAACAAATTAAGATTATTAGTGACACCAACAAGATTGGAGCCACGAAATTAACTGGTGCTGGAGGAGGAGGTTGTGCCATTACATTGTTAAATGACGAGCTTGAGCCAGGATCTCTTGATAAAGCTATTGCCGCTTTCCAAAGCAACGGATTTGAAACCTTCAAAACTTCGTTGGGTGGTAAAGGTGTTGGAGTCTTGTACTCCAGTGCTGTAGAAGATGACCAAAGAAGTACGGTGTTTTCACAGCAGAGATTTGTGGAGTTTGAGAGTAGAGATGATATCCTGGAGGCTCTTGGAGTGAACTCGCTCAATGGCTGGAAGTTTTGGTAGAAAGCCTAAATATCTACCAAAATGCTACAAAAGTTAATATAGATTAATATTTATAAATATAATGTAATATATACAAGTCAGACAATTCCTCTAGACACACCTGATCTGAGGTTGGGGATAAACCCATTTATCTACCTATTTATGTCAAGATAACTTAGATACCTCTGTTGAATTCCAAGGCTTCAATCTTGTTTCCATCCTTGTCTTTCAAATCTCTGAACTTTTCTTCTAATGAAGATACTGGAAGAGTTCTTCTTTGAGGGAAAACGGCCAATGCAAATGGCAATGCAACCAAGGAAGTAGCAAAAATCAATCCAATATTAGTTAAAGTTTCCAATGACTTAGGCTTTCCCTTTAAGAATCTTGATTTTTGCAACTTAACCAAAATTAATGGTGGAATCACCATGATGGGAGTAGCATTAATGACACGGCTAGCAGCGGTTTCACCCACAGCATACAAAGCAGCGGTTTTGGAAGTACCAACATTGTCTCCGTTTTTGTCGAATACACTGATACCTCTCTTGAGCTCTTCACTTCTCATCAAGAACACATTGGCAATACCAGCAGAAACAACAGCAGCAAATGGCACCAATCTCCCTAAGATGATCTTGGTACTTGGTTGGAGTGACTTTAATCTTGGAACAATGGAGTTCAATCCCAAAGCCACCGAACAAGAGGCACCAACGGCCATGGTATAGTTGGTGATGATTTGTTGAGTAGTAAGAGGATGGGACTTGTTGGCATTAGAAATATTGATAGCCACATTCAATGACTGGTTAGCAACTTGCCAGAAGATGGTACCAGCAGTACCCAAATTAGGAGTCAACATCCCAGCAGTAACTACAAGATTGGATAATACGCAAGAACTCATTCTGAATGGTAAAAACACAGTTTCACCGGTGTCTGGGTGCAAAGTAGAGTCCAAAACCTTCTTAGCACGCCACAATTCGGGGCTCATTTTATTAGTAACACCGTTCTTGTAGTCCCAGATCATTCTTTTGGCAGCTTCGATATCACTGGAGGTATTTAGCAACATTGTTGGATCAGAAATTTCAGCACAGTGTTGGACTCTTCCCCAGTAGGAGGAAAGGTCGTATCTGGAACCTGGAAGTGGAACTGGGCCTGGAATAGCAGAAGCCATGGTATAGTAATGGTTTGAACGAAAGTTTAATTATAAAAGTTGTGAAAGATTTCAATATTTCAAGCTTTCGGTTTCGTTTTTTGGCTACGAATTTTTTTTTTTTTCAGCCGTTATCGCAGTTTTTCACATTTCCATACTGACTCCGGTACAAACTTAATATATACAAGCAATTATGAGTAAGAAAGCAGGGTTGGTGCTAGGAATTGGGGTTGATATTCTCAAAACTAGTCGATTTCATCGTCTACTAACGAAACAGCTGTCTGATGGTTCACAATTCGTGAGTAGGCTTTCAGCTCGAGTGTTGCACCCAGTGCATGAGTTGCCAAAATTTGAAGAGCACTGGAAGAATAACAACATCGAAAAGTGTATAGCGTTAATAGCAGGCAGTTGGTCAGCTAAGGAAGCAGTATATAAGACTCTTGACTCGGAGGTTCAGCAGGTGTTTCAGTTTAAACACTGGTACAGGTTTTATAATGACCGAGGCAAGCCATTTGTTGGTAGTGATGACTATAGAGGAGATGAGGAATTCTTGATAAGCGTTTCTCATGATGACGGAGTAATGGTTGCTAACGTGATACGACAAAGGATAATTGATATATGAGTTACTGAGCAGAAAGAACAAATTGTCCGGACATATAGACACTACAGGTTGATTCGAAGCTAACAGCTTATTCTATTATTTGAGTCTTGAAGACAGACTCTACAATGATCTATTTAAAGATTCAATATTACAATACAAATTATCTATTCCCACTCAACAGTAGCAGGAGGTTTAGAAGTGATATCATAGGTAACACGAGCAACCCCATCAACTTCGTTAACAATTCTGGAAGCAACTCTCTTTAAGAAAGAAGCTTCGAAAACGTACCAATCAGCAGTCATGAAATCAACAGTTTCAATTGCTCTCAAAGCGATAACTTGTTCGTAGGTTCTTTGGTCACCCATAACACCCACAGACTTAACTGGCAACAAAGCAGCGAAAGCTTGAGAGATTTCCTTGTATAAACCAGCCTTCTTGATTTCTTCAATGAAGATAGCATCAGCTTCACGGGCAATCTTGACTTGTTCTTTGGTGACTTCACCCAAGACTCTGATGGCCAAACCTGGACCTGGGAAAGGGTGTCTCCAGACCAAATCATGAGGAACTCCCAAAAGTTCACCCAAATGACGAACTTCATCTTTGAATAATTCTCTCAATGGTTCGATCAATTTCAACTTCATGTTGTCCAATAAACCTCCGACATTATGATGGGTTTTGATGGTTTGAGAAGGACCTTTGAAAGAAATGGATTCAATGACATCAGGGTATAAAGTACCTTGTAATAAGTATTCAATTTCTTGACCAGAAGCAGGTTTAATTTTAGCAGCTTCTTCTTCAAACACATGAATGAAAGTGTTACCAATGATCTTTCTCTTCTTTTCTGGGTCGGTGATACCCTTTAATCTACCTAAGAACAAATCACTGGCATCAACAACAGTCAAGTTGATACCTAAACCGGCAGTCAAGGTCTTGTAGACGGTTTCGGTTTCGTTTAATCTCATGACCCCGTTATCGACGTAGATAGCGTGGAAACGGTCACCAATGGCTTCCTTCATGATTTTAGCACCAACGGTGGAGTCAACACCACCGGAAACGGCACCAATGACTTCAGCAGTTGGACCCACTAACTTTCTGATTCTGGCAATTTCAGTATCAATGAAGTTTTCCATGGTCCAGTTGGTTTTGGCTTCACAGATGTCTACGGCGAAGTTCTTCAACAAAGTCTTACCGTTGACACTGTGGGTGACTTCTGGGTGGAATTGGATACCAAAGATGTTGTCGGTTTCGTGAGCAATAGCACAGTAAGGAGAGTTATCAGAGGTGGCCACGATTTTGAATCCGGTAGGTAAAGCGTGCAATTTGTCTCCGTGTGACATCCAAACTTGGGAGTGGTCAACACCCTTAAACAAGGCACAAGAAGCATCTTGGACGTTCAAGGTGGCAGGACCGTATTCTCTCTTATCACCTCTAGCAACACCTTTACCGTTGATCCAGGCTAGTTCTTGCATACCGTAACAAATACCCAAGATTGGGACGTTCAAGTTGAAGATTTCATGGTCGACATGAGGAGCGTCTTCGGCGTAAACGGAGTAAGGACCTCCAGATAAGATGATCCCCTTTGGTTTCCAGGTTAATTCGGAGATCTTTTGGGTACATGGAAGCATTTCAGCGTAAACGTTGAATTCTCTAAGACGACGAGTGATCAAGTGGGAGTATTGAGAACCAAAGTCCAACACCAAGATGGTGTCGAAAACTTTGGAGACTTCAATAGGAACTTCAGAGTCGGTCATAGTTACAATGGGGGGTGGTGTGCTTATGGAAGCGTGGTTAAATGGGGGTTATTAACTACAAACACCCATCCTTCCAAGAAGAGTCATTGCGACGTGAAAAATAGGTTAATTTATAGGTTGGGTTTTTTTCCAACCTCATCGCGAACACAAAACCTGGCCCAGTTAATTGCCTGGGCACAACCAGAGTCAGATCGGGCCCGGGGAGTGGACGAAATGGGCAGACCCCCCCCCCCCGCCCCCTCCCACGGAATGAGCACACGATACGCGGGCGGGAGAGGAAAGAGCCAGGCCCGACAATAGGCGTAAGCCCAGAGCCCAGTGGGTTTTGGTAGGTGTCTGGTGGGCACGTCCGTTGCGGCCCGCGGAACACTACTTCTCCGCGGACACAGATGGGTTTGCACGAAGTTGCCATAATGAGGTCTCTACCACCTCCTCGTGTCACCAGAAAGCGACGGTGGAGACGGTTGAAGCGTGCTATCCGGTCGTTGTTTGCGAAGGGGCGTTTAGCGGACCCGGGGACGTTTGTTTGTCCGCCCCGGAGGGTTTCCAAGATCAAGAAGTCACGAGTGACGTCCAGAGTGAAGAGAGACGTGGGATTGAGAGACACAGCTTCGGTGGGAATCAAAACAGCGGCTTTGTTTGGCCGAATGGCTAGTTCCAGGCCCATGAGCAGGAGTCTGGTGAAGTTTTCCATGAAGATCTAGCTTTGAACCGAATTTGCTATGCGGAGGTAGAGGAGGAATATGAGAAACAAAGAGAAATTTGCTATAGTGAAGTATGGTTGTATGAAACTAGCACGTTTGAATATATAGGAATATAAGTTTTGCAATTTAGCAGAAATTTGCACATTTTTGCAAATAGTTATTCATTTGCAGCATGTTGTAAGGAGGGTATAAACATAAAAGATTGACCGACCAAGTGCGATGAGATACCACACTTGATGTTGTCTCATAATAGTGTTGTCAGTGTTGTTACTGTCGTTACTGTAGTTATAAAGCATATAGCAAACCGTTCGGTGCCTGAATCACTACCCTCTTCTCTCCATATACTCATCTGATGTTGTCTCCACCAAAACCCCGAGTTCCACAGCTTTCACGAGTTTTGCCAAACCTATCAAATAAGCAATTTCTATTTCCAACTACCTCTTTCTTTCCCTCTTTCTCTTTATCCCTCCTCCTCCTTTCTTTACAGCTCATCTCAGATCGTCTCCAAGCTTATCTCGTTATAGCATTTTGCAGCCTAGTCACGTGACTTCCGATGAGGAAATTTTTTTGAGATGCAGGTAACTGAAAATAGTGAAAAATTCTGGAATCTAGTACCAGCTAACCATAGTGAATTAAGAGACATGTCGGAAGATAACTCGATAAAGATCAAGTTCTTCACCAAGGAGCAGGATGACTCCCTTCAAGTTTCGGACACCCCATTGTTTGTGCCCGTCTCCTTGAAGAGATTTGGGTTGTCCGAGATTGTTAACCATTTATTGGGAAATAATGGTGAAGACGAAGAAACCAAGGCCATTCCCTTCGATTTCCTCATAGATGGTGTGTTGTTGAGAACCTCCATCGAAGAGTATCTCGTGAAGAATGGTTTATCCAGTGAAGCATTCCTTTCCTTAGAGTATACTCGTGCTATTTTACCCCCATCTTTCCTTGCATCTTTTAACAATGATGACTGGATCTCATCCTTAAGTACCATAAATCATAACTCTGCTGCCGTCAAGCACTCTAATCTTTCCATCTCCGCAGCAAAAATCTTATCTGGTTCTTATGACGGTATTGTCAGAACCTATAATATGTCAGGACAAGTTGAAAAACAATATGTGGGACATTCTGGCCCTATTAGATCAGTAGAATGGATTTCTCCTACGAGAATAGTCTCTGCTGGTAACGACAGACAAATCAGATTGTGGAAAACCTCCAACGATGCCAATATTGAAGAAGAATCAGACGATGAAGAACCAGAAGACGGTACTACTTTGGCCATTTTGGAAGGTCACAAGGCACCTGTGGTGTCTGTTTCGGTGGATCACAAGTCAAAACGTATTTTATCTGCTGCTTACGATACCTCAGTAGGTTTCTGGTCTACTAACTACAAAGACATGACCTCGGTGGCTCCATTTGAATACGATTCAAACGTTATATCCTCTTCTTCCAAGAAGAGAAGAAAGATGGCAGTCCAGGACTCTACCATTAGAAGAAGATCTCCTTTGGCATTATTAGAAGGACACACCCAACCAGTTGAAGGGGCTATCTTTGATTTCTCTGATGCTACCATTGGTTACTCTGTATCTCAAGATCACACCATTAAAACCTGGGATTTGGTTACTTCTCGTTGTGTTGATACCAGATCTACTGGATACTCCTTATTATCCATCTTACAACTTCCACAAGTCAACTTGCTTGTAACGGGTTCATCTGCTCGTCATATAAACTTACACGATCCAAGAATAAGTACATCTTCTACCGAACAAACATCTAAAAAGCTCGTGGGTCATACCAATTTCGTGGTGGGATTGTCTGCCTGTCCTAATAATGATAATATGTTTGCTTCAGCTTCCCATGATGGTACTGTGAAAGTGTGGGATATCAGAGGTGAGAAATCATTGTATACTATCACCAGAGAATCTGCAGCAAAGGGTCAAGATAAAGTGTTTGATGTTGCCTGGGATTCTGCCATTGGTATTGTCAGTGGTGGTCAAGATAAAAAAGTGCAAATCAACCGAGGTACTGATATCACCACCTAATTGCATACCATTTTGTATATTACTCTAGTCATAGAATTAGCATATAATAAACTATTTACAGAAGTTGTTTCCATGAAGAAACCGTATTAATGTGATAGTCTTTCGAATTCTTGTTGAAAGTTCTATCTCTTTGCATTTTCGACTCTCTTTGAAGTCCATTTTGTTAAACCGTAGTACCCTTGCCATAAACTTTCCTTATCAGTAATGTAGCCAGCTAATTGATCCTGATTATCGTTAAGAGTCACCGAAGCATCAATATCTCTCCATCCCATTTTCTCTCTGAGCTTACCAATTTCTTCAGAGTTGAGCTCTACTTGGGCAGCACTTCCGTATTTCAAAGGACCCACATTGATCCAGAATCCATTTTTGATGGAGTTTTTCTTCGGTGATGGCGTGGATAAATCGTGAATTGTATCAAAATACTCAATTAAATTCTCTGCGGTGTCAATAAAGAAAGCAGATACCACCACCACATTTTCATACTTTTCTTTTTCAGGAATTGCAAAGTACCTGAAGTCCAGATGGTTTAATGTCAATGAAGCAGGCTTTGCAATGCTGGAAAGAATATCCACCGATCTAAATTGTGATTTGGTGGAGACAAAATTGGAACAGGAATGAATATAAGGGAAAATGTCATGTTTTTTATCATTGTTCTCGTAAATGAATTGATTACAAATATGCATCAAACCACTGAATTCAATAGCATGAACTGCTCCCCATTGATTCAGTTTGGCGATCTCATGAGATATTCTTCCCAAGCCAGAACCAGGAACGATAATACAAGTTTTTGCTCTAGCTTCTGCCAGAGGAATCAACTTTTCAAGCTGGCTTTCAATATAGGCCAACATTGGCTTTGACTCAGAATCTCCAATGGTGCTCCAATCTCTGACAAAATGTCCCATAGCTTCAATGACCCGGTAGTTAGAAGCAGAAACATTACCATTATTGGGCTGATTCTTGAGCAAGTCAAAATCGCTGTAAGTCAACCCATAGTTCTCAATGGCAAGGTCGGCAATTGTATTTAAAATCAACTGATTCTGGTTAATGCATTGATCGATTCGATTAAGCTTCTTGTTGTAGCCAATATCATCACATAGCTTCTGCTGTCTCCAGGACATCAATTTAAACAACTTCCGTCTACGATCGTTTGATTTCTTCGAGTTTACCTTATATGATTGCAATGATTTTATTGCTGTCACTAATTCAACCTTGGAGGACTCAGATAATGCAAGAAAGCTATCGTAATTGCTTTGATGAGAGGACTTGGCCGGAGCAGTTATAGCATTGTTTGCAGTCACATCGTTCATAAGTTTCGATACTGCTGGTTGGGCTTTTTTCACCAACCCATTGAACAAATTGGACCGTGATAGCATATTGGAACCTAGGAAAACAGCAACCAACAAAGGGACTGGGGACTTCACGGGAGAATACAAGAACGTAAGTAAATAGTAGACCCCACCACAGGCTATAATTGTTGTGAATAACAATTCCTTGTCCGACAAGTTAGTTCTTGCCCTTCTACCTAAAGTGATCATAAAAGATAAAGTATGGGGTAAAGCAGATACGGAGCTGATTTTGACATCTCATGTCCGGTAAGGCCTTAACGTGGACGAAAGGAAAAAAGAATTCCGGGGTCGACAATAGGCCCGGCAGGCCCAGCCAATCGGTCTGCGGTGGGCTGGATGGAGTGAGAAATGGGCCGATATTTTGTGAGGAACTGGGCCGATGTGGGCAGAAGGGCAGACAGTTCTGCGACGCACTCCGGTCGAAGTTTGGCCCGAATCCAAGGCCTTGCTAAAATTGGCCTGGGCCAGCCAAACGAGTTTGGACAGGCAAGCATTCTAGGACTATGGGCTGGACTGAATCATTCACGTCCTCAGCTTGTAGTTGTAGTTTAGGGTCTGATCTGAGAATTTAGTTGGGCTTGCTCGTTGTGATGGCTTAATTAGGCAATGCTCCAATATGAAACCAAACGAAAAATATATAAGCATCACAACCCATCGAATTTACCGTAGCTTTTTGGGTAGTAACCATGTCGGAATACAACTTTGATGATGTGGTGCCGGTCCAATTGAATGAAGAACAACCCCAGTTATGTCAGATTTTGTATGACGACGAATACAAACTGGTTATGGGTAAACTACTTGCGCTTCAGCAACAAGAAGAATACAGCGAACGGGCGTTGTACTTGACAGAGAAGGGATTAGAATTACTTGCATCACACTACACGATATGGAGCTACCGGTTCAACATCATTAAGAAAATCGGAGCTGATTTGTTCAAGGAATTGGACTGGTGTGAGTTGATTGCCTTGGATAATGAAAAAAATTATCAGATCTGGAACTATCGTCAATTGATCATTGAAGAAATCCTAAAAGTGCCAGAACTCGCTACTAAGTTCGATCCTCATAGAGAATATCCAATTTTAAACATGATGCTCCAACAGGATTTGAAGAATCACCATGTATGGTCCTACAGAAAGTGGCTCGTGGAAAGATTCAATTTGTTTGAAGATCCCAAAGAGATTGAATTCGTGAATGCCTGCATTGACAATGATCTTCGTAATAACAGTGTGTGGTCCCACCGATACTTCATATTCATCAAGACATTCGACGAAAACAACCCCAATGTTTCGGAATATATTGATTCCGAAATTGAGTTTGTCAAGAATGCCATCTTGAGATCACCCCAGAATCCTTCCTCGTGGAATTACTTGATAGGGGTATATGACAAATGCCAGAAGAGGTCGATCGTGGAATTGAAGCCATTTATTGATGACAACATGGTTAGTTCCGATTATACTTCGGTAAAAAGTTCTTATGCGCTAGAGTTATTAGCCAAAATATACCTGAAACAAAACGATCACCAAACGGCAGGCAATATTTACGATTTGCTCTCCACCAAGTACGATCCCATAAGATCGAACTATTGGGCTTACGAAAAGAGGAAATTGATAACCTCCGCCTAGATTAGGAGGGGTTACATTAGCAACAATTCGGGAGAATGTCTCTACAAGTCTGATCGAAGAATGCTCTAAAGATTGGAGAATCCTAGGTTATCGCCTAACGGCTAAACGCTTACTTAACGAGTCTCCTGATGCGAGAACAATAGGTCTTGTGAATGGCTGCACTACGCTAGACTGTGTCGTGCTAGGCCGCACATCTAATGGCCCCACAGTACAAGATTCAGATACTGAGAGTAACACAGTATAGGCACAGCCAATAACCCCCACCCATAATAGGAGGGTAATTTTTCACTTCTACTCTTAGTAAAAAGTTCCCCCCTTCTGAGTCGTGTGGTGGGGGAGAAAGCTGTCATTAAGGGCCACTAAATCGGAAACTCGACCATCCCCTGGTGCCAAAAACGGAACCTTTGATACCGAATCAGCCAATTGTAAGTGGTAGGTATATAAATAATAATAATTGCCAAATTAGCACCGAGCACACGATCTAAGATTTACACAGGTATGTAGAATTAAGTCCGACTCTTTGACAAAGGAGAGTGTTGTTGGTTTTGTTCAATTGCTTTCGCTACGGCAATTGATGAAGGAGCTATTAAAGTATCGAGAGGAAGTCAAGGAGGTACAAAAGGCCGTCTTTATCGGTGAACAAAACTTGGTAACTCATATAACCGTACAAAACTGAGTAATATATTAAAGGGAAAAACCGACAATTGTGTAACTTTGGCGTAATTTAATCTCGAAATTGAGTAACAAAACAAAATTAAGGTGTGAGGTATCGCGGACGTGCGGTTACCGCAAAAAATCTAGATCTCACCAGTTGCCAATATTCACATTCAACCACAAACCGAAGGTCTAGCCAACTAGTTTTTTTTTTTTTTTTTTTCATTTGATAAAACCACAGATACAACATGAAAAAAATTCAACTGGAGAGGTGCATAGTGCGTCTGCAAACTTGCAAGATTTCTGATTGACTATTGCAGCACAACGCAGCAGTATCCGAGATTGGTTTTACCGTTAGGTTATTTTCTCCTTCTGACGACCTTGTTCACGAATAAGGAGTATCAATAATGTAATTGAACCAGTTACGGCACGTCAAATAGACCTTGTAGTTATGCCACGGACAAATGCCGACAATGTATCCAACGCTATCACCAATAAGCCAATACTTTGAGCCCGAAATAGCAACAATTATGAGCATCAACTTGGTGAAAAAACCTTAACATTATCTATCGTCTTATGATATATGAATTGCAGGATGAATATGAATTAGACCATCATGAGATAACCCCACCCAGTATCCCTCCCCCCAGTGTAGTTGCCAGTACGATTTAATCATATGTACTAAGTATAACTAATTATCAATCATATTTTCACCATTTTCCCCTAATTACATATACTACATTGTGTCGCTCATTTAATGGCAATAATTACGACCGATAGATTGAATTGCCGAAACCAAAAACTATGATAAAATAATATTCCCGGAAGTTCTATGTCACTATAAGGCAGTTTAAGTGGCTGAATCTGATGGAGATGTAACAGCCCCTATTTTACTGTGATCTTTCTAACCTCAAATCATTAGATTTGATTTGGGCAGGTTATCTTGATCTATAACTCTTGTTCTCAACCTGTACATCATCGCCTAAGTGCGATGACATTTTCGTGAGCTGATTCGGGTTAGCTCGTCTGGTCACTTACGAAATGCCAGTCTTAGTCATAAGAGATACATATCTCCTATCAATTTCGCTGAGTACATTGTGCATCTTCACGGAAAGCCGATCCATACATGTTATGGCCCCGATATTTTTACTTCCTCAGCAGCTGGGCCCAATAACTTTTTTCTCCCCCCCTAAGATTGGTACTAACTGTGTCCGCACTACTGGCTCCAACAACTTTTGTACATTAAAATAAACTTCTAGTTGTACATGAAGCTTACGCCACATGCAGATTAAACGAGCACAAATAATTGAAAAATTGTTACTCAGACATAAATCCTCCCTAATTAAGTAAGTATAGACCGAAAAAGCAATTCTCGATGGTGAAAATCGCACTTATTGAAGGAAAAAATATTTGTCAACCTTAAATAATACTTAGGTTAATTACCATATAGGCTTTTAATTGAATGCAGCAAAATTAATCTACTCCCTCACTTTTGTCAATTATTTTTTCAATAATCCTTTATTATTTCAGTATCCAATACCAAAAGGTGAAAAAATATCATTGGTAAGTGCGAAACAAAAAAAGTCTGGGTTCACTTTTTTTTATTTTTGTTTTATTTTTTGTGATGTTTAAAGTTGAAAAAAAAATTACTACTCAAATCTCTATAGTATTATAATTTTAATATATGAATTAATATTAGAATTCCAATCTTCATAGAATTTTCATAAATTCATCACTTATTCCACAATTCTTTTTCCAGTTATATGGTTTTTGAAAGTTATAGAATTCATTATTTTATTCATTTTTCCATTTTATTATTCCATTATCTAGTTCATATTATTACTTTCATATCTTTTTTTTAGTGGCGGCTATCTCATCTTTCAAAAGTATTAAGAAGAAAAAAAACGACAGCTCTCTTTGTTAAAAGTACATGGTAATAAACCCTATCGATATACAAAATGAACGATTATAGTGGTGGATTAGGTATTCTAATAGAAGAAAAAGAACCCCAAATTGAAGAGTCCTCTCATATATCATCTCCATCCAAAAGTTTATCAATCTCATCTTCTTCCTCCATGACAAATCAAAATTCCCTTACCATGAATTCTCATCTAACTTCCGAATCTGATGATGACCATATCCCAGTTAATGTTATACTAACGGGGTCATCATCACCAACACCTGGTTTTCAAGGTACTCCAACTCCTAGTATTTCAGCAGTAATGTCTAATACTAATGAAAAATTAGAAAAACCAGAAGTTATAAATTCAACCTCCGAAGTATTATTACCTCCATTACCTGATGAGAGTGATGATTACTTCGTTAATCACAAACCAGTGGAATCACTTACTGATATTAAGTCATTAACCACTCCTACTTCAATTTCTAATCGAGAAATCGACCAAAATGACATCAACGAAATGGTCAGATCTACCTCGATTAGTAACTCGGTTTTACACAGTATTTCAACTTCCAGTAATCCCAACGATATTGACTTCGAAAAAAGTCATCGTTACTACGCTTACGAATTGGATTCTCCTTCTTTAAAATTGGATTCATCCAATTTATTATATTTCCCATCCTTGAATGAACCTTCAACAAGTTCACAAACCACTAATTTAACTGTGTCAACGTCTTCGGTTCCAGTCTCTTCATCGTCATCGAATACATCTCCTTTGAAGGGTTTGAAAAGTTTGAAAAATGGAATTAGAAAGCTCTCTTTGAGCAAACATTCATCTTCGTCTAATTCTCAACCAACTCTTCAACAACCGCAACCAAGACCAGTATTAAGTCCTTTGCAAACCAACAACAGTCAAGTCTACCTGAATCTGTCGGCTTCAACTCTTGATAGTATGAAAAGTGGTCCTCAACTGGGAAGTATTCCTATTTCCAATTCATCGAATAATTTGATCAATTCTTTGAACTCTTCATTAACGTTGACCAAAACAAAAACATCTCGTTCGAGAACTTTATCCAACTCACAATCATCTCCTGCCACGCCACCTTTAGCATCTCCTGTTATTACTCTTTCGGAGAACTTAGCTTATTGCAAAAAGAATCTCAATCAAATTGAGCAAAACTTTTTCGATACGTTGTTAAATGCCAGAAATAATACTGATTCTGCCAATAACTCTCTTTACGAGAATGAATCAATCAGTTCTGGGGTGGTTAACGGGGGAGGCATTAACGGTTCAACTTGCAGCACTACCATTGACGGAAGTACTGCTAACATTACTCCTTACTGCCGTGAAAGAATTGAATCGATTAGTGAGTTGAATAGACCTGAAGAATTGATCGATTATTCCAATTATCTTAATGAACAAAAGAAATCAACCATTGATGCTTTTGAAATTACTAGAGATCGTTTAATTAAGAGTGGTTGGTGCTCCGACCATGATCTTAATAATTTACAGTTACAGCAAGACAGTTCACTCTGTCAAATCGATACAAAGATTTTGCAAATCGAAGAAAAATTGAATAGTGCATTCAATTTATCTTTATTAAACAAAAATGTCCCAACTCCAGCTAATGTGAAAAGAACCAAATCTACTTCTAATGCCAATCCAATTTCCAGAATATTACTGGGATCCTCAAATCATAGCCATAAGGACTTGCCCATAAGTCCAAGTTTGAAAACTTTAGAAAGCAGATTATCATTTGCATAAATTTCATGGGGTTTTCAAACTAGTTTCAGAACTATTGGCTTTGCTCCACGATCCCTAATATGCTATTCTCTTTGTACTTATAAAAATGATGTCTATCGAAGAAGACTTTGGTCTTAATTTGATGACAAATTCTCCACTCTTCACTCTTTTACGACCAACTGCATTCACTCACTCAATTTATTACGAATTAATGTCACTACTATCGCTTTACCAGGTATAATTGCATTTATAGAATTTTTTTATCGCTAGAATTACTTTTATCACATTTATTTCAATGGAATTTATTTCATTCATACGACGATTGCTTTGTCAACAATACCCAGTTTGCAACTTTTTCGTCAGTATCAGCTAATAAAAATTCAATTCCGCTGCAAGCAAATTGTAGGAAATTAACTGCCCAGAAGCGTTTCAGAATATTATTATGAGCTAATTAGCTGCAGACCAAACCTGACCCCTATACTAACAGGAAATTATTAAGCGTCTAAGGAAACGTCGTTGTATAATATTCCGTGGCAAGAAAATATCACTCTACTAAGCCTAATGGGTTGAAATTTCTTCGAATTTACATAGAATTTGTTCGAAAATACGAACTCACGTACATATGCACTTGATTATCGTGGCAGAATTATTGACGTTTCATAACTATGCAATCTTGAGCCAATGTAACAACAAATTTGTGTACTTCTAGAAAACTTGTGCAATCTATTGCAGCCCCGGTGTCTAAAAACAGGGATAAACAAGGAGAGATTGCAATAACAGGTGATAAAACCTGAACTTAAGATTGCAAATAAATTGAAGCCATATTATCAAATGGGATCAATATTGACATTAACTGGGTCAACTATAGTCTTAACTAGGTAATTATCAATCCGAATTCGCGATAAGTAATTATAAGCGCTATTGTTCTGTCGGGATAACGTTTATATGGGTATTTTCGCTTAATTATGAAGTTTAAAACTTAAAGTCGAGGATTAGGTTAAGTCAACTTTTCTAACAAGACGATCATCGACTTATTGAGGTAAGCGTAGGCGTATTATTATGAGGCGATGGACTGCTTTATTCCAGCTGTTGGCCCCACAAAGCAACAACCCTCCACACAGGGTCGTTCTTTTTACCTTCGATATCGATTTATGCGAAGACGTCGAATCTTTATTGAAAAGTTACTGTCTACGATTTAACGCTCCACAGGGGAAAAGAAGGTTGGAGCCAATTGTGAAAATTTCATGTCAGAAAACTATCTGTGTTTGATTTTTTTTTCGGCTTATGTCCACGAAACAAGTGTTCTAGAAGAGAGCCCAGGTCTGTAGAGCTAGATGCCCGTAAAATCAAGTCGAGCTAAACAATTAACCGTAAATCCTCGAACTAATAAGTGACATCATTAATTCGTTATGAATTGAAGGTCTAATTTTCTCTCCCTCCTTTGTTTGTTCTTTGCCCTGTCAGACTTTTCCTTAATATTTTCTTTTCTCTCCGAGCTCATATCCAACAGTACCTACCCAATTGCTGTAACTGACACTAATTATTTCTCAGCCTATAATTGAGATTTGGTTAATTATTTTTTGGTGCCCGATTACTGTCTGCTATTGTCTCCTTCAGGAGGATAAATTCTAAGCAAGATTGAATGTCGCAAACAGGCGTAGGTACAACCAAATTGGTTATGAAGTCCGATTAAACTTTTGTCGATTAAATGTCGGCAACTAGTGGAATTACTCCGTTAATCCGCCCGACATTCTAGGCCTCCTACAGCAATTGAACTTTGGCAATTCGGTTCATACAACCAGGTTTACATACATTTTACGGTTACTGTTTCGAAAAAGCAGAATCCAAGACTATGCTAAATTATAAAAGCAAACTCAGTATGAGGTCGTTTTTCGATGTTTCTTCTGGCGTTCTTTTCCCCTCCATTCGTTCATTAATTAGAACGGTGCAGTGAATAGAAGGCGGTTGTATCAAGTTAAAGAAGAAAACATCAACCAGAAGTTTTTCTGGAAAATTTCACCTTTTATTCTGACGTTGCGGAATTTTTTTTGATGCTCATCGAATCACGTGCTGCAATTCACGTGAGATATTAGGGCTTCATTTGCATCCTTGTTTATTAAGTTTCACCTCTCGGGCTCATACTAGGTTTCAGTTCCTGGTTCATATCCAGTAATTTTTTGTCTGCTGCAGTGTTGTCTTTCTGTTTCTTATACTGTAATTGGAATTGTTCGTGCTTTCTCTTTCTTTCGCCAAACTGTAATTGCTTCTTGTGTCTCCTACTCTCAATATGGATTCTCCAGTTTTCTTCCCCCACAGCCACTAAATTGTTGCCTTGCTTATCTTTGCAAATGGTGCATTCAAAGTGTTGCCAGTTCTTGGCCGCTTCTAGCTTCTTGTTACTCTTAAAGTCAGACAAATATTCTTCGTTAGGGAATACGTCCACAAGTTTTGCGGGCGATTGAGCGTAAGTAACCTTGGTAGGACCCTGTTTTAGGAATTGGTTGGCAATACCTAGGCCGATTTTATTAACATTGTTCTGCCATTCGGTTAAATCAGTGGCATCTAAAAGGTAGAGCTTGCCTCCGTATTTGTAATTAAACCGGGATTCCTTTTGTAGTTCCACCGAGAGTAATTTTTTGATCCATTTTACTTGGTATTTTGCATACTGTCTGGTTCTTATTTTCATTCTTTCAACTCCGTCTGCAAACAATTGCGATGACTTGGATCCATCTTGCAACCACGGAAGGAACTCTTTGAACCCAATAACCTGCCAGATTCCACTGGTGAAATCTGGTTTGGGCTGGGGCAGTTTTTCGTAGAATTCGTACATTTGCTGGATTTCCTCAAGGGCCCCCGACTCCATCATCTTATCTACTCTCTTATCTAAGCGAGGCTTCAATACTTCGGGATCGGCGTACACCCAGAAGAGCAAAGTATTGTATTTCAACGAGGTATCTTCCAATTCATCAAGTTTTTGATCGTGGTAAAGATCACTAGCCTTGGACCCTAGAGTGTAGTAGATCTCTAATGCTCTTCTTAGCTTACGCTTATCCTGAGGATGGAATTTTTGACTAATTACAGGATCTATGTCGGATAACGTCTTGAAAATGCCTTCAACCGGCCCATCTAGTATTTCTAGTTGTTCTTTTGTAAGAGGCTTTTCTGTCTTGGAGTGAACTCTCTCTTCGGTTTCTCCTATTGTTTTATTCTTAAATAGTAAGTTCTGGAGGTAGTAGTGGGTTCCTCCAATGACTATAGGAGTTTTTCCTCGAGAATGAATGTCTTCAATAGCTTTATTAGCGTCTTCTTTAAATCGGTGTATAAAGTACTCTTCGTCCCAGTTAACGTAGTCCATCACATGATGGGGTACACCCTCCCTTTCTTCCAAGGGATGCTTATTGGATATTATAGGAACATCTTTATACACTTGCATGGAATCAGCATTGATTATTTCCCCATCAATGGCCTTGGCTAGCTCTATGCTGAACTTCAATTGTTAGTACTCAAAATCACTGATTTCTTTGTAATACCAGTTACATACCTGTGACTTGCCGACTCCCGTAGTGCCCACTATCGTGATGATGTTCTTTTTAGGCTGAGTCATTATGTAGTTTCTCCAGTATCTTAAGTATCGTAGCACCATAGGGCTTCCCCAGCTATAAGAAAGAATGCGTCAAACAAAGTCATCGCGAAGTCATCTCGGAATCATTTATGTAAGGTGCTATGTAACTATATAAACTATTTAATTGAATTTTATCCCCTGGCTAGCATCCCAGACCCCAGAATTGGACTTTACTGGTTGTGGGGTAGATACAGGCTGGGTGTTATTAGAAGGGGGAGGTTGGTGCTGAATTTTAAGCAGCTCTTCAAGCTCCCGGCCCTCGATTCTACGTTGTTGAATAAACTCTTCACACTCTCTCAACACATCATTTCCGTTGGTAATGAGCTGAGAGTAGAAGCTGGTCCCGTCATTGATATGGGAGTTTAACTGTAAGAAAGTAGTGTAGGCTTGT
Source organism: Isabelozyma gotoi (assembly GCA_003708205.2). Taxonomy (NCBI): domain Eukaryota; kingdom Fungi; phylum Ascomycota; class Pichiomycetes; order Serinales; family Metschnikowiaceae; genus Isabelozyma; species Isabelozyma gotoi. The sequence continues at coordinate 468,701 of PPNP02000004.1, read as the reverse complement.
TCGAGAGATTGAAGCGCCTGTTGTCTTTTGTTCTGGGATTCGTTATGGACTTGAGAGTGCTTCAACACGAAGTCGTTATTGAGATGTCCAATTTTATTTTCCAAATCAATTTGCTTCTGCTTTTCAGCTTCCACAAACTTGATTTCGTCCTGAAACACATTCAAGTGCTGTTCGTAAACTGGTTCAAAGAATCTGGACTCAATCTTGCCTTCGTCATTATGGTAATACTCCTTGTTCTGCTTGTACTTGTCCAAAATGATTGGCAAAATGTTGTTGTTTCTCACTTTAATCTCCAAACGAGACAAGAATTCTCTTCTCTTGCCAAAAAGTTCATCTGACTGGCTCACCAATTCTCTCAAATCAACAATTGTCTGATTTAATGAAGGCTCTATATCAGTGAACGATGCTGTGGGAATGTACTTGTTAAGTTCGTTGTAGCCTCCACAGTAGATGTTAACCAAATCTCTAATCTGATCAAACTCCCTGAATATAGTAATGTCTCCCTTCTCTGCTTCGGTAATGTAATACCGTAACTTGTCTACTCTGGTGACCAAATGTTGTTCAGCAGATTCGCTGGTCGGACGATTCCAATTCTGTTCTCCTAATTGGCTACGTAAATACTGATCTTCATCGCTGTCTCTCTTCAATCTTTCTTCACATTCCACCAAGATCTTCACGGATTCTCTACTCAACCTTCTGAGGTTCTGGATCGAGTTATTGATGGCAAGATTACCACCTATGGAAATGAGTTCTTTTGAATGCTGAATAATTGACTCGGGGAGAACCTCTGGTTTCTGAATCGAGTCAATAGAAGCGGGCAAGTTTCGCTCAGTGATAAAGCTGTTCATCATCTTGTCCAACGACTGAATGGGCATGAGAACTGAGTCATTGATGTACGAATCCAATCTCTCTCTGAAGGCTTGCGCTATTTGCACGATTACAAACGGTATTAATTCCTCAAATACTCCTAGTTTGTTATCCAAATCGGCAGGAGGAGCAGTAGTTTTCACCATTGACACTGCTTGTAATGGAGGAACGTCCCGTTCTTCAGGAACCATTTTCAAATATACAAGGTCATTATCCTTTTCAGCAACCCTTAAGGAGCTGGTGATGGTTTCTGTCAACCCATTAAGATCGTCAATAACAAAATCGTTAACGTAACGTTTGTATTTGCCTGCTAATTCGCAGTTCTTATTGGCAAGTTTAAGATGTGCCACCTGGTCTCCGTACTTGAACGAAGCAAGACACACGTTAGAGAAGCGGAAATGGGCTGCTGCTTTGAAATGATAGCTTTTCACGGTAGTATGGTTCAACCAATCCTGTTTGATGCTGTCTGATTCGTTCCCTTTGGCAGCTACTTGCGAATAATATTCAGCAGTTTGGGCCGAAAGCTTCGAAATGACCGAGTCTTTCATGTCTGGGTTGGCGATTGCTTTCTGCCAAATGGATTCCTGAGCCTGGGCAAGCATAAGCAACTTAAGAAATTGTAATGTAGCAGAAGAGAAGTCGCCTGGGAGCTTCAAGTTGAGACGGTGTTGGTCGATTGCTTCAAAGTAACCAGCAGCTTGTTGGAGATACGCACACGAGAGCTTCAAGCCTTCATCAGAGTGACGTGATTGTGCCATTGCCAACTGGGAACACGAACTTCCTAGCTGATATAGCACATTTAACTGTTCTAATTGGAGAGAACGACATCCAAAGGGTCTGGACGGATGATAACCAAGAGTCCCTGACCAGACGAACTCAATCTCGTCGTCTGGAAACTTCTGGATAATGGATGCGAGAAGCTGATAGTATAGTTTCAACGATTCAATGGCATTGGGACCGCCAACTTCGTCTTTAAGTGCAGTAATAGAGTTCCTGAGGTCCGTGCACTTCACCAAATCATCCTGGAAAATGGAAGCCGACTGGAAGTAGTCTTTTTTGATGATTTCCGTCAATGCTGCCCCAAGATCAAGCGGATACGTCACTCGAAGGGGAATATATAACCAATTCGATGTCATTATCGATGGGTATTGGGAAAAGAATCGGTTTTCATGCGGCAGAACATTATCAGAAATCTCTTGCATTATCAAATTCGCGATTATGTCATAGGCGCATTATCGTAAATCATTATCATTAGGTGAAATACACTATATATACACTATAACTGCTAGACGGTTTCGCCAAGCTGGCGCTTGAGGTCACGGACCCGTTCTTGAGCCTGCTGCTCTACATGCACCAATTCATCGACAAGCTCGTGCAAGCGTTTTGACCTGGCCTCTATGGCAATGGCTTCATCTTCTGATGCCCTCGTGTAGGTGCTGAGGTCGATCTCTGCCTGCTGTAAGTTCTCAAACTTGTCGTAGAGAGAAGCTGTAAGTTTCTGAAGGGACGCTTCATAATGCTCGGTACCGATTTTGTCTCCAAGCACTTTAGTTCTTTGGCTTATGTCATTATGCAACTGATGGAGTGCCTGTATTGCTTCCTCAGCAACTTCAAACGTTCTGGGAAGCTCATAGCTGAGTTCTACGTTTTGACGTTGGACCTGAGGAAGCATTTTTGCTATCTCAGCTTTGACAGTGTTGAAAGAGTTCTCATCGAGATCAGACAAAATGGGAGCCTTGTATGTGGGGTCCTCGAATCTCACGTAATCTGATTTTATCAAGTTGATCATCTCCTTAGCTACAAGAGTGTCGATAGGCAGAAGAGACGAAATCTCGAATCCTTCAAGAAGTGCAGGGTTGGGAATGGGGAGGCCCTTTTGAACCGCCAAAGACCTTCTTAATTTGGCCTTCTCTTCATCCACCTGACGAAGAATCTCAAGGTTTCGAAGCCGTTCTCCTTCATCGATATACTCTTCCGGAACCGAGTCGTCCAAGATGACGGCTTCTTCGTGAACATCAAAACTCGGCACAATGACCTGGGCCTTGTTTTTGGGAGGTGGAAGCTTCAGAAATGATAGCTTTACCAACTCCAACAACTTCTTCTTAGTCTTCTTAGTGCTGACGTCAGAGATTTTATTCTTCTGGTCGGTTTCTGTCTTTACTGGCACTTCTTTTACTGTATTTTCTCCCGTCAACGTGGAGTTTTCGGCCTGGAGTGCCATTAACTCACGAGTCTTGGATAAGATTCTATCGTCAATGTCATCTGCCGGGGTAGGTTCGTTTTCGAGGCCAGGAAGCTCGAGTTTTCTCTTCTTTAGGAGCCTCTGTTCGTTCTGGTCAAAGATTTCGGCCGCTGCCTGGATATCGAGTTTCTGCTGTTGTGCATCGTCGTTTGGTTGCACCTTCTTCTTCTTTGGTCTCTGGTTATCGTCTCCAAGGCCCTGTTTCGATACTTTTCTGTCAAAACTACGCTTTTCGCTCTCATTTACTCGGGTCTCTTCGCTGGTATCGTACAACCCAGCAGCAGGCTGGAGCTCATGAGGAATGTCGGCGTTGTAGTCGAACTCCTGGCGTCTTTTCTTGTTACGAGATTCGAGACTGACCTTAATACCGGCATCCTTCAATTCTCTTCTTTTCTGTAATAACGACACCCTTCTACTGTCTTCTAGCATTCGTTCCCGGGCCTTTCTCTTTGCCTTTTTACCCTGGGTGTTGGCCAATCTCGCCTTGGCCTCCGAAAGCATTTCTTTCTCCTCATCGTCCAACAGCTCCAAGTCTGGACGAGATGGCTTGCTTTCGGGGTTGATATTGAGGTCTCCTACCTGGCCTGATGCCGGGAGAGACTCGATTCCAGGCCCCACAAGTTTGAGGTCGTCTTCTCCGTCGGTTTTCGTAGCGTCATCGAGGAGTTTCTGGTACCGTTCTACGCAGTGGGTAGCAGTTCTGCCCACGATGTCAGCAATACTACGCCACTGGTTGGGAAGCAACCGAGCCAACAGAAGCAACTGTTCATCCTGCGCTCGAGTCCACTCCGATTTGTCGATGGAGGGATCGAGCCACTCATTCCACCGAGATTTGGCCTGTTTGGCCGACTTCTTCGTCAATAACGAAGCTACTCGGGCCCATTGGTTGAGCCCATACTTGGATACCGCAGCCTTGAGGATTTCGTCCTCCACATTGGTCCACACCCCTCCTTTGACGTACAACGGAGGCATGGCAACTTTAGTAAGATGTAATAATGGCCGGGTTAAACCAAAAAAATTGATGGGCCGGAGTATTTCCTGAAACAGATAAACAGCTTTTATCACAGGCTGGAGCGATGGGCCAGAAAAACGAGGACCGAGTTTCTGCGCGGGTTCTCCGCCAAAATGCCAAAATGGGGCCAACACAAATTCAGCAACCGTAGCCCAAACCCTAGTTTTCTCTTTTTCTGGGGGCCGGTTAGCCAAATCACAGTTTTACGTAGTTGTTCTTACCGAATTTCCTGTTCTTCCTGTTACTGCTTCGTTAGTCTCCATCCGAACCCGTGCCACGCCGTTACAATTGCTAGTTGGTGGCTTCTACCTGTGAAAAATCCCGTGCCTCGAGCTTGCCGTACCGAGCCTATAACGTCGCCGTATTTCCGCCGTTTGTTGATTAACCCACCATGAGAATATTCAATTCCAAGCATCAGAAACTCATCCTACAGTGCTATCCGCCCGGTAAGGGCGTTGACAAAAAACCCAATCCTTCCGAACTCAGCTACCTTCTCTACTACGCTTCTACTCGTCGTATCAAATTGGAAAAAGTCATCACGTTTCTCGACGCCAAAACCCAGTCCGATAGTAGCAGAAACAGAGCCGGTAACTTACAGGTCACCTTGAGCATTATCCTGGCGTTGATCGAAAAGTGTTCCGATAATTTGAACGTCTTTGCATCTCATGTTTGTAATATCTTGTTGGCAGTGTTGAAAACTCAAGATTTGGCCTTGTGCCGGGCTCTTGTGTCAACCTACGATGTCTTCTGCTCCAAACTCGACAGTGGGTTGTTTACCGGGGACAAACAATTCGTTGATTTGTTCACCAAATTGTCCGAAAGTTTGATCCAAACCGGAATCTCCAATCTGACAAAACAAAACCCAAATCAATTCGAATGGAAAATGGTTTCTCTTATGGCTTCAAGACACTTGTTTGGCTGTTTGAGCTTCAACTCAAAATTGAGCCAGAAATTCATCGACATTTGTGTTCCATTACTTACGAAAACTATCCACAAGAATAACTCCCAACAGCTTATCGATTTGAAATTGAAATCCTACTTGAACATGGAAAATGACTCTCATGTTTTGTCTAAGGTTGTCCTGACTAAAAGCACCAACCAAAAACATTTGATTATCGACAAAGACTTCGAAACTGATGCTGTCACCGATGATGATTTAAGTGAAGAGTCATTCCGTGGGTTGAAAACCTTGTTCAACACCTCATTGACAAGTCAAATTATGGACGCTACTAAGGCAATTGTGAAGGTGGATTTTGCTGACGGTGATACTACTGAATGGGGTTCTTCGTTCTTGGAATTATGCACCACCTGGATTCCAGTGCAACTCAGATTTATAACGTTAGCTACCCTTTTATCCAGCTTAAACAATTTGTCACAGCATTCCTCCGCCAAACTGCCAAACTTTGATAACCAGAAGAAATACGCAACTTATGTCTTGGGTTTGGTGTCGTCAAATGTTAATATGATCGGATTATCTATTTCAGATGTTATTCAACGTCTCTTATCGTTACAATCTGGTTTGTATTTATCTCAAGCTGATTTCTTGAGTGCTGAGGAAGTTAAAGAATTGTCCTTGATCTATTCCAATTCGATTTGTAACTTATCCAGTCATATCTATTACTTTGATCAAGTTCCTGATTCCATCGTGGAAGTCTTAATTAAAATCGACTCCGTTCTCGAATCGGCTGGCCATGCCAAATCAGTTGATAGTAATAAATTAAGTAACTTGGTCACAACTTTGATTGAAGATATTTCCATAATTTTGGGGCTTTTGAGAAAGAAACCTAGTACCATTACCAGAAATCATGCCAAATTAGAGGATTGGGAAATAAGTTTAAGTTTGTTATCTCTAAGTTCAGAATTCGGTAGTCATGAACATAGATTACCATTATCTAGCAAACAAGTGGAATTCATTCAATCTAAGTATTTGACTGTTTTCCGTGACTTTTTGAATAATGAATTGATCAGTAGTGATGAAAAATCCAACTCTCGTGATGCATTAAGTACCGAAAATTTGACTATCGATGCTAAAAATTTCCTCAGACCAGACGTTAATGAATACATCTCTAATAATGATAACTTCATTTCTCATTTTTTTGTCTATGTTACCAAGTTCTTATCTAGTGACTCTCCAAACATTCAATTGGTCAACTTACTTTTGGAAACCATTAAGGATTTGTCCAACATTTTGGGTATCAACTTCCTTAGTAACTTTGTTCCATTCTTCTATCATTGGCAATTATCATTAAACCAAAATGAATATGATCAATCCTCAAAAGTTAAGGATACTGCGGCTTACATCATTATGAACCATTCCTTGAGATCATTGGATGTGAAATACCCTGACTCACTTGAAGGCTATGTTACTAAATCCACTTTTTATTCCCAGTTATTATCCCATATTCAATACAGAAAATTGAATGGCTTATGGGTTGATTCTCTTGAATCCAAATCATTATCAAAGGATATTGAAGTCTTCGGTAGTTCTGGAGTTATTCAGGATGAAAATGGTGCACTTAAATTCAACACCAATAAAAAGGCTATTCAAGAATTCGCTAGTGGTAACACTTTCATTGCAAGATGGGTTAACCCACAAAGAAGCTTGGTCTTGGACATCGCAAAGCACAAAGTTCACCAAAGAAATGAAACCAGTAATCTTGATATTTCTCACAATTACAGCATTGATGAAACTTCGGAAAACATCTCACAAATGGAAGACGCCACCGATACTGATATTTCTGCCAGATTACCAAGCCAATCTAATGGGTTAGGTTTGGGTAATGCAAATGATATCACCTCAATCCACTCGGGTTTGATCCATAACTACCAATCTGTGCCCAAACTCAACGGAAACCACAATAGCGGAAATTTCACATTTTCCAGTGACTTATCGGTATCCACTGGTGAAACCAACAAGTACTACAACTCTCCAAGAGTATCTGATATCAAGGAGTTATTGGCTGAGCCAAAAAGTAGTATTTTGAGAAAAGTTTCATCTTCCTATAACGACCATTCTAACATTCTAGGATCGTTGAGCAATGGTGGCACCGCAAATGGTGATCTCTTCCCTGGGTCTACATCTCCAGGTTCTATATTATCCAAACAAATTGCTACCACTGATATTGATTCCATTTTAGGTGGATTGGAGAGCGACGATGATGCTCAATTTGTCGTTTGAGATTCCCCTCAGAAAATTTCGCAGTTAAAAAAGGTTCCATACATTAACGAGCTTGACAGCGATGGGCAACGGCCTGCTTGGAACACTCTGTGCATCGCATACATTACAATACCCCACTTACTATGTCAAAATCTATAGAATTTGTTGTATAATTATCTGTCATAACTTTATAATTAAAATAAAAAGAATAAAACATTGAATACCTCAATTCACCGTAAGAAAGATTACTAACGCTTATCTAGTGTTACAACCCATCAATTGAAAACCCGAACTATAACGTAATACGTGGATGTTATTTGGTAAATCCTAGTAGCATTTTTGATATTTTTATTGACTCCTGGTTACACTTTATACAGATGAATTTGTAATACAATTACATAGAGTATATATAAATTATCAAGAAAATATCCTAGAATATTTATTCGTCATTATTGTCATCATCATCGTCATCTTCGGCTCCTAAAGCTTCGAATGCGTTGAAAGTAGTGGTTTGCTTATCAGCAATGGCGTCTCTTGGATCAGCAGCTTTGGAGGATCCCAAGTTTTTGTTGTTTGGTTTAATTTTAACAGCAGAATCTTTGGCTGCTTCTCTAAATTGGTCACGTTCACTAGTTTCTTCAGCTCCGAACGATTTTCTAGTCTTGGTGAAAGTAGCCCATCCATCTTCATCAACTTGAACAGTGTCAGCTGGCTTCTTTCTTAAGTTTGGTTTGTTTCCGGTACGAGATGGTCTTCTTCTATTCAAATGGTGATAAGATCTTTCATTTCCGTGTTCATCGATATAAGTATCACCATTGGTTTTCTTGATAGCAGCTCTTGATTCATGATGTTCTCTAACCGATTCAACCAATTTATTGAATGCGTCCAAAACTTCTGGTTTAGGGTTGTAACCTTGGTCTTTAAATCCAATTAATTCTTCTTCAGTATATTTGGCCATATTTCACTTTAATCCAATATAGTTTCAATAGGAATCTTTTTACTAAACTCTTTAGAACAATACCAATCCACAGTTAATCACTTTTTTTTTTCATCTTTCAGACTACGGTCCTGTCTAAAAAAAAAAAGAGGAAGAAAGAAAAATAGCGCCAGACACGACTTTTTTGGTTGGCCAGATAGCTAAGATGCACGTGATGCTTAAGTCACGTGAAACATTGTGGAGAGTAGTACAAAGATGAGAACCATTAGCTTTTTTTTTAAGATGAGCTTGAAGTGATAAGAAAGTTGAAAGTATTTCAGATTTGGTTAAACTATAGACTAACTATTCATAATGCCTATAGCTCATAACTTAAAGAAGGTTACTAAGAACTTGTCGAAATCGACAGGTCAAATGCATATTAAGGGAAGAAAATTCAAACAATTGAATCGTGCAACCTTAAGAGATCAGAAAATAACTGCTAAAAAAGCCAAACATCAAGAACAAAAGACTTATGATTTAAAAGTGTTCAAACTTCTTCAGAAGTTGGTGATGCAACAACCAGAGAAAATCGTGTTCAGTTTGGAAGATATGAAGGAATTTATTGAACTTTTCATCAGTAGATTCGATGACGAACTAAAAGAATATGAAGATAAAAAAAGACCAGGAAGACCAACACTTCCAAAACACCAAATCTTGCAAGAAAAAAAGAAATATGATCAACATATATACAAGACTGGATTCAAAATCCCAGACTTAAGTGATAAATCCACCGTAGAAAGATTAAAACTTTGGAATGGTACTGGCGGGGGAGTTGTTGTAATGAAATTAATTCACATTTCTCAAGATATGGAACAACTTCCAGTCAAAGATCAAGAAATGAACGAATAATTAAAATCGTTCAGTGTTAATTTTTCATTTCGTTCATAGCATTTGTATAATAGTTAGTTAATTGTTAATGATAAGAATTTCGCATCCTTTTCACATTTTCTTGTAGATTACAGCAAAATCATTCAAAATTCAGGCAACATTATATTGTGAAAAGTATATAGTGCATTGTGAGATAAATCATATTAATATAAATATTTAAATAAAATTTCCATTTATTCAATCGGTTCTCCAGAAAAGTCCCTTCCATGTTGATTGTTTCTGATCAGCCAGTGAATCAGTAACGTCTACCACTGGGGTAGGTTCTTTGACAACAGGTGTATCAATCATTAATTGTGCTCCATTATCCTTTCCTCCTGAAGCCGGGTCATCAATCCAAACATTGAGACCTACTAAGGTAATGAAAAGAGCACCAGTACTGGCTAGCACCGTCTTAATCTTGGTGAAAAAGAAACTCTTCTTATGAGGTTTAGCTCTTTCAAATACCAACATTCTTTCCTTACCACCACCACCAATCAATTTCCAATTCTTCTTCTGCAATTTCTTAACATGCTTGATAAATTTACTCAAATCTTCTTTAGAAAATTTGTTCAAGATTGTAAATAAATCTTCGTTCGTCTTTTCCTTCAATGGACTTTCATCGGATATGATTCTTTGTCCATCGAGGGTTAAAATCAAGTATTGCACTTTGCCATGAAATTTGTTGTTCTTAGGGAATAATAAATCTTTTGGTGAGGTCTTACTCTTGGTTGAGTGAATAGGCAAAAGGGGATCGAAAAAATTATGGGCTTCCAATGATCTATGTGAATTAACCATACTCTTACTCCATTCAAAAGCTTTAGTTTCTCTGAATTTTCTTTCTTGAGCCAAATCTTCCTCATTTTTAGCATTTTGCAAAAATGAAGCCAAGGAGTCCTTGTTGATCTTATGCTCATGAGTTCCTGGTGCTTGTGATGACTTCTTGTTTACTGGTTTTATCTTGTAATTTTCTCTAAGCTTTTCAGAAGTAAGATTTTCCAAGTCATTGAGTTCGTCACTATCTTCTTCATGAAAGGTACACTCATGCTTTTTACTCAATGCTGTAGTAACTGCATCCCTTATATCTGATTTCATCAAGTCAGCAACGTCGAAATTAAGCTCTCCAGATTCTCCCTTGTTCTTAGTAAGCAAAGAGAGGATGTATTCAGAATCACGATACTCTTGAGATGACTGTTTAGCATTTGGTTCCTTATTGATGAACTCATTCATATCAAATTTATCAGTGTATTTCTCATTTGTTGGAATAGAGATTCTCTCTTTTACATCAACATTTGAACCTGTGACTTCTTTCAATTCGGCTGTAGATTTGGTTTCAGTTGGCTTTGGATCAATTTTACGTGATCTTTTATTGGATTCAAAATCAGAGTATACCTGAGCATTAATCAACACATTATCCAAGATAAATGATTTCTCTCCGTTATGCTTGAATAATATAGCCAAATTACGATACAATTTAGATAAGGCAATTCTTTTCTCTAAATTGTATTTCTTTTCATTATTGATCATCTGTTTCAATGTCTGCAAAACTTCTTCCGTTCCAAAGTCTTTGAAATTTGCTGCACCCATCTCAGTTTTCAATTGAATTAAATCCATTGCATACTCTTCCAAGAAAAAGTCATCAGGATACTGCCTATATGGTTTAGGGGAAGTATTCTTTTTTCCTGCATCATGGATTGAAGTGACTGGTACGTCCTCTAATCTCTTTCTCTTCTTCAAAATCTTTGATTCAATATCTTCAAAGACAGATTGACTTTGGATTAATGTATCCAAAACCGGAGTGAAGCCCCCATTAAGGTCAAATAATCTTGTCAATCTCTTCGATAATCTCATAAACTCAAAAATATTATCTTTACTCATAGCTGAAGAAGGATTTGAATTTGGTAAATCATTGTGGATTTCATTGATTCTTTTATCTAACAAGGTGTTAATATGGTCAGCAGAAAATTCTTTGAATGGTCCCTTAAGTTCATCCTTGGTAAAGATTCTCAATTCATTAGAAAATTTATGTAACTCAAGGTCATCAGGAATTTGAACATATGGTTTTGCAGCAGCAACAGCTTTAGCTTCGGCTTCCTTTTGTTCATTTAATCTTTTCTTTTCAGCAATTTTGGCTTCAACACTGTCCAAAACTGATTGACTATGAAGCAATGTATCTAAAATAGCAGTGTGACCACCATTGAGATCAAATAAGCGAGTTAATCTTTTCGACAATCTCATGAATTCAAAAACATTATCCTTGCTTAAGCGAGATGCTGGATTGGTATTTGGTAAGTCATTATGGACTTCATTGATTCTTGAATCTAATAATTTATTGATATGATCTGGTGAGAAATTCTTATAGCTGGACTTAAGTTCATCTGTCTTGAAAATGGCCAATTCCTTGGAAAATTTATGTAATTCAAGATCATCTGGGATTTGCACATACTTCTTCTTTTCTTGGGCAGCTTTCTCTTCTTTAAGTTTCTGTTCTTTTAATCTCTTCTTTTCGGCAATTTTGGCCTCAACACTATCTAAGACTGACAGACTCTGAATTAGAGTGTCAAGAATGGGGGTATGACCTGCATTTAAATCGAATAAACGGGTTAATCTCTTGGACAATCTCATAAATTCAAAGATATTTTCCTTATTCATACCCGGTGAAGGGTTGGAGCTTTCTAAATTATTGTGAACTTCATTGATTCTTTTATCCAACAATGAATTTATATGCTCGTGAGAAAAATCAGCATAATCTCCCTTGAGTTCATCTTTCTTAAAAATAGACAATTCGTTGATGAACTTATGTAATTCAAGATCATCAGGTATCTGCACATATGGTTTCTGTACTGGTTTAGCTTCTTCTAATTTCTTCTCTGCAGCAGCTTGCTTCAATTTCTTTTTCTCTAAGATCTTTTGTTCCATGTTGTTGAAAACCAGTTGACTATGAATTAAGATATCCAAAACCTCAGTGTTTCCGCCATTGGCTTCAAATAACCTAGTCAACCGTTTACTTAATCTGATGAAGTTGTAAACATTACCACGGTTTAAACCCTTGTCACGATCTTCTGCTCCTTTGTTGTACACTTCATGAATTCTTTGATCTAATAAAGTATTGATCTTAGTTGAAGAGACAAATTTGAAAGGACTACCTAACTCATCATCTCTAAAAATTGTCAACTCTTTAATAAACTTTTCTAATTCAAGATCATCAGGAATTTGAGTGTATTTCTTAACTGGTATAGAATCAGCAAGAATCTCATCCAAAAGCAAAGTATTGGCCCCATTAAGGTCAAACCACTTCTCAAGGCGATTGAGCAATTCAACATACTTCTCGAGATTTTCTTCTTTAATTGAAGACAAGGGAGTTGAAGAAGAAACGTTGTTAGTGACTTCGTGGATTCTAGCATCCAATATGTCCAAAACGGTAGCAGCATTAACATATTCATAAGGTAATCCGTCTAATTCACTTAATTTAAACATATTCAATTCGAAAATAATATCTTTGAAGGAAATATTGTGATGGACAGCAAGGCTTGTGACAGATTCAAGTGAGATACTTTCAACTTCATCAACTAAATCGACCACTGGGTATGCGTCATTAACCTCGGAATAAACCAAAAAGTCGTCAAAATGATCTTGCAATACTATGCTCCAAGCTTTATTATCAACAAAATCATCTAATGTAACGAATTTCCAGCTCACGTAAGTGAAATAGGTACTTAAAGAGTTCTTTAGTTCTTCAAGTTTTTCTGAAACTACTGAAGACCCTTTGAAGAATTTGATTATATGATTTAACTCGTTCAAGATTTGGAAATTCTTGAAATCCTGAAACTTCTTGCTGGTAGGGGAAGGTTCATTTTTGTTTAGTTGAAATCTCAAATACTTCAACAAACCAATAGAGTTTTGGAGATTGGATTCAGCTAAAATATTAATTTCATAATTTTCTCTGGGATTATGAGAAATGCTGAACTTAATTTTATTATTATTGTAAGGCGTAATCAATTCAATATCATTGTTTGATAAACCACCATTACAAAGTAAAGGCAAAAACTTTTGTAAAACGGAATTAAAAATATTAGCAGCAATGTAATCATTTGTTTGGGCTTGATAATATAATTTGGATAACAATTCTGGGAAGTTGGCATAAGATATATAGGAATTAATGAGATTAATTTCATTGATATAATCATCAACCAAAGATTGTATCATCAAATCCTCTCCCGAGCGTTGCTTTAATTTGTTGCTAATGATTTGTTGGTCATCATTCAAAATTAAAAGCAAATGTTCTGAAGATATGTTTTTAACACTGTTCAAAATTGATAACAAGTTTTGATAGCGATGAACTTGAATGAAGATTTCAAAAAAATGATTATCAAACTTGCCCAAAGTTTTAGCATCTTCCAAGAAGAAGTTGAATTGGTTAACAATCTCATTAATTTTCGAATTAATATCATAAATATTGGTCACTTCAAGATCAAATTCCTTATGAATTGATTTCAATTCATTGACTAAATTACCAATACCCTTTGAATAGAGTTCAATCATGGTCTCTTTTTCCGAGATGAATGGTAATAACTGATTAGATAACGTCAAATGGAAGCTGGAGTCATGGTTTAAGTACTTGACAAATCGACTCACCATATTCTTATAAGATTGAATGTTGTACTTGTTAATGGTGTCAATTTTGTTTTTCAGAAACAAGTCCTTATAAATGTAAAGTGAGTTCAATACCTCTACCAGGTTTAACTGATGTAACAGTTTGATCTTATTATCATAGGATTCACGTATGAAGTTGATGAATTCTTTAATTTCGATTTCATAGCTTTCAGCAAATTCCAAGTAACCGGATTCTTCTGATTTCTTGTAACCCTTATAGTCTAACGGATCTTGTTTTACCTGGTTAATCGACAGAAACACGGTATGAGAGTCGATTTTCGTAGGAGCTTCGGTAGTAAATTTAGGAACAATAGGAATAGCAAATGGTGGATTCGATGTAGGTTCATTTGCTGGCTTCTTTGCTGTTCTCTTTAAAGAAATCAAATCAATATCATAATCATTTGAGTCATCAATATCAGAAGATGTGGCAAATGATCTAATAGGGACCCTTACTGAAGACGAGGAAACCACGGATTTCCCCAACCTTTTCAACGCCAATGATCTCAACATCATAGTGACGACTAAGAATACCACTGATTACAAACAAATAGAATAGGTAAAATAAATCGCTGTAGCAAAAGAGTGTGGGGGCACGTAAGTATTTATTTTTTTTTGCTATTAGATAAGGGGGATAAGGAAAGTGAGGGAGTTTCAACTTAGGAAAGAAGCAGCCTCAACAACCGGATAAATAGAGACGAATTTAGTGATGAACTTCGATGCTTTTTCAAGCTTGAGACGACGTATACCAGAAGAAGAAGATGTTGAGAGAACAGGGGAAGAGGGATGGATACGACTTAGTGTTATAAAAAGATCAGATAACTCTGTAATCGTAACACAAGAACAGCCAAATGTAGGACAAAAGGAAATGAGAAATGATACAAGAGCGACAGAATTGCTAGAGAAATTTGCCTAAAACGTGATGAAAATAGGTGGTTATCAGTTAGGAGGTGCTTGAAGTTCTCGATTCGGGCCAATAAGTAAAAGCATCATTACAGGAATCTTGTGATCACTTCCAGGCACTTTCATGGTAGTTTGGAGGCAGTTGATGGTACAGCATTTTTTCACCTGCGATATGGCACCATTCATGGCCGAATTCGGACTGGACTTTGAGTGTCAAATAATGGAAGTACCAGGCACCAAAACTGGCATTTCCGGTATTGGCCGGAGTGGCCATATAGTATTTGCACCCAGTGTAGTGAAAGGGTGAGGACGTGTAGGAAGATATGGCGTGTGGTACGGAAATTTGCAGCCTACAACAGCTCAGTGCTCTACGGTGCAGTATACGAACTTGAATATACAAAAACATGAATTTGATTCTGTTCAACAAACATTTCTACAACAGTTCAGCAGCTTAGTGTTCACATAAACTGAAGGTCCTTTTAAACGGATCATCTTCTTCGTAATAGAGGGGACTCGATTCAAACGAACGTTCCTTCATAAGCTCGGTTCTCACCTCCTTGGCCTCATCTAACGTTTGCTTCTGTTTAGGTAACTGTTTTTCAAGGACAGGGGGAACAATATCCGGTACTGTACAATGACCTTCTGCATCGTACCAGTCTTCTTGCTGAGGTGGAACGTCCTTCGTGGTAACCACGATATCATTGTAAGGGTCCACGACAAAGAAGCAAAGGATCTTTCTATACCCTGGCTTTGTCTTATCCTTCAAAGAAAATGCGTCCACATGATGTTGGAAACAATTGGGGAAAATGATAATCTTGTCCTCTTCAGTTTTGACGGATCCAACTAATCGCTGCATTGGACTCTCATCATGTAATCCGTAGAGAGTGGATAGATAGGTTTCATCATTTTGCTCATATTCTGGGTCTTCAAAAGCACACCGGAATGATAAATTGGAATCGTCGATGTTCTCCACATCGTAATAGTACAAAATAGTAGCCACAATGTTCTCGTTAATCGTTCCCTCTATATGCCACGAACCTCCAGCATAGTCTGGCTTTTCTGGAGTTAATTCGATGTTGGCCAACTTAACAATAACCTTCAAATTAGGGAATTTCTCGGTCAAGTTGATATCAGGAGTAGCAGCAAATTTTTGGAGGCCTTCCAAATCGGGTTTGAATTCCTTAAGATACTTAGCCTTGGTCTTTTCAAATTCTTCATACTCAGTCCAATCCTTATCACATCTATCGATAATCTCTTTGATTTTGGTTCTGTATTCCTCGTGGTAGGCTGTCCATCCGTCAGCGATTTTGATTCTGTAGTACGGAGGTTGGGCAAATTGAGATAATACGTAGTTCAAACCAGGGAGAGCATAATTAAACACATCAGTAATGGTATCGTACAAGTTGCCATATTTGACTGGGTGTAAATTATTGATGTATGAGTCGAATTCATACTTTTTAGTGGTGGAATTGACTTTAAGTAATGAAGGTAACCACTGAAATTTACGAGTGATTCCAAAACTTTCCACCCCAGACATCACCTTGAAGATTTTATCGGTGAATTCAGAAAGGACAAGATTGTTAGGGTTGGTAGGGTCAATAATCTGGGTTTTGCCATATTGCAATGGGAAAAGTGATGGATGTACCAAGTCAACTACTTGTTTGTCAGTTCCTGGATGGTAGTCCAACTTATCACCAAAGTCGCTGTATAATTGGTTCAGTTCGGATATCAACTTCTCCTTTAACGAAGAAGGAACGGTGAAGGAACCTGTGGCGATCTTTTCATCGATACTGATCAGGAACTTCGAATTATTCAATCCGAACGCGTCTTCCAAGACCTCGTAGCTCTTCAACTCTTCAAACGCGTAGTTGGTAAGGTCAGGCAAGAGCTTTGACTCAAATTGCTGGGAGATTTCCGTGTCCCATTTGGCCAAAATTTCCTTGTTCTTGTACTTTGTCTTCCAATCAGGTTTTCCTCGAATCAATCGAGATATTTCAATGATAATCCACTCGTTAAGACCTTTTGGCAAGTCACCGGTACCAGAAAATGGTGACCAGAAAGGGTGGGAGAATGGAGACTTAGACATTTGTTATGATGTCGAAAAATTTGCCTTCGGTAGCAGGAGATACTCACCTATATATATCTACATGGGGACTCGGTAACTTGGTCTTGGCTTAACAATAGTCTACAAGACGAGAGCTTGGTTGCAAATAATAGAGATCTGCTAACATTGTCTCTGATTTTGTCATTTGTTGGTTCCCCTGACACAAACTAGATACGAAAAGTTGGACAAATCAACGTTGCCACCGTCCTAGAAACGTTGTCTAATAAATCAC
Source organism: Isabelozyma gotoi (assembly GCA_003708205.2). Lineage (NCBI taxonomy): Eukaryota > Fungi > Ascomycota > Pichiomycetes > Serinales > Metschnikowiaceae > Isabelozyma > Isabelozyma gotoi. Next base: position 451,694 of record PPNP02000004.1, on the reverse strand, counting down.
AGTACATTTGCAGCTACATCAACTTTAAAATGTAGACTTCAACCTCGAAATGATTTACACTATTGGGGTCCGCTTATATAAGCGAAGCGCTAGATGACCTGAAGGAATTTCTTTTTGGGGAAAGGTTGGGTTTGTGACACCTGAACACGCAATTTCCAGTTAGGATTGGAATTCTCAACGCGGGCTGACATAAGCAGACATTCTAGAAATCAGCAGGAGAACAAAATTGGGCATGAAAAAAGCAATTTGGCTGGTGGATACTGCACGACCCTGGCCTCATCGCTGTATGTAATAAATATTTTAGCAGACAAGGAAAGAAAAATTCTCCTGCTAAAGGAAAGTTTAAGAATAATCCCCTATATTGTTTTCGTCTCATAAGAACCCTTTCCTTCTTTGTTCTCTACTTGAAATTTTTTTTTAGTTTGCAGTTTTCGTTTGCAGTTTATTTTCTCTTTGTAGCCCCAATGTAAATTTACACGAGCCCTTCTCTCGCTTATGGTCATTATGAGGCTTCCACACGGTGGAGATATTAGTTTCATTTTACTAAATTCTACGGTTAAAACCTAAAAAATTACCGGATCAACTTAGTAGTACTTGCCAACTAATTAAAAAAATAAATTGTAATGGTTACTTCCTGCTTTTTTTTTTTTTTTTTTGCTATCACATTTTCAGTGGTACTTCATGTTCAACGAATTCTGTCTAAACCTTATAATCGAAAAGTTAATTTACACATCATTTTCTTTTTCGAAGATTAGAGTATATATTCGTTTTATCTTCCTTCAGTCGTTGGTATAATTAGAATTACCATCGTAAACCTAAAATTTGGGCTTTTCCGAACCATCTAACGACCGTTTAAAAAAAACCCCTGATTGACGTTTTCTACCACTTCATATTTTTTTTTGTTTCACGTATAAACTCATCTCTGGCGAAAGAAAAAAAAAAAAAACAAAAAACCTTTGGTCTACTACTTTCCACACCATTTAGTTTACCTTGATACTTCATCTATACATTCCTTTCATTGTTTGGTTAATAGTGATGCTCTGATAATATGTCTAATTCACCAGGATTTAATTATCAAGCTCCTATACCGAAAAAAGCCACCACCTCATTAAACAAACAATTTGGCTACTCCCTGCATTCATTAACATCCCCCTCTGTATCACCGGGGCCTCACGTATCCACATCCAATAGCCCTAATGTGGTTTTATCCACCAGTCCATCCATTCCAACCTCTCGCTCTCAATCAGCGTCCATCCATCAGTCCATAACCCCTTCTCAGTTCGACAGTTGTGCTCTCCCCTGTGCAAACTCTCCTTGTTACTTCTCATCATTAGACAACTGTTGTCAGCATAAATCCATTATTCCGCAGTTGGAAGACCTTTTGGATGACTGTTTCAAGTATTCCATCAACCAACCCATCGAACCACTAAGAAAAGATATTGTAATCCACTTCAAAAGGTTTGTAAATAACCTCCACACCGAAGAAAACTTGGCTTTCCTTATTGAAATTTTCAAATATGAGTACTTCTACGACAAAATCTTCCCCCAAAACATCGAAAATTTGAAATTAAAGTCTCCAAGCCCCATTCATTATTCCAACAGCTTCTTAAACCGTTCCTTGGACCAATCTATTGATAATTTACCGTACCCCACCATCTCCAATAAACCGGGGAGAGCAACCCCCAAGCCAAAAGATGATGGTATTCCTTCGGTATTTGTAGACGACATTGACACTTCTCAAGATGGTAAGTATTCCACCAACTTGCACGAGGTGTGGGACAATCTTCGTGACCTCAACATGACAGACGAAGACGACAGCGAGTCCATGCAGCGTGTCAGAAGTATGGTTAGTGCAGTGTCTGAAGTAGAATCAAGCGTTTTCAATGACGATTCTAATGCTCCGAACGATGATGGTTTGGCTACACCGGATCGTGAGCTCTTGATAGACCAATGGAACCTCATTATCAACCACTATATCCAGAACGATGCCCCAGAACAGATCAACATCTCCAACAAGTCAAGCCGCAAGATTATGGAGGAACATAAGCAGAACCTCAACCATATACATAACCCCATCATCTTGGTGCACGCTAAGAACGAAATCTTGCAGTTAATCAAGGAAAACGCCTACCTCTCCTTCACCAAGAACTACAAGCCTACGTGTGATGACTTAGCCACCGACTTCACCACCAAACCCATCGTCACCAAACCCACCACGCCGACTCCAACTGACGATGCCAAAGCAGAGATTGCTGAGTCTCCCAGCTCGCTAAACTACGACCATGACACCAAACACTCCAACGAGTTGATGGTGCCCAAGCCCACCAAACCCAACGTATCGCCCAGTTTGACGGAAAACTCTTCTACCAAGAAGAAGTCTCGGTTCTTGCATCTTTCGTCTCCCAATGCCACCACCAACTCGTCATCATCCAACTCTTCGACCCCCGTAATACCTGAGCACGAGTTACCCAAGTCCCGCACGTTCGACACGCACTCAAACTCCAGTTCGCCCGCTCCGTCGTCGATATCCAACTTGTTGGGCCATTTGAAGATTCACCACAATCCATCGTTCACTTCAACCCCTACGTCTCCGGTCAACGTCAGCAACGCCAGCTTAAAGTCCAAAACTTTCGCAACCACCGGCGATGCCTGCGCAAGCCAGAAAATCGTGCGTCCGGCATCGGCATCCAACGTTTCTGCCGACTTGTGCCAGGGAGTATCATCTCCTACTACAGTGTTTAAGTTTGGCAAGCTCTGGAAGTCCAAGAGAAAGTGATTGCCACATACTACATACGACATACTTCAGACCGAGGTTCGCCTACGCTCGGATCTTTTTCAGGGCCCATTATCACATAATGGGGCCTTGTTGTGGCATCTCTGCTTCCTTGTATATTATAGGCTAGTAAATTAATGTACCATACTCTTTTTTTGACTGCGATGGCTGGTGCTATCCGTTTTGGGACAGAGCCTTTTTTTTTCGCACCATAATTTGTAGTCCTTATCAATAGTTACCCCAGAGAGCAGACTAGAACCACAATTTATCTTGCTATAGGGGAGATTGAGGAAACTACAGAAGATCTGCAGAGGTAAGAGGTAATTTTCTTTTAAAGAACATAGGGAATTTGTCTGGTACTCCTTGAAAAAGTACTATTCATTAGTTCACTCTATACTTTAGTTCTATTCAGGGCCACTATTACAAGGCCACATTCCATCACTCCACTGCACCACTCCATTGCACCCACTCTATTGCACCTATTGTATACATTGCCCACTCTATATACTTCTTACTCTATGAGTCGACATGAATGGCCAAAACCGTGAGCTGCCCGACGACCGTCTCCCCAAGAACGGTGTACGTGCTAGTCCGCAACTTGCCGGGTCCAATAGTCCCCTTAGACCCTCCACCCCCATTCAGAACGAAGACGATGACTCTTTTGCACTCGATGTCTCGCCATCTTCCAGTTTTGAACTTCCTTATCATATCCTCAAGAACATGACTCCAGTAAAAAACAGACGTTTAAGTGATTCCGATACTGACAGTTCTCCTGGGTCTCCTACCAAAGACAGCAGTCACCAGATGAGGAAGCAACAGCAGTTGAACTACAGATCGTTCAAACTCAGACAAAAACAGCTCAAAATCACCGAAAGAATCAACGAACTCAAGCAGAAACAACAGCTCCTGGTTGCTGCTAATTCGCAGAAGTTGACGGAAAGCTTGAACAATGCCCATAAGAGAAGAGAGTCGTTTATCAACGATGTAAAGATCAAAGCAAAGCTTTCGATAGAAAGACAGGAGAAGATGTCAAATCTCATGTTCAAGTGCAGCGACTTGAAATCTGCCTTGGAATCTGATGACGATATGGACATCGACAGCATTGACAATCTCGATGGATACGACGTAGCCCGTGTGAAAGTCATTCAGAATGCTTTTCGCAAACGATTGTTAATGAATCGAGTAGCTGCTTTCAGAAAGTGCCGTCCATTCGAAAAACTCCTGAATTATTCCTACAGAAAGGTGCTTTTACACTTGAAAGAAAAGTCAGAGTTTTCTCTACTAATAAATGCATTGTTGACCAGTTTGAATCTTCCTGACTTGTCTTCCTCCCAAAGCTATAAATGCTTTCAATTGAGTTTCATTATCATCTCAGACATGAAGGACTCGGTCAGGTTTAATCACCATTCGGGAGTAAACTCGAACGTTTCCAATAATCCTCTTGACAACTTATTATCTAATGCATTGCCGCTATTGACATTCAAAATCTCCCAGATTTTGATTTCCACTTTCAACAAATTTTTGACTTCGTCCTCCATGGACAGCATTCTCAATCCCTTCAGCATAGAACGTTTGGAATTGGCTAAAGTGTGGAGATACTATCATTTTGTATTTGACTGCTTTAAAGCCAACCATTTGGAGAACTGCTTGGTAATAAATGAGTCTGCCATAAAGGTTGTGAGCAGACAATTGGATATTGTTAGTGATGTGACTTCCACAAGCAGCGAAACCGACATGGATGAAGACATTGAAAGTATTCGTAACCAAAGAAAGTTTCTTCTCAGCAGCAAGGTCAACTTGGATAATATCCAACAATTAGCCCCACAACATGAAGTCATTAAGGACTGGACCAACATTGGAATGTCACCTAATGAGTTTATTCAGTCTATTAAAGACGTTACCGGATTGATCACTATGCTCCCCACAATTCCCCAGGTAAAAGCAGACATGTCTGCCCTTAATGAGTCAACCAACAATCGTACCATCAACCAAAACGTCAAAATATTTGAATTTGCAATTAACTCGAAACGGGACAATATCAACTTTTTTATTCCTCCTGGAATAAGTGTATATGACTGGAGAAAGTACTGGATGGATAAATTAATGAGAGATAAAATGGGACCAGAACCTATCACTCAGTCGGAGTTATATGGGATTCCCAGTAAAATGAGCACCGGCCGGGTTAATCCCAGTATGTTTGACGATCAGTTTGAAGATAATGAAGACTATGAAAAGCTTGGAATCCTTAAAATTTACGACAAGTATGAAAATTTACACAGGATTGAAGATTTTCGGGAGCTCTTGCTGCAATTAGACAATAATGCAAATAATTTGTTTTTAAGTATTTATGACTTTATTAAAAGCAATGATGAATACTATTTGCTGTTATTCGAAGATGATGAGAGCTGCCTACAAGAAATTAAGAATGATTTTGAATCAATTAAATCAGTCATGAATTATTATGAAGAGGCAGAAAACTATTCAAACGTCTTGAATTACTTCCGGTTGCATTTATCGAACTTGAAAACCATACTATCCCTCGGAGGGTTCGAGCGATTTAAGATTATTTCTAGAATTGAAGAGCTGATGAACGAACTTTCCCAACCATACGACACTGCTGATGTCAATTACTACAAGAGACAATTAATTGATAACATTTCTAAGATATATTGGGACTTAGAGATCATCATATTTATTAAATGGGTCAATTTTTGCAAACTTCCTTCACTTCACTACATTAAACTTTTTGAGAACATTTATAAATTCATTTCCAGTAAGGACCATAGGATTGAAATGGGTGTTAATTCTCCTCATTTACGGTTCCCTAATTTCTACAAATTCATTGAAAATAATTATTCGACAGATTTTTCATTCAATTACCTAACGATGGTAAGAGCGTCGTTAGAAGTACCTTCTTTTTCAAAGCACAGCCCAAGTTTATTAATCTCCAGAAAAGCTTTTGCATTTTTCAAAAAGGTATTCATAAACTACATATTCAGTGAAGGGCAGCAGAGCTTAAGACTGAACGAAATCATTGAATTGTTCGAGTCAAACTTCAAGTCTATTGATAGTAGTCTCACGAAGATATTACTATCTAGTACGATTATTAACATACTAGTGAACTTTGATTCTAGTAGAAACAATCGGGCCAATTATCACCAAATTGGTGATTTAGTCTATACAAAATTTAACGAATGGTCACTGGAAAATCTAGTTACGACCATTTTAAATCTTGTTTATGACCACTATGGAACAACTGAAAAAAATTGGTTACGAGTGTACTTGTTAAGACAAATTGAATCATTCCATGGTCACAATCCAATCAAAAAGATTCTTTCTAAGAAATTCTGTCAAATATTCGAAACCGAAAACAATACTTCCACTTATTTGAATAATAGACGTTTAATAATCACATCCAACTTTCAATTCATCTCCAAGCATGTCATTGATTTAACCAATGAAATCAATTGCCTTATTGAACTCATTTACGAGGTTTATAATCCTCTCTTGAACTGGATTTATAGAGATATCGGCGAACCATTATTACATTAACATATTTAAGATTAATACATATTAGGACTTTAGTATATAAAAGCTTCACCAGTTTAGATTCCAAAACCAACAAACTAAAGAGCATCGAGATTTTCTCGAAACCAAATTCCTGTTCTCTCTATGAGTCTTCAGGTTTTAATTTTCTAAAAATAGTAAAACTAAATTGCGCTGTCCTTGTACATCTATTCATAAGAAACCATTGGATCCATAATAAAATCTAGTAATTTACAAGGTGGAGACAATTATACTAGAATACAAATTAGTTTGCGGCCAAATCAAGCATACTAGATAAGGTCACAACAATAGTAGATAAACCCGAAATGTAAATGACCTTATACTAGAACAAGATTATGAGTTGCAATATGCAACAGTGCCGTCAAATTCAAAGGCTAATTCAAGTTGACGGCAAATTACTTGTGAAGAGGTATTTTTAATTAAGTCTGAGAATCACTAGCAAGAGATCTGCTCTATAGCTACAGGCATTTACAGCCATTGACTTGCTACGGCTTGAAGTTAATTTGTTTGATTTGGCTACCGCAATTGACTGGCTACGGCTTGAAGTTAATTTGATTGATTTGGATACCGCCATTGACTGGCTACTGCTTGAAGTTAATTTGATTGATTTGGTTACCGCCATTGACTGGCTACTGCTTGAAGTTAATTTGCTTGATTTGGCTACTGCAATTGACTGGCTACGGCGTGAAGTTAATTTGATGAATGGCTACAGCCATTAAGTGGTTTGAAGTTATTTTGATTGATTAGACTACAGCCTCTGACTGGTGTGAAGTTAATTTCATTGATTAGGCTACAGCCTCTGACTGGTGTGAAGTTAATTTGATTGATTTGGCTACATTCATTGACTGGCTACGGTTTGAAGTTAATTTGATTGATTTGGCTACAGCCATTAAATGGTTTCAAGTTTTTTTGAGTGATTAAGCTACAGTCTCTGACTGGCTGCGGTTTGAAGTTTATTTGAGTAATTTACTTGCTATTTGAAAAAAAAATCCCTCTATGGCTATATATAGGGCTCCTCTTCTATTTGTCTCTTTCCAATAAAACTAAACTCATTAGTATATATATAATGATCTTGTACGGATTTTTAACAATATCATCGATAACCATCAACTTCTTCCATACGAAGATAGACGAGCTATTATTTAATTATTACGCTAAACCAGAACTATTACAAAAGTACTATGAAAACAGGATTAATTATTATCTTCTTTACGGTGAGCTTCATACACACGCTCTTGAAGACGACGACGGCACAGATGATAAAAAGTGAAGACTAAGAAATTATTGAACTAATTACAGAAACAAAGATGTTGTAGATTGCGTTGAGTGTGAAAAAGACATGATAGGTTATCTAAATAGTGTATCTACAAGGCAGTGGACTTTTTAACATGCTGCCTATGATGAATGTTTAAAGGTGTATTATTGTGATGAAATTGATGGAGGACATGATGTGTTAAAACGTGATATTAAGGTATCATGGCTCCTGTATCTGTAGTTAAGACAGTGGTTCTTGCATATATCTTCTTGCATATATCTATACTATAGACAATTTGCTTTTTAATACCATGTTCATAAAGAGAGAGGTAAGAGTTACTGAAATAAAAACAGTTGCGTCATTAGTTTGCAGCAGACTTTCTGGTCTACGATCATACTGTACAATATCCCTCAAACACATTTTGCTACCAACGGCAAGGGGCACTAAGCACTTAGAAAAATTTGCATCCACAGACTCATCAACAATAGTGTTTCATTACACCAGCCTCCAAATTGCAAAATATACCTCAACTACAAAGCCAATATAGCATTTGCTCTTCCCCATTATTCGCCTTTATCAGAGTGAAAAATTTTTACTGATTTCAATCCGCGCCTAATTTTTTTCACCTTCCTCTTACCTAATTGGTAAAGAAATTTAACCACTCATTACACAGAAATAGATTTTTTCATCTTACTTCCACAGTTTTGGGCAAAACTGATTGAGTCAGAATCTTGAAGTATAAACTCTAAGGTGAAAAAAAAATTTTTTTTTCATCATCAAATAGTTTTTTTTTATTAGCTAACAGGCGTTTATATAAATAGAGATTAAATTGATATTTTTTTTTTCCTTCTCTTTTTTTCTGAATTCCATTCCTTCTTACTAAATACATCATGTTAGTTGGTTCCAGAAACTCACTTAGAGCTGTTGCTCGTAGAGTTAACATAGCGTTGCCAACCAAAATCGCTATAACTGCAGTCCAAAGAACTCCAAAGAGATTGTTTAGCAACTCCGGTTACAACTCTTCCACCAGATCCACCGTGGTTCAACTTTTGAACAACATTGGTTCCAAAAGAGAAGTTGAACAATACTTGAAATACTTCACCTCGGTGTCACAACAACAATTCGCCGTCATCAAAGTTGGTGGTGCCATCATCACCCAACAGCTTCCAGAATTAGCCTCCTGTTTGGCTTTCTTGTACCATGTGGGGTTGTACCCAATTGTTTTACATGGAACTGGTCCTCAAATCAATGAATTGTTGGAAAACGAAGGTGTTGAACCAGAATACATCGATGGGATCAGAGTCACAGATGAAAAAACCATGGAAGTGGTTAGAAAGTGTTTCCTTGAACAAAACTTACGTTTAGTCACTGCCTTGGAAAAAATGGGTGTTCATGCTAGACCAATCACTGCTGGAGTTTTCGGTGCTGAATACTTGGATCATGATAAATATAAGTTGGTTGGAAAAGTTAACTCTGTCAACAAGTCTCCAATTGAAGCTGCTATTGATGCTGGTTACTTACCAATCTTAACCTCATTGGCTGAAACTCCATCAGGTCAATTATTAAATGTCAATGCTGATGTTGCTGCTGGAGAATTAGCTCGTGAATTTGAACCATTGAAAATCGTGTACTTGAACGAAAAGGGTGGTATTATCAACGGTAACACTGGAGAAAAAGTCAGTGCTATCAACTTGGACGAAGAATACGAAGACTTATTAAAAGAAAGCTGGGTTAAATACGGTACCAAATTGAAGATTAAGGAAATCCACGATTTGTTGCAACACCTTCCAAGATCCTCCTCCGTGGCTATTATTGACGTTAATGACTTACAAAAAGAATTATTCACTGATTCTGGTGCTGGTACTTTAATCAGAAGAGGTTACAAATTAATTAACCGTAATTCCTTAGAAGAATTCGGTAACCCTGACTTATTAAGAGCTGCCTTATTGAGAGACCCAGAAATCAAATCTGGTAAATTGTCTGTTGCTTCTTACTTGAAACACTTAGAAGCTATCAACTTCAAATCTTACGGTGATGCCCCGTTAGAAGTATTGGCCATTGTTTTCGAAGAAGATGGTAAGGTTCCAAAATTAGACAAATTCCTCTCCTCTAAGACTGGTTGGTTGAACAACGTCACTGACAACATTTTCAACTCATTGAAGAAGGATTTCTCTTCATTGTGCTGGATTGTCAACGAAAATGACTCCAACTTACCATGGTACTTCTCCAAATCTGATGGTTCTTTCGTTAAGAACGGTGAAATTTTATTCTGGTATGGTTTAAACACTGAAGAGGTTTCTAAATTAATTAAAGATTTTGATTCTTCTAGCATTGGTTCTTCTTTATCTTCATCTAAAGAATCTGGTGTGTTCAGCTCTAACACCCAAAAGAGAGGTTTACACACTCGTAGAACTTTAACCACCAAAGCCAACCCACCATTAACCGAAGGTAAAAACACCAAGAAATCCAAGGTTGCTTTAATTGGTGCCAGAGGTTACACTGGTCAAAACTTGATTTCTTTAATCGACAAGCACCCATTCTTGGAATTATCTCATGTTTCTTCTCGTGAATTAAACGGACAAAAATTGAAGGGCTACAACAAGGACAACATCGTTTACTCCAACTTACAAGTTGAAGACATCAAGGAATTGGAAGAAAACAATGCCGTTGACGTTTGGGTTATGGCCTTACCAAACGGTGTATGTAAGCCATTCGTTGAAGCCATTGAATCAGTTCCAACTTCCCAATCTAAGATCGTTGACTTGTCTGCTGACTACAGATTCGATACCACTGGGGAATGGGTATATGGACTTCCAGAATTGAATGACCGTGCTACCATTGCTAGTGCCAAAAAAATTTCTAACCCAGGTTGTTATGCTACTGGTGCTCAAGTTGCCATTGCTCCATTGGTTGATTACATCACTGGAACTCCAGCTATCTTTGGGGTTTCCGGTTACTCTGGTGCTGGTACCAAACCATCGCCAAAAAACGATGTGAAATTCTTAACTAACAATCTTGTTCCATACTCCTTGACCGACCATATTCACGAAAAGGAAATCAGCTCGCAATTGGGTTTGGACGTTGCTTTCACCCCTCATGTTGCTCAATGGTTCCAAGGTATTTCTCACACCATCTCCATTCCAATTAAACCAAAATCACTTACTTCTCGTGAAATCAGAAACATTTACCAGGATAGATACCAACTAGAACAGCTCATCACTGTTAGCGGTGAGGCTCCATTGGTTAAAGACATTAGTGGTAAGCATGGTGTGGTTGTTGGAGGATTTGCAGTCAACTCCAAAGAAGACAGAGTGGTGATTGTTGCTACTATCGATAACTTATTAAAGGGGGCTGCCACCCAATGTTTGCAAAACATTAACTTGGTGTTAGGCTACGGAGAATACGAAGGTATTCCAATTGATGTTGTGATTAGAGGTTAATCACCGATTTATTTAGTAATTCATATAGTTCATATATTCAAGTTTTAGGAGAACCAATTGTAGGAAATGAACCTTCAAAGACTCTACGGAAGTTTAACATTAAACTGTAGGAGATAATCCGTTTAGAGACCCTAGATAAGTTTTGCAGCTTTGGTCAAAACTCGGCACCCGTACATCCGAAAATCGATATACTCGTGGACAAATTTGAAGTATTTATCACCACCAATCAGTCAACTACAGCAGCAGATGTTGGTACCTCCTGATAATTTTGGGTTGGTAGAGCCCGGGATCTACCGCTGTTCGAAGCTCGAAGCCGATAATTTTGCATTTTTGGAAACTTTACAACTTAAATCCCTTGTTCTATTAGATGCTGAAAAGCCACCAAGAACGCTACGAAACTTTATTGAAACCAACAAAGTCGAGTTATTTAATCTCGGAGGTTTGAAAATTAGCAATCACCACCATACTGGAGAGAGTTCCAGCTCCAACAAAGATAATGACGAAGACGAGACCAACGCGGATGCCAACTCCGATAAATCAAGCCTTTCCAGAAGTGATGATCTAAATGCGGTCAATAACTCCAATACCCTTGAAGTTATTTCGTTGAATACCTCCAGTAGGAACAAGAACGATCAATGGATGTTAATTGAGAAGAATTTGATCCTTGGAGCTTTTGAAATCTTGTTCAATAAGACAAAACACAATCTTTTGTTGGTGGATCTGACTCTGACATTAGTGGGGATACTACGGAAAATCCAGAAATGGAACTTGAATTCCATTGTCAACGAGTACCGAATTTATACTGGTGATTCCAACAAGAGTAACTACTACGCCCAAAACTTCTTGGAATTGATCCAAACTGAATTGATACCTTACGAGGTGGACCAACTAAATAATCAGATAAAACGTCACCAACAGCAGTTAAAACAACAGGAACAAGAGCAGCAGAAAGAAGACGAAATTCTTTGTCCGTCTCCCCATATTAGAAGCAGCTCCATATCGAGAACCAGGTCCATAGATGAAACCCCAATTTGGGACGAAGATAGAGACGATTCTCAGAGTATTGATGATGATGACATGGATGATGACTTACTTTCAGCTTCTCCCCAAATCCCAGCAAATCTTTTGAAACTTGTAGAAATGAAGCAGCAGGAAAAGTCAAGTCAGCAATCTGAAGATGAAGATACCAAAAAGTTTACCCCAGGTTCGTCCCCCAACTACATAAGGACCAGCCGGAACAACAGTTTCACGAGTGATATGCTTTTGAATGCGGCCAGGGCCAATATGGACCGAAGAAGATCATCAATAGACTCCAAAATCATAAGAAACTATCATAACAAAAGCTTCCGTAACCAAAGTCCCTCCACCTCCATCTCATCGTCATTCCCCTGTAAGTCATCGTATGACAGTTCCACCAGAAGCAAGTACCTTGACCCGAAGAAACCCCGAATTGAAGATTTATCGGCAGAAGAGATCCAGTCAATCCGAGACAAGTACGACTACAATTACTACAAGAACCTTCACCGGTACCCTACTAAATTTGAAAACGTTGGCATTATTAAACTTAAGTTGCCCCCAGACCACCACTTACCTGACTGGTTTATCAGAAGTCGGAATCACTGGGAGTTTAACTTTCAAAAACTCAATAGACTGTAGTGAATTATAGCTTATATCATACGCAGCCTCTTATCATTAACATGGCCGGACAAAAGCCTATATCATATGTAGCAGCCTCTTATCATTAGCGAGACAATAGGCATTAGCTTGTAGCATGCTTATCTACGTCCCCAGGTGGCCTTGGAGCCTGACAGTCCATCTCCTGAAGTAGCATGGTGAATATTGTTCATACTAGGAGAACTATTGAGCATCTTCTCTCTAACTCTCTGAGAATGGGCACTGGGTCCAGTATTTGCTCTCTGAACCACGGGCTGAGCATTATAACCCGATCCCGGTATAGACTGCTGTCTAGATTTGTTATATAAGTCCAGTAGTCTACTGGTTCTTGGAGTATAAGACAGTTTACGACTTAAGTCTGGCTCTGGACTCGTTTCCTGGCTATTACTATGCTGATGCAGTGGATGGCTGTTACTGTACAGTTGCAGACCTTGGTACTGGGGTCTGAATTGTGGTTGTTGGTGTTGTTGTTGCTGAGAATTATAGTTGGCACGAACAGGCTGGTATTGGGAGGTAGGCTGGGGTCTGCTCTGGCTACCATAGGCTCCAGATTGAGCCTTGTTTGGCTGTGGGCCCAACCATTCGGGCCAGGGTAAGCCTTTGCTTTCGAAATACTTGGTGAATGCATTGTGAATAAGAGTATCGTTGGCACTATCTCCATCTTTGTCGGTATGGATGTTCTGGATATTGGCCCCTAACGAAAGACTGGAGAACTTGGAGTTGATCTTGGATATGAAAGACTTGGAAGGAGCGGCATTGGGCTGGTACTGGCTCATGGTGGTATGATAGGATGATGGAAAGAAAGTGGAGTTGATTTGGTTGATAATTATCGCAATTCAGTCTAAAAAACGAGATAATGTCGGCCCAAACTGGAGGTTTTACCCACCACAATTAATGGATCAAAAACTAACTAATATTGGAATACAATAACTTCAATCTTCTAATAGTACCCACTTATGGACCCAATTTTGAATTTCAAAGGACGAAATCAAGGTTTCTAAAATTTTTGGTTATATCTTTGAATCTGTGTGGTTGGTGCACGACCTGAAATTTTTATGGAAATTTCTGAAGCGATGGCTTCATATTTTAGTAGACAACCATTCTTAGGATCGATAAACCAGGACAATGTCGTTTTTGAAATCCGTATCGAGAATACCCCTCCTTAGGGTCGGTACCTGCTACCCATGGAGCGGTATCGGACTCCAACGACCCTTTTCGGCTGCTTCCAGAAGAATGAATGAAATAGTTGCAACCTCTCTCCAAACGCTAAAAGATTCCAAAAAAATTGATTCTTCGTTATTCCAGGCATTAAACAAAGCTGGTTTTAAGACTTTGACACCAGTTCAAGAACAGTCGATGCTCCCCATTATAGATGAAGAAAAAGGGATTGTCTGTAGGGCAAAAACCGGAACTGGTAAGACCTTAGCATTTGTGGTGCCTACTTTACAGGCAGCCCTTGACCAAAAAGTTCGTGGAAAAGCATCTGCTTTGATTATTGCTCCTACCAGAGACTTGGCCCTTCAAATCGAAGCGGAATACCACAAAGTAAAGTCCAATCTTAGCCACCGTAATGCCAAAAACTTGCACATCATGACATTTATTGGAGGTCGTAAGACCTTGTTTGATAGACGTAGTCAACCTTCGATTGTTGTTGCTACACCAGGAAGATTGCAGGATCTTTTGCTGAACAATAGACACTTTTTCGAATCGATGTCTGATATTACTTACAGAGTCTACGATGAAGCTGATAGACTTCTCGATCAGGGTTTCGAACAAAACTTGGAAGAAATTGATCACTTATTGTATGACACCCGTAAAAGATATGGTACCAATCCAGACAGTGAATTAAAGTCTGTTTTATTCAGTGCTACTGTTGATGAAAGGGTTGATTCTTTCTCCAGAAATACCATTGGCCCCAACTACAAATACATTAACTGTGTTGATGAAAATGAGCCAGAAGCTCATGAAAATATTCACCAGACTTTGGTCACCACCAAAAGTATCTATGAATCCCATATTAGTGCCCTCAGTTATACTCTCAAGAATATCAGCAGAAGGGACTTCAAAGCTATTCTCTTCATTCCTACTGTGGCCGGTACTGACTGTATTTTTGAACTCTTGAAAGAATTGAAATACAATGATGTGTTTGACTCCAATTCTAGATCAAGATTATACCGTTTACATGGTAAGATGACTCAGGGAGCTAGAGATAGAACTGTTAAGGAATTCCGTCAAGTTTCTAATGGGGTTTTGATCTGTACTGATGTTGCTGCTAGAGGTTTGGATTTCAGTGATGTTAGTGACGTTATTCAATTTGTTCCAAGTAGAGAAGTTGCTGACTACATTCATAAAGTAGGAAGAACTGCTAGGGCTGGAGCTAAAGGAAATGCCATATTATTCTTATCTGAAGCTGAAAAGAAATATGTGAAGACCTTGCAAAGAGAAAGAGGTGTAACCTTTGCTGAAACAATTAAGTATGATACTCTTGAACAAGATGAAGAAGCTATCTTGAAAAATCTTGAATTGGACGAAACAGTTTTTGAAGAATACACCAAAACTTTATTAGGTTTCTACAGAGGTATCTGTTCAAACTATAGATTTGACTTCTCTGATATTGTGGCCGAAGTTATCAATTGTCATAGAAGTTTCCATCAGGATCCAACTATCAAAATTCCTGTAAGCAACAACTTCATCTCAAATGTGTTGACAATTCCCCCAAGTACCGCTTCACTTTACTTTGATGTTCCAGGTGGTTTCCAACTTAACAGAGCTGCCAATAGCAAGAGATCAAAAATGAATTTCCTGGACTACGGTAAAGGTAACAACCGTAGCTCCAGAGATAGAAACAATAGAGATAGAGATGGTGGTGATAGGGGCTACGGTTCTAGAAATTTCAAGACCAGAAACTCCAGAGACAACAATTACGGTGGAAGAAATTCCAGAGATGATAGATATAATGGTAGAAATTCCAGAGATGACTATGGTGGAAGGAACTCGAGAGATAACAGAAATGGAAAATCTAATGGTCGTTTTAGTGAAGATTATGTCAAAAGCCTTGATGACTGGTAGATGTATTACGAAGCCTTTGTTACGTTCTTACTTGTAAATAATTTGATGTGTAAATAGTGTCACTTACTTGTACAAATATACATTATTAATCTATAATACAACGTAAAGGCGAAATGAATGCAAATTAACTGGCTAGAAACCCTTCTTCTTTGATCTGAATTTAGAGTTTTTCTTCTTGGATTTCTTAGAAAATCCAATAGGAAACAGTCTTGTGGTGGTCGTCTTAGGTGAAGGGCTGGCATATTCATCTTCATAGTAGGAATCGATGTCAACGTAAGCATCGCGGGTAATAATGACATATGCCAATATGCAAACGATTATGAATGAATTGAATATCAATAAGATCTTCTGAAATCTGAGATCACTGTTTATGTGAACGATCTTTTGATTGTAATTATTGATTAAATTTTCATGATTGGAAAAGTAGTTTAAAGTATCCTTTTGAATAAGGGAGTACGAATTTTTGAAATAAATTAATTGGTTCACAAGCGTGGAATTGAAGTTGGTGATTAATTTTTCAAATTTCTTAGATTGACGTTTTTCTAAATTGGAAAATGCTGTTGATAATAATTTACTTTGTTCCTCGATATAAAGCAACGATAGACTAGCGTTGGACTCTAAGAGTGAAAGCCTTTTGATG
Organism: Isabelozyma gotoi; assembly: GCA_003708205.2. Lineage (NCBI taxonomy): Eukaryota > Fungi > Ascomycota > Pichiomycetes > Serinales > Metschnikowiaceae > Isabelozyma > Isabelozyma gotoi. The sequence goes on along the minus strand of PPNP02000004.1, from coordinate 435,276 downwards.
ATGTTTTTATAAATGGATTCTTGGGTAGTTATTGTTGATTTCAATTGAATGGATGATGACGATGCTGATGCTGATGAGGCTGCTAAGTTATAATCTGATGACAGTTCGTTGGCATTACAGATCTCTGAGGAATTAAGATTGTTCAAGAACTGAACCAAACGGAGATGGGGTAAAATAACCTTACACTCGTCATCATTTTCAAAATCAAGCAAATTGAGGTTAAAGGAGTGATTATTATAATTTGGAAGCTCACTGACGGCTGAAGTCTGGGCAACAATCTCCTCTGGTGGAGCTTCTTGCTTTTGTTCGTCGTTTTCTTTAAGTTCGTCCATCATAGTCTTACCATGAACTCTTACTACCGAAAGAGGACAGTAGAACTCATCTCCATAATGGCTCAAAATCTCTAATTTCAAGTATCGAGCCCAAATTAAAGGATTTTCAATGGTGAATGTTTGCACATCACGAATATTGAGAGCCTCAAACTCTCCTAACAACTTCCATCCCTGAGGTTGAGGTACAGGGAACCGATCACTAACGCTAATTCTGATTTTTTTGAACATGGAGCTGAAGAATTCATAATTACCAATGACCACATTCTCCACAAGGATATCCTGGCACAATTCTATAATCACAAACTTGTTTTCAGAAGAGCATTCGTTCAACAAATAACTGTCCTTGTTTTCGGTCAAAATCGACGAAGCACCTTTGGCTTGTGAATTTGTCTTAACCACAGTGGCAGCACAGTCAACAGAAGCAAAATTGAACTTGTTCTTGTAGGTTTTACCTGCTTCTTCTGTCACTTTTTTGTCTTCTTTTTCTGTCACATTGGTCACCACAGTAGAATCGTAGTTTACTAGTTCACTGTGTGGGGATACTTCCGGTATTGTTTCGTTATTAGGAAGATCTGGAGTCACTGTCAAATTGGAGTCAATCACGTCTGACAGGTTCTTATCATTTACTTGTTTCTGTTTCTTCCACTCTTCGAAAGACATAAAATGACAGTCTTCGATCGATTCATCAATGGATTCCTCTACGGTTTCGTTAGCATTAGCATTCTCTTCGTATATAACCGTACTATTCTCTATTGCTAACACGATTTTATCAAGAATTGTGCCATTTGAAGGGTCACTATCTTCAATAATCTGGGTAGTAGCTGGTTCCTCTTCAATTGTAGGAGTTACTTCAATTTCAATATTTGTAAGAGATGTAGAAGAAGTTTCCACCACTGCCTTGGGAGGACATATGGAATCAGACGTGGACAGCGTAGATGTTTGCAATGGAGCCACCGAAGTTGAGATTTGAACTCCAAATATGGAATTTATAAGCTGATCCTGGTCGATTTTGGAGCTGGTCAAACCGTAGACTGACAGTGTTGGAGTAGTTAATTGAGCCGCCACTGTCAGTAGTAGTAATACACACGATATAAACCCCTTCATTGTGAGGTTTAGAATGAAAGAAGCGTGAAATCTGGAGAAAAGGTGTCAATTATTAGAGATTCTCATGTTAGCGCAAAACCGATATTCACCAAAAAAAAATTGATGTCATCATCGAAAGATAAAAGTGAAAAAAGAATATAGCTGAAACAAAAGTAACTGAAGAAGGAGGACAAAATGATTAGAACCTTCCCGATTAGTTCACGGTCAAAGACCACGGCGTTGAAGCAGCCCCGGGAATTGTTTTCATATGCCCGAGACATCGATGGAGAATGGATAAATGATGATAAGACTGCTAAGGAAGAGTATTTATCTTACTTCTACCTAAATGATTCCAGTATTGAGAAGGGTGATATCAACTTAGCTGCTGGGATGTCCACGTTTAAGAAGATTCCCGAGGAGCAGAACGTAGCCCAGTTTGGATCCTACTTGGAGAATATCATGAACTACGAGAAGAACCACGATGGGAAGAAGATTGCCGTTGATATTATTACATTCAGAGGTATAATGACGAAATTGATGACATTACCATACAATTTAAATGATGATATATCGTTGAAAATCATTGCTTATGACGGACAGCTTTTCATCAAGAACGATGATGAATTTGAACTTAATAAACGTAAGCTTCAGCAACAGGAAGCTAACGACTATGTCAAACGTTGTGAGTACTCTGGTTATGCATTTGAAGCCAGAACTACTTTACCCAAGCCATGGGCAGAATGCTCACGTACCTTAATCAGCAAGAGAGCAAAAAAGATTGTCAATAACTACGAACAATACATTTCCGTGGTGAAAACCGGGATGAGTAATGTAGGAATCTTGTTGGCAGGAGAAGTGGATTGTGTGTGGGATTACATACCTGAAGGCAATAAGAAAGACAATATATTGAATCATTACGTGGAATTGAAGACCAGCAAAAAGATTGAAAATCCAGGACAATTGGTGACGTTTGAGAAGAAATTGTTTAAGACATGGGCCCAGTGTTTCTTGTTGGGGATAAACAAGGTGATATATGGGTTCAGAGATGAGCAGTTTGCTTTGAAAACAGTAGAGATGTTCAAAACGGAAGAAATTCCTATTATGATTAAAGAGAACCCAGTTACTCAACAGCAGCAAAACAGCAACAAGATCGTGTGTGTGAACGCATTGAAGTGGTATGGAGCGTTAATAGAATGGCTTAATACTAGTATTGACAAGGAGAAGGAGAAGGTGGGATACAAACTTCAGTATGATAGTGGAAGTAGGACGATGTCGTTGATAGAGTTGAGCAGTGAGGAGAACAAGCAGTTGAGAAACGGCGAGTTGCTTACGGAAGAGTTCAAGGCATGGAGAAAGGAGAGAGCAGAAGCTGTCTAGGTGTTAATAAACGTGTACCATAGTGAAAGTGTCAATGTAGATCGAGTTAACAGTGAGTAAATCGATGAAGTCGATGACAACATGACTAGTAATCGGGCATACTAGAGGATAGATAAGAGGAGTAGTCGAAGAGATCAGTGAGATGTAGAACTGGAAGAAAGGTGGGTGATGAGTTGTGAAGAGACAGAATATAGAGTAATTATCATACGATAAAAGTTAGGATGAGAGCATAGGAGCAGAGCATAGGAGCAATGGATTTAGCTATAGAAAGTACCAGGTCTGGAAGTGTACTACAGTGAAAGACTGACTAAGTCCGGACTGAAATGTTGAGTAATGGGGTAGAAAAGATAATCAAAGAGTGTAGTGAGAGAACGTAAAATTGGAGTAGCATTGGGTAACATAGTACCAGAACGACTATGAACTGACTAATAAAGAAATAGATTATCAGACTATGGTTTGTAAGAATGTCCATAGAGGCCACATCCATTAGTCAGAATACGACTTACCGACCGGACATGAAGAACCAGATCTGATGACATCGATCTAGCCCGATGGGTTCGATTAGTGAGGTAATACGAGACCTGTCAAAGCCTGACACATTGCGTTACTAATCGCGGACTTGGGCCGGACCCGACCAGGAGTCGATGGTGAGCGAGGACCCAGAGTGGACCCAGCGCGACCAAGCGTCGACCCACCATCGACCCACCATCGACCCACCATCGACCCACCCTCAACCCGCCATGGACCTGGCGCATTCTACGGGCCCGCATGCAGCCTTGCATCTTGACAGCTCCCCGCCCGTTTGATCGCTCCAGATCCCGGCAGTCGCCGTTCACCAGCCGGTACCCTGCCTGCCTTCCTCGTCCTGCCTTCCTTGTATTGCTTGCCTCGTACTTCCTTTCCCCCTGCCCCATTGCCACCTCGTCCTGCTTGTGTTTGCTTCCCTGTGCTTGCCTTCTCATGCTTGTGCTTCCCTGGCACTTCCCTGTGCTTTCCTGGCGCTTCCCTTGGGCCAGCGGACTTATCGGGGGCTCCATCCGCGGCAGGAAATGTGGCGCCCACGACTGCGCGATCACATGGCCGCCGCCTACCCCACTAAGGATCGCGGCCGGCTTATCTGCCAGGGTCGTTTATCCTCCTCGGCACGAGATACGGGCCCCCCAGCCAATCATCACGCGGTTGATATTAAGCAACCTCCCCATGCCCCATATTCCCAACCGTTGGTGACAAGGGGCGGGCCCCCTCCACGATTTTGTCTCACACGGGCCCTAACCCACGTCTGACCCACTGGCCAATCAAACGACCCGCCAGTAAGCGAGGAAAAACCGCACGCTTTCCCCCAGATTCTGGACTCCCACCTTGCTGACAATCGCTGACACAATTTGGCCTCTCCGCTTGTTATGGCTAAAAAGTCCTGGCACGAATTTTTTCACTCGGTCGATTTCAGTTTTAGACCCTCCTGTATCACTAATCGTCATAACCTTAATTGGGAATTTCCTTAACAAATTTTCGCTTACCCCAGCATATATATATACCCCCCGTTTTGCCTTTATGGTTGCGATATCAGTTTTTTTTGTAGTTTCACCAATTTTATTTGTTATATTCATACATTATCATGGCACCCCAATTCACTAACTCCAACGGTTGTCCCATCCCAGACGCCTTCGCCACCCAAAGAGTCGGCCAACATGGTCCTTTATTATTACAAGATTTCAACTTGATTGATTCTTTGGCCCATTTCGACAGAGAAAGAATCCCTGAAAGAGTGGTGCACGCCAAAGGTTCTGGAGCCTATGGTGAATTCGAAGTCACCGATGACATCACCGACGTTTGTGGTGCTGCTTTCCTTGATACCATTGGTAAAAAAACCAAAATCTTCACCAGATTCTCCACTGTCGGTGGGGAATTGGGTTCGGCCGATGCCGCCAGAGATCCAAGAGGTTTCGCTACCAAATTCTACACCGAAGAAGGTAACTTGGACTTGGTTTACAACAACACCCCAATTTTCTTCATCAGAGACCCTTCCAAGTTCCCTCATTTCATCCACACCCAAAAGAGAAACCCAGAAACCCACTTAAAGGACGCCAACATGTTCTGGGACTACTTAACCTCTAACCAAGAAGCCGTTCATCAAGTTATGATCTTATTCTCTGACCGTGGTACTCCAGCCTCTTACCGTGAAATGAACGGTTACTCTGGTCACACCTATAAATGGTCTAACAAGAAAGGTGAATGGTACTACGTTCAAGTCCATTTCATCTGTGACCAAGGTTTCAAGACTTTAACCAACGAAGAAGCCGGTGCCTTATCCGGATCTAACCCAGACCACGCCCAAGAAGATTTGTTCAAGAACATTGCCAAGGGTAACTTCCCATCCTGGACCTGTTACATTCAAACCATGACCCAAGAACAAGCTAAAGCTGCTCCATTCTCTGTGTTTGACTTGACTAAGGTCTGGCCTCACGCTGACTACCCAATGAGAAGATTCGGTAAGTTCACTCTTAATGAAAACCCAAAGAACTACTTTGCTGAAGTTGAACAAGCTGCCTTCTCTCCAGCCCACACTGTTCCATACATGGAACCATCTGCTGATCCAGTGTTACAATCTAGATTGTTCTCTTACGCCGATACTCACAGACACAGATTGGGTACTAACTACACCCAAATTCCAGTCAACTGTCCAGTTACTGGCCGTGTTTTCAACCCTCACATGAGAGATGGTGCTATGAACATCAACGGTAACCTTGGTAACACTCCAAACTACTTGGCCACTTCCAACCCAGTTGAATTCAAGCAATTCTCCTTACAAGAAGACCAAGAAGTCTGGACCGGTGCCGCTTGTCCATTCCACTGGAAGGTTACTGATGAAGACTACAAACAACCAGCTGAATTATACAAGGTTTTGGCCAGATACCCTAACCAACAACAACATTTGGCTCACAACATTGCTGTTCACGTTCAAGCTGCCGATGCTCACATTCAAGACCGTGTGTTTGACATGTTCAGTAAGGTTCATCCTAAATTAGGTGCTGATATCAAAAAGGAAACTTTAGAGTTATCCCCAAGAAAATAAGTAACCTACCTATTTATTTGCTTGTAATTTTATATCAGTTTATTAACTATGAGTTGATGTTTTAATTTATTTATCTATTTATCAAAATGCATCATTGTATCGACTAGTTGTACTCGATTCGTATCGCTTCAAATCACTTCCTTTCACTCGTATCACTTCGTATCGTTCACTTACTTCAAGCTATCTAGCTTCAAGTCCGTGCGCTTCCTACACTCTTATCTCGTAATTTGTTCACCATGTCCTACACTCTTTTATCGTAATTTGTTCATTATTAAATACTATTTACTCACCTATAATTTAGTAGTGTTACAAGATGGACATTGACAGCCCGATCCACATTTACAAGAAGCCCCACAACAAGAGTTGACTTTCTTAGCGCTAAGCTTGTTAACAGCAACAGCTGGGGCTGGAGCAGCAGTGGTTTGAGTAGTTTTAGAACCGCAAGATGAGTTGGCACCACACATGATTTAGTTATCGATAACAAAAAGTCTCAAAAAAGTTGCAACCTAACTGGATCATCTCCGGTTTTTATATCTTTTCTTGAAGATAAGACTCATCTCAGAAATGCAGGACACCGGCGGTGAAAATTAGCGTTTTCGGCTCTCCAACTGTGGGGATTAGATAGCAAATATTGGTCCCCTAAACTTCGGGACAACGAGAAGACAACGGCCGGCCCGTAGCCATCATCCTCGCCTCAGTCGCTGGCTTATCCGTCAACTATTTCGGAAACCATCGCCAACAAACGAGTTCATTGGAGCACTGCCAGTAGGAACAAAATTGAGGTTGGCATTTGGTTTCTGGGTAGGCTTGCCTTTTTGGGAAAGTATATGCGCTGAGGTTTTGGCGGAATTTCGATAATCGAAATCACCTTATTCCCCAGGATGTTGGACTATCCGCATTAGGCAGCGCGCGGACCGCCCAGGTGCACGGGTGCATGTTGAGGGATGGGGAGAACGATTGGTGTCTGGGTTTTGGTGTGCGGGTGTCTTTCGGGTGTCCGGGTCTTAAATGGATGCGGATACTTTCTGGTGTGCGGGTCTCATTCGGTGTGCGGGTCTCTTCCGGTGTGCGGGTGTTTTCCGGTGTGCGGGTCTGCGCCCAGACCTGTCAACCTGGCCAGGCATCTCAGGGGTCCTTCACTATAAACCTTTCACTAGGGGCCTTAGATTCGTGGCCCGTATGTTGCTATTCTACTTCATAACCCCAGCTCAATATTATTATTGTGCTTGCACTGGTCCTCCCCCTTTGCTCCCCTGTGGTGCCGATCATCAATTTCATTTCCTCATTAGGAAATTTCTGATTTTCTGCCACATAACAACCTAGCCGGTCCCTGCCCCATAGTAGCCATACCATCGCCAAGCCCACCCACGTCAAACACTACATTCGAAGTTTATATCGCTAATTCTGGTCTATTCACGATTCACGTTTGTGAATACCCGTCAGATAAATCACGTGTAGTCCCCCCTTGTTTTTAGCCAGCAATTTGATGTAGTTAAATTTTATTTTTTGTGGTGACTGGCCTCTATGTAGGAATCTGCAAGGAATTGTTTGACGTCAAAATCGCCAAATGCAGCAAGGAAAAAAACACCACTAAAAACGTTCCCACAATCTATTTTTATAAATTACCCACAGATTGACGGCTATTTTTGGAATCTTAACTATAAGTTTAGTGTTCAAAATAGATGCAATTTTGCTTTTTCGGTCAGTTTAATTAATAAATGGCTGGAAATGTTGCTACTGTGTCACTATGCTCGATTTGGAGAATAAAGTATTGTATTTAGACACCCACTGTGTTTTTAGGTTTGTAACCTCACCACCTCCTTCTTAACCATCCAACCACTTCAATGCTGGCTAAGTCGACGAAAACTTATAATTACATGCCCTCTATTATTATATCTAAAAAAAGATGAATAACCCAGCTTCATGTTTACCACAATCAAATCACCCTGTCATTCCCCAGATCAATCACTGCCCCATAATTGATGTATTTTCATAAAAAAATTGATTCGAATCAAATTGTGAAATAAAGTATAAATAGCGTATTCCTGTCTCGAGTTTTTTAAATTAAACTTTTTTTTTTGTATTACCACAGTCGGAATATTCTCAAGTAATATATAACTCCACGAATTTATCCTACTTAACTACTTTTTAAATTTTTTTTCTTCATTTACAATTCACATTAACTAATTAATATTTTCAAAAATGGGTATCAACGCTATTAACTACGCTGTCTCTGCTTCCAGTGCTCCAGCCTCTTCCGGTGCCAGTGAACTCGCTTCCGCTACCTCTGGTGCTGCTTCTTCTGCTCACCACTCCGGTTCTTCTGCTGTTGGTTCTTTAACTTCTGCTGCTGCTTCCGGTGCCAGCTCTGCTTTAGCCTCTGCTTCTGAAAAAGCTTCTGGTTCTGCCTCCGCATCTTCTTCCAAATCTTCTTCTTCTTCTTCTTCCAAATCATCCTCCTCCTCCGCTGCTTCTCCAGCTGCTTTCCAATCTGGATCTTGGAAGAAAGCCGTTGCTATTGCTGGTATCGTAGGTTTCTCTTTCGTCTTCAACCTTGCTTAAGCGTTTCGATTGAGTTTCCTTCTTCTTTATAGCATTATATTTTTCACTGTTCATTTCAATTGGTTAGGGGTCACTCAATGACCTGCTAAAAGTAAAATTTTCATACTGTTAATTTCTTATTGTATATTTGTATTTGTTAATGCAATTATCCCTCATAAACTTATTGGTTGTAGACCTGCTTTGTAGTCAATTCCTTTGTTCTATAACGCCATTTTATCAAATACCCTGTCACTCCAACCTTGTTCCCGCATATTGTGGTTCACTTCCCCGAGCCTATTTTTAGGACTGGACCTCCTTTCGCGTCAACGCACAAGCAAGGTTTGCAACATTATCCGAATCGGGAAGAATAAAATAGTAAGACCCGTACCTTCTGAAAAAAAGCCAAACTACACCCGTGCACCTTTCTCCGTGCATATAACGCTAGTATGAGATGAGCCTACACATTAAGTGTGCTAACCTCACTAATGACCGGCAAACAGGTAAGTCTATCGAGTCTGCAAAAGCCTGCTAGGCTCCAGGTGGATCTAGATTCCATTCCTGATGATGACAAACCTCCGCAAACAGGTAGCACCTTCAATATCTGGTTCTTAAAATGGTCTGGAGGTGATTCTTCCAGGAAGAACTATATTAAGCTGAACTTCAGAGTACATATTGACAAAGATGCTGGATATACCAAAGGTGGGAGCAAGTCTCCTATATGCTTATTCTTTGCTCGTGGATGTTGCTACCGAGGAAAGAAGTGTCCCTACTTACATCGTCTCCCCATCGAAACTGATTACTTCATACCAACCCAGGATTGCTTTGGTAGAGATAAAACCAGTGAGTATCGTGATGATATGGATGGAGTAGGCTCCTTTAATCGGGTTAATACTACATTGTATGTAGGTGGACTACAGATCAGTAACAATAAAAAGGATAATATAGAGAATGTGTTAACTAAACACTTCCAAGAATTTGGCTCCATTGAACAAATTAAAGTGCTATATGGTAAGAGTTGTGCATTTGTAACGTATAAACTTGAATCATCTGCGCAATTTGCTAAGGAAGCCATGCAAAATCAATCATTGGATGCTAATGAGATTTTGAATATTAGGTGGGCTAACGAAGATCCGGATGTCGAAGCCCAGCTTAAACGCAAGAGAAACCTACAAGATATAACCATCAACACCATCCAGGAGATCTTGAAAACAACTTCTAAGAAACCAAAGATCTCAGATTCATCTGAACCAATAACGAATTATGATGTAGAAGAGACAGAGGAAGAAGAACCGGAACCAGAGCAAGAACCAGAACAGTTGGCATTACCTGAACCAGAAGAACTGAAGGCTATTTTTGATAATGCAGATACGGATATTATGAAGAAATTTGGTCAGCTTCAGTCTGCTAAACAGAAAGAACTTCAGAATGCAAACATGAGTAATTTACTTGGTGGATACTCTAGTGATGAGGATTAATCTTTGATGGTATCTGAAACGTATCTAAACAACCATTCTGGGATTCTTTTTCCTCCTCTGGTCAAGAATTTCTTCAAAGGTATGAATATTTCAGTATCGGAATTATCAATAATACTGTAACTGGTCCCAGATTTTCCAGATCTACCTGTTCTACCAATTCTGTGGATATACTCTTCGAATTTTTTGGGCATTTGATAGTTTATTACAAGAGACACATTCGGAACATCAATTCCTCGAGCAGCAACATCAGTGGCTATAAGAATGTTCACTTTATGAGCACGGAAACGTTCTACTGCTGATTCACGAAGTTCTTGAGATTTTGACCCGTGAATGACAACATTTTCATTTAAACCTTTTTCCAGCAATTCCTGAGAAAGTAGTTCACAGATTATCTTATAATTGGCGAAGATAATTATAGAGAAATTGTCATTATAACGGATATGATTTTTGACTTCCAATAACAATTTTCCAAATCGTTTTGCATCCAATTGTTCATTGGAAGCATCTTCACTTGTAACGTCACCCAAGTACTCAAATCGTTGATTGATGTTTTCTAAAAGTTCATTAGGGTTACCTATCGTCAAATGGCCCGGGTTGATAAGATAGTTCATGGTGATTTTTTCAATTGCCAGGGTAATAGTTGCTGTGAACATTAATGTTGTTCGCTTTTTAACATGTAATATATTCTGATCCAAGGATCGTTCTAATGTTTCAGTTGTAGGTAGGTAAGATAGTATTGACTGTAATGATTTTTCAAACCCCATATCAATCATCCTATCTGCTTCATCCATTGTAAGAAAGTAACATTTATCAAGATTAATAATTCCTCGTTCCAAAGAGTCAATTAATCTACCCGGAGTTGCTACTACTATATGGACCCCGTTTTTCACCGAGTTGATTGTGTCTTCATATTGATGTCCTCCAATAATGCTGACGACAACTAAGTTCAACAAATCAGTAAATTTTTTTGCTTCTTGTGTGATTTGTAGTGCCAATTCTCTTGTGGGAGCAAGAATTAACCCCAAAGGATGGTTATGACTCTGTTCTCGAGGGTGTTCATACTTTAAGTAATCAGGATCTATTGAAAGGATGTAATGAAGTAATGGAATCAAAAATGCTAAAGTTTTACCTGAACCAGTTTCAGCAATACCTACAATATCCCTTTGTTCTACCGCAATAGGAATAGCTGCCCTCTGAATAGGTGTGGGCTCAGTGAAATTAAGATGGGCAATGGTTTTAATGAGTTGTGGATGAAGTTTAGACTCTTTCCAGGACCTTAATGGGTTCAGTAACTCTGATCCTTTAGCAGTAATATTGAAATCATCACGAAATATTCTCCAGTCTCTTACTGTCATGTCATTCAATGATTTCTTAGACCAATGTTCTCCTTCAGGAGCCTGTCTTTCCTGTTTTTGATGGGTTTGGTAATTCACCAATGGTTCAAAGTCCAAAGATGTGTCTTCTTCAGTGTTCCAACTGAAGTTAAATTTGGCTGATTTTGACTTTTTAACAGCTTTTTCTACGCTCTTAGTGTTGATATTAGTAATACTTCCGTTTTCAAACTCTTCTTCCTCTTCTGAATCGTCAAATCGATGCTTCTTCTTGATAACTGGTTGATGTCGTGTTTTCACATCCTCGGTAGAATTACGATTCTGACGCTGTTTCTTGGATAAAAACTTGGGTTTGGATACTATACTCGGCAGGCTACCAGAATCTCTTACTAGGTCATTGATAGACACGGGCCTACGACTCATGGCTAAAGAATTGTTGCCGTTTGCAGCAGACAAGCTGAGATGAGAAACTATTACAATTAGTATTTGATAGTGTGCGGTACGGATGTTTATTGTAGTTTTCGGTTAGAATATATATACCCTAAAATTGTCCCCATTGCCAATATGGAGAAAGAAGCAGTGAACTTGAATGCCGAATTATAGCAGCCAGAGCCCTTGTTACAGAAATGCTCACCGGTTTTTTCGTCAATGGTGTCGCTGTTCAAGTCATAAATGTGCCCAAACAATTTCGTCATGATGGTAAGTCCAACAGTAGTACTGGTGTACATGATTCCCCAGATAAAACTGTAGTTCTTCATGTTAAAAATGTCTGAGATAATTGCTGGATAGCATGTAAAACTAAACCCGTAAGCGTAACCAATGAAACAGGAGCCTACCAGAAGCAACATATTCACTTGGTGTAATGAGGTATAGTGAGATTCTATCCGGAAAGAATTCATCAAATGGCCTATCAACATAATAGTAAGACCCCATATCAATATCCAATGTCTTTGGAAATGGAGTTTGTGAACCAAGAAATCAGCTTGCGGTCCCGAAGACAACCTTCCGAAGAACGACGATAAGGCTACCAAGGAAACATGCAAAGCTTGCAATTCGTTAAGAGTCGGATGGCTGGAACCGGTTGTTTGTTCATCCAAATGTGTGTAATAGTAATAAATAGCCTTGACAATAAACCCAACAGAGTAGATGTACATTTGGCCCAAACCTTGAACGATGGAAAGGATAATATAGTGAGTCCAAAAGACCGGGTGAGCCACCGACTCCTTTAACGATTTGTTCTTGAGCTGATCTTGCTGATCATCAATATGAGAGGTGTCAAACTCATCATCATTAGAGAGAACTGCTGATAAAAATGGTTGTTCCTCAATTGCAGGAACCTGTTCATGAGTATCAACCGCAGGTATATCGATGTATCCATCGATTCTAATGAAGATAAAGCCCAAGAGTAACATAATTCCACTGGAAATGTAGAGGAACTGCAAGAAAGCAGCAACATCGCCCTTGAATATCTTGGAAGAGATAAACAGGTACACGAGACTTGAGATTGCAAAAGATGCAATAGTAATACTCTGAGCCGTTCCCTTATAGTTTGGAAAGTTGATGGTGACACCTTTTATGGAGCTGAAGTAACCGGATACCGAGCCAATCCCAATCAAGAACATAGAAGTTAACAATTGGAACTTGCTGGCATCAGCACCGAGTTCGAACAAATGATGTAACCATTTGTAACCCAAAAATAAGCACAATCCACTTGATAAGATGGGGATTTGGGTCCCGTAGACATCAGTAATGATACCACTAACCACTCCACCAATAGCAGTCCCCACCGTAGCACTAATGTTCAAGTTAGCAGCTTGAGAGGAGTCGAGATGGCACCTTTCTGCTAGCTGAGTACCATAGACGGAATAGACAAAGAGGGTTCCGGTTGCAAGAGCAACAGGAACGGAAGATGCCAAGATCAACCAGTGGTTAGTCTGCGGCAAGAACTGGTTGACGTACTTGATACCGTTATGAATCACCAACATGGTTAGCGGGCAGAGGAAGAAAGAAGTAGTGGTCCACAGTTGAACCTGGTGCTTATCATAGTGGGTCACGTGCGCTGCTGTCAACACTGGGAAAAGCCGCCACCCGTGCACCCGATTTCGCACTCACAGGGTGACAGCAAAAGTCGTGTCCCCGAGCCAAAATTGTGGACGTTAACGTCGTTGATTTTTCAGTCCCCATGGTGGAAACACGAACGCTACAAATTTTTCAACGACTCTTTTCAGTTTGAACAAAATTATTTGTAATATTGAATTGATTTAGAAATAAAAATGCCAGTTGATCCAGAAAAATTAGCCAAATTACAAAAAGCCGGACCAAAAAAGGTTGGAGGTGCCAGAGTCAAAGCCAAAAAGGTGGTCAAGAGTGAACAAGATGACACCAAGTTGATCGAAGCTTTAGGTAAATTGAAATCCACCAAGGTTGAAGGTGTTGAAGAAGCCAACTTCTTCAGAGAAGACGGTAAGGTGTTACACTTCAACAGAGTTGGTATTCAAGCTGCTCACCAACACAATACTTTTGCCTTCACTGGTTACCCACAAGAGAAAGATGTTACCCAATTAATCCCACAAATCTTGCCACAATTGGGTGCCGAAAACCTTGAAATCTTACGTAAATTGGCTGAACAATTGCAAGCCGGTAAGACTCCAGCTGAATTAAGTGCTGCTGCCGGAGCCCAAGATGAAGATATTCCTGATTTAATCGAGGGACAAAAATTCGATGATGTCGAATAAGCTAATTAATCATCCGAAATTTTCATTCTTTGTATATACAGCTTGGTCTATAGGAACGTGAATGATTAATGATTAAATTGTGTAGACTAGCAGATGCTAGTGGTGGAGTACCAGGAACTACCAGATAGACTCAACTACCGAAGTAGTAGACTACCAGATGGACGATAGACTCAGTAACTACCTGATTAAACTCAGTAGACTATCTAATTAAGCTAACTGTAGACTTCCTGATTAAGCAGACAGTATACTAGTAGACTACGAGATGAAGTAGTCTCAGTAGTCTCGGTTGTCTCAGTAGTCGCAGTAGTCTCAGTAGTCTCAGTAGTTTCACTAGTCTCAGTAGTCTCAATAGACCAGACTCCGACTCCAGACTCCAACTCCGACTCCAGACTCAGCTCACACTCAGTACTCAGCAATTGACAGAGAAGCTATAAGTAGAATAACCAGATAACCAGCTAAGCCCAACACCAGCATATCTGCACCCTATAAATCAACAACACCGCTCGGATAATCGCACACTTAATCGTACTTCGACATCGCATGACATCATAGTGTCGGACCAATTTCTGTGTTCCGGCTCTCAATTTTCAGTTGCTAATCATCGAACTGCTGTCAATTCTGTCATTCTTCAATTGCGTCCAATTGCGTTGCTCAATTGCGTTGTTCGATCAATTGCGTTGTGTCAATCTATTGCGTTGTGTCAATTGTCTGTTCCCCTTTGCCAATTACCTCTTCGCTCTCTCCCTTTACTCTCTGCCATCTCCTCTGCCCTTTCCCCTGCCCTTTCCCCCTCTGTTCGCTCCTTTAGCCCTCTGCTCCTTTGGCCCCGCTGGCCTCGCTGCACTCGCTCTGATTCGCTCACCCTCGCATATGACTAAACCTTCACAATGCTATTGTTCTTTTACTAATAACCCCGACATCGTTGCCGAGTTGGTGTTGCTTAAACTATCGCATTATCTGCCACATTCTCCTATAGCCTCTATCCTCCTCTAGCACCCGCCATTGCCGCCCAACGTGGTTGCAAATCAGGGCCGTGCTCCATGCCGCAATCTTGATTGCTTGACAGGCGGTTCCAGGGTTTGTAGCAACCGTCGGCCTTTGGACACCCTGCCGGTACCTAAGCCGACTCCTCAGGCTCCAGGCCGGCACCTCTGGCTCCAGGCCGGCACCTCTGGCTCCCCTGTCAGTGGCTCTGTCCGTACCTCGCCCTGTTCGTAGAACCCTCCCTCCGTAGCACCCTCCCCGTGAACCTTAAACCCCTTGGAGCTCCCGATGCCACACACCACCCCACGGAATATAAATTGACCTCAATTTCCTCCCACTTGGCGGCGCTATCTCCTTTTCTCACCGGTTCTTAACACCATGACTTTAAGCAAGCACGTCGACAGCGACGCATTGAGAGACACCATTTTCAGTAAGTTGGCCAAAACTGAATTATCCAACACTGAGGAGTACGTATTCAAGTACGATGCCAACGAAACCGTGCCCAAATATGAAATCCCCAGCCAGTCCGCCGATGGTGAACTTGTCTACAAGTATTTAGAAGGGGAATTGGCCCTTGACGGGACCCCAAGTCTCAACTTGGCCTCGTTTGTTAACACCACCCTCGATGAGATCCCATTGAAATTGATCACCCACAATTTAGTCAAGAACTTGGCTGATAACGATGAGTACCCGGCCCTTCTTGAATTCCAAGAACGGTGTATCTCCATCATCAGTAACTTATGGCATGCCCCCCGTAAGTTTGACGAGGCCACCGATAAGCACGTCACCACTGCTGTTGGTACTGCCACCACCGGGTCCAGTGAGGCCATTATGTTGGGTGGATTGGCATTGAAGAAGGCATGGCAGGAAAGACGCCGGGCAGAAGGCAAGTCTGCCGATAACCCCAACATCTTGATGGCTTCTTGTGCCCAGGTGGCATTGGAAAAGTTCGCCCGGTACTTCGATGTGGAAAACAGAACCATTCGTATCACCAAGGACTCCAATTACGTCATTGACGTCGATGAGATCCGTAAGAACGTGGATGAGAACACTATCGGGATCTTTGTCATCATGGGTTCCACTTTTACTGGTAGTTTCGAACCTGTCGAAAAGATTTCCCATGTTTTGGACGATATCCAGAAGGAAACAGGAATTGATGTCAAAATCCATGTAGACGGTGCCTCCGGTGGATTCGTGGCTCCATTCGTGTACCCTCACTTGAAATGGGACTTCCAGATTGACAGGGTGGTTTCCATCAACACCTCGGGTCATAAGTTTGGTTTAACCACCGCCGGTTTGGGTTGGGTGATTTGGAGGGACGTCTCGAATCTCCCAGAATCGCTTCGGTTCAAATTGGACTACTTAGGAGGTATCGAGGAGACTTTCGGATTGAACTTCTCTCGTCCTGGGTTCCCGGTGTTGCACCAGTACTACAACTTCTTGACTCTTGCCAATGAAGGTTACACTAAGGTGTTTAACACGGCTCTTCAAAACGCCCGGTTGTTATCAGACTTTTTGGAGGAATCGAAGTACTTTGAGGTGTTATCGGTGATCCATAAGAAGGTTCCTTCTAAGGAAATTGCCGATACCATCTACACTCGCTTCCACCACGTTAACCATAAGCACAGCCAGCTCTCTATCACCAACGAAGAGTACTACCCTGGTTTGCCTGTGGTGGCCTTTAAATTCTCTGACGACTTCAAAAAGAAGTACCCTGAGATTCCTCAATCGATCATCTCGTTGCTCTTGCGTAACAAGGGATTCATTGTGCCCAACTACCACTTGACCCCCATCGAACAGGAGCAGGAGATCTTGCGTGTAGTGGTACGTGACTCGTTGAAATTGAACTTATTGCAAAAGTTGATGGACGACATTATCGAGTCCGTCGAATTGGTGGCCCGCTCGTGCCAGACTGTTCGTGACCTTATCAAGGCCAAGCACCAGTCCGAGGAAGTCGACAAGAGCATTGCCTACAACTTGTTGGTGTCCATCGTGTCCAACGGGACCACGGACGCTAAGGCTGCCAAAGACGTCCAATCGGGCGAACAGGGACACCAAAAGAACAAGAAGTCCTACCGTGGGGCCTGTTAGTTATGTGCAATCTCCAAAATATAGCCTAAATAAATGGCAATCTAGCCTAAATATATGTCCCATTCTGGCCTAAATATATGGCAGTCTCGCAGCCTAAATACACCTAGCAATATGATCTCTCGTAGCTCAATCTCTGGCCTAACTACACCTATCCATATGTCCATCTCGTGGCCCAATCGTAGCTATATACATACTAGCTATTTGTCCATCTCACGACCAAGCTCGTTGCCTAATATATGGTTATCTAGCCTACTAGCCATCTCGCCTACGCATATGGTCAATCTCTGCACCTAGCAGTATTTCCAATCTCGTAGCAATGCCTAATAAGTCTGATTTCGCATCTATTTTACATCTATTTGCATCTATTTGCATCTATTTTGCATCTATTCGCATCTATTCGCATCTGTTCGCATCTGTTCGCATATTCGATCTATCCTCGCGTCACGGCTGCCATTTTGGGTAGTCCTGTCGCAGCGTCGTTTTCGGTCATTTTCGCTCGTTCAGCAGCAACCATACACTTAGGGGCTAATTTTCACTCCATCTCTTCTCCATCTTTTCCTATTTCTTCCTATTTCTTTCCTATTGGTTCCCTCTATTCTCTCGTTACCATGCCCCAAGTCAACGACGGTACCAAAGTATCCACTGTAATCTCGTTCCTCCTCTCCATTTACGTTAACATCCGTTACTTTGTGGGGAGATCTCCGTACGACAAGCACAGCTCATTCAATGTCAGCAATACCCCATTTTCTGCCAATATTTTGGTTACTCTCACCTTCTGGGCCTTGTTATATTTACTCCAGCTCTTGTTCATTAGCCAGATCTTCTTGCCCTCTGTCGAGTCTGACTCTTCGAGGGCCAAATATACCAAGAAGGTGGCCTGGCACTTTACGGTTTTCAATTTATTGACGTTTTTCTGGACCATTCTCTTTACCAAAAAACACTTCTTCCTCAGTGAGATCTTGTTGGTCATCAATTTGGCCAATATCATCACCCTTTACTTCAATCACAAGACTTACGCCATCAGACCCCTTGGTGATTGGGTTTTAATCCATCTTTCCACCTGTTCCTTCCCATTATCGTGGTTGTTCTACAGTGTGTTCTGGAATGGGGCCGTGTTGTTCAATGTGCACAAGTTATTCGGCAGAATCATTGCTAACGTCTTGATTTGGGACTTCTTGCTCGTGCCTTTGGTGTTCATTATTTTGTTCAACGATTGGGGTGTGGGTCTTAGTTCTACCCTCTTGATGTTCGGTTTGGGCTTGGGCCAGTTATTGGTCAAGGTATTTGCCTTGCAATGGATTTTTGCTTTCGTAATTAGTGGTATTTTGTTCCTCTTCTCTGTGATTGCTATGGCCACAACCTCGTTTGTTATCGTCGAGATAGAAACAGAACAGGCTCCATTGATTGAACCTGCCTAAATTACGAAGTGTGTCTGCAATAAGCAGAATTTCTCTGGTACTGAAACTGTCTTTTGATGTTGTTCCTGCTGGTGATGCTGCCATGAAATACGTTAATCTATGAACTGAACACTAACTTCCGTAAACTCTTTGGTTGTGTGTGCTGTTGTAAATGCTGTCCTTTGGCTGACAGCACTTCATGGCTGCAAATAATCCTTATCTGTAAGAAGTTGTTCACGTAGTGCTCAAGTTGTTCAAGTTGTTATTCTAAGCAGTTACCAATTGTATAATCGTTACTTTTCTACCTTTTGTAGTGGCGTTGCCATTTTCTTAATCAACTGCATTCGCGTCACCTCCACTGGTTGGTTCATGGCAACAGAATTGTAGAGAAGCAACGGATCGTGCTGGGAGATGGAGGCATAAGTATCTCTGTTGACATTGGTAAGGAACTCGGTCCTCGTGGTGTCGGGATTACCAAGAAACACGTACTTCGACTTGAACTGGTTGTACTGGTTGATGTCTCGGACTTTGTCTGCCATGCTGTCTACGAAATTTGTGGGCAAAGAAAGAGTTGTAACTGATAGAGAACGATTTCAAACTAGGTTTGGGCCCAGTGAGATAATCCGATGTGCTCACGTGACTATACACGTGATCTCGGAGTTTACTCGCTGACGTAAGCATGTCTCGTAAATAAGCTTGGCCTCCGGGTGTTATCGGTTGATCCCCTCTGCTGATGTAAGCAGCGGTTTCTAATCAAATTCCCCGAAATGCGCTCCGGTGCTGATTCGGATTAATGTGTTTACTACTATTGGATTAATAATGGTGGGTAACCAAGTGTCCTGCCTCAACTAGTTGGTGGAGAAGCGTAAAATCTGTCTAGTCTCGGTAGCGTATGTAGTAGACATTTTAGTGTGTAGAACTCAATACCCCCCTGGCGACCATTCCGGTTTCGCTATTTTCTAAATTAGCCTTTATTTTAATTAGAATAAAATTAGAATTAACTTAGTAGGTGGTCTTTCTTTTTTTCTTAATTATGAATTTCATTTTTACATCTTCTTTACATACTCTCTCTTTTTTTTGACTTCCCCTAATAATCTTTTACATTATACCTTTAACCCTATTGATCTTTCCCTTGATCTTTTGATATCTTCTCCTGATCTACCTTGACTTCTTTCCTTCTATCACCGGCCCCGTAATCAAGTTTTTTTTTGCCCTGACTCATATTAACTCACTCCGCTCCTTTATGATCCCCTCCATATCAATCCCCAAAAAGAACTCGACATCTTCTACATCTTCCACCTCCCTTTCTACCTCTCTCCCTCAACGTTCGTCGGCCTCATCCATCTTCTCCAAGCCTTCGTCATGGAACTCCCACCAGTCTATTGCTAAACCCAAAAAGGCCAAGGCGCCTCCTAAAAAACCATTCAATGTCAAAGATCTAATTGATGACCTCGACAATAGCTCGTTGAAAATATACCAGATGTACCAACACAAGAACTACTTACCCCATAATAAACGAATCAGCAACATCGCTTGGAGAATCCAGAATAAAAAACTCCTTAGCAAACCCACCCCCCTTACCGTGGTTCATAACAATCATAACCTTAACGACCCTAATTTGGATGAATTTGACTATGTGGCCCACATCAGAAGAATCAGCCAGGAAGAATACGGCAATGAGTCGAACCCTCAGTTCAATACTCCTGATTCCAACCTTAACTCCAATGCTAACTCCGTACCTTCTAGCAAGGACAATAACTTCTTAACTTCATACATCAACTCTTTAGAACTCACGCTTAAGAATGAAGACCAGGATATCACCCTTTCTCCTCCCAAATCCATCAAGTCTTCGCCCATTAACCAGTCCATTAGCGAAAACTCCACCATCAACAAGAAATTTCTTCAATGCACCAACTGTCAAACCAAAACCACCCCCTTATGGAGAAAGTCTAATAACGGAGACTTATTATGCAACGCCTGTGGATTGTTCTATAAGTTGCACGGGATTTTACGTCCTCTTAATAATTCGATGCCCAACAAACAACTAGACAAGGTTATTCTGCTGAATAACGTTAATTTATTCAAGGGATCCAAAGACATTAATATTGATTCATTCCTTGACTTTGATAACCATAATAACAATCATTACCAAGTTCCTGTACAACAAACCCCTCAAACCATACAACAAACCCCACAAACCATACACCAAACCCCTCAGACCATACAAACCTCTCCCAATACCATACCTCCTGCCATGACTCACAACGATGGGTTCAATAGTTCTAATATCGATGAAATCGATAAGCTACTTAACATGAACCTTTTCCAATCTGATTCTTTCACTATTGGTACCCAGGAAAACGTCAACGGACATCCCGGGGTCAATGATGAAATTTTGGTGGATGATGATGGAAGTAACAATTGGAACTGGTTAGATTTTGGACCTGCCTCGGCCCAATGAACGTTTGGTTTTCTTCCCCTTACATGGAACAGTTGGTTTTCGTGTAACCAACTATTGTCAATAGATTAGATTATTTATTCATTATTTATTAGTGTTCAATTCTTGGGTTTCTATTAATGGTCGTTCTCTGTCATAATTTTAGTCGTTAGTATATAATAATTTGTTTACCGTCCTTTTTAATAGCTTTCAAATATACTTCTTTCAAATTTTCACTTTCGACTTTGTTCTCTTCGTATTGGACAGGCTTCAAATGGCCTTCGTTGTAGTACTGGATCACTTTTTCAATGGTGATGACTTTGGATTGGGGGTCGGCCTTGGTGTTTCTGGTAAGCCAGTACGAGGCAGTGGTGATATTCTTGAATAATTGGGTCGTCAAACTGTACTCAATGGTGTTGTGGCCTCCACTGGATCCATAGGTTACCAAAAACCCATTAAGAGATAATGATTCCACCAATTGAGGTACGGTAGGACCACCAACACTGTTAAGAGCCAAACGAACGTTACCATTGTTGGTGAGTTTTGGTAACGATTCGATAAAGGAAGGAGCAAGGAACTCTGATTCCGTTAAAACTACGGTAGCTCCGAGAGACTTGAGAGATTGGTGCAATTCTTGAGGTTTTCCATCTCTCACCACCAAAATGGTGTTGATGCCCTTTAATTGGGCAATTTGCACCAAGAACTGGTTCACCAAGGAGTTACCGGCATTGGTAATGATCCAATCGTTGGTGCCCCAGTCTTTCACGTAGTTTTCAATCAACTGTACCGCAGTAGAAGGGTTGACGGAGATGGTTGCTGCTTCTAACGCAGTAATGGCACTACTGTTGCCAGATTTAATGACAATAAAGGGCTGTTTGTCTTCAACGGTAGAAACAACAGCGTGGGATCTCCAGGTACCAAAACTAGGCAATTTTGGAATGACCCAATCACCAACTTTATAGCCTTTAACATCAGAGCCTAAAGCAATGATCTCAGAAGCACCTTCATTTCCACCCACGGCCACCTCTTCCACGGGGGTGACGTTGGAGAGCTGTTGCTTGCGGGGAGGCGATGGGTACGTACCGTAGATTTGCACCAAATCAGAAGGATTAATTGGGGTTGCAAGGGTTTTGGTGATGATTTGGTGGGGCTCGATTTTAGCAGTATCGATAACGTACTCGGTAGTGGAGAGTACCTCCAGCAATTCGGGTCCGGTGGCAGTGTATGTGACAGCAGAGGCTTGGATAGGCATTTTGGTTTGATTAGCTGAGGAAAGGAAGAAACAAGAACAGCGAAGAATTCAGGCTTTATACCAGGCGACGAGGTGTGGATGCCGGGTCCACAGTAGTGCTGATTAAGCCCCTGCGCTGACAAATTTGACAGCATCCGCCAGGGCACCAAAGCGGCGGCACGGGCTTGGGTCGGAGGTGGACCCAGCGCGCCATTTTGTCGGCAGAATGACAAATCAAACGGTCATACTTTGGTGCGAGCGATTTGTCAGACTTGATTCCGGTGTTGGGGACATATTTACGGGGGTGACAGACCGTTAGATATCTTGTATAACAGCTATCTTTTGCTGTAGTTTTGCTTCTTGCATCTGCTCTTTAGTTTACTGCCTATTTCGGCTCTGTAGTTTCTGCCTGTCATCTGGAGGTCTTGCTACTGTGACTGCTATGGAGTTTGGCTACCTCTGGGTCTACTCTGTCGTATTGCTACTCTGGGTCTACTCGTCAATACTGCCTCTGGCTCTACTCTGTGGTTTGACTACCTTTGGCTCTGGTCTACTGCCTGTCTCTGGTCTACTGCCGGTCTCTAATCGGTAGTCTGTGTCTGCTGCATATTGTACCGTAATTTGTCAGACATTTGTCATCCACATGCTATCAGACATTTCCTATTCCTCGTGCTCTCCGTTTCACACCACAACGGCTACACTTCCGTCCCCCCTTCCGTCTATTTATAACCCGTTGATCAATTCTTGTTTTCTTTCTGTGTGCTCATCTCTTGTTCTTGGGCATCGCAAAAAACTTGTGGTATGTCTGATCTAACATTGCTTAAAACCTTCGGCTAAATATAACTTTCCGTTCTCATTTGCTTTTCCAGCTCCATGTAATGGTTATCTGTAGTTAGAAATCATAACATCATCTCCCATACCTATTTCACCCCTTTCACTTACGTCATACCATCCCCATACCATCCCCATACGACCTCTATACTGAGCCCCATCCCCATACCCTGGCCCTGGCCATCCGTACACCTCGATCGGCACCATGCATTGCTTTTTTTAGGCTGCATAAATAATTCTCATTCCCAATTCCACCTTCTCCGCCTGCCTGCCCGTTTTATCGCCACACCCACAACCTCTGGCACCAACTAAATGTTGCTGGCCCCATGGCCTCCCCCGTTGTTTGCTATGGCCGGGCTGGCTGTGCCCCTTGCTCTGCCACGAGGCCACAATTAATCCGTACCTCCCTCCACACCTTAATTCAGATTAGGCCGCACTGCAGATCGCTTGTTTGCGTTCTTGCCGTTTGCGGCAATTCTCAACGTAAGATCCATAGTGGTCACAGTGCCTGTTTGGATCTAATTAGTAGTTTAATTGGATAATTGATGTTTGTTCCAAATCAGGGTGGGACTTTTGACACCTTTACTCTTTTATTCTTTGGGAAGACTCCATCGAAAAACCCTTTTTTTTTTTCTTTACCCTTCCTTTCCCACTCTTCACCACCAGCCTTTTTCATTCGCTTTTTTTTTACCTTGGTGTCGATGAGCATTATGGGTTTGAGCAAGTTGAAACCTTTCTTTTTGAGTTCCAATCACAAACCATCGGATTCTTCGTCTAGCGGTGAGTTTTCTCTGAACGCTTCCAACTCGTCGTATTCCTCAACCGAACCTCCCATGAAGGCCAGTACAAAGCGGCCTCCGCCGCCTATGGACCCAGCATCCTCCACCATCAACTATCAGTCCAAACCAATGAACCCACCAAGCCCATTAAACCCAGCAAGTCCTCGTAAACCTCCTCCAAATCAACCCATGGGTTATCAACAGAGACATTCGCCGGAGTTAAATCAGAATCCGGCCGGAATGCAATCCCCTAGCCAACATCCTCCCAGAAACCAGCCCTTACCTCAAGGCTACAGCAATGCCCCAATTTCATACAACCAGCCCGTGCATCCACAGAATCCTCCACAACAGGCCATGAACCCTGCTCACCAGTTGAATTCATATCAGACTATGAACTCTGCACAGCAATATCCCCCCTACCAACAATTTCAGCATCCTCCTCAGGGATTTCCTGTCCCGGGCCAACCCTTTGGTTACTCTCAGGGTCCTACAAGAAGAGCTCCTAAATCTGACACCGAATCGGAGTCTGAGTCTGATACCGAATCTGATAGTGAATCGGATTCTGAATCGGATTCTGGTTCTGGTTCGGATGATTCCTTTGAATTAAGTGCTAATTCATCATTAAACGTACAAAATGGCCAAAGACAAGTGCCACCAACGCAACAGTCATACCAACAACAATCTGTTGGTCCCCAGCATGTCCCAAGAGTAAGACCTCCTCAAGAACAGCAAAAACGGGCAGTAGAACTTCAACAGGCACAAGAACAAGAATGTTTACGCCAGCAGAAGGAACAAGAACGTTTGCAAATGGAAGCTCAAAGACAAGAAGCACTTGAACAACAGAGAAAGGAGGCTCTTGAAGAACAAAGAAAGGCTCTTGAACAGCAGAGACAACAGGAACTTGAACAACAAAGACAAATTGCTCTTGAACAGCAGAGAAAGGAAGCCCTTTTGGAACAACAGAGAAAAGAGGCCCTTTTACAAAAACAAAAAGAACAGGCACTCTTACAACAACAAAGAGAGCAAGAGCAACAAGCACTTTTGCAGCAACAAAGAGAGCAAGAACAACAGAGAGAACAACAGCAAAGAGCATTACAGAACCCCAAAAGAAAATCCCGTATCTCTCAGCCTCCGGCTGCTGATTTGGTGCATCCTCCAGCTCTTTCCTCTCATGAAGGCCCCTCTAAAGAATCAATAGCATCCTCCAAGTATTCCTCAAACTTTTCTTACAGTTCCTCTGACCTCAATAAGATGGTTACGGGGCCTTCAGTGTCTCTGAGTCACTCACTGACTGAATTAGCTGCTTCTGTCGACAGCTTACCCAAAAATATGACCAGATCGTCGAAACCAGTAGAATATGGATTGCTGCAATTGGCACTTGAAGACGATAATGAGGATCTGCGCCAGATTTCAGACTATTCAAA
Source organism: Isabelozyma gotoi (assembly GCA_003708205.2). Classification (NCBI taxonomy): domain Eukaryota; kingdom Fungi; phylum Ascomycota; class Pichiomycetes; order Serinales; family Metschnikowiaceae; genus Isabelozyma; species Isabelozyma gotoi. Next base: position 410,155 of record PPNP02000004.1, on the reverse strand, counting down.
GTACTTTTTCGATGAAGAGGAAGAAAATGAAAATGAAGACGCAAATCTGTCTGAATACAGTAACGTTGCTAACGGTAATAACACTATTATCAATGAAGCTGATGATTCAATACTTAACAATGGCCCACAATCACAGCCAATTGATGTTAAAAATGTGTTGGCCGATTCTTCTGAGGAACAACTTACCAAAATCTCTCCACCTCCTGAACCGGTGACTTCTTCATCGGGTGAAGAAAGCTCTCCTGCTCCTGAAGCTGGAAGACTAAGAAACAGAATAAGCTATTCTAAAATCAGAAATTCAAGTGCATCTAGGGGACGTATTTCTCGTACTGTTTCACCAACAGCATCAAGTATTGATATTCATGGAATAATTGGTTCCCAAGGTCAATATATTCCATCAAATCTCAATCCTGATTACCCTTCAACCATGGATCCAAATATGTATCAACATCAAATGATGATGGGACTGGTACAAGACTTCCAGTCGCCAAATATGTATCCTCATCCTGGCAGCAGAGTTTCTAGTCATGGTAAAAGTCAAAGTATTAGTACTACTGATTTGAAGAGAAGATCAATGATGTTAGCTGGTCAACAAGAACCCATGTATGATCCTTACGGTTTTCCACAATACATGGCACAGGCTACTGGAAGCAGAATGTCATTACCACCTAACATGGGATATATGGGATACATGCCACCTATGAATCATCCTGGATACTATAATATGGTTCCAGGAGCTCCACAACAACAACAATCTAAGATAGTTAAAACATTAGATCCAACATTGAACAAAAAGATTGAAGATTTCATTGAATTACGTTCAATCATTGCATCGGGTAACAAATCCTTGGAGTATAGACTTAAATGGGTCAAAATGTTGATTACTGCCACCAACTACAAACTATATGCATACATTAATGTTAAAGGAGATCAAGTTTCAATCGACCAAGCTGCAGCCACCAAACCAGCATTTGTTAAATCATCCGTAACTCACTTATTGAAAATGGTAAAAGATTATGAGAGCAACCCTAGAAAGAATCCTCCTGAAATGAATGCCGAGATCTGTTATATTTACGGATGTTTGTTGAAGCACGAGTATATGATAACTTTCAATCAGGATTTTGGTGTTGAAAAGGATATTCCTTTAGCCATTGAGTACTTGGAGAAGAGTATCGAATTGAATCCAAGTTACAGTAAATCACATTACAGATTGGCTGACATTTACGAATACGAATTCCCTGACAGATTCGAGGAATCTTTACCACTCTACAAGACCCTGGCTAAACTGGGTTACAACAGAGCCATTTACAAAATTGCTTTGTTATACCTTAATGTTGAGCATCTCAGATCAGTGAAGTTTTTGAATTATTTCATGAAATTATCCAACATTGATTTGGACTCTAAAGATGTGCAATTGTATGGTGATGACCGAGATGAATTGGAAGAAGTTGTGGGATTAGCCACCTATGAATTAGGAAAAATTTATGAAGGAATTTACCCTGGAGACTTAACTGCCGAATCCGAATTCGTTGAATTGTGTTTGGAAAAGGCCCCCGTTAATTATGCCAAAAGTTTGACTTACTACAACAAAGCAGCCAAATTGAATTGTATGTTAGCAAGAGTTAAATTGGGTTCTGTATATGAATACGGAGAGTTGAACCGTCAACGGAACCCTAACAAGTCGATTCAGTGGTATATCAAGGCAGCTACTTCTCCATTACAATTCAAAAGACATCCAGATGCCATGTTAGGATTGTGTAGATGGTGTTTACAAGGAAGTGACGGGTTGAGTAAGCATATTCCAACCCCACAACCCGATAGGGCCGTCATGTGGTGTGAAAAGGCAGTAAAGGAATTTGAGACTCCTGAAGCCTACTATGCATTGGCGGAATTGACGCAGCAGGGACTTGCAAAGGGTGATTTCCGAGCCTTGTACAAGAAAGCACATGAGCTTGGACATCCTGAGGCAGGTGCTAAAATTGGATTAGATTGATAGTTTAATAGACACATAACAGATATGACGTAATGTATGTAGATAGTTGCAACCGGTCAGAAGTCACCGTGTTCAGAACTCAGGTAGTTAGAAGCCAACAATGTTCAGAACCAGAGTTCAGAAGCTTAGTGTAGGTATGCTTCTTTAAGAGTATCTTGCAAAGAAAAATTATGGGGCCCAATATGTTCGAACGATTTATATATTCCTATAGAATATTTGGTCGCATCTTTTATGAATTTTCAGCAAAATGCTGCAAATTACATTTATCTACATTATCTTTTGCTGAACATATTCCATAAAATGCTCTAAGAACAGAAGTTTCATAGGAATGTAGTAGGTGATATGGTAATATGAAGACTTTACAGCACTTGAACTGACGGTGGTCTGTAGCCATATAAGTATACAGCACTTAAAATGTCTCAGTTCCAATTGTCTCTCCTTCTGCTTACTCTTCTTTGCTCTATTCCTCCTCTGTACTTGCTACCTCGCTTTGCGTTCTTACTCTGCTCGCTCCAGATCACTCCAGTTCTCAGCAAGTCACGCCTCCTATCTTTTCTTGCTTTGCTACACAACCGCCTCATTACAGTCTTTCAACATTGCAACTCATCTCTTTCCTCTATATAAATACCCTCTCATCTTTTAGTGTTGTGAAGGAACCATCCGCTCTTTTGTCCTAAATTCCGTCGCTGCAACTTTCCGTGTGCTTACGCTCTTTGTCCACGCAGCCAAGGGGCCCTACATAATCTCAAATCTCAGATGATAAGCCGCTAACAAAAAATCAATACCAAATCCAATACATTTATCATTCCTACGCCTTTCGCTCTACGTTTTTTATACCTTCTCGCTTTACTCCTCCACTACCAATGAGTCTGCCTCGGAACATAGGCGACCGGCCATCTTCCAGACGTCAGTCCATTGCCAAACTCACCAGATCTCCTCTATCAGCATCGCCGTCTCCACGAGGAAGACTCGGTAGTAAATCTGGCTCTTTTAGTACCAATGCTCCATTTTTAAAGCATCACGGCGATAGGCTTGGAGACGAGGATGCTATCGATTATCATTCCTCGGATTCTGCCCGTCAGCTGGTGTTTCATAACTCCGATGAAGACGAAACTCCCGAACCTACGGCACCAACCTTTGACTTTGCTTCTGGAATAGATGATCCCAAACTTCTCCAGCTGGTCAGCAAACATCTTAGTACAGAGACTAATCCTCTTGAAGTAGAAGGTGCCGATATCACCAGGGATTTATATAAACTCGGCACTGAACCTTCTACCCGTCTTAAACGGTCCAAAAGTATGTCTTCCTCTGATTTCGAACGCTCAAGCCGTCGTGGTTCTTTTGCCAGTAGTTTGAATGTTCCAGGAGGTTTTAGAAGAGAATTCATTGTTCACCAGGGGCCAAAGTCATACCAGACTAAGAACCCATCGTTTTTAACCAGAAATTTTGTTGAGTTTTTAAGTATCTACGGCCATTTTGCTGGGGAAGAATTAGAAGACGATGACGATATTGCCTGCCACTACAAGGTACCTAGTCGATTCAGAGTTGATGAAGAAGCTCCTTTGCTAGGCCCAGGAGGTGATGATAGTTTGCTAATCAATCCCAACGGTACTGCCACCGACACCAAAGCATATTTCTTGTTGCTAAAGGCATTTGTAGGTACTGGTGTTTTGTTTCTTCCCAAGGCATTTTCCAATGGGGGATTATTGTTTTCGGTAACAACATTATTGTTCTTTGGGATCTTATCATATTGGTGTTATTTGATCTTGGTTTATGCCAAAATAGCCACCAGAGTATCAGGATTCGGGGAAATTGGTCTTAAATTATACGGAAAATGGTTCCAAAATATCATTCTTGCTTCCATTATCATCTCCCAGATTGGTTTCGTAGCTGCCTACATTGTGTTCACGGCAGAAAACTTGAGAGCATTTGCAGGAAATGTTAGCGGAATTGATACTTCTACTGTCAGTATTGTCTGGTTTATATTGTTCCAGGTGGCTCTTTTAGTGCCATTGTCTTTGATCAGAGATATCACCAAACTTTCCTTGCTGGCCTTACTTGCTAATATCTTCATTCTCGTTGGTTTGGTAACTATCTTGTACTATACCTTACATCAGTTGATTTTCGCTAACCAATTGGGCTTAGGGCCAGGAATTGAATTCGTTTTCAATCAAACAGAATTCTCCTTATTCATTGGGGTGGCCATTTTTGCTTTTGAAGGTATTGGATTAATTATCCCCATTCAACAATCGATGATCTACCCCCATAATTTCCCCAAAGTTCTTTTCCAAGTGATCTTAACTATTTCTTTAATCTTCATCTTCATTGGAACCGTCGGTTACATCACGTTTGGTAGTAAGATTAAAACTGTCATTATCTTAAATTTACCCCAAGATTCACCTTTGGTGATCTTGATTCAATTACTCTATGCATTTGCTATCCTATTATCCACTCCAATTCAATTGTTCCCGGCCATTAGACTTCTTGAGCAAAAAGTCTTCCCTCCTAATAGAACAGGTAAGCGATCATTGAAAGTTAAATGGTTGAAAAACTTGGGTAGAAGTCTTTTTGTCATGTTCACTGCCGCTATTGCCTTCTTTGGTGGTAAAAATCTAGACAGATTTGTCTCATTTGTGGGTTGCTTTGCTTGTATTCCTTTAGTTTACATGTATCCACCAATTCTTCATTTAAAAAGTTGTTGTGACTACTCCAAAGATAAACTGCCAGCTATAATCAGAAAGAAGTATTGGCTTGGGTTACTTGATTACTTCTTAGTTGTAATTGGTGTAATAGCTATGGTTTACACCACCTACGATATATTGTTTCATTAAATTGCATTTAAACATAGTGTTTACAACTTTTAATTACTAGGTTCATATATTTATTAATACTATTTCTTTTCATCAGAAAGTAAATCACATAAGTAACCCTTCGTTTCATGAATGTTTTTTTGTAGTTCAATTTCACCTTGTTGTAATGATTGGTTGAATTGTTTTTTATATTCATTAAATTGGTCAATGAGTTCATTTTGTTGTTTGTAGACGTCAGGGTAGTTGGACTTTTCTAATCCAATTAACTTATTTTGAGCGTTATTGTATGATTTTGGCATGAAATAATTGAATGCAACCCCTCCAAATACTAATGGAGTAATGAATCTCACGGGTAATGATCTTCTATTAACTAAAATGGACCCAGTCAATGAAGCAGTTAATATATAGATCAAACTAGGTAATACTGGTTCAGCTATGACTTGATTATATTGGGCTTTAACTGTATTCCATTCGTTGGAAGCAGCAGTTTTTTGAGTATCAAGCTCAGCTGAATAGAGTTGGAGCTTGTCATGTAAGAATAAACGGAATTTATTAGAATATTTCTCTAAGATTGGTACTGTTCTTATACCCATACCTTCAATGAATGAGATATTACCGTGAGCAGACTCTTTTTCTTTTAATTCTTCGGTGATCTTACTATTGAAACCGGGTTTAGTGATGACATCTTCGTCATCAGCATAAAAAGATCTTTTGCTAACCATCTTGGGCTGTCAATTCTTGTTGCTCGTGTTAGTAGGATTTTCATGTCCACTGTTCTGATTCTCGATTTTATTGGTGCACCTAAATTTTTAATTGGGTGCACGGATGTATTCTTGTTGACCACTACACTCAGTTAGTTAGTATTAAACGTAAATTAGTATTAAACGTAAATTGAAGTTATATAATTATACACCATTTGATCTTGACAACAGATCAACAGCAATGACCGGGACCGATAAAAAATGCCATAATTCGATCATTTAGAGCATAAATAAATAGTAAAACAATGATATGAACATGAAGGAATGACTGTAAGAGGCCTTTGAGCCTCTCGAGGGTTGGAACCCTTAGATAGTTTGTTGGAGCCGGATGAAAAGTAACGGATCCAAAGCGAGAGTGCTACAGAGTTCCATAACCAAACATCTGCCTCAAGTTGAGATAAAATTACTTGTGCAGACTATGAACGTCCAAAATTAAAGTTTCATAACTTTCAACATGATAAAATAAAGCAAACAAATGGATAAAATCAAACGTAACATAATTCCCTTGAAGGAAAACATAAAAAGTAACATAATGTGCATAAGTAGAATCAATTCTTTTTACCAAAAAATCCTCTCTTCTTTTTCTTCCCTTGAGTTGCTTTGTTAGAATCAGCAATTCCACCTAATGGCTTAGGAGCTTCAGTAAGTGGAACGTCAATTCTAATGGCGTTGTTACCAATATCAGACTCAGGAGAATTATCAGTTTTTGGAGACTCTCCAGTGTTCATAGAATTTGATGAGTTGGTAGAAGTATTTGAGCCATTTAAGTTAGGAGGTTGTAAGAATTGCTGAGTAGAACCATTTCCAGGAGAGTTCGATTGTCCACCAGGTTGACCAGTAGAATAAGAACGATTACTGAGAACAGGTTGCGACTGTGAACTTGGCATTTCACTAGTTGCTAATGACTGGTTTGATGGTTTTCTTTGGGCACCAGGTACCATAGGATTAGAACCCATAGGTAACATTGACTTATGTTTAGCCTTGGCAGTATTAGCACTAGTGATAGAATTACTAATTGGCATACCACCTCTACCACCATAGTCAATACGTAATGAGCTGTCATCCATTCCTGGGAAGGCAGATCTACGATTAGGTTTCTTTGACATTCCTTGCATTGGAATTTGAGGTGGCATTTGGTTGTATTGTCCCATGTTCTGATTATAGCTTTGGTTATAACTCTGCTGTTGTGGAGCTTGGTAACCATTACTATTATACAGGTGGTTGTATGGTCTTTGAGGATACTGTTGTTGGTATTGAGGCTGTTGAGGAGGCATTTGTTGATATTGTTGTTGCTGCTGGTACTGTTGTTGAGCGGCTTGCTGAAGATCGTGATGAGACTGAGAAATTGAAGAGTTTCTTCTTTGACCATTCATTGGAGGAACCTGTTGCTTTCTTAAATTCACTGGTAATGAGTTTGGAGGCATGCCATTTGTTGGTAAGCCATGAGGTGGCTGTTGATCATTTTGATAATATCCATTCTGATTGGATCCATAGCCGTTATTAGGAGCATAGCCGTTTTGATTTGGGAAGTAACCGTTAGATCCATTAAATCCATTTTGGTTGGTACCGTTATATCCGTTATATCCACTATCATAACCTGCTTCTTTATTCAATAAAGCTTGTTCTCTCTTCTGTAATTCTAATTCTTTTTCTTGTAAGTGACCTGGCAAGTCTCCGTTCACCAATTTAGCATTAACTTGAGGTGGAGTGTTAGAATTTGAGGATTGGAATTGAGAATTTGAAATTGTTTGTGCTTGAGAACTTGATGAATCCGGAGAAACTTTTTCTCCGTTTAATTGTGCTCCGTATAAAGCAATATCGGTTAAGTCTGCCAAGTTATCATTAGTCATAACAGAGTCTCTTGCAACCTTGTGATTTGAATTATCAGGAACCGGAATTATAGGTGCAGCTATAGGGATATTTTTCTGGCTTTCAATTAATTTATCGTGATTTAATTGCATACCCAGGATCTTATTTTGCAATGACTTGATTTGTTGTTCATGATCAAGTTGCATAGATCTAAAATTTTGCGATTGACTTTGAAACTTATCGTTCAAAATAGCTAAACTATCCTGTTGCTTTGCCATATCCGAATCAAGTTGATTTTTCATGGCCAATTTATCTTGAATTGAAGAATCCAATTGAGTAAGTTGACTTGATTTTTCATTTAAATCGGCCAATAATAAGTTCAATTGGTTAGTTTTGAAATCAATTTGTTTATTCACATTTTCAAGATTGTTGGCATCAGTGGCAGACAATTTTCTGGTAAAGAAAATTGAGTTTGAGTTTTTATGATTAATCTTAATAAGCTGACACATCATAGAATATAAATTCTCCAAATATGGGGTTCTGACACCGTGATCATCGGCCAATAAAATAGGTTGCAATAATAATAAATCAATTTCCAAATCATACTGGTTGTAAAAGTTGTAAAACAATGAAGTTGACTTTTGGTAGGAAGAATTATCACCATTCTTAGTTATTGGATACAAGGAAGACCAATGTTTTAAGAGGTTAATTTCAGATTCTGAACCTTTGACTAATTTACAATCCATTTTTTTGATGATCTTGAAGATTTCATTGATGATTCCGGTGATCAATGGTTTACATAAGATTTGTTGGGAAAGGTTTATGGGGAATTCTTCTTCGAAAATAATGGATAATGGGTTGAAACAAATACGGGGAAGGGCTAATTTCCACTGATAGGTCATAAATTCTTTGGCATTAGTTGATTTTAACAAACTGATGGAGTCTTTGGAATCTTGCTGGACTAACTGCAATAATTTGTAAAATCTCTGGAAATTGGCGTTTTTATTGATCAGGGAGTTAGGGATAGAAGTACCAAAGTAGATTCTGTTATCATTATTTCTTACCAAATGTTGGAAAGTGTCGGAGTTAACTTGTTTGACATCGGCTTCATTCATGATGGAGGTGATGATTAATTTCTTTAAATTAGGTAAACTCAACAGGACAAAAGGTTCCAAGTTGACGTACCCAGTACTTTCAATAACTATAATGGAATCATCATTAATTAATGGGATTAAGTTATTACAAATAGCCTGGAAATCTTGTAATGAGGATACACTAACAATGACAATATCGAATTTGGTGGGTTTGATTTGAGATAAGGAACCATAAACAACGGGACGAAATTCAATGAGTTCGTTACTGAAAGCTTTGGCATCGAATTTTATTGACAGTTTAATCAGGGGATTTACTAATGACACATCACAGGAGTTTGTTTGTTGTAATCTCCATGCGTAGAAGAAAACATTAGGATTTGATCCCACTGCTAACACTTGGACCTGGGACATTTATTAAAGCGAACGTATGGTATAATCCTGGAAAGATCCTGTGTATGAATCAAGAAAGAGTAACCTGGGATCAATAAAATCAACAAGGGGAAAAGTTAGCAACAGGAGGTTTTTTTTTTTCTTCTTTGTTTTCGAGGTTTAACAAGGTAACTACCGGATGAATCGATGAAGATTTTTAAAAAAAGTTCACAAATCTTAATTTGTAACTGAATTTACTTGATTAGGAAGGCTGAGTTAGTTGCAAAACTTGGAAGGGACGGCCGCTTAAGTAAGCCGGCCCACCTTATCCTGGCGCTGGCTTATGTAAACAAGGGTTTTCTTACATAACCAGGCCCGGCTCCACGGTGCGCCGCTTAGGTAATCGGGGCCCACATTGGCCCCCTGCTTATGTAACCGGCCCACGGATGAGACTTTACGGGCACCGCAGGAGGTGCTGCATTGAGATGCCTGGGTCGCCCTCGCCCATTAGGTTGGCCATTATTTCGCCAGGGAGTTAGTTCCACCAAAAGGGGCATTTGGCCTCGAGACAGGACTCGGGATTAACGGGGGCTCAAAACAATTTCCGAAGGTTGTGTTTCACCTCCTGTCTGAGTTTTGTTGTTTTTGGGCATTTTAAGTTTGGGGGCCTGGTACCGGTTGCTCACATTGCGTAACGGAATGCAGATGGTGGAGGTGAATAGATGCTAGTAATTACTTAACTATAAAGGTAAAAATGCGGTTCAGATCATCAATTGGTTGTAATGGAATTAATTGCCGGGGCCTCTATTCTGAGGAACGGGAGGTAGGAACATGAACTCTCCTCCGCCAGCTATATTTAGAACTGAACTGACAGAAGTGGAACCGGAGGTGGAAATGTCGGCTCATCCCCCAAAAGCCACCATTCTGCTTATGTCAGCGGTCATGGCCATCTATTTTGGGCCCATCGGATGGTCTGAGACATCGGAACGGAACTGGTTGTTTCTGACGCTAGCCAGGGGTGGGATTTTTGGTGTTGTTATGGGGCCAGTGTTAGAGCCGTTTTGTAGCGTTCTGCAGATGCTTTAGCGCAGGCTGCTCGATCTTGGCGATGTTTGACAGGTTGTAGAGTTGGACACATTTCGCAGCAATTGGCCTGGATTCCCGGGTGAAGCGTAGCAGGGGGGAATTTGGGGCCATGTCTGTGTGGGCTGAAACGAAGGTTCAGCGTAGTATATTAGGAATTGGTTTTAAGCCAGTGCAGGCTTTTCTCAATAGGAGGTGTATCTCTGGTGTTTCTCTGGTGTTTCTCATGGGTCCGGGATGTCTCTCGTGGGCCCGGATGTCTCTAAATGGGCACTCTGCTGTCTCCGACTGCTGACATCCAAAGGACCTTGGCTGATACCCATAGATTCTGCTGATTCCGCGTTGGCTGTCAGATCAACGGTTCGCCGTAGCCACACAACAAGGAGATCTACGCTTCAGCTTCTCTAAGCCACCCAGGCAAATCTCATTATGATCTGGGATTTCGCCTCAGGCCCAACACTCGTTGACAGACCACGCTAATGTCCTTCAGTTACTGTATCTACTTCCAATAGAGCAGCTTGATCATGTTTATATCGGTCACGTGCTTACCTCTTTACTTAGGTCTGAGTTTTTTGGTTTGCGGTAAGTCTGTTGCGACATACTTAAACAATTTTGATGCAAACTTGTATAGCCTAAATAAGTACAAGTGGTAGTATCAGGTTATTTCTTTCAATGTAGAACACGGGTGAATTGAGTTCGCCACCATGGTATGACCACTCAATAATAACTACCTGGGACAAGAGATTAATTAAATCCCGCAGATACATAATATAAATAGAGTAGGAACATCCTTGCCTAAAGAGTGTTTTACAAGCGTCAGGATAGCCAAAGGAACTTTTGATATATATTTAGCAATAAATAGCCTATTTTTCTAATCTCCTACCTTATGTTTTCTAATCGATCTTATACTGAGGAAATAGCTTAACTAAATTCATTCTTAGGGCTGGTGTAATAAATCCGTACATCCCTTGATTATGTAACCATCTCAACATCTCTATATCTTCGCTCGTCGAACAGCAAATTTCTCCTTCTTTCTTCTTCACCATAATGCATCCCGTTGGCGTCGTTCTGCTGGTTGGTGGCTGAACTCGATAGCCGATGGTCAAGCAGAATCATTGATCTTCGTATCGTGGTTTGTGCTTGGTATGGTGGATTAGAGATTAATCTAGGGTGTATCTCCGGTTGATGAGCCCAGCTCTGACTCTTTCGGTCATAATCCCTTTAACATCTGTAGTTTGTAAACGTGTAGTGAAATTGGGTGGGTGTTTTTTTTGAAATGGGACATTTTTCACATAGACGCATCGCTATTTTATCCAACAACGCGTTTCTTTAGCCATGAGAGGAAGATTAGTGCTTATAGAGGGCTTGGATAGATCAGGCAAGTCTACCCAGGCATCTATTCTAACCAACAAGTTCAATAATGGTAAGCTCATCAAGTTTCCTGACAGAACCACCAATATTGGTAAGATAATTAACCACTACCTAACAGACGAGACATTTGAGCTTTCTGACCAGGCAGCTCACCTACTATTCAGCTCCAATCGATGGGAATTGGCTCTGTCGATTGTAGATGATCTCAACGCCGGATCCACCGTGGTTATGGATCGTTACATTTACTCTGGAATCGCCTATTCTCTAGCCAAATCGTACGGGCAGCCTAGTCCCCAGATGGGGGATATTGATTGGCTCTATTCTCCTGATAAAGGATTACCCAAGCCGGATCTTACGTTGTTTTTGACATTGGATCTCGACCAGTTGAGTAACAGAGCAGGATGGGGAGATGAGAGGTACGAGAAGCAGGAGTTTCAGAAGACGGTGAAGCAGTGCTTTCTTCGAGTTTTGGACCCAAAAGCTGACGAAACCATTGCTATTGTTGATGTCAATGGGCTTGGGATCGAGGAGGTGACAGCCCGGTTGTGGTCCATCATCGAGGCCCGGGGCATCAACGCTGCTACAGAGGAAGAGATCAACTACTTGTCCTAATGGAGATCGAATTGTCATAAAGAGATCAACTACTTGTCATGAAGAGATCAGTACTGGTTATTATGGAGATCAAGTACAGTCAGGGAGTATTACGTGGAGTGTCGTCATATCATTAATACACATATCAGTCTAATTTGTCGAGATGGTGGAGTCGTTCGAGAATGGTGAACTTCAGGATCTCCTGGATCTCACCTCCTAGGTAGATTTCGTCGAGAATTACGTAGAGCTTGTAGAAGTTAAACACGAGATCCAACTCACACACGTTATTGAAGTAAGTGTCGAGGATTTCGACGAAAAAGTGCAACGACTCCATGTAGCTCAACTCGCTATCAATGAGGTCGATGGAGGTAATGAAGTAGAGGCCGGCGTAACGACGGTACACCAACTTGTTCTGCTGGTACTCGACGAAGTTGGATTGGTATTTCAGGTCCCTAGACGAGATCAAACGGTGGATTTCGTTGACAAACTTCTGCTTTTCGGCGGAGGTGTAGGTACAGTTGAACCACTTGGCGAGCCGGGTTTTGCCCTGGCGGTTTAGCACGAGCAAGTACTGGATAGACATGGGTGGAAAGTGGATGAAGAGTGGAAGAGGAGTGGTCTATCAATTGAATGGATGTCAATGGATGGTAATGGAATCAATGGAATCAACGGTATCAATGGACTGAAAGTTATCAATGGAATCAATGAAGTCAATGCAATTAATGTAATGCAGTCAACGGTATCAATGGAATCAACGGATCAATGGTATTAATGCAATCAAAGTTTTCAATGGATAGAGACAAGTAATCAAAGTTATAATGGAATCAACGGTTTATCGAATAGTTATATATCTGTTATATACCTGTTATATCTCAGTAGTATCAGTTGTATCAGTTATATATCATATGTATATCAGTTGTATATCAAATACATCAGTTGTATCAAATAAATCAACTATGTATCAGTTATCGCTTACTATCAGCTTATTCTCAGAAAACCACTACATTCGCATATAATCCAGAACCGTGCGTCTACTCAAACAAATACCAAACTCCTCCTCAAAAGGTGAGCAATATGAGCGAAGAAACCGACTACAAGCAGTTCGAGATCAAGGAAGGCACCATCTTCCTCATTGAGTTGACGGGCCAACTCTACTCTGGCGTGGCCGAATTGGGGGGCCGAAGCCAACTCTTTGAAATACTAACTGCCATCAATGACCTCATGGCCGAGATGATCATTACTTCGTGCCACAACGGGGTGGGTGTCTACTTCTACCATTGTTCCCGCACTGGGTCCAAGTTCAAGAAACATTCCGGGATCAATAAGGTGTTTCGGTTGAATGATCTCAATGCCTCCAATATGAAGGTATTGAACGATATGCTAGATGATGGTGAAGACTCATTTCACCACGCGTACCCTCCAGGAGATGCTGATAATGTGCCCACGGTACTCAATACGATGCTCAATGAGTTCCAGGGTAAGAGCTATAACTACAAGAAGTTGGTATGGATTACAACTAATGATACTCCGTACCACAACGACGATGCCAGGAAGTCAATACGGTCGTTCATCAACGACTTTGACCAGTTCCGAATTAACGTGGTGCCCATCTTCCTCGGTGCTGACTTCGACGTGTCCAAGTACCAGGACATCTTCATCAACACCAACTACCTCAACAATCGTAAGCGCAAGCGGGACGACTTTGACGAATACGACAATGCCAAACTCTCGGACTTGATCGATGAAGGGCCCAGCGACAACCCGCTCTCGGACTTGGTGTTTGACGGCGTGGGCCCCAGCACCAAACGATTTAGCACCACCACTGTAGCCACCCAAATCAGATCTGCCATTCTCCGGTTACGAGAGATCAAGCGGATCCAGTTCTCGTGCAATTTGGTGCTCAGCGACGGGCCCGGCGTGGGCAGTGGCCTCGGGGTTTCTGTCCGGGGGTACCTGTTGTTCAACTACGAAAAGATCAAACGGTCTCGTAACGTCTACAACCAGGGCGAAAACCTCAAAATCGTCTACAGCGACTCGACCCGGGTGCTTGAGGCCACTGGCGGGTCCGTGGACGAAGACGGCGACAAGATCCGGACTGGGTACGAGATCAAGGACGATACTGTGGTCCATTTTGACGATAACCAGATGGCATTCATGAAAAACTACGCTTTCGACCACCGTAGCGACCCTGAAATCGAACAGGATGAGGTACTCGACTCATTTGAAGACCAGCCAACTCTCAATCCTTTCAGTGCTCCGCCGTACCTCAAACTCGTAGGATTTCGAGACACCGGGCGATTCAAGCCATTTTTGAACTACGGGTCGTCTGTATTCGTGACTGCCGACTTGGCCAACGGGCTCACGTCATCGACGTCGGCGGGGGGCTACGAGAACTCGTTTGCAACATTTGCGTCGTTGTACCAGAGTTGCTGCAAACTCGGCAAGTTGATGGTGGTGTTTGGGTGCTGCAAACGCAACTCGACCCCTGGCCTCTACCAGATGTACCCATCGCGGCTCATGACAGGATTCGGCCTCCCTGAGGGCTTCATCATGTTACGGCTCCCGTGGCTCGACGACGTGAGGAGCCTCCCCGAGTACGTGGTGAACCAGGGACCCCCAACAGCATCTCAGAACCAGACTTCCGTCCGCCAATTGCTCGTGCTGGCCATCCGCCAATTGCCCTGGACCTACAATCCCCGAGATTTCGCCAATCCCAACATCAACTACTTCTACAAGGTGATCAAGCACGAGCTTCTCCAGATGGAACTCACGTCCGACGACCAGTCGTTGGCCGCCAACGACGCCAGTTATACTCGGGTCCAAGCCTTCAACCATGCCGTGGGCCAAGTCAAAGAGATGGGGGCTATAAATAATATTCTCAACCAATTCGGCAACTGGGAGACGATCAAACGAGTGGACCAAGAAAACCAAGGAAAATCCTTAGTGAGCCTCACCGAACAAGCAGTTTTGACGGCTTGGAAGCAAGACAATTGGCGACACTTTAACAATGCACAGCTTAAACAGTTCATTGCCAAGTATCCGAATCAAATCCGCCCGGCAACCCGTAAACAGGACATGATTAACAACATCATTGACTTCCTCCAATCCAAAACTGGGGCCCTGTCCAAATGATCTAGGCCAAACTGCTACGTAATCCCACCAAAACTGTCTGTCTACGTAATCCACGCCAAAACTGGACTCGTTTACTAATATGGGCCAAAACTAGGCTCCTGTCTACGTGATCTGGGCTCAATCCGGTCCTAAACCTGGCCCCACCCACACCAGTAAACCTTAAACCCTGCACCACAATGCACAATGCGATAACTCCATCGATAACTCCACCCCACTCGCAAGCAGCCAGGGGGCTCTGCGTGGTGTCGGTGGTATGTGATGCGCTATGTTTACGTTCCCGATAAGACCCTCATTGGCTCAAACCCCCAAGTTAAGCCCTGTTTTACAATCACCATTCTGGACGAGCAACTGGCATAAATTGCTCAGTAGCCATTAATAATCCCAATTAGGTTCCAATCGCGATGAGCGAAAAACGAAAAAAAAAAAACACCCTACCACCAGAAATTGATCATTCATGCCCGGAAAATAAGCTTCGGTGGGGTAGCTTATATATAAGGTGCGATTCCCGACTCGACAGATTTGTCTGGGTTGTCACTATGGATAACATGGATCCTCCAGCTTACGGGCATGATGACTTGCCGGGATACTCACGGCCCGACGATGCTTTACCCAACTACAAACCCTCATTACAGTACTTCGGCATGGGGTTGATGAAAACCGAGTTTTTAACTCCGTTCCACTACAATACCAAACGGACATGGAAACCGGTGCTTCTCGAGTTAAACTCCACCCAGCTTAACGTGTGGGGCTTGAACGTCGATAGCACCTTCGAAAAGTTGATTTTGGCCTTGTTCAACCACCAGAACCAGCTCAACGAGTTGGTCAACAACGTCAATAACGATTATAGCAAAAAGGCCTCAAATGACTTCGCCGACAACATGTCCATCCTTCAGGACTTGGACGATTTGTTTGCCGGAGACGCCTATGGAGGCGAGTTCAGCCAGGATTTCTTCAAGATCTCCGCCAAGGATAAGTTGAAAAACAAGCTTTTGAACAAAAAATTCAATAAAACCCTCAATAATCTCTCAAAATACTACCTGATCTTAAAAGACAACGGATTTATGTTCGAACCCGTCAACAACAGTGCCAAATTCGCCAGCTTCATGCAATCCTACGGAGGCGATTTGGTCCACCGCTTCACCCTCGATAATCTCAACATCGGTGAAGCTCCTTCTCTCAACCAGTTAATCAGTGCCCTCTACAAGGAAGACCACTTCAAAACAAAACAGCAAAATACCTCTACCTTGGTCAAATACAAAAACTGCTTGCGTCTCAGAATCGAGTGTAAGCAGATCTTGTTACAGTTCTGGTCTTTCAACGCCATGGTTCAGTGGTTTAGAAACTTGAATATCGGAAAGGACCTTTGCCTACCATTAGAATCGAGAAAAATCACCAAACTCAAGTCCATTCCTAATAGAAGTAATAGTAGAAATAATGCCTTGCTTACTGCCACGGCTGCTGCTGCCTTATATGATAGAAGTGAAACTTTGCATCACGAAGTGTTGCCCAACGTCGAACTTACAAATTACCGCAACAAATACAACTCTTCGCTGTCTTCCTTGAGTTCCGATTCGATTTTCTCCGACGTCAACGAATCGATGAACTCCAGTGAATCGTTGGTGGACAACAACTATGTTACCATCAATAACTTCAAGTTGTTAAGTTACGATAAGCTCTACTCAATCTTGGAAAAACAGTACATTTCCAACTGCATACCCGATTTAAATTCTTATGACAAATGGAGTGGGTTGGATTTAACCTTATCGAACTTTGATAAGTATTTACCAAACTCAAAACTTCTGAATACTGATTTGTTCATCTCCTACAATACTTTATACGATAATGACCGCAGAAAGAGTCTGAATGCTAACTTGAATTGTCGCAGATTCTTAATTCATGAAAACGGATTAGTTAGTGTTACGTTATAACGAGTTATGATATATTTATTTATGTAAAAATACAGAATACAAGTTTCCTTGTTAACTTTTTGGTTTGATGGCCTTGGTTCGTGGCCTGATTTTATCAGTGCATGCTGACACCTTCATTTCTTCATTTAATGGCTGTTTTAGCTCATGTCTTCATCTTCCATAGTAAGATAGTTTTCGGGTTCAGTCTCAAACTGTTGCTTGTAACCGTCCATCACGTAGTATTCCACCTCGTCTCCAGGAGATAGTTTTATTCTGTCAGGATATGGGTTATTATTGGGTATTATTGACTGGGGTGTTGCAGGATAGTCGTCTTGTCTGTTATCAAACGAATAGTCCAGAAAACTGATATCTTCAAACTTTGTCACCGTCTTTCCGTTGGAATCTTGGTACTGTCTTAATGAACCCCAAGGTGTGACTTTTATTATTCCTCCTTCTGGGTGATTATAAATAGGCCACTCATCCGATGTCATATATTCGTTTGGTTCAAGGTTTTTGATTTTCTTGCAATCTATTTCGCCCTCATCACGCTTTCTTTTATTTGGTGTAGTGGTAGTCATTTGGTACCTGATGTGAAAATTGAGTACGAGAAATTTAGGTGAAAAATTCCTGCTGCGATGATGAAGAAAGTAGCAACCAGTTTTGCAGTAACGAATAAATAGTCAAAATTAATAAACGAATGGACAAATATGAGCCTAAACGATGTAACTATAATATCCCAAAAAAATTTGCCCAAAAGTACCCAAAAACTATCTCTTCCCTGAAGAACTATAGCGTAAACTCAATTTCTACCAAACTGAGGTGGAAATTCCATACATTATATTAAAATATATAATAAAAAAAATCACTTATGTAAGCGTGACATAAGCAACCACTTTTTGGCCTCAAGCCAGCAAACGCGTGAAGCTGTGCTGCGCACACGACTATCCCCATTTCTTTTGTCTGTCGGAATTACACAAATTTAACAAAGGTAAAAATAATACTGAATGTACGAGCAAACCCAATTTTAATTTTGTGAAAGAATTTCAAAAAAGAATGGCTCTGCCCAGGTTCGAACTGGGGACCTTCTGCGTGTAAAGCAGACATCATGACCAACTAGACTACAGAACCGTTTTCTGTCTTTAAAAGGTTCCAAATTTGGTCAGATCCTAAAACCCCGTAAAGTGCATGTCACGTGCATAAATTCAGCCCGGCACGGGTCTTGTTCTGGTGCCCCTCGCATACCACTATCGATTTCTGCATAGAATCTTCATAGAATTATCCTTCGTCCTTCATATAGGCTCAAATTGTATGTCCTAGTCGTACATATAACGGGAATGTTACAGCATCTAGCAATAAAATATCTGAAGAGAGCTAAAAATACCATTCATTATGGGAAAAATACACTGGACACCTGGATTTTGCAACTGAGTTCCAGCTCAGAAAATATACTTCAGAATTAAAAATAGAAGTAGCTTTTGCAGCTTCAGGATATGGATTCTATAGGTACAACAGAATCCATGAAAATTAGAACAACAAAAATGTATACTATTACGGAAGATACAAGTAAAAACAAGTTGATTGTAACAATAACAAGTTCTGAGAAGTATTTCAAATAGCAAAGTATTTCTTGGAATATTTCTCTTCATATCAACATCTACTAGACACGTTAGACAACTCTTCGTAAGCTTCCCTACAATTGGTGATTACATATCCAACAATGTTTCAAAATACAGTAATAATGGTGCTGTAGTAGGTTACTGGAGTTAATGTGACAAATGTGATACATCACTCCCGCCCTTATAAAAAACCACATTACCACCCACATTAATCCACATATGAATGGATACTATTACTATAGTCTTACATTGTTCTACTTTACAGTTAATTAAACATCTATATAAAGAACAAAATACACTTGTCAACATTTTGGGTTTTAAATAAAAGATTTCTTTCTTTGTAAACCGAACAAAAGAATATAACCCACGATAATTTAACATTTGCACCCATTTCTGAAAATTTTTAACAAATTTTGAAAAAAATCAAACTATTACAGAATCAAACATTTCAACGTAGAATAGCCTTTATGGTCTCAGATATAGCAACAGAATTGTCATCAACAACTAATAGTTTGAAAAACTGATATTCGAACAAAAAACACCCGTACCGCTCACTAGTCGCTGAGACAAGTGGATTTGACTATCTGCAGGCAAATTTGCTTTCATCCAATGAACAAATTGGAATTTTCAATCAACCGCACTACAAAAATTTTAGAAAGGTTTTAGATCGTAGGTATACAGAGGAATATATTTGTATAATATTGAATTACAGTGGAAATATATTGGATATATTGAACCTAGATTGAATCTCATCGGAAATATCAACTTATAGTGAACGTTTAGTGAACCAATTTTGAACATTTCATCACTTGATAACCCATCTCATTATATCTATATTCATTCTAAATTCATTGTAACATATCCATCAATTTATTCATATCATGTTAAGACTCAATAGTATAAGTAAGTCCATTCGGTTGGCATCCAATTTGAAACCCAACTTCCCAACAACTGGTAGATTTTTATCATCTTCATCCTTAAGATTTGCTGCCCAAGAAGACTCTGTAAAACCATTCAAGAATGCTTTAGGAAGAGACCCTCAAAGATACTCTACTGAAGGTGCAGTTCTCGGTAAAACTACTTTTACCGAATCTATGGATGAAGTCGATATGACTTGGGTGAATGAAGATGATCCAAAACATATTGAAAAACAAAACACCAAAATTAGACATTTCACCATTAACTTTGGTCCTCAACATCCAGCTGCCCATGGGGTGTTAAGATTAATTTTGGAATTACACGGTGAAGAAATCGTTAGAGCTGATCCTCATGTTGGTTTATTACATAGAGGTACTGAAAAATTGATTGAATCTAAAACTTATATGCAAGCCTTACCATATTTCGATAGATTGGATTATGTTTCTATGATGACCAATGAATTGGTATTTGCATTAGCCGTGGAAAAATTATTGAATGTTGATGTTCCATTAAGAGCCAAATATATTAGAACCTTATTTGGAGAAATTACCAGAATTTTGAATCACTGTATGTCTGTTTTATCCCATATTATGGATGTTGGTGGTTTAACTCCTTTCTTGTGGGGTTTCGAAGAACGTGAAAAATTAATGGAATTTTATGAACGTGTCAGTGGTGCCAGATTGCATAGTGCTTACTTTAGACCAGGTGGTGTTTCTCAAGATTTACCTGTTGGTTTATTGGATGATATCTATATGTGGGCCACCCAATTCGGTGATAGAATTGATGAAACCGAAGAATTGGTTACCGACAATAGAATTTGGGCTGCCAGAACCAAAGACGTTGGGGTGGTTACTGCTGATGATGCTCTTAACTACTCCTTATCTGGTGTTATGTTAAGAGGATCTGGTATTCCATTCGATATTAGAAAATCCCAACCTTACGATGCTTATGACTTAGTTGACTTCGATGTTGCTGTCGGTATGAATGGTGATTGTTACGATCGTTACTTGGTGAGAATGGTTGAATTCAGACAATCATTGAGAATCATTGAACAATGTATCAACGATATGCCAGAAGGTCCAGTTAAAGTTGAAGACTACAAGATCAACCCTCCACCAAGATCTCTCATGAAAGAAGATATGGAAGCTCTTATTCATCATTTCTTATTATTCACCAAAGGTTATGCCGTTCCTCAAGGGGAAACTTATACTGCTATTGAAGCTCCAAAGGGAGAAATGGCCGTTTATGTTGTGTCTGATGGTTCTGAAAGACCATACAGATGTAAAATCAGAG
This sequence comes from Isabelozyma gotoi, assembly GCA_003708205.2. NCBI lineage: Eukaryota > Fungi > Ascomycota > Pichiomycetes > Serinales > Metschnikowiaceae > Isabelozyma > Isabelozyma gotoi. The sequence goes on along the minus strand of PPNP02000004.1, from coordinate 389,408 downwards.
CTCCAGGTTTTGCTCATTTAGGAGCTTTCGATCACATTTCTAGAGGTAACTTATTGGCCGATGCTGTGGCTATTATTGGTACCATGGATTTGGTCTTCGGTGAAGTTGATCGTTAATCTTGCATCTTACATTCAAATTCATAAAATTATTTATTTTACACCCATATATAGTATCCCATTAATAAAAAAAATATAGAAACTTGATGACGCGAGAGAACCATCTTCTCATGCAATAGAACCAGCCAGTAATGCAGAATATAAAAAGAAAAAAAAGACAAACCTCCAAGTCTATGACAATGAACTATATAATAAATATATTGATCCCAATCCTCCTAGAAACATTAATGAACGGAACATCACTCCTTCGCCCTCATCATGAGGCCCATGATACATATAGGGATTCTTTGTATTGGAAGACCCAAGATTTGATGATTGTGGAACGAATGAGTTCTGATTATTGTTTTTATTGTAACTATGGTGGATCTGTCTCATAAGATGTTTGGTGATGAGTTCTTCACTGATGTTGGAAGTATCACCAGTCTTACTCAATTGCTTGATGATGGCTTGACGGTCCTCGTCAGTAAGTTGTCTATTGATAATTCTTTGTTCGAATTTTAGATGCTTGGAAAGGTGCTCATTGTAGTTAAAATGAGGAACATCAAACCGATCCCCGTAGTTCTTGTGCCTGCCAGAGAACGTGGAGTTATTTGCATGATCACCAAAATTGTGTACGCGATGACGAGTAAAATTGTAACCACTGGCAGTATATTTGGATCCTGATTTGGAATAGTATTTGGCCTCTCCGTAGTATTCATTATGCCATTGGGTAGGGCCGGAATTGAAGTTAGAGGACAAATGACCAGATTGCTCCTTAAGGGTACGATCGTATTGTTTCTTCTTCTTGATGTCCTTTAATGTGTCATAGGCAGACACGATATTGACAAACTTTTCATTATTGCTCTCCTTATCAGAGTCGGATAAATGGGTGTTAAGATCAGGGTGGAATTTCTTGGAGAGGTTCTTGAATTGACGCTTAATGTCCTTAATCGACGCTGAAGTAGGAAGCTCAAGAAGTTCATAGTAGTTTTTGGGGGATAGACTATTAGCGGAATTACTAAAAAACCGATATTGACACGGAATAAGCGGGAAAAACGCAGTACGAGAGGTAGGTCTTGCTAGGCGAATAAATGAAGATGCTAGGTATCTCATGGTTAAGATTATTATGAATATATAGGTTCAGAAATGCTGATGAAAAGTCGTTATCATCACAAGATAAACTGCGCTATTGATCGTCATTTATAATATTTCAGGTGCTGGAGACCGTACACCAGGCCCGTTACCTATTCTTAGTGATTATCTAATCCAACGTGAATTTGGCGGTTGAGAGGTAGTCCGACTTTGGTCCGATCTGGCCAATCATATGACTGCCCAGCGGTCTGAGAGGCCGGTGACTAATTTGTTGGACATCTTAGGCTTCTAGGCGGTGAAGTTTGTTCCTTATACCCGATAACTGTCAAATCATTGACAACGCTGGCGGGTTTGACTTGACAGATGAACGCCGATTAGGGTTTCCCGGCTAAATGGATGGTTTCTGTTGTATATTTACTTTGGGCCTACATCTACAAGCGGTTATATTTGCATAGACCGATATGGATATTAATCCGCTGATGGAATAGATAAGTGACGGGAGGGGATTTTGAGATAAGCCCACAGACTACTGTCGTACACTGCTAGTAGTGCACCATATGAAAAGAGAAGGGCAGTGCTCCTGTCGCGTCAGATATCGGAGTCTCACCCTCTACATCTGTCCAAGAGGGGTTTAGCAAGCCCAAGCTGCCCGTATACTATCTTCCACCATCTTTAGAAGCGCACATGACCCGCATCACATGACCAACTTTTTTGAATGACACCCACGTGACACCCACGTGATCGTCCAGCAGATTCCAAACGTGGTTGCCACCAATAGAAAAAACCTATATATATGACACTCATTTTTTTTTTCACTGCCAAAGTTATAGATACAACTTACTCCACATTAACCATGCCTAGACAAAGAAGATCAGCCCCAGCTCCTAGAACTCAAACTAGATCAGCCCACACTGCTGCTGCCCCAGCTGCCCACTACCCATCTGCTCACCCAACCCCAGCTGCTCACCCACAAACCACCCAACAAGGACCAGGTTTATTCGGTCAAATGGCCTCTACTGCTGCCGGAGTGGCGGTTGGTTCTACTATTGGTCATACTTTAGGTGCTGGTATCACTGGATTGTTCGGAGGTTCTTCCTCTGCTCCAGCTGAACCAGTTCAACAACAAGTCGCCCCAATTCAACAGCAAAACTACCAACAACAGCAAGGTGCCTGTGATGTTGATGCCAGAAACTTCACCAAATGTTTGGGTGACAACGAAGGTAACATGCAAATTTGCGACTACTACTTGCAACAATTGAAGGCCTGTCAAGAAGCATCTCGTCACTACTAATTATGTATATATATGACTATTTATTACTTATTTATTAAAAGCTGAATAGAAAACCTAGTATAGATAAAGTGTAGAATTACAACCATTAGAAGTGTAAGTTAGAATAAGGTAAAAGCAAGGAAGCTTACTAAAGCTCCATCACAACTACATCACAACTACATCATGTCTACGTATCTCATATATTTATGAATCTATAACGACAGTTTACTTCTTTTCTTTCGAAAAGTAGTAGTATCCTCCAGCAGCACCACCCAAGGCCAACACCGCATACAAACCAATGTTGGACGAAGGTTTTTCTTCGGATTTAGGAGCAGCACCAGCGGCATTGTCATGTTCAATATCGTCGATGACTTGGGCCTGGCCCTCAATTGGGGTGACCTTGTGATCAACCTCATTTTCACTCAAGCTGACTACATGAGACTGGTTGATTTCGGGATTGATGGACGATTGAATATATTTATCTCTGTTGGCTGGCTTCTTTGACTTGTTGGAGTTGGAAGCAGCAGTGTTGCTGACGTCAACAGGCTTGGAACCACGATCGTGTAAGTATTCTGGTTCGTCAATAACATGTTCTCCTCCGTGCACCACCTTAGCGTCGTTGGCTTCAACTTTGATGGAAGATGCACCTTCTTTATTCAACAATTCCTTCTCGACCTTGGCCTTCTTTTCATGAGCAATGTCTTGTTTGACGGCCTCGGGGGTAATTGGAGGGATTTTGGGAGAGCTGACTTTTGGAATGAAGTCGTACTTGAATTCCCATTCGTTGATTGAGGTTTGTGATGGTAATCTGTAAGAATCAATGGTGGATTCATCATTTTTGGCGAATCTAACCAAGTTTTGGTGGAAGGCCCTACGATTGAGCAATTGCACCGAGCTGACGGCGTTCTTTCTTAACAATGACTTGGAAAAATGTATAGCGGACATGATTGGCGAAAAATATAAAAAGAATGAGTGAAAAACAGATTTTATCGATAAATAAGTTGGAAGAAGAAGTTGCCGATGTTAAATTACCGGCCCAAGGGGGTTTCTATCAGATTGCGGTAGCACGGGATTTGTGGGGCGGTCACGTGCAGGGATGACTTCACGTGCAGGAGGCACGGGTCTGTTATGGGTCACGTGCGGCCGGAGGAACGGGCCCAAAAGGTATCCAAGTACGCCATGCTTTACGGGCAGTCTAAAGTCAATTACGGAGTCTGGTCTACAGTTTGTCTGTGGCGGTCAGTTGTATGTTGTTGTCTACTGCCTGTCTCCTGTCTCTTGTCTCTTGTCTATAATACATATATTGCAGTCTATATTACATACTCAGCTAAATAGTCTTGGTCGTTGATCAAGTCTTCCAAGTACTGACTTGGGGGTCGTGATTTTATTTCTGGTTTGGTGTCGTTCATCAAGAAGTCGGGGCCAGCATGGAACTCGGAGATTGGTGTGGAGACAGCCGGGCTGTCAAACCCACTGCCAACCACACTGTTCACATTGAATGAGCTGTCGGTATCAAAAGCCGAAAGCATGGGCATTGTCGTCGGTATACCCAACGACGCTTCACTTCCGTTAGACCGTTTATCGTACGGGAGATCAAAGTTTGAGAATGACTTACGATGATGTCCGTTATTCACGATTTCGAGCACAGGACTGATAAACATTGAACCTCTGTGGCCGATTTTATGAAGCGAAGGAGACGACCCATCCGAGGTTGCAGGAGAGTCTAGGTTGTTGACGGCGCTTCTGTACGATCTTCCGGGGTGGGATGAGTCGCCGCTGATGGTGGTGCTATCAAACAAGCTTCTCTGACTGAAGTTGATCATGGAATTGTGTTTGTTCATCATGTAGATACTAGCATTGGAGCTGTTGCCAACTCCCCCAGTAAGAATAGTGCTCTTTTCCCAGAGCGATGAGTTGGAGCTGGGCAATCCCTTGCCGCTGTATGTGGAGGCGCCGTCGTGGAACAAGCTGTTGGAGTCGGAGAAGTTGTAGTAGACCTCCTTTTCGTTTTTGGCCTTGCGATTGGAGATAAGGTACGACACAATGTGGTACACAACAAAGCAGATGAGTAACAAGCCAATGATACCTCCCATGATGATAAACACCAAGTTCTGGGGCATGTTTGGTTTGAAAATGTAGGGGTTTGACCCGTAGTCTTTCGACTTTTCTGCCGTGGGCACTTCGATGGCATAAGTGTACGAAGTAGCACTCAAGGTGGGCATGGCACTGGTGGCATCGTCTCGGCCCACTAGGGTGACCGTCGGTATGTCCCGTTGGTGTCTATGGTGAACATGCATTTTACAGCATCGACATATCTTCAATTAAATTAGTAATTAAGGTATTTGCTCCATATATATATGGTTTCTCGCCAGGAACCCCGATTAAGGAGGTACAGGAAGATAATTAATCACAATGACCTGAAATTCTTCCTCCTATTCTGGGATGTTTTGTGATCTAATCTGGAGGCCAAGTTCCCTAACCCAGCCAGATCTACGTGGCCGCCAACTCCAACTACATTTTCCACTATGGTAAATGCTGCAACACCTCATCTCATGACGCCAAACCCTCCTGCAAACGAAGCAGTATTTTCATGCACCTTAGGTAAACAAATGCGGGAGGCCTCAGATTCGCTCTGGCTACATAACGTGAATCGCGTCGGTAATTCGCGTCTTTTACATCATCGTACAAAATATATCTAATATACATTATTGGTGAGACAGGCTGAAACAAGACAGGGACGGAACGAGACCACAATGTCGTCGGTAAAAGGGATGACGAAAGACAGGGACCGCCAGAACTGGCAGAGCAGAATCGCCAGTACGCAGCCCAAACTAGGGAATCGCTACGGATTAATTCTCTAGAACGGTGAGACTACTAATTCTCTAGAATCGCCAGTTCTCATCTACGGACTCGATGGCCCACGTGAACTTCTCCCGGAGCGTCTTGGTGAACAACTTCTCGATGGGCACGTCAAACTTCTTCGCAAACACAACCGTCAACCGCGGGTCGATATAGTTCATTTTGGACGTGCCGAGGGACACCTCGGAATTGTCCTCCTTGTCCTTCAACTGGAATTCGGTGTTGGTGATACGGTTCTCTATGGTCTCTATTTGTGTCCGCAACTTAGCAACCGTAGCGTTGTTAGGAACGGCTGGGACCCCCGTATCCAATTCTCGCTCGTAGTCCTTAGCGAGTTGTTCGATCGACTCGTTTTTGGCATTGAAGTCCTCCTCACTAAACGTGGTGACTCCTGTCATCACCGCCTTCTCCTTCTCTCTCTGGTATTTTTTCTTATTCTGATCCAACATCCGGTTGATAATGATCTTGTGTACCTTTTTGGTCTGGGTCTTATTCACCAGATTGATCCCCTTGAAAAATTTAGTGTCTCGGTCCTTTTCGCTGGGGTCAATCTCCAAAATGATCTTTTTCAACCGATTCTTTTGCCAATTTAGCTCTAAAATCTTGTCATTGATCTTCGAAATCGACGTTTCATGGTTCTTACTCAATGTCCTTTGATGGTTACATAAAATAGCCACGGTTCTGTTGGCAGCATTGAACCGCACCACCTTTTCTGCCACCGTACCTTCATTGGGAATTAAATCCAATTGATCCTGCATCACTTTGGAGGCATTATACGTACGGAAAACTTTGGCCGTCAACCCTTTCATATAGTTCTGGAATTGTCGATTGACAATGGTGGGGTTGATTCTGTCAAATAAATTATCCCCAGGTTGCTTGGGAGCTTTCTTAAAGATCCTTAAATTCTTGAATACTTGTTTGTCGACTTCAACTTCTTGATAGAATCGGATCGAATCCTTACCCAAGAAATCAAATATCACAATATTTGGTGGTTTTAAAGTAACGTGCTCGTATCTTAACGAACAACATCCAACAGTATCTGCTTCATCATCACCTTTTTCTCCCCCTGCTCTCAAAGCAAATTTATCAATCAAGTAGGTGGCTGTGGCAATTTGACGTTGCTGCATTAATGGATCTTTCAACAATTTAGTATAATCTTTTCTAATGGCATCGATATAATTCTTCAAGTTTCTGGCAGTTTCAAACTTTCTATAATCCGATAACCCTTTAATGGACGAGGTGGCAGCGAATTTAACGTACTTGAATTGATCAGCAATGTTCTCTCTCCACATAGCCAACCAAACAACCGTGTTATCATGCTTAACTTCACCCCACTTATGTCCTTCTGGAGGATCAGGAATTTTGGCTCCTTCACTTAAATTAAGAGTAATATCTTCTGGTAATACTCTTCTTTTAACCTTCCCTGTCTTGGGATGAGCACCTCTACCTCTAAATAATCCCGGAGGTTCCACTCTAAAATTACCAACTTGTTCTTTTCTACCGTTCAACAAACAAGTTTTGAAAGGTTCTTCCAATTTGTCCCTCTCTTCTTTCAACCTTTTCTTTTCATCTCTGGTCAAACTCTTCTTTTCTTCCCTTAATTTAGAGTAGTGTTGGAAGATCTTGGTGAAGTCTAGTTTTTCAAATTCTGTAATTGCTAAATTGGCACCACCACTATCGTTCAAAATGGTCAAAAAGTCATTGAAAAAATTCTTCTGGAAAACAGGATTCTTGGTATGATCACTGTCAATCATGGTTCCAAAAAAACCAGCAACCTCTTCTGCTTCTAAAGGTAAATCTACTGGTTTACCATCGTAATACAACTTAACATATGATGGCAATGGTTCATAAGGAGGAGGGAATATCACACCATTGTGATGTAAGCTATCCCATTTCTTCTCTCCATTACCAGCAGCATCATAGGATTCATCTTCCCACCATTTAAACTTATCATCGTCTTCTTCTGGCTCATTTTCACTTTTTGGTTCGGGAGTTTTGCTTACACCATTTACAGGCTTGCCATTTGGTTCCGGAATAGGTTCGGCTTTGGTTTCACTTTTGGATTTAGACTTCGATTCGGTACTAGACTTGGATTTTGAATCTTTCTTCTTGGATTTTTCCGATTTCTTTGACTTTTTGGCCTTCTTGGATTTTTCCTTCAGCTGTGACAGCTTCTTACGCTTCTTCCCGTTCGATTCCTCAGGCTCTGTTTTAATGCCATTGGTCAATTCTGCTAAAGGTTTATCTTCATCATCTGAGTCCTCTTCGTATTTAACAGTAGATTGGGGTCTAGAAGGTCTTGACCGCTTAGATAGGACAATTTCATCCTCAGAAGAACTCATTGTTGCAAAAAAAAGTTATACCACGTCAAGTAAACTAATACTTTCCAATGTATGGGACTTTAGATCAAAGAAAAAGGTGTACGTATATTTATATGATTAAATATCTTTGCCAACCACTTGTATACAGGTGTAAAAATTTTACAGTGTTAAGATGCACGGGTCGCGGTCGGTGGAACGCGATCGAACGGGGGAGGTACGGATGTTGAAGTACGGATGGATTTTCCTCCTGATCAGTTACCAAAAAAGGTACGGATGTGCGGTGCTGCATCTGAAGAACAAAAGCCAAGTAGGTTTATTTACCGAATGGTCAACCGACCCAATACAGACGTCAGCTCAGGTCATTCACCGTATCAGTAAGGATCTTATCTTTATGCTGAGTGTTATTATTGCCTAAACAAGATGATAATTAATGGCATTAAGATGGATAAAACAAGGATAAAGACCATCAACGTATAAAATAAAAACAGCATAGCAACAAAAAAAGTTCATTTGTAAATACCGATCCTTCAGTTAAGACCAAAATCACTAAAAATTATCGAAAAACATCCTTCACTACATACAATACCGATGAAATTCATAGTAAAGTTAATAATTGTCTTAACCCTAAACTAGTAACAAATATACAGAGCGGCTTCAGGTAATCAAAATATTTACTGGAAAATTTGAATCAAATTGCCAATTTAGGAAAGGTTATTTGGTTTAAAAAATGGCCCAAAAAGTATCTCGCGGTCACGTGAATAGGCTGCTCATTGCTTTTAGTTTGTTTATAATTTCCAATTAGGAATGTGATGAGTGGATCGAGAGATACCTGATATGTGTAGATTGCTAGACGAAACCAAAGGTAGACGTCGCCATACTGGTAACCATCACATTGGTTAAACTAATGAATGGATCAGAGAACGGCTCTAATCGACACTTTCTCCATCCACCATTAAGCGTAACCATCGGCAGTAAAAATCCTCGGAGTGAAAAAAATTAAGAGGAAAACCCATGCCTCAGCCTAATCAAGTAAAAAAAATATTGACTGTCACAATTCCTAATTGGGACAAGTTGTAAATATCGAATAAACTACCAACGATATTTGATTCAATATAAAGAAGAAGTATATTAATAAAACCACAAATCTGTTTAAATTATCCTTAAGGTCAATCTTATTCTTAACCAATTTTTCTAGAATATAACTAATCCAATCTACTTTCTTTTCTAATCGATTGCAAAATTGATTTAAAATTAAGGTATTGGTGAAGAACAAAAGGAATCGAAAAAAAAATCTTGTTCCCATCATGTCAACCGTTCGTCATGTTCAGCCTTTACAGCCATTGAATAATGGTCAACTTAATTCAAGAAATAACGTCACCCCAATCAAATCCATTAAACGTACCAACCAAAATTATGATGATGATTACAAACCTTCACCTCATGTCCAACACTTACAACAGCAACTTCCGGATCAACATCAAAAGGCTAAGAAGAAGAAGGAAAAGTTATCAGCATTATGTAAAACTCCTCCATCTATAGTTCGTACCAGAAACGGTAGAGATTACCGTCGTGGAACCTTTTTGGGTGAAGGTGGATTTGCTCGTTGTTTCCAAATGAAAGATTCAAATGGTCAAATATTTGCTGCCAAAACGGTAGCCAAGGCCTCCATTAAAAACGAAAAGACCAAAACTAAATTATTATCCGAAATCAAAATTCATAAATCCTTGAAGCATAAAAATATCGTTAATTTTATTGATTGCTTCGAAGATGATATTAATGTCTATATCTTATTGGAAATCTGTCCTAACCAATCTTTGATGGAATTATTAAAAACCAGAAAAAGAATTAGTGAACCCGAAGTCAGATTTTTCATGGTTCAAATCATTGGTGCTATCAAATACTTACATTCAAGAAGAGTTATTCACCGAGACTTGAAATTAGGTAATATTTTCTTCGATCCAGAAATGAATTTAAAGATTGGTGATTTCGGTTTAGCTTCCGTTTTACCATCCAATGATTCAAGAAAGTATACCATTTGCGGTACTCCAAATTATATTGCCCCAGAAGTTTTAGGAGGTAAAAACGTTGGCCATAGTTTTGAAGTAGATATTTGGGCCATCGGTATTATGATGTACGCTTTATTGATTGGAAAACCTCCATTTCAAGCCAAAGATGTTCAAGTTATTTATGAAAGAATCAAGAAAACTGAATATTCTTTCCCAATGGACAAACCAATTTCCGATTCTGCCAAAGTTTTAATCAAAGATTTATTAAGTTTAAATCCTCTCAATCGTCCAACCATTAATGAAATCTTAAATTATGATTGGTTCAAGGGCCCATTCCCTGACAAGACTCACGAAATCAGTTTAAATGAAACCCCAGAGCATATTTATAATATTTCAAAGGCTCAATCAGCCATTAATTTTACTAATTCAAAGACTAGTGCTGGAATCTATACTCCAAAGAATAAGAACCCAGTGGAAATCTTAAGATCTGATTTACATTCAGAGCAACCAAAAACCATGTTACCCCAATCTTTATCTCCTGGAGATACTAAGAGCAAGTATCAAGAAGTTGATGCTTCAATTCTGATGAAAAGTTCAAGAAAGGTTAATTTCAACAGTAATTATTCCAACTTAATTAAACAATTAAACAAATATTGTTTTGAGACCTATAATAACATGAAAAGATTGGAATTTTCTAAAAATAATCGTTTAGAAACTTCAGAATTACCAAGCTGTGATAATCCAATTTTAATTAGTAAGTGGGTGGATTATTCCAACAAATATGGATTCTCCTATCAATTAAATAATGATGACATCGGGGTTTTATTTAATGATGAGAATACCATATTAAAATTACATAACAATGATCGATTCCTTGAATTGATTTATCATGAAAATGAAGGTTGGAGTTGTCTTGAAAATTCAATTAGTCATCCTCCAAGTCAAATTAAACGACAATTAGAAATTGTTGATTTCTTCGCTAAGTACATGAATAGTAATCTATCAAAGGTTGGAGAAAACGAAGACAGAAAGGAAACTGTGTTCTTAAGACGTTATACCAGAACTTCTGATTTCATAATGTTTGAAATGACCAATGGTAATTTCCAATTCAATTTCAAAGATCATCATAAAATCTGTGTTTCCAAATCTGGTTTAGCAATTACTCATATTTCCCCTAACAGATTAATTCAAACTCATCCATTAATTTTAATCTTAAAGCAAGGTAATTTCCCTTCTAATGACGTGCCTAATTGTTTGGAGAAGATTTCCATAATTAAGGAAGCAATCAAAAGAAAGGCATTCGAATAATAAGTTAATGATTTTCTTTTCTGTAAAATAACAAATTCTTACGTTCACTTCTTCAAGGACTACTCCTTGTTTCATGATAAAAACATATCATTTCGTTCTGTTTTCCCCTTAAATAGTTAAACCAATAAATTATAGAATACCATTTGGTGTAGTGAGGTTTATTTTGCAACCAGAAGGTGAGCACGACACTTAGGAGCCATTAAGGGGAATTAAGTAAGAATATTTAGAGGATAGTACTCAGAGTAAAGTATTGAGAGGAAAATATTCAGATGGGAGAATTTAGGCAGAGCATTTAGATGAGTTTGCTATTATAGATTTTTGCTGTTTATTAAGAGGAAAGTTAAGCTTCTGTTCCATTTCGACATTACCATGAACACTGGTTACGAATGTAGAACACTATGTGAAGCCTTCATCGATTTTGAAGGCTATCATGGTGTCAATAAGCCATATTTTACGATATCTCCCGATTTATGAACTCTTTCAGGTTTATCTACTGTGGAAAGAACCTGGCTTATATAGTACACACATTATCTGGAATATACAATGAATATGGATGGAATATTGAAAGTCAAGAGCCAGATTCGATTTCGTTAGAAAGCTTTGGTTATTGCCTTAGAGAAGAACCTCTGTGACTTGGGTATACTACATTGGTTTGACCATTATTCTATATTAAATACATAGTATACACGAATTAAAATTCATCATCATTATTGTTCAACAAGGATTTAAGAGCCCATTCATCCTTGAATTTGGTTTTAATAATATCCAATTCACTAATCAACGAGGAACAAGCATTTCTTAAGGCTTCCTTTGGAGTATAGTCGTCTTCGGTTTGGATTCTTAAAATGAAGTTGGCAAACAATGGATGTTCGACCTTGTAAGCAGCAAAGATGACCTTGTCATCCTTTAAGAGCTGGGCTCTCAAGAGGTTGGCCAACGTGTGGTCTTCTCTTTCGAATTTGATCAATGCAGCATTAGGGACCTTGGTGTCAGGGGTTATTTTGATCCTAAAAGGTTAGTAACACATCAGGAGCAGTAAAACAGAAGAACATACTTATCAACGCCGTCGGGCAAGATGAACAACTCGAATCTATCTGGGGCGTTCATGATTGATTAGTGTCGATAATGGGTAGAATCGTTGATGAAAATTTGGCCTAAAAAAAGCAGTACACCCATACCCGGCGCGGACACGACCCAAACAGACAGTCATTAGACCCGTGCCCACGACTCCACCCGTACCGCAGCCCCACCCCGGTGCAGGCCCGTACCCATCGGCGATGAGTACCACCCGTGCCTTTGGTCGAGACCCCCGTTACCCGCCCTCCTGCACACTGCGCACCCCGGTTTGGCAATTTTACCAAAAAAACTGTGAGACCTTTTTGTATGTGATTTCAATAGCCTTACCGTTTCCGAAGTTGATAGCTCGAAGATTTAGTTTGGTTTTCAGCGGGTAGAAAGTGAAATATAATTCTTCTTCTTTATTTCTCCCTTTTTACCGTATCAATCTAATTCTAATCCTATCTTTTTTTTCTTCTCCTCCTCTTCTTGGTATCGCTGTGATTCATATACCCTGTTGATACTCCATCACTTTGCGTCTGTATTATATCGGTCACTTCCATTATGACCAACCAACAAGATATTTGGAACAACCAGCAACGTCCGCTAGGTCAACCGTTTAAGTATGTTACTTTGAACATAATGAGACATCCCGATACTAGTACGATCTCGACCAACTGTGAACCTCGTCCAACTACGTTATCGATGTGACGAGTTCAACTACTCATCCACCTGTTATCGGATTATTGAGTTCAGATTATTGAATTCTATTATCTATTGTTGAATTCTGCTATCGATATTGAATTCTGTTATCGATTATTGAGTTTTCACCTACATCCTGGCTCAACCAGGCAACTTGGTCTACTTTATCAGCCCTCTTCGTCTTATCGCCCCAATACTAACCTTCTAGTCGTCAACACCCTCCTGTGTTACCACCCCCCGCCACTTTGGAACAAGGTACGTTTCTTCCTCCTGCCTCCAAATCATTCTCTACTAACATCGCAGGCGGCCAATCGTTTTATCCGTTGCCCAGTCTTCCAAGTTTGGGAAATGGCGCCGGCCACCATCAAGTTGGCCACGGCTTCACCATTCCATCCATCAATCCTGCCAGTGAATCCATTCACGTAAGTACCCTGCCATCAATTACCGGGCCCAGTACTAACCCACAGTCCCATGATCAACCAAGACACAACCAAATTAGAAGACCTTCGAATGTGAATATTCAGTCGTCCCAGTTACCTCCTCCTTCCTCCATCGCCCCAACACCTACCTCTGCCAATGCAACTCTTGCTACTCCCTCTGTTGCTCCTGTTGCTCAACAACAGCAGCAACAGCAGCAACAGCCACCTGCTCAATCTGCTCCCGTGTCGCATGCTGCCGTGGGCCCTTCTCCACAACATCAACAGCAGCAACAGCAACAACAGCAGCAGCAACAACAGCAACAACAACAACAACAGCAGCAGCAGCAACAGCAGCAGCCTCCTACAGCCGTGGCTCCTCCTCCTCCTCAACCCCAGGGCATGCCCCAGGGAGTTCTTAATCGTTCTACTACTACTAACGTTTATCGTCCTCTTAACGTCAAAGATGCGTTGTCGTATTTGGACCAGGTTAAGGTTCAATTCTACAATCAGGCCGATGTCTACAATAACTTTTTGGACATCATGAAAGATTTCAAATCACAAAGGTATGTACTTCCAGTTTCAATTGTTTAGCGGTGAGGTCATTATTCCAATCACGGTCCAGAAAAAAAAACCACCTTCTCCCATATGGGTGAAAAATGGCAACAGAAAATGGCAACCAGAACGGGGAAGTGCTATCGCTGTCCCTCGTTCCACGTGAGAATCAGGTGACCTCCATCATGCGCCTAAACCCCGTGACAGTCACGTGCAACATATACTAACTTCACTAGCATTGATACTCCTGGAGTCATTGACAGGGTGTCGACTTTATTCAAGGGTCACCCCAACTTAATCCAGGGATTCAATACCTTCTTGCCTCCTGGTTACAGAATTGAATGTTCTTTGGATCCTTCTGATCCAAACCCAATTAGGGTCACTACTCCAACCGGTACAACCACCAGACCTAATCTTGCTTCTTCCTACTCTCAACGTTGGGGTAATAGTGCCGAGCCAATACTGGATGAAACTCCTCAGCCTCATCAATTACCTCAGTTTGGCCATGACAACCAGCAAGCTCAACACCAGCCTGCTCTTGGTCACGATCAAAACAACAATGGCAGTCAAATAGAATTTAACCACGCCATTTCTTACGTGAATAAGATTAAAACAAGATTTGCAAATCAACCAGATATCTATAAGCAGTTTTTGGAAATCTTGCAGACTTACCAACGTGAACAAAAGCCTATTGGTGAAGTTTATGATCAAGTGACGATATTATTTGCTAATTCTCCAGATTTGTTGGACGATTTTAAACAATTCTTGCCTGATACTAGCAATCAAGCTTATATTCAACAACAACAGCAGAATCAACAGGCTGAGCTCCAACAAGCCAATCAATTCCCTCAACCTCCAAGCCAAGATGGATACTATGCTAACGGTGGATCACAATTACCACCAGTTGGAAATTTCCAACCCCAATCAGCAAAATCAATCGATGGCCAAGTTCAATTCCAGAACCAGCAAAATTTCCAAATCCCACAGGCTGATCTCGATCAAAATGACCTTAGGAAAAAGAAGGGTTCAGTATCAGAAGAATATAATTATGATAATAATTATAATCAAGAAGCTCAATACTCCAGTTTGCGTGGATCTCAACCTAAGAAATTGGGTACTCCATCTATAAGCAAAAATGGCTCGGTTCCTCCAGTGACAAATCCAACATTAGTCCCTGGTATTCCAGAACCAGTGCCACCATCAGCTACTGTGAAGAGTTCGTCACTTTCGGAGGAAATTATCTTCTTTGATAAAGTCAAGAAGGCTATTGGTAATAAACAAACCTATAATGAATTCTTGAAAATGTTGAATTTGTTCTCTTTGGATATTATTGATAAAGCTACTTTAGTGGAAAGAGTTGAATCTTTTATCGGTGATGGTCACCCTGAATTAATCAATTGGTTTAAAATCTTCGTTGGATATGAAGATAAACCTCAAAGCATTGAGAACATCACCTTCAGAAAACATCAATTGGAATTATCCTTGTGTAAATCTTATGGTCCTTCTTACAGACAGTTACCAAAGGCTGAAACTTACATGCCTTGTTCTGGTAGAGACGAAATGTGTTGGGAAGTTCTTAATGATGAATGGGTCGGCCATCCAACCTGGGCTTCGGAAGATTCTGGATTTATTGCTCATCGTAAGAATCAATATGAAGAAATCTTATTCAAAATTGAAGAAGAAAGATTGGATTTCGATTATCATATGGAAGCTAATTTGAAAACTATTCAAACTTTAGAAACCATTGCTAATAGAATTGCCAATATGACTCCTGAACAAAAGGCCAATTTCAAATTACCTCAAGGTTTAGGTCATAATTCTACTACAATCTATAAGAAAGTTATTCGTAAGATCTATGACAAAGATAGAGGTTTTGAAGTTATTGATGCATTACATGAAAATCCTGCTGTGGCTGTTCCTGTGGTATTGAAGAGATTAAAGCAAAAGGATGAAGAATGGAAGAGATCTCAAAGAGAATGGAATAAGGTGTGGAGGGAAATGGAACAAAAAGTGTTCTATAAATCCTTGGATCACTTAGGTTTAACTTTTAAACAGGCTGACAAGAAATCACTTACCGCCAAACAACTTGTTAGTGAAATCAGCACTGTGAAAGTTGAACAACAAAATAAGCGTTTACATCCTTTAACCCCTAAGCCTCAAGAACAATTGAGTTACAAATTTACTGATTTTGATGTTTTATATGACATTTTGAGATTAGCTGAAGTTTTCATCTTCCGTTCTTCCAACTACTCTGCTAACGATAGAGAAAAGCTTAGTGCATTCTTCAAATATTTTGTCTCCTTGTTCTTTAACATACCGAGTGATGAAGTTGAAAAGGCATTAGCTTCTAGAAGCAAGAAAGACGCTTCCACCAATGAGAAGGCCATTGAAGAAACATCTGCCAATGGTACCGACGCCCCAGTGGAAAACGGATCGTCAGAAGAACATCATCCATCCAAGAAACGTCAACGTGAACATGATTTGTTACGTGATGTTTTGAAGAAGCAATCCAAGTCAAGAAAGGATGAAAGAGCAGAATCACCTCAAGCTTCAAGTGAATCAGAAGATCAAGATTTAATTGATGAGGTTGAAAAGTCAAGTGAATTATGGATTAAAACTTCTAATTCAAACTTCACTTTAAAATCCGAAGTTGCTAAAGATGAAAAACGTGACAAATACAACTTGTTTTGTAACACTACCATATACGTATTCTTCCGTCATTTAAGAACCTTATATGAAAGATTAGAGGAAATCAAAGGCATGAATGAAGACGTTGGAAAAGAAATAAGACAACGTAAAGTTCCTCAATTTGCCAAAGATTTGAATTTATTATCTCACCAACTTGAAGATATGGGAATTCAGTTCGTTGGTAACAAGAGCTGCTACCAGCAACTTTTAGATCTCTCTGAAAAATTGATGGAAGGAGACGTTGAGCATCAATGGTTCGAAGAATCTTTACGTCAAGCCTATAAAAATAAGGCTTATAAGATTTACACAGTGGATAAAGTAGTCCAGGCTTTAGTGAAACATATGCATTCTATGATCACTGATTCTAAGACTTCAGATATGATTGTCTTATACGAAACTGATAGAACCAACCCAACTTCTACAGCTAAGGATCAAATCTTATACAGAATGCAAGTCAGATCATTGATGTCAAATGATGAAAATATGTTCAAGATCACTTATAACAATGCAGAAACATCTGTCAACATTCAATTCGTCAGCTTGGATGATTTGACTATCAATGATCATGAAAATGCCGAAGAAAGATATAGTTATTACGTTACAAGTTACGTCATGTCCCATCCAACTGAAGGGGTTTCTGCTTCTAAGATTAACATGCCTTTCTCCAAGACTTTCATTGAATCAGTTGATGAAGATTCTTGCGAGGGCCGTTTCTCCACTGGATTGAAAGTTTCTATTTGTGAAAATTCCTACCGCTTGTTCTTTGAAAAGGATTCTCACGATGAATTTACTTCTAACAATGTTTACACGAAGCAACGTGAAGATCCAAAAACAAGAGAAGAAAAGGTTGACCACCTCAACAAATTAATTAATAGTGACGAGTTTGGCTGGAAACTGGGACTTGAAGAAGGTCAAAGTCCAGAGAAACTCGATGAAAAGATCAATCTTTTGTTTAATGAAGGTGCCCAAAGTTTCAAGAGCTTTCAACAGACTGTTGAAGACGTTGAAATGAAGGACGCAAACAACACTATCGAAGACAAAAAGGAAGAGCCTCAACCCGAGCCAAAAGCAGCCGAGGTTAAGGAGGAAAAGGAAGAAGAAAAAGCTGATGCTTCGA
Source organism: Isabelozyma gotoi (assembly GCA_003708205.2). NCBI lineage: Eukaryota > Fungi > Ascomycota > Pichiomycetes > Serinales > Metschnikowiaceae > Isabelozyma > Isabelozyma gotoi. Next base: position 371,923 of record PPNP02000004.1, on the reverse strand, counting down.
CTTCCAAGAAGAATCCTGATGCAACCATTGATGCTGATACCACTGTGGCTCAAGAAGTCAACGATACTACCATCCAACAAGATGGTAATGATACTACCGCTGATGATACTACTGTTAACCAAGAAGACACAATCGTAGGTGATGGCCATAACCAAGATCCATCCAATGAACCTGCTACCGAGTCTAAACAAAATTAGATTTTTTCCGTTGTATATCTATTCCCCCCTCTAATTATGTTGTATAGTTGAAAGATAAAGACTCTTTTATCTTTCATATTTATTTCTACTTTTATAACTGCAGTCTGGCAGTTTGACGTCCAAAATTAAAATTCAGTTTGTTATTGTTACACAATCTACAGTATACTTAATGTAATTCAAGTACACAACCATGCTTGCCGAATTAGGTTGCTAACGTCTGGCGAATTTACCTTCAGCAGCAGCACGGGCCAATCTTTCAGTAGCAATACTATGAGCCAATCTTTCTCTTTGTTCCAATCTCCTAGCAACATAACTCTTTTGATCTTTAATCAATAGAAGTCTCAATATGACATCTTCTGCAAGTGTTTGAGCAGCAATTGGATCAGATCTAGCCTCTTCAGCACGCTTAACAGCATCAGCACGGGATTTGGCAGTAGCATTAGCCAGAATAGTTTTGTTTCTTACTAAGGTTCCAGCTCTGCTTCTTGTCCGCTTAGGTGAATCAGTAGGTTCATGAGTGTCAAAGTTGTTTCTATCACGTAAAGTCTTGATGAAAGCAGGAGATAATCTCTCTACCTCAGACTCCAAAAATTCGATGTCTCTGTCATAGTACACCGGAAGAAGTAGAAGTGCTTGATATTGTTCGTTTTTCAAGTCTCTTACTGGGGGCCCATTACCATCATTATGGAAGAAATCAAAGCAGAGGAAATTCAACCACGAGAATACCGTTTCAAGTTCATTATTCGTTAAAGACTTCCCAAATCCACTTATACCTATGGAATGCGAAACGTTAGCCATTGCTGAAGTTACTGCTGATTGCCAACCGGCGGCTGAACCATTGTTATTGTTGGATTTGAGTTTAGAGCCAATATTAGACAAATGAAACGTCTTTGCACTTGCTAATCTAGGAAGTAACAATTCATCAGCACTGGAAACAACCACTATCCAAGCAGCCAACATTACTTTCAAGAGCAAATCTTTGGTAAGATATTCTGCCAAAACCTGTAAATTCATGTTTAAATAATTGTATAATGGCATCATAGCATCATCCATTTGGTCTTGGGTAGGTTTCAAAAGTCCATTACCTCCGCAGACTGAACGTAAGTTACTTCTTGAAAAACAATAATGAATGAACCGTGAAAACTTTTCCACAATTAACTTGATAATTCTCTCTTGTGATCTCTTTAAACTTCTATGAGCTCTACCAAGAACAAATATAGCATCCTCTCTTTCACTTTCAACTGCCACTTCAACCAAAACTCTACCCTGAGAGTCTAAATCGAGATATATTTCCTGAGGAATACCATCATGCTTGAATCTCAGAGGATCCAATTGTAACAATGATCTACCACATATTGAGTGAGTACCAATTCTTTCGTCCCATACTGTGACAGATACAGTAAGAGTAGAATTAGCAGGAAGAGTGACTTCAAACTCTTCATCCCAATCAGGATTATTGGTGTTATTAATAGTTCTTGTCTTACCAATGGTTTTTCTGGCCAATGTATCGATAAGAGTAATATATGGATGCATATTAGATGGGTTGGAGCTAGAATTTGCTGATTTCAAATTTTCAGCCTTAATTAACCGCAATGAAAAGATATGACTGGTGTACTTTCTTTGGGAAGCAGGATCGTGACGGTTCACTGTGTTTGAGATCATCTCTGGATCCAACAATTCTTCTAATTTAGAAAGTTGTTGCATCATGGCAGCAATATTGTTCAAAGCAATACATGTTTCGGGCTTGAAATTGTATGGTTCTTCAATTTCAATTTTACTTCCATTCTGAATGTTAGAAACAACATTTTTAACTTCATTAAACCAGTAAGCACTTCCTTTACTTTCAACGTTGGGATTGGCGGCTTGAGCAAGACGTTTCTGTTCTTCCTCATCCAAGTCTTTCAATATTCTTTCACTGATGCGAGAAGAATAGGTTAATACTCCATCAGATATACTTTTTAAAATAGAGGTATAGATTTTAGCTACCTGAAACTCGTTTTCCCAATTTAAATTTCCCAAAATCTTTAAATACTCTTTAATAAGAGTGAAAATATCTAAAACTGAAGAACTAAACTTTTTTGTATCATCTTCGATATCAATTGGTTCAAAAGTATCCTGTTCTATAGCTTGATTTATAATGCCTTGAATTTTTTCCCCACTTTCAGCTACCCATGCATTTAAGAATGGGAAGAAGAACTTTTCCAAATCAAATTTGAATGGAGAATCTTTGGGTGAAACTTGTTTGAATAAAAATCTAATTTCGGATAATGACTTATATGCTTCTAATGCATCTCCATAAGGTAAGAACTCTCCTCGGTTCTTGGTATAAGCATCAATGTGCTTAAGGATATTCTTGGAGTCAAGGGCAAACATACCAGTAAGTACAGCAGCCACGGTTCTACTAACATTTAAGAAACCAAGCAACGGCAGCTTGTACCTTTTTTGTAGCATTTTAATGTCACTGACTATACTATCAGATATGTCAAATATGTGGATGATACTAAGAGTATCATCACGGGGTAAATTCGACAAGAGTTCAGCATATCTGAGTTCCGAAAACCGAAGCAATGCCTTAGAAAGCTTCTTTTCCCATTTTTTGGGTAATCCTGTGTCTTTCACACCTTCAAATAATGAGTCTGATTCCAAATAATCTCCTAGGAACATAAGATATGGACCAAACTTAGGTTTTACGGTCTTGTTGAATATCATCGATAGACTCTCTTTGATACCAAAAAATGTTTCGTTATATGATAATGACAAGTTTTTCGTCCATTCTTCTTGGTCAGATAGTGACCACATGGCCTTATCTTCCCAGTCCATCTTCCCAAAGTCCTCGACAATACGTTTGCAGATGTGGAACATGTTTTGGGACAATTCCAAGTTGATGGGAGCCACATCCTTCATATCACCATAGAGGGAATCCTTCAAAATGTCCGTAAGATGACAGGCTGTATAGATAGCTACAGCTCTGGTTGGGAAGTCAATTCTCCAAAACCGAGCACAGGTGGAGAGTAATGTTGTTGCCTGTTTACCTAGCATAGGTTTATCGTCAGTGGAGGCCTGGGAGTTAATATCGACCTGATTCAACAAACATAACTTGATCAAGTTGACGTAATACACTTTTGTGAGGGATGAAGGAGGTAATATGTAGAAATCTTCACCAGATGGAAGAGGAGGTGCCTCAATGAGTTTCATGGCCGCAGGAATGGGGTATTTCGATAAGATAGCTTGACACAGAGAGTTTTCTCGTTGTTTCCATTGCTGGTAAGCTTCGTTGGAGGCAAAGCTTTTGGCAGTGAACTTGCCCAAATCTTTGCCCAAGTAGAAAGACACCTGCTGGATATCTTTATGCAATGTTTTTTCCTGAGCCAAGTCCTTAAATTTGAATACATCTTGTTGCAATTTAATCTGGTCTACGGAGAACAATTGCTGAATCAATTCTATCATGGGTTTCTCCATGTCGGTCACTCTGAATGTTGGTTTGAGATACGTAGCGTTATCTGGCACAGGAGATGGTCCATTGACCTGTTTTACCGAGGGCTTTAGCGATTCTTTATGTTCTCTAAGCTTAGCAATGATGGCATCACTATTCTTATCCTTTTGGATTAATGAAATCAATATTTGTACGAATATCTCTGCTTGTTTGAACACCATGTTCAGGATTTCATCGTGGGGAATCGTGCCAAGTTTCACCACTTCTTTGTTGGCAGAAGAAACGAATTTCATCACCAAATACTCGGGTTTATTGATTCGAGAGATCTCGGCCTTCACTGCCGGATCCAAGAGCTCACTGTATAATCGTAATAGCGATCTTCGGGTCATTTCATCATATTCTCGACCCATTTTCTTCATAGCAACCAAGTTGAGCCGGGTTTCGAGGTTGGGGAGGAGGTAAGAGGGAAGCTTAACGTCGCTGTCGCCGAAGCTTCTGGAGTTTCTGGAGTGCCGGTTGCTAGTGCCAGGTTCGGGGGCCAATGTCTGCTTGATGGGGGTCCGGAATCGGGCTTCATTGATGTATTCTAGTAGGATAATCTTCAATACGGCGTGATAAATGGAGGAGATCTCCACATTATCGTACTGATTGGAGTCGTCGATCAACATGGTGGACGCCAAACTCTGGCTCCGTCCAATATCAGTCGGAGCCTTTCTAGACATGAGTCTAGAAGCCGTGGTCGATGACATTCATGTAGTTAACTGAGAGGAGGAGTGGTTAAAGAAGTGCAATGGTTACTTGAGTTTTCGGGTGGTGCCCGATTTGGAAAAAACAAACATTCTACTGCGATGGGAATTAGAGTATATTACACACGATTATAATACATAGAGAGGGGGAGAAGTTGGGGAGATGGTGGTAGGTAGATGAAGGGACAGGGAGAGGGAGAGGGAGAGGGATGGTTGGGGATGGTTGGGGACAAGGAAAGAGAGGATGTAATGGGGTAGTTGATGGGCCGAGAATGGGGCTTTTGGTGGACCGAGCTGGGGCCAGGCGGGGCGCGAATTGGGCAGAGCGGGCCCAGGAATGCGAACGGCGCATGGCGGGGGCGAAACAAGGAAACAAGGGTCCAGCGCGCGCACTCTGTCCACACTCTGGCGCGCTCTGTCCACGCCCGTCCACATTCTGCCCGCCCTCTGCCCGCCCTCTGCCCAGCTCTGCCCAGCTCTGCCGCGCTCCGACCAGGCTCTGACCGATTCCGATCTCTGCTATTCCTTCCCATTTTCCACCACTTTCGCCGCCTTCCATTGTTGCCTTCCTAATTGTCGTCATTGGGCCAGTCATAGTCCGAAAGGTCGTCGGCGTCCGATACCACATCATTAGACTCGGGCTTTACAGGGGGCTTTTTGCCCGCCCCCTTCCCATCCCTCATCTCGTCTTTCTTGTAGAGATGAGAGCTTATCAACTTGTTCATTTCAAAAATGCCTACGTTCTCTATTCTGGTTAGTAAAAAAAGCCCATGGGCAGACTGCGGATGCGAAACATACTCTTTTTAAACACCTTGTAAAGCTTGTCGTCACAGATGATTTGTCTTCCGTCCTGAGGGTTCTGGAGATTGTTATCTTTGATATAGGCCCATATCTGCTTGACCAATTGCGGCCGCGAAAGCGTATCCACTCCCACCAAGTTCTGTACTTCGGACGATAGGTACATTTCTTGATTAAATGGGTTATTGGTGGTGGGTTTGCGCTTCTTCTTCTCTTCCTTCTGGATCTTCTTCCGGGGAGGCTTCTTGTTACCTCCTCGTGTCACAGGACCCTTGAGATTCGACTTCAGTAGCCGGGCCGCCATCAATGCATCCTGGCGTTCGATTTCCTCTTTAGATAACTCCGGCTCCACCTTATTCTTACGCTTGTCTATCATGTCATAGTATCTCTCCAATATTATCTCATTTATATCTTGCTACTCTCGTTAGTATTGCTGGCCACAATTCAACCCAAACTAAACATACCTTATGAGGATTAAGGTTAATTCCAAACAATTCCTGAAGGGCATTCCTTATCTTCTTTACCGTGATCTTCTCCAAATCAGCAACACTCAAAATTGCCTATAATTTTGTTAGTATCATTACTTCCGAGAATGCTGTCGACGCCTACGTACATCAATGGTAGGAAGATACTGCTGGGGCTTATATTCTTCGGTCATCTCATTGGCTGTTTATGGGAACAATGTGACAAGAACGATAGAGATTCTGCTCGGTTTTCGGCCTGGTATAGAAAAGAGAATGTGCCTGGTGTACGGACTTCCACCCAATTCCGGAGTGGACTCGGAGAGGAGGGGAACCACCACCAGGAATACGACAAAGGAACGGGCAATGCGACACGGCGGTAGCTACGGTAGGTAGAACCCTGGAAACCAGCAGTGAAGCTTGGACCGGGTCTAGGGTGTACGGGTCTAGAGTGGAGAGGTGTACGGGTGTGCGAGTGATCAAACAGAATTAGATATGGCTTCAGAAGCCAGATACGGTCAAAATCCTAGATACGGTCAAACAGATACGGGTTGACTTCTGAAACTAATCCATATTATCAACTTGCTCCGCTGATTGGCTCAACCTCTCAACACACGTTGTTCATTATTTTGTCTACACTGTTTTCTCAGTCATTTATTCAATAGTATACATTATGCCAGGTTCTTAAGGTTACGTTTATGCTGCATTTCATTCTTCTTCACCAATCTCTTTCTTTCGGCTCTGTTCAACGTTCTGGGGTCAATCAACTCATCAGCAGTGTTTTTCACTTTATCATCAACTTCAACCAACCATTGGTTGTCCAATTGTTTGTTCTTTCCCTTGTATCCCCACTTAGGCACCCATTCTCCACTGGCTTCATCGTAAACCATCTTTCCATCCTTGGCCTTGGCCTTGATACCTTTTCTAGCAGCAAACTGTTCCCATTTGGTAGGAGCTTTGGCTTTAGGAATGGCCTTCTCACGAGGAAGTATGGTGGTGGGTTCAGGTAACTGGATTAAGGTGATGGACGAGGACTGGCCGTTGGCACTGTTGCTATCGGTAGTGGATTTGACAGGCAAAGACAACACTTGGTTAATCAATAATTGCACATTATCTCTGGTGACCGAGGCAAGATATTGTTCTCTCTGGGCTGGATCTTTAAGTTTGGTATTGTCCAACGGGTTGGGGTCAAAGGTAGTAAGATTACCCAAGTCAAATGTGTTGGGGATGGGCTTGTCCACAGTTACGGGCTTGTATTCGTCTGACATCCTGTTGGGGTGGGAGTTAAGTTAAGTCTTCTGACAGTTGGGATCTTTAAATTTAGCGATGAGCTGAAAAAAAAGTCGTTCGCGCACCGCTGCCAGATGAGGTCCTGGGCCGAGCTGGTCGGCAGACAGAAAAGGTCGCGCTGGACCCGTGTGGCCCCAGGAAAAAAGAACTAATGGGCCCGCAAGCAGGGGAATGTGGGCACAGATGGGCTTACAGCCTAGAGCTCTGCACAGCACTTCGCCAGATCCACACCGATACCAACACCATCGACGTAATGGCCGTTCCTGCCATCACCAAGTGCTTAATGTTCTCGATATCAGTAGGCTCGGGCTCCTTTTCTAGGCCTGGGGTTGCTGAGCTGGGCACTTTTGCAGCATCCACCAACTGGATGAAAAGTTCGTGAAGCGAGGTAGTCCAGGCCGAAGAAATGTGCAACGGCGAGCTAAGAAAGAGGTCTCGGGTATAGTTTTCGGGCTGGACATCGGATCGTTGTTGTTGCTTATCCAAATCAGCCTTCAATGCCACGAAGACCGATGGTATCTCGTCCAACATGTAAGCGTACTTGTCTCGGAGTTCTACCAAGTACTGGAAAGACTCTGGATCAGACGAATCGTAGGTGTAACAGATGACATCACACTGATCTAGCCGTCTTTTGTTCTCTATTATCGCCAGTTCCAGCTCTCCAAGCTCTTCAAGGATCAAATAACACTGTTTTCCCCCACGAAGTTCGATATCTTTGGCACAGATTCGTGATTTGATGGTAGGAGAGTACACTTCGCTGTACGTGCCTCGAAGAAACAGCTCCAAAAGAGAAGTTTTACCAGATTTGGGGGCCCCAAGCAAAAAGCAGTTGAAAACGTTTCTATCGTTGACGTTGGCTCGGTAGAATTTACCCTGTTTCTGACGTCTTTTACGAGGCTTTGTCACTTTCAAGGCCTTGACGGAACTGAGTTCATCGAATCCAAGGTAGGCCAAATACTCAAGCGTAGTTCTATGGTCCAAGAACGTGGTCAAATTCCACTGGGCTAGCCATCCTTGAAGCGAAACATATCCCTCCTCATTACACACAATCGAGGATGGAAATTGACTTTCTTTCCAGAGTTTTGGGATTCCTGGGGTAGGAATAAATAAGTTATGGAGTTCTTCTTCGCTGAGACCTCCATCATTATCCTTATCGAACTTCAAGAACAAATCAACGAAGAACTTGTATCCTGTAGGACTCAATTCCACGCTCGAATTGGGGTTGACGTCGAATTTCGGGAACAAGAACTTATCGTTCAAAGATAGTGAGTTGGTGTAGTGGAAGTAGCGTAGAATACCCCAAATAGTTTCGTGACGTCCCGTTTCAGCGTATATCTTGTTTAATATGATGAACGCATCCTCTGATATACCTCGTTTCATACCATTGGAGTCTACGTCAGGGTATATGATCATCTTTACTGCCTCCTCGATGGCCTCGAACTCTTCTAGGTCAGTGCCGTTGCCAAAGCACTTCTCGTGGAGATTGGAGAACTCCTTGAAGTTAAGGTATCCGTCCTGATCGGTATCACAGAGGAAGAACACTCTTTTAAGTGCCAATACGGCTGCTGGCTTAAGTTTTGATTCCTTCGAGTCAAATAACGGAGAGATTGGGTGGGTTACTGCTCTCTGACAGAGATAGAACACTTCCACAATGTTCTGGTTCAATTGCGAGCTACATCTAACACAAGCTTCGATTTCCTTGAACTCGTTGATCAACGGAACAAACTCATCTGTGTTTCGGCTCTTTATGCTACCAGAGTCTTTCTGAATTAGGTCTGACTTGTTGGCACAGATTATAATGGGGAGATTGACACCCATGGAACGGAAATACGGCATCCAATGCAAACTAATACGTTCGTAGGTGTAATGGTCTGAGTATACTAGCAACAACACATCAGCTCTTTTCAACTCCTTTTGTAGTGTAACCAGATCCGAAGCGATGGTATCCACAATCACCACGGTATTAGGGATGTATTCCAGCACGGGACCAGCCTTTTTCAGCCCGATTGGCGACTTTCCGGCGGTGGTGGCGGCGTAGGCATCGAAACTGTCAGTGTAGTCGTCCCTCGAAATCGTAATGGCCGGCATCACACGAGGAAGATGGGTCGAGAACTTTTCTTTGACAAGCGACGTGATGAGAGACGACTTCCCTACGGAGTCGTCACCACAAACAACGATTCTCATCGAGTCCTGAGACATAATGGTGGAGAAGAGAGAAAGAGGACTGGAGGTTTGGGGCCAAACCGTCGCAGAAAAACGATAGTGGGTCCAAACAGTACCAGAAAAACGACAATGGGCCCAAATTGTCGCAGAAAAAATGGTAGTGGGGCCAAATTTTCGGTCCAGTTCCCGGTCCAGGTCCGTAGGCCCAATTTGTTCGCACCATCGGCCCCGCCCAGCCAATGTCCTCCGAAACAGTTTTTCTGATGACTGGATAACTATTATTCATCTTCATAACCCCAGCTATTAGCACACCACACACATGCTTCGTTCAGTCTTTGGGTCCATGAGAAGCACTTCGGTCGCTGGGAAAAGTATGGTTGGCGCCAGACCGGTGGGGTCCTTTGTTTCCAGAAGGTGGATGTCTGCTGAACCGCCAATGGATGATTACGAAAAGAAGATTTTCGACATTTTGCACCAGCATTTTGAACCCAAAAACCTCCAGGTCAAAGATGTTTCTGGTGGTTGTGGGTCTATGTTTGCTATTTTGGTAGAAAGCGAAAAATTCAAGGGGATTCCAATGATTAAACAACACCGTTTGGTTAATGAGGTGTTGAAGGATGAGATTGCTAAATGGCACGGAATCCAGTTAAGAACCAAGTCGGCATAAGACAAAGCAGACAGTGCTTTCCTTGTATATACATTATTTATTAATCAACATTTAGACTAGCAAGTGTAGAGATGAAGAAAGCTCAAATGTGAGAATGACAAATTGATACGAACGTAACAAAGAAAGTCCGAGAAGTGAACTGGGCCTTCGAGAAGTCAAATAGGCCTTCGACAAGAGAAGGGAAGTATAACCAGAAAGAGACCGGACTCCTACAACTCTACTCTACGTAGCTTCTAATAAGTGATCTATTTAATAAATTATCAAAACTACTCAACCACGAGCTCTTCCTTTTCTTCAATAATCTCTTCCTTGATTTCTTCGATGATCTGGGCCTCAACGTCATTTTCGTCCTTGGATTGGTTGGCATATTGGGCTCTGTAAGCTCTCCATTCTTCCAATAATCTACGACGGTTCAAAACAGCTTCTCTAGTAGCAGCATCGGCTTCCATGGCATCAGCTTCATCGAATTGTGCACTGTATTCACGCAAGTTCTTCTTGACCTTCTTGATATCATCTGGTCCAAGTAATGATTGCGGTCTTGGTCTCCAAATAAGTTCACGGAAGTGATCCACAGATTCGTCTCTCAACATGTTACCGGTAAACTCGTACAATCTGTAACCATTTTCAATGCTATGGGCCCAAGATGAAGACCAGGCACCCACAAATCTTCCGGATGGGTCCCAGGAAATGTTGGTCATACCACCGAATTTCTCGGTCTTCATTAACTTAACGGTTTCCTTATTCTTCTTGCTGGTAGCCTTATCGTCTTCATATAAGGTGTCATAGAACTCGATTTCTCCACTGGTTTTGGAAATGGTGGCCACAACCACAAATCTTCCCTTTGGAGACCAGATAACGGTGTTAGAATGTTTGTCCTTGACAGCCTTGACGACCTTGTATTTGAAGCTACCCTTGTTTTTGGCTGGAGCTTCAGGAGCATAGAATGAGATGGTGTTTCTTGGAATAGCAGGATTGTTATCTCCGTTATCCAATCTGGAGATGGTGATGAATCTTTCTGAATTAGGTTCCCAAGCAAAGTTGATAACCACGTCTTTCAATTCCAATTTTTCCACAGGAATGTCTCTTTCAGTAAGCTTGAAGAATTCCAAGTTAGAGAAGAAAGTCTTACGAGATTTGGTGTGACGATCAACTTTAACACATAAGAATTTACCGTCATCTTGCCAGTGCATCTTACAATCACTGACTTGGAACAAGTTAATGGTTCTGATGACATTTCTGGAAGGAATTTGCATCAAAGCAACTCTAGCAGTCTGGTTAGGATTTTCTGGAGTCCAGTACGACAAAACATGATCTCCTCCTAAATTCTTGGAGTTGTCAAGATGAACGGCAGCAGGAGCCCATTCGAAATCAACAATGTCGTCGATTTTAACTAATTTCTTATCCAACAATTGGAAAGAAGAAGTTTCGTAGATGGCTAAAGCACCAGGACCTTGACGAGCACAGTATTTATCGTCGAAAGACCATTTAACCAAAGGCCATGGCATGTCTTTTTGACCTTCCAAGTGTGGTGGTAAGGCGAAAGTTCTTGCTGGCTCACCGGTTTCCAAGTTCCAGATAACCAATTTATGGCCTTCACTTTCTGGACCGAATGGGAAAGAAGCTTGTTGGGCTGGGTCTTCTGGATAGGTGATTGGCAATGGAGAAAGAGTCACCATGTACTTTTCGTTAGGAGAGAAGTCGATCAAACGCACTTGGTTGTGAATGAATTTGCTGATACTCTGGAAATCAGAACCTCCCCAGGATTGAATACCTTGAGGATGAATAGAGAATAAGTAAGTACCCTTTGGAGAAAACTTAGCATATTTGGAAGTGAAACCCTTTCTTGGTTCGAAAACTGGTTCTGGTTCGTTCTTCTTCTTGTTCCAGTAAACTCCTACGGTTTCAGAGAAGTGTAAAGCAAGTTGATCACGTCCTTGAGGATCCTGTAACCAGGATTTCAAGTAACCATGATCATTGAATGGAGGAATCTGTGGTTCTTCAAATTCTTCCTTGACATTACCTTGGGCACCGTATTTTTCAATGTCAGACAATTTGTTGACCAAAAGTCTATGTTTTTGATCCAACATTCTACCATTTAATTGCTTCACAGCAGCATCAGCTTCTTCACGAGTTTCGTATTGTACGAACAAAAAACCCTTGGTTTTACCGGCTTCAATAGGCATGTATACTCCTTCGTCACCTTCGACAACATTACCAACAGTCTTGAACAATTTCATCAACACAGCGGTCAATTTTTCTGCCTTAGATTCAGGTGCAACTGGAGCACCATCAACGACAACATAGTTATCCAATCCAAAATGGGGATTGACGGCGTATTTGGCCTCTAAGTCAGAGAAGTCAATATCATCGAGGTTGAGTTCTTCCTCAAAATCCTCAGAATAGTCTTGCTTGCTCATGGTGATGATTACGGGACTAAAAAGCGTATGAGGTCTGTATTTTGATAGTGATTTCGCTGAAAAATTTTTAGTGAAGAGAAAAATTTATGGTGTTAGTGCGTGCACCATTATCAACAGATGGAGTCAAAGAAACACCATAATACAACGATGGGATCTAAAGCTGATTTTGATGAGAAAAGCGTATGGAAAGGACGTGTGTGGGCATAGTAACGGAAATACAGCTAAAAATATGGGAAAAGGTACAAGTATTACTTCTGGCAAATGACTGCAAAATGTGGAATTAGTATCTATTTAGAACCTTATTTAACACCCTATTTACGAGAGTACTGGCCATTTTACCAGCATTCTACTCTGTGAGCTTCCTGAGGCGGTGGTTTTCCTCCTCCAATTCCTTTAACCGACGCTGTGCCTGTTTTCCCTCATAGATTCTGGCTTCTCTCTCTGCCTTCCACCGGTTGGTAAGCTCATCAATTCTCATTTTGGACCGTGGTGAACTCACTGTGTTGTTGATGGTACTGGCTTCACTATCATATGGATCTGCGTGCTTGCCGTTATCCATTTCAAACGAGTCTAACTGTTTGGATAGTCCATCGACAGTATTGTTTAGTTCATCGATGCGATGATGAAGCTTATTTATGTACTCAGTATTCTTCATGTGAGTATCATTCTCCTTGAGAAGTAGTTTAACATGGTCATTCACAATAATATCCACAGCCCGTGTGAAATAGTTGAAAATGGACTTATGATAATCTCTGGTATTACTCGAATCAGATGTCATATCTGTAGACAAGCTACGCATAAGGGCTTCAATCTTTCTGGTGGGTTCTTTAAGAGAAGAATCGTCAGCAATCTTGTTGAATGACTTGAGAAGCTTTTCAAACTTCTGAACATCAAATTGCAACAACTCTTCAAATTGATACTCAGCAATATTGGCTTTTTTAAGCAAGCTCTCCTCTGATCCATTATCACGAGGAAGCTCACCACTGACAGTTAGGGAAGTGACTTTGTCAGCAAGACTCTGTATAGTCGCCTGCAAGTTAGTCTTGTCACTAGTCAACGAATCAATTTTATACGTGAGTCTTATTTTCTCAGCTTTAAGAATTCGTTCTTTCTCGATGGAAAGGTCAAGTTCCTGTCGAAGCTTATCCAAAACATGTTCATCAGCCTTGTATTGGGACACCTGGCTTTGTTTATTTTGAAGTTGTTGTGTGAGAGAGGAAATGGTTCTTGAGGAATCTTCTCGGGCCTTATTATACTTCTCCGTCAATTCATTAAAATCATTTTGAAGAGAGTTAAATTCCTTGTGCAATAAATATACCTCTTCATGATTATCATTGCTTCTGTCCATGATTTGGGTAGAGGACGTAATTTGGCCAAGTTTGCTTTCATCGTTGATAGACTCCCGTCTGGATTGTTCACGAAAATCATTCACTTCTTTCTGTAGACGGTCAATTATTTTCTGATATTCCAGGAACTTGGAGTCAACTACCTGGTTAAACTTAGCTAGTCTTTCATTTTCTGCCCTCAATTTATGTATTTCGTCTTGGTTATTATCAGTGAGTTTCTGCTGTTCTATTAATTGACAGAGCAGATTAAACTTCGAATACATAATAGCATAGTTTTTCTTTATGGTATTGGATTCTTCAATTTCTCTCCTCAAATCGTCTTCGATTTTGGCCATCTCATTCTTGCTACCAGTAAACTCGGTTTGCAATCTACTAACAAGTTGCATTAAGTCTTTAATGACAGCAGCGTGCTTCTCGGACTTGGGCAGTCCTTGGTTCTGAATTCTTTCGTTTAATTCAATGCTGATAACATGAAGCTTAAAGTCAAGTGGTTTGGAGGGCTCGTTGGGCAAGAATTCATTATCCAAACAACCTATTAAAGCCTCCCTTGAAGACTCACTGGTCGAAGGGTCGTTAAGTAAGGTGTTGATAATTTCATGAGTGATGCTAGAGCAATTCATTTGATTCTTGTTGCAATACTGTAACTGTATGTCTTTGTCTTGTAGTTGCTTTTGAAAGAATTCAAGATTAGTGTACAAATCTTCGTTTAGTTTGTAGATCTCGTCATAATTTTGGGATAGACTCTGATAATCAGTTTCAAGCTTGTTGTACTCATCATTGGTGGGCTTCTTAACAAGAGGTTTAGATGGTGAAAATCCTTCAAAATTATCCCGAACCTTTGCTAGTTCATCAATATTAAGATCTGGGCTGTTACCCTGCTGGTCAATTAGATTCTGAAGGAATTGCTTAAAGAATTTGATTTGTATTTTGTACCCAGTGACCTCTTTATTGAGCTCATCAATTCGCAGACTATTCAATGAGTTATTTGCTTCGGGTTTTAATGATGCTGTCAGGATGTTTCGATTATTCATATAGGCACTACCATTAGCGTTAAGTTTAGGAATAGCCAGAGGAGGTTTATCCATATTTGAAGGGGCCCGTAATCGTTTCCAGGGTGATATTTTCACTTTCATCTTCTCCAAAGCTATACGTTCTTTAGAGCTGTCGTCTATGTCTATGTCGTCACCTAGCTGTTCCTTGGTGTCGTCTCTAGTAGAGTCTATGGTGGAATTATGGAAGCTTGAATTGTGTACGCTCGAGGTGTGAATGGCGTTTTCTGGACTTATTAAAGATTCGGTAACTGTCAACAGTCCCTTCAGTTGACGACCCTCCGACCGAGGCAGGCCAAATATCACCTGAGATGCTTTACTGTAGTAATCGTGGTTTAATTTTGTTGATTCGGTTAATTTTAATGGAAACAGCTCCTTCCGAGACCCACCAGGGGCTGGAGTTGGAGACTTTTCGTTGAGACGAGACTGAAGCTCGCTATCTACGGAATCGTGGGTCAATATTTCGGCGTCTTCGTTCTCAGACTTGTCTTCTAGGATGGTATTATAGATGCCCAACCGGTTTCTTTCTCCAAATAAGTTGATAGGACTAGTGTGCTTATCGCTGGCAAAGGGCAGGCTAGCCTGCTTTTCGTTTATAAAGGGCAGGAGATTGGCTAGGGATTGTTGAAGACTTGCAAGGCTCTCGTCCATGCTATTATGGGAGTTGGTATCAGAATTAAAGGTATAGTTGGACTCTTCGGTGATATTTTTCCGTTCCAAACGGGTATCATCGATGTGAGGGTTTGTTATGAAGGTACTGGAAGCATTGGAGTCCGAGATATTCACTGTTTCGCTGGTATTGGCCGCTAGATGGGAATCTGAAACTGGTTCATTACTATCGTCAAACGTGACATCAATGGCGGGTTTAGGACTCGCAATGACATCATTATTGGTATCAGCGTGATCGTCGAGAAACGGGCTACGTTCTCGTGACCTTGGCAAGGTCTCATCTGTAGTGGACATGGGGGAGGAGCGGGCTGGCGAGAGGATGATGGTTGTTTATATCTGATTTCGCGTAATTAGATTTTGAGATGCCGCGACAGCGTGATCTGAAACGAGCCATCAAGAACCCAAAAGAGACATCGATGTCAAATGGTCTGAAAAGAAATGCAAAGAACCCCAATTGGGTATATAAAATACGTCAATGCAATGTTTCAGTAATTACTTCCATAAGAAGAAGTCAATTCGGGTTCGTGGTCTTGCTGCAGGGACCTACTATAGGAGTTGCAGCAATACTCTACTAGCAATACTCCCTACTAGCAATACACCCTAGCTAGCATATTCCCTAACTCATCTCTACATGTCTCGACTCAACTCTAGAGCCCTAGTTCTCATTGTAGAACTGCCTGTTTGTCTTTATCTTGTATTGGCTATATGATTACGATCTCATTTCTTCATCTTCGTCCTCGTCATCTTCCTCTTCCTCGGCGTATTTGATGGCTTCTTGCAATAAATCTTCCGGCACCTGTTCGTGTCTTCCACCTGTTTCTGTCTTAGAGCACCAGGTGATTTCCAATTCGTAATCTTTATCCTTATTATCTTCATGAGCCTGATGAATAATTCTAGCTGCTTGTTTGACTGCTTCTCTTACAGTCAAATCTTCAAAATTCAATTTTTCCAATTCTGACTTGGCAGTTTGTCTTCCTTTACCAGTGGCAGCTCCGGTGTATCCCCAACAGGTTCCACTAGGTTCAATCATATATAAATGAGGACCATTATCATCAACTCCTCCTACAATGGAAACAACTCCAAATGGTCTCACTGAGTTATAACAGGTGTAATTTTGCACATAAATTCCCAATCTATCCATCAAATGGGGAACAGATACTGGAGTTTTGTATATGGATTTGAAAGATTGGGCTTCGTCTCTTCCTCTGGCGACAAAATGACGTCCATCGGGTAAAAGCCCAGAATAGGCCACCCCAATGTGTCTGTCGATGGTTTGGATTCGTTTGTTCTTACCGGGAACAAGCAATTTGGAGTTTATGATCTTTTCAACTGCCAAAACGACACCGTCTTTGGCCTTGATACCAATGGAAGTTCCACCGTTTTCAACCGCCTTCATGGCGTATTCGACCTGGAAGTTTCTCCCGTCGGGGGAGAACACACTGTTGGATAAATCGTACCCGGTACCAATGGATGACATGGTTCAATTGTGGAGAGAAAGAGATGGTATAGTGGAGGTTTGGAAAGTTGAAGTTTATGTCGGTGGCGAGCATATCGGGTGCACGGGTCTATATTTTGAGTGGTGTACGGGTCTGTATCTTTCGCGGTGTACTGATCTGGGCTTTGCCCATTTACGCGTGGAGATGGGCCCTATCTTCTCTCTATGCCATGGCCGTAATCTCTAAGTGGCCCTGGTTGGGTGTTGTTGTATGTATTGTCATAGTGGGAGTGCCTGCTGGTTACTAACTTTCAGATTCCGTTGATATTAATCACAACTTTGGGGTACGGATCCCATTTCTTTATCTTAAGACACCATTTTTCAGCCGAAGAACAGCTCTGGCACGAGGTTTTCCATCATGCCACGCTATTAACCTATGCTATTGCAATCTTCAAGGGCCCCGGCAGCCCTCCGAAGAATTTCACTCCAAGAAAGGGCGAATGGAAGCGGTGGTGTAAGAAATGTGAGAACTACAAGCCAGAAAGAACCCATCATTGTAAAACATGTAAGACATGTGTGTTGAAAATGGATCACCATTGTCCCTGGACGATGAACTGTGTGGGTGCCGGCAACTTTCCTCATTTCATGCGGTTTTTGTTCTTCGTTATTGTTGCTACAGGGAACTTATTGATGAAACTTGGTGCTCGTGTGGTGCTGTATTATGAAGATAGCGACTTGCCAGCGTATTTGATTGATAAGAAGGAGATGGCAGCCGTGATTTTCTTGCTACCAATTGACTTTTTTGTTCTTGTAAGTGTGTTTGTTCTCTACGGAAGATGTTTGGCCAACTGGATCTTCAAAGGAATGACCCAGATAGAAGTTTGGGAACGAGACAGAATCGAATCTCAGTTCTACAGTGAACGGATGTGGTTGAGAATCCGCAAGAATTACTTTGAACTTCACAATAAGCCAATGCCAGAGTTGACATCATGGAACAGAACTACTCGGTACTACGAGGATTTGGCCCACGAGGCCGATGAGCTCGAGGATTTGGCTTCTCCAGATCAGGACCAACTTCAGGAAATCATTGATAAAAACGATCTGACTCTCGTGCCAAAACATTTCACTATGGATGACTTAATTTTCCCCTACGACCTCGGATTCTGGGGTAATCTTGTAGCTACTTGTGGTTACCCTTGGTCGTGGCTTTTGCCATGGGGCCGGGGAACTGATAACGGATATCAATTCGAGAAATCCGAGGACTTTGAAGGAGATCAGTTGGGACTTCCCTGGCCCATTGATGGGGGCCATCAGGAGGAAGAAGAGGACATTGATGACCAGATTGACGATTTGGTGGATGAAAACAATATGGTGAAGGCAGAAAATGTGGCCCTTCTCAAGAAAAAGCTTGATCCTCGGCTCAATCTCAACCGTTCCGAGTGGATGAACGATGTGGGCGAAACGTTGGATGACTTTGGGGTGGACATGGACGCTGAGGACCCGGAAAACGACCACCTCTTAAAGTGAACTCCACAATCGAAGCCAAACACATTCATACATCTGGAGCCTCATCATCTGGAGCCTCATACAGCCAAAGACTGTCAGCCAATATTAAGACAATGCCTCATACAGACAATAAAGAGACGACCCTCTGCTTCAATCAGGGCTGCCATAAACTCTCATACATCACAATATGGGTATTTGCTCATACAGCCACTGATGAGCAGGTCCTCTCATTATATTCACTCACATATGCAACCTGATCACCACACATTAAATACCTCAAGCCAGTACATAACACCAGCCCACATACAATTCCCCCATTTCATGTACATAAAACCCCATATAGTGACCCATTACCCTTTCAGGCATCAATTTCTCGTAAATACCAACAAACCATCTCCCATCTCAGCTCATTCTCAAAACGTCAATTTGCAGCCGAGCCATAGTTTTTTTTTTGAGATTCGGTTTTGCTACACTTTTTCACGTGAGATGTGCTAATAAAATCGGAATCAGTCGAATACGACAGATTAATCAAGAAAAGGGCCTATATAATTTGCAACGGGGCCATTAATTTTTCACCAGATTGACATTTTTTTTCTCTTTAACTTTGCTAATTACAATGTCTACTACTTTACGTTTAGGATCCACTGCTCCAGATTTCCAAGCTGAAACCTCCAACGGACCAATTTCTTTCCACGAATTCATTGGTGACTCTTGGGCTGTCTTATTCTCCCACCCAGATGATTTCACTCCAGTCTGTACCACCGAATTGGGTGCTTTCGCCAAATTGGAACCAGAATTCACCAAAAGAGGTGTTAAGTTGATTGGTTTATCTGCCAACAACACTGACTCTCACAAGGCCTGGATCAAAGATATCGATGAGGTTACCGGTTCTAAGTTGAGCTTCCCAATCATTGCTGACCCAGAAAGAAAGGTTGCTCACGCTTACGACATGATTGACTACCAAGATGCCACCAACGTTGATGACAAGGGTGTTCAATTCACCATCAGATCCGTTTTCGTTATTGACCCAAAAAAGAAGATCAGATTAATTTTGGCCTACCCAGCTTCTACTGGTAGAAACACCGCTGAAGTTTTGAGAGTTGTTGACTCTTTACAAACCGGTGACAAATACAGAGTCACCACCCCAATCAACTGGGTTCCAGGTGATGATGTTATCGTCCACCCAACTGTTTCCAACGAAGAAGCTAAGACCTTGTTCCCTAAATTCAGAATTATCAAGCCTTACTTACGTTTGACTCCTTTAGAAGTTGAAAAAAACTAGGTTTGTAGTTATATATTGAATAATGACGGTGATTAATTACTAATCGTAGTGGCTGCTGCAGTCAATGCGTGCCATTGTAGTGCCATTCGTGAGGCCATTTGTAGGGCTGAAACTTTCCCCATTTTTCAAATTTTTCACTCCTATTTTCTCTCCCCCGCCATCACCGCTCCCTCCGTACACCAAAAATAACCGTATATTTTGGCCACTACCAAAAAAACTCAACTATCAACCTTCTACTTTACGTCTTGTTTGAGGTTTTTGATAGGGCGAGTCGTCATTTGGCCCATCATGAGACTATCCAGTAATAGCCGGTCGTTATTCCGGAGTATATCTCCTGGTTTGCGGACGAATCCTTGGTTTTACCAACTACTGCTGGCAAGGTGTTTGGTAGTAATAAAATGTCATCACAGCACGATTCAGAAATCACAATTGGCCCATATTGTTGCTTCTAATAGTAACAGCAGCTCTAAAGACGAATCTGAGCTTTATGATAGCCAGGAATCAGACTCGGGTAGTAAAGAACCAGACAGTAATGAGCAAAGCAAGAAAGCTAATCTTGGATCTATGATTGATGAGATCAAATTAATTGTGCCCAACATCGTTAACAAGTCAGTTCCTAAAGAAATTGTTAGTTCTGAGGTACTTCTACGCATCTGTCCTACTCATTTTGCTGAATTCAACGCCTACCTACCCAACATCAAAGGCCATGTCTCCTATTATACCACTTGTAAAACCCTCCAATTGATATTGACCTCATTGGTTTTAAATCCTAAGGTCAAATTACACATCCAGTCTATCAGAACTAGTAAAGGAACCAGCTCCTCCAATGAAAATAAACCAGACTATCAATGTGTGTTTCCTGATTCTACCAAAATCTACGTAAGATGGTCTACTTGTGCAGAAGGATGCTTCCATTTATCAACTGGTGAATCAGATCGTACTGATGATTTCCATTCCACTTCAGACGCTAAATTAGGTTCTCATAGCTGGTCTAAACTTGATACTAGTAAATTCTTTAATTCAACAGATTCCGTGCAAACTCCAGAATCTAAGACTTTACCCTTGATTAAAACCACCATCTCTGATGTAACCACCAGCTTAATTGGTCTTACCAAGGAAGATCGAAAGTTGGAGAGGGTTATTTCGGGACTCTTCATCTTTGAACTCAATGAGGATAATTCAAAAATTATTGTTCATACGGTTGAAGATGTGGATGTGGTGGAAAGAACAGAATTTGAAGATTTGGATGATAAATTAAGAGTTTGCTAAACTATCTCTGTAATATGACAGCCCCTGTTTCTCTGTATATAGCTCCGGATGTCAACCTACTGTATATATCTAATTAATGATCAATATCTATGCTGAGTTAGCCATCGCCCATTACTTATCGTTTAGTGGTCTTTTACTATACTAATTATTGATCTAATAACTACACGTTAATTGCTAATGATAATCAATTATGTATCTATGTTTTGGTCATATCTCATACAATTCCGTCAATGGCATCTCTAATTCCTTCGGCATTAACATAATCTTGGACTTTAAACTTGTTGACAGTCTTCTTAATATCCGATAATTTATTCAGGCCCATACCAAATCCAAACCTTCTTCCTTGCTTTTTAGGTTGATAAATTTGACTTAATTGGTATGCCAAGTACTCCGTTTTATCTTGGTCAGTGAACTTCTTTCCGAATTTATCACTAGCCCATTCCCACATTGCGTCAGGTTCGATGTTCAGACCGGTATTTCCCTTATTTAAGAGTTGGATTATGTGGGTGTTCACCATCAACTGGCTCTTTATCAACTTATTAGTTTCTCTGGTAGTCCAATACAATTGAAGCTGCAATACGAATGAGAGTAATACGAGGAAGAACAGGAAGTAAGTAACGAATATAGCATTCTCCTTGATGAATTGAATGAACGAGGCTTGCGAAGCTTTCTTGGAAACCCTGGTCTTTGGTTTGGTTTTGGTTTTGGTTTTAGTAGGTGATGGTACCTCAGGTTTAACTTCTTGTACAGTTGTTGGTTTAATAAGGGTGGGACCTTCAACATAGGTGGTTTCCGATTCAATTTCCTTGTTTAATGCCTCTAACAAATCTCTAGTGGCAGCTTCTTGCCCAGCAAGCGTCAGCTTCTCCACAAGACTCTTTACCCATGAGCTCCCAGTCCACTTGATAAAGTATGAAATCACCAAATTAGTAGAATTATCTGGGCCCCAGGTTAGGCAGTATCTTGTTTTAACTGAGAATGAGTTTCCTGATGGAACATCAGGAGTAGCAACGGTGGAAGTTAAGAATACATAGTCAGCAAAGTTCAAATGCTCTATAACTTCACTGACAACGCAATTAGTTGACTTTGGTCCAATAGTATACCCAAGAGCCTTCTTATAGGTATACTTACGTTCAAGTTTAGTTGGGTCATCTTCCATAGGGCGATATTCACCATATGAGGAAATTTCACTACCATCATGATCTTCCAAAAATTTCTTGTGGAAAGCAATGTTCTTGCTTCCGAACAAGATATCATATACGATACCTATTGGAGCTTTGATGATTTCATTGCATAACTCCTTCTCATTGGTCTCGGCCTTGATTTCAGTAGAAGTAGGTGAGTGTATTTCTGGTCCCATGTTCACGTACTTGGACTCTTCTTTGAACTTGAGTATTTTAGTGCTAACAGAAAGCAACCCATTAGCTTCTGGTTCCGGTTCTTTCACCTCTACAGCCTCCTCCTTAACTACTGAGCTTCCTGATGAAGACTCCTCTTCTCCTTCCTCCTCCTCGTCATCATCATCATCCTCATCCTCTTCATCTTCGTCCTCGCCCATGCTTTCTCCTCCTGTCTTCTTATCGTCAGCCTCATCATCGCCATCGATGGACAAAATGTACGAATTGAACTTTTCTGAATTCTCAGATGTAGGCGATGCAACTTCACTTCCGCCTACTGATTCGTCCTCCAACTGCATTTTCTTACCGGTTGTACCCTCCCAGATTGTCACCATGAAGTCATAGGTTAAATCTCGAGAAAGGAAACTAGCAAATCTGTAGCTGGTACTTTTTGTTTCTATAGTTATTCCATTGGGGAATAAACCTGCCGTGGTCTTTTTCTCAAATCGTATAATATCGCCTATCGGTATTATCAAGTTTGTTACCCATCCGAGTAAATTAGAATTGAAACAGATGTTGTTTTCACTCACGTAGATTCTTCCCTGTAATAGAATTTCTCGACTTAGAGCACAAGAAAAGTCGTCAAGTAAACGATCTGTCAAGTCAATCGACTTGAACAACTGATGAAATTCGATATTACGCTTCATAATCGCATACCGATAGTCAGAATCCTTGAACTTTTCATCAACGTACAAGTTGGTGTCGTATCTTTCTGACTGGGAAATTAAATTTTCAATATTGGAGATTCCCCCGTCACTTGTGGACCTTCTATTACCTTTTCTGTAGGCAATAATTTTGGGAGATACAAGCAAATTTTTATCGAAGGAGTCGATTTCCGCAGTTTCAGGAGTATTCTGTAATTTGGAATCGATTGACGACTTGGAGAAGGTTTTACGATGTTCATTAATGGTGGCATCAGAGTTTTGCAGTTCTAGATTACTTCCAATAGCACTTCTCATGTTTTCGAGGGCCGAGGATTTGGGTTCTGAATCCATAGAATTCTCATTATTTAATGCATTCAGATAGCCATCTTTGGATATGATGGAATTGGCATCTTCTTTGGTAGTGTACGGATTTGCAGGAGTTGATTTGACAAGAAATGGTGACTGTAACGACATTGACGATAGAGAGGAATTGGCCGAAGAGGGAGCAAACTTCTGAAGGTACTTCTTACGCTTTTTGAGGTTCAGCACTTCTCCTGATGACGAAGAGCTATCCGACGAAGCGTCGGGCCAACTGGCTTCAGCAATAGTAGTGATTGGGCCATCATCTTTATTCTTGGAATCAGTGGCTTCTTTTTTCTTATCGGTGCCATTATTGCCGTCATTTTTTGAATCATTAGTGGAGGCCTCGGGTTTATCTATAGGTAGCGACTCCATTGACGGAGGAAATGAGTACGACCACGCATCGTCTTCTTCCATATCGCTATTCATGGCCATGGCTAGTGTCTGGTGGTGACAATTGCTGGGCGAAATAGACTTTGAAGCGGAGTAAAGAATGTGCTTCTGATCTAAAGCTCCGGTACTCACCGCCTTTTTTGGGCGGAATGGATACGGTCGTATAGATAAGATGAGGAGGTACGGGTGTACTTTTGGTCGGCCAAAATGGCCCACTACAAGCTGTGACTCCAGGAAACGGAAGGGCGGCCAGCTAGTTAGCCGGTATACGAATGCAACAGAGGTATTTTGGACAGGTTGGGAGCCAAAAGTGGGTGTTTGGCGGAGGGCATAAATCTGGAGAGGTACGCTGGTGTACGGGTCCAGTGTACGGGCCTATCTTCTAGATTTCTATGGGCATACTATCTACGGGCATACTATAATATAAGACTTGTCATTAAAATTGCGATATACAAGATTGTAGGAAATGAAATGATGATCAATGGAAACCTAACAAAACATATGAGATATAAAAATTAGGAGTTAAAGTACAGTTTTTTGACGGGGACCAATTAGACGGTTTCTAAAACGACATCTTTGAAACCAGAGGACACTTTCTTTCCTTGTTCATTGGTAGAAGCTTCACCGTGTAAAGCCAATAAAGCACCTAAGTCGAATTTTGGTTGTTTCAATAACTTAACTTTTCTAATGTGGATGTTTTGTAATGGTAAGATGGATTGGGTAGATTTTTCAATTTCACGGCCAATAACTTCTGGGATTAATTTGGAAGTTAATTGGGCTAAGGTAACGTTGGAAACTTCTCTTTGCATGATTTCAATCATCTTTTTTCTGATTTCTCTCAATTTGGAAGATTTAGCGTAAGTGGTTTTCTTAACTTGGTTAGCTTGTCTTTTGGTGAAAGCAATGGCGAAAACTCTTAAGACGTAGTCATCAGCAGTTTTAACGGTGACATTGGCTTCAACCAAAGATTGCCATTTTCTGACCAAGGATCTTAATTTATCAGAGGTGAAATCTAAACCATGGAAGTTGGTTAACAAGTTTTTACCTTGAACTTCATCAACTCTTAATTTAACCTTTCTGTATGAGTGGTCTTCGGAACCTTGTAAATCAGCTAAGGAAACTTCAACAACACGTCCTTTTAATCCATCAGCGGCGTTCTTTAAACCGGTGGATTTGTTGATCAAAGTCTTACCAACGTTTCTGTTTTCGAAGGTAGATGGAGCTTTGATGTCAAACCAATCTTTTCTGGTGAAAGGGTCAACAACTCTCTTCTTCAATCCTTTTTTACCTTTGGATAATCTCTTATTTTTACCAACAGCCATTTTGTTTTCGTTGTTATCTGGAAAAGAGTGCTAACTATTCTGACTAGATTTTTCAGTAGGTGAAAAAAAATAGTGAAAAACCTTATCCGACTATTCGGGGTGTTACATCATGTGATCCCAGGCTTCCGGAATTCGAATTTCGGGGACTAGCGAACTAAATGTGACTGCGAATTAAAAGTCACGTGATTAGGGTTAGGGCTTGAGAAAACTGAAAAATCAGGTTCAGCAGTTCCCCTTGAGTCATACAAGAGATATTCGTCGGTGAACTTACAATTGTGATTAATAAAGAACCTGTTTATTCAACAAACTGGTAGTCCTATATGCTATTAGAGATGAGATTGTGAGTTTTTTAAAAAACCGAACCCAAACAAAAAAAAGGGGATTCCAAAAAGAACAATAAATAGTTAGATTAGAATTGAAAAGTATATTAACAAGATTATATTTCAACTAAGTCATTCTAGACCATAACTGAAAATAATTGAAGGTTGTAGATTAATTAATCTATTGGTTTTCTGGACGTAATTTTCTGACTTCCTTACCGACTCTCCAGATTTCCATGTTTCTGATAACTTCTAATTCTTCTTCTAATCTTTCACGGTAGTCTGGTTGAGAGTTGAAGTCAAGAGATCTTTGAGTTTCAGAACCGTTCTTAACAGATTCGTATAAATCGTTGAAGACTGGTTTCAAAGCATCCTTGAATCTTGGGTACCAATCTAAAGCACCTCTTCTGGCAGTGGTAGAACAAGCATCGTACATGTAGTCCATACCGTATTTACCAATCAATGGGTATAAAGATTGAGTAGCTTCTTCAACGGTTTCATTGAAAGCTTCAGATGGAGTGTGACCGTTTTCTCTTAAGACTTCGTATTGAGCCAAGAACATACCGTGGATACCACCCATTAAACAACCTCTTTCACCGTATAAATCGGAGTTGACTTCTCTTTCGAAGGTGGTTTGGTAAACGTAACCGGAACCAATGGCAACAGCTAAAGCAATAGCCTTTTCTTCGGCCTTACCGGTAACATCGTTCCAGACAGCGTAAGAAGAGTTGATACCTCTACCTTCTTTGAATAAAGATCTGACAGTTCTACCGGAACCCTTTGGAGCAGCTAAGATAACATCAACATCAGTTGGTGGTTCAACGTGGGTCAAGTCTTTGAAGACTGGGGAGAAACCGTGAGAGAAGTATAAAGTCTTACCTGGGGTGATAAGAGGCTTGATGGTGGCCCAAGTTTCGGATTGAGCAGCATCAGATAACAAGTTCATAACGTAAGTACCCTTGGTGATGGCTTCGTTAACGTCGAACAAGTTTTCACCTGGAACCCAACCGTCTTCAATGGCGGCCTTCCAAGAAGCACCGTTCTTTCTAACACCAATGATAACGTTTAAACCATTGTCTCTCAAGTTTAAACCTTGACCATAACCTTGAGAACCGTAACCGATTAAAGCTAAGGTATCATCTTTGAAGTATTCCAATAATTTTTCTCTTGGCCAGTCAGCACGTTCGTGGACAATTTCTTCGGTTCCACCAAAGTTGATGGTTTTAATACCACGGACAGCAGCAGGAGCCATGGATTGTTTGGCAACGATAGAACGAGAAGCACCATGAACTAAAGATAAAGCTCTCTTGTTAGCAATTTGTTTAGCATTGTTGGTGGCAGCACGGGCCATACGAATAGAAGCGTTTCTGAAAGACATTTTTATTGTATAGAAATGTTGGTTAATATTGAAAGAAAAAGTGTAAGAAAACGGGGTGGAAAAAAAATTCCGATTTACTCCCTTATATATTTAGTGGGGAGAGTGAAAAATTTCGACGACGGCCAGGGTGGTGGTGTACACAAAAAAAAAAATTAACTATGAGTAATTCCTCAGCCTGTGCGCGCCTCCGTACCGGCGGCACAAATGCCTGAAACCGGCTCTTCTCTGACGGACCACCGGACGAATCGAATAAACGGGCCTGAAATGGCGATGACAAAGACGTCAAAAAGAGGGGAGCCGGAGCAAAGTTTTTGCAACTACAAAGTCTTGGACACATAGATAAGATGCCGTATATTGATAGAGGATAAGGATTATGCCGGTTAACGGTTGTACACAACAAGAGAAACGCCGGTAATGGAGAAGACAAAAACATGGGGAAAGGACATTGTACTACAGTGGTCATCATCAGGCGCTAGCGTTGATTCCTGGTTGATGGTGTTGAACATCAGGCGGAGGTCACGTCGGTCAATTCCTTTTCGATGATCTTAATGGAATTCTTAGGATCAATCGTCAACGAATTAAAGTACTGATCAAATTCTTCATCAGTGTATTCGTCCAATTCTACCCATGATTTGGATTGAAATGAAGATTCAGTCAAGGATGGAACAACCGTAGTTCTATCTGCCTTCTTAACTGGTGATTTAACGTTCCCGTTAATATCATCCTCTTGGTGAACAGTTTTTGCTGGTGGTACTTCCACATGTTCGTCCATGTCAAACATGTGTTTATCATCCAAACTCTGCAAATCATCAAATTCTTCTTCATACTCCAATTCTTCATCAATAGTCAATCCAAATCTCCAATTATTCTCTAAATCGGAGACGAATTGATTTAAATTTCTCTGGTGGATCTTGCGGATGTAATCCTGATTATCATCCTCATTACCACCAATACGTAATAAATTCATAAAAATATCAAAGCAATTCTGATTCATACTAGGGAAAATATCAAACAAAACATCAGTTTTGGAGTTGAAAACAAAATTCTTGAAGTTGTAATCTGACTCCAAGGATTTGACAATTGTTTGACTTTCACCTACCTGAATAGGAATTGGTCTGAAAGGTGCTCTACCAAATAATGCCGTGATCACAGTAATCCCTAAAGACCAGTAATCACTGTATTTACAGTCAATCTTGGTAAGTTTGGTCGAATTCTTGAAACATTCAGGAGCCATGTACTTTTCAGTACCTACGTCAAATTCATTGGTGAATTGAAACGTAGTGGCTAACCCCCAATCACAAATTTTGACCTTACCACAGTCTGTAAATAACACATTTTCTGGTTTGATATCACGATGGTAAATTCCAAGTTTATGGGCATAATTTAATCCACTAGCTAATTGTTTGGAAATATTCAAGATATCAATAGCAGGAATTAAATTACCCATATTCTTGTGGTGTTGGATTAACTCAAACAAATCACCATTTTCACAAAACTCCAATACTAAAAAGATATAGTCATCAATTTCAAAGTGATCCAATAACTGGCAAATATTCTCATTCTCTTTGCCGAGTTTGGATAAGATCTTGATTTCGTGGTTTGCAATATTGATGTTATACTTCTTATTCTTAAAAATTGCCTTCATAGCAACCTTTTGATCGGTGTAGATGTTTTGGGCCAAAGTTACAAATCCAAAGGAACCCTTTTCAATGGGTTTCAAATATTTATAGGTATTCTTTAAAAGGTACTGATTGTTCTCATAAGCTTGATATTCGTTAAAATTCGAAGAATGAACCAAAGAGGTGGTTGATTTCGGGGAATGGAAAGGGCGTAAGTCATTGTTTCCTAATGAGGATGAGGAAATTGAGGTTGTCATAAGCATTGTGGACTGTCTAATTCTCTAATCTAAATAGTAGATGGATGTTTTTGAATTTTCTGATTTATACGATTTTTTTGGAGGGTATTAATATAATCTTAATCTAAAACAGTCTATGATGCAAGCCTAAGGGCGGTCGTAAAACGTAATTAAATAATGAGGTAATAAAGGAAAACGCCTGGTATTAAATGGAAGACTGAGATAGCCAACGGGAGTAAAAATAATGGAATTAGAAGTAAAAATGTATGAATGATAGTGGTGACTGATAGATGTCAAAAAAAAGTGTGGAGAAAGCAATAAAGAACCTTAGAAAAGCGATACAATGATCAAATCAACAGATTATTGATTGGAACTGGTACTATAAATATGGACAGTGTGTTTTGGTTATAATAAAATAGACATTTAATGAAGTTGTAGTAGGAATAGTGTAGAAGAAGAGTGACATATATAGAAATAGGGGTGGGACTATGAGTCTTGTGAGGTGAGTGGGCCAAAAAAAGACCCGGTGCCACAATCGAACTCCGTAGAAAAAAAATGTTGGTCTGCTGACGTAAGCGGAAACCTAAACGAAGCAACTGTTGCCTAACGTGGGGAAGGGTGGAACAACGTGGAATAGAGTAGTTGGAGACGACAAGAGGTCTGGACTCTTGGAAGCCACTGAAGTTTACTGTGCAACCAGGGGGAGGCAGGGGTGTAAAGCGTTGATGAAGGCACTAGGGGATGGAATGTCGCTTAGCAAATGATTAGGTAGCGTTGGCGATGGCGCACGATAACGGATATGGAGCAGGTAGTCTACATAACCAGTAAATGGGTTTCCTTTTTGGGAGCAAAAAGATAATCTAGGTGCAAAAAGTCGTATGGAAGGATTGGGTAGATACGATGATATGGTATGAGTAACCAAAATGGTCAGGATGGAAATGGTTCGTCATTTGCCACCAGATAGCATGATTTTGCAGTTTTGAATAATTATGTCAGATTTTGAAGAATTGCATCAAATCTTGAAGAATTGCGCATAGTTTAGGCAACTTATGGGGTTGTGAGGCGATGAAATGGACTACAAGAGTAGAAATTCGTAAGATTGGTCCGGGATTTTGCAACTTTACAAATATATCCATTATAAGAAGTGATTTTGGAATGATATTTCGTATTTTACAGAGTTCTGTCAATTAGCGATTCTACGGATTTTGTAGGGTTATTTTATATGTAGAGTTTATGTAGAATTATGTCATATGTAGAGTAATGTTTATTCTGATTTATGATTTGAAGATTTTGTTGATTTGTAGAATATTGTCAATTTGAACCAATCCAAAGTACTTCTGCCTACAGTCACATACCATATTAATATTAATCATTAAACTATACTTCAGCTATTCAACTACTTCAATAATTCTTCAATCTTTGGTTCCAAGGTCTTTGGCTTGGTCAAAGAAGAGTATCTTTCGACAACCTTACCGTTTTTGTCAATCAAGAATTTCTCGAAGTTCCATTTGATTCTGTTCAATCCCAAAACTCCGGATTTTTCTCCCTTTAAGTATTGGTAAACTGGATCAGTCTTGTCACCATTGACATCGATCTTCTTCAACACTGGGAAAGTAACACCGTAGTTAAGAGAACAGAAAGAAGCAATTTCTTCAGAGTTACCTGGTTCTTGTCCAGCAAATTGGTTACATGGGAAACCCAAAATAACCAATCCTTGTTCACCGTATTTCTTGTTTAAATCTTCCAATTCCTTGTATTGAGGAGTGAATCCACATTTAGAAGCAACGTTAACGATAAGAACAACCTTACCTTTCAATTCGCTGAATGGGAAAGCTTCGTTCTTTTTGTCAAGTGGACTTAATTCGTAAAATTTAGACATTATATTTGTTGTTGTTGTACAATAATAAGAACGGAAGAGGAGGAGGGGGCGTGTAGGCTCTTTATATAACCAGTTTTTTTTTGCTACGTGCAAGCGCAATCTCCCCTTACAATTATCAGCCTATTGTCATAAATTTGTTACTAATACTACAAAGGGCCCATTACATACTCAGCATTTGGCTAGTCTATCACGGCTCACTAACAGATGATCCATTTGTCAACGGTTCCCGATCTAGACCAATGCCGTGTGTAACAAAGAAGTCATCTCATCTCACGAGGCTGTCTCTCGGCCTCGGAGCGATTTTGAGGTTCCGCGAATAACCATTATTCCCGAGATTACTGGGGCTGGGGCTGGGTTTTACAAATCTGAAGGAAATGATAATCGGATTTTCGTTCGCCAGCGTTGAGCCCACTTCATTGTCTTGCATACCCCAGCATGAACCTGTCACGCTGCACATGACCTCGCCCAAAGTAGCTAAACCACCGAGTTCCCATCACATTTGCCGTTATATAAGCCCGTGCACCAATTAAAATGTAAACCCGTGCACCAAAAACAAAGGTCCGTGCACCCTCCCACATATAACCAGTTCATTGCAACCCACAAAATTTTCAGCCCAACCAACGATGTTTGGCAGAGGTTTATGTATCGTTTCGAGGACCGTGGTGGCCAGAGCACCTTGGAGACTTGCTGCTCACCCCTTGCGAATCCAGGCCCACAATTTCCATGCTTTTTCTCCAAATTTAGCCAAGGCTAAGAAACTGAAGTCTGCAACCAACAAAAAAGGTAAGAAGGCTGAAGAAGAACCAGTTGAAGAAGAGGAAGATATCAGTGATTTGATAAACATCCAGGAAACCACCCAAAAGTTCGATAAAGTGATTGAAAGTTTCACCAAAATCGCCAACGAAATCAAACTTGGTAAGACCAATCCTGCCATATTCGACAAATTGATCATTCACACCCATGATGGTGACCAACAATTCACCTCTGTAGCTCAAACCACGGTCAAAGGACGTAAGTTTGTGGTGACTGTGTTTGATCCCTCTCATACTAAGAATATCATCAATGCAGTTTTGGACTCGGACTTGAATATGAACCCTCAAGTTGATCCCAACAGTAACCAGACATTAAACGTTCCATTACCTCCAGTAACTACTGAAAGTAAGAAAGAGAATGTCAAGAACTTAAAGTTGACGTTTGAAAAATTCAAAAACGGTTCAGGAACCAAGGCATCTTCTTCGTTGAGTACCATCAGAACGGACATCAAAAACAAGATCTCCAAGAAGAAGAAGAAGTTGAGTGACGGAGAACAAAAAGTCGTCAATGATTTCGAAAAGTTACATAAGAGCTACATCGATAAGTTGAATGACGTGTTCAAGGCTTCAGAAAAAGCCATCATGAAGTAAATTATATTCGTTCTCAAAACGTAACCCCATTACCTATAAATAGTCTTTTATGATACTTATCACACCATTTGATGATCTTCAAACTATGGTCGATTAAATGCTGTGAATGGATCAACTCATTACATAAACAATAAAACTCGTACTCATTATTCGACAACATAAACCCGGTGACCGATTGGTTTTCCACTTGCCATTTGGTGTAGGTTAATTTCTTATCTTTGATAGCAATATTGGTGGACTTGATCTTGGTGGACTTTGTATGGTATAATGTGGAGTAAAAATGGATGAGCTGGAGTGTTTTATCCACATTATCACTAATTTCGGGATTGAAAAAGTGTAGGTCGCTCATGATGTACTGATTGTGAGCTTTCAGCTTGTAAATGAAATGCTTGATAACTGGAACTTTGAGATCATGGAGAATAGATAACCTTTGTGATGCAAATAGTTCTCTGCTAAGCTTATTACGGAAATATTCGTCTTTGGTGATCTTGTAGATAATGTGGTCCGATATTTGTTGCATTTGATAGAAGCTGTTCTTATTACCACTTATCAACACTATCGTCGTTGGCTGTGGAGATACTCTATGGCCATCAACGAGCACGTACTCAGCAAGGTCAAATTGCTTAATGAATATGTAGAGGAATCCATTAGGGTTGAAATTTGGCATACACAATGGGATCCATGAATCTTCGGTAGTTTCATTATTAACGTGTGAGTTTTCAGTAATGGTTTCCACTGTAGATAGTAATGTTTGTATGTCTTCATTGCAAAGATTATGGTTCTTTGGTTTCATTATGGTGAGAATCTTATTGCAGTCAGTAACAAGTAGTGAAAACAACAAATCATTACCTACGTAAACCTCCTTTTCACTTCTTCTGATTTTGTTCTGAAATATTGAGGATGCAGCACTTACTTCACCACTAGAAGATTTAAGTTTCTTGCACGAGAGGAGAATCGAGTTCAACTTCTGTCTGGTGGTATTAGTGATCTTGACACTCTGGAGACAAGACCCTAGTAATTCACTAATATAGTAATTGAATCCACTAGTGTGATTACCTTGAAGTGAAATACCATAGGTGAGTTTCATACAGAGAGAGTCGAAATTATGGAAATCAATTGGAGTTAGAACTCTTCGAAGGTCGTAGTTCATTCTATTATGGAAATTCTTCACAATTGTTGGCTTGGACAATATCGACAAAAGATAGTCATATAGCGTTCGCAATTGCTTATTAAGAATATCACCATCATTAGACAATTCGTGGTTAATTTTGGTTATCGATAAGAATATTAGAGGATCTTTGTTAAGAACCGTAATCTTTACATTTCCACCATAGTCGATAGACTTGAACTCTTCCTTCATGTTTTCTTCGAATGTGGATACAATAGTGGTTATCAACCCCATGTAACCTACTATCACATCATCAGACCCATTGAGGGAGTATATAGGTTTTCCAGCACTAGAAAGAATAAAGAAATGCTTAAGCTTTTGATGGAAAATGTCATTATCGTCCAGTTTATCAATCAAAACGTACTTTTTCAAGAAACTTTCAATGCTTAGCTTAGTATTGACATCACTGAATACATTCCAATTCAAAGAGGTCAACGCAGACGTGGTTTCAGTTGATACCACTGGCTGTTCTTGGATCATCAAGTCATTAAATATATTCAGTAAATCGTGGTCATCATATCTGGTTTCGTCTTCTGACATAAACGAATAGACGCTATTGGCACTACTAACTGAGTTTTTATTGGACCGAACCAGTTGGAGGTTCTGGGGCTGACCTTCATGGTCTTCTGGTTGTATGATATCAGCATGGGACACATTCTCTAAGCTGATGCCGATAGTTGGGGCTCCGGAAGAGCCAATTGAAGAAAGCAACGCCGTGGACGGCTGCCTTATTAGCGAAGGTGTCACGGTAATGGTGTCTTTGTCGTCATTCATGATAAGGAGAAACGTACCAAACGGTTTGTTCGTTATCTACTAGCGTTTTAGTCCGGGGAACACCCGTGCACCGAATAGAATAAAGGTCCGTGCACCATTGAAAACTACACCCGTGCACCTATAGAATCGATTCTACGATTACGAAAGTCCATAATTAAATGTATATTCACTATCTTCTTAAGAACATGTACCATATTAAGAAGACAAGGAATAAACCGGCTCCAACCACCGGAATGTACTGTCTAATGAGGGCTTCCAAATTAATTCTTTGGGCCTTTTTTCTGTATTTGATCGAATCATTTCTTAAACTTGACGACAAATCACTCATTTTATCCAATGAATCTCCTCTGTATAATAAATCTTCGATGTTTTTCGTCATAACTTTCTTGACATCGGCCAAGTCGTTGTTTAATTTGTCGATATTCGATTGGGCCCTTTGATCTTGATAAATCTTCTTTGTTTTACTTAAGAAGTTATCGAATGAACTGAAACCATAAGGTCTGGCAATACTACTTAATGCTTCTTGAGCATGGGAATTGTTGAATTCGTGAGAAATCTCTGATAAATAGGAAAAGGACAATTTTCTAGGGTATGATTTTTCACATATACACAAGTAAATGATGGAATTAGCAATCAAATAATGAATGTTGTAGTTTCCCGATTCAATGGTGGCTTGAGGTTCGGAATTGGGGTTTATCCTACTAATAATAAGCTTGCATTTCTTCTTTTGCTCCATCAATTCAGGATCATTGTTATCATCTACTGATCCACATAATGGGAGGGCTAGTCGTTAGTAAATTGTCAAAACTGCTAGAGAAAACCGGTACATACCATCATAACGATATATTAATGTGGATTTGACCATTTCCGCCCCGTAATCTGATTATCAGCAATGAGAAGAGTGTCATCTGGTAATCTACAAATGATGTCGGTGTCATTGTCGCAATTTCCGGGGGGAATGCGGTGTACGGGCGTGTCATTCCGCACGTGAGCTCACACCGGATTTGATCGATGTCATTAAATTTTTGTCACCACCACAATCTGGTTATACAACAAAAGGACTACTTATAACTACGAAATTAATAAGGGACATGGATTTATCAAACTTATCCTCGGATCTACCCCCCACGCGGGCCATAGATCAGATCTCCGTAAGCGAACTTAACCAAGAACTCACGGCCGAATTCAAAAACGCTGCCAAATCAGTGGCTTCCCTATACAACTCCTCCATTCTGGGTAATGGAAAGGAGCAAAAGACCGAATTTACTAACGCTGCTAAGTCGGTAACTGCTTTGTATCGGTTATCCAGTAATTCCAATGACTTGTTGTTGAATAAAGGATACCTTGAATGCTTAGATGACTTGTTAGAGAATATTGCTAAAGGTGAAGACATTGAGAACTGGGCTTTGACAAAGAGAGCAGAAATAACGAATGTTCATAGAAGTCAGCATGAAAGAGCAGATGCCACTAATATTAATAAGAGTCAGAATGAAAAAGCAGAAGTCAAAAGCCAGAATGATACTGAAGACACCACTAAAGTCGAAAAACCAGCATTTGAGATACCAGAAAACTACGATTTCTCATTAAACCCAAGCCTAGCATCTACCTACAAGTTCACTCCGGGATTCCCGCCATTGTCAGTGACTCATTCTACCAAATTTGCCAATCATCTGAAGAAAACAGGCAGAGAATCAATGATCCGTAGAAAACTTAGAATCCAGAATTCGAATTATGCAGACGACTCAACAACATCATCCGAATACGAGAGTGAACTAGAAGATTTAACGGCTGAAGAGAAAATACAAATCTCTGAAGCAAAGCTAAGATCAAGAAGTCGGGACGATGATGGCTGCAGAAAGAGAAGAAAGGTGGTTTCGTCACCCACAAATCATTCTGACCTGATGTAGTTTTCATTGTCATTATCATTCGTCATTTCATTTCATTTCCTTCATATCATATCCTTTGGTTGCTGGTTTATAGATACCTTTTAATAGATGATTATATCAGACATGATGTAGTTGTAGTAAACATAGAAAGGGCATTGAGAAGCCTTATTTCTTGTAGCACTTCTTAAACCTTCCATTCTCTCTGATTTGCACAATTCTTGTTCTACTTCATCTTCTCCTAAAAGTCTCTACTACTCTATTCAGTGGTTACTCTAAACCTTTTCTTCCTCCGCTTCGTGCTCTTCTTTAAGACCCTATTCAGCCTTTACTCTACACTTTTTATTATACAAGATGTCTATTCTATCTAATACGCAAATAAACCATCGTTATTATCGGTATATTCGTCATCATAATCATCAAAATCAGACTCTTCGTCTCCGGATGATGACTCTTCACTGTCTTCCACGGCATTCTCTTCTGGCACCAATCCTTCCAATGTGAAGCACAACAAAGTGTCTGCTTTGGATTGGGTACCCTTGGGCACTTCGTGGGTGGATTCAACGTTGCAGTTGGTCAATCTCAGCTTGTTCTGGATGGTGGCATGATGGCCTATGATACAATTTTCCAACTGAACGTCATCGCCAATAGTCACATCATTGAATATTAAACATCCAGTTAATTTTACTCTTTTACCAATAGTACAGTTATTACCCAAAACTGTACGTTTAACATTGGTTTTTTCACCAATTTCACAGTTGTCTCCAATAATGGAATCAGCCCCAATATTAGCCAATGGTTTCTCTTTTTGAGGAAGTGGTTTCGAAGTCTGCGATTGTAACTTCATGAAATGACGATTAGCTTCCATCAATACCGGTAAGTTATTAGAACGGAAGAAGTATGCCTGGCTGGGCAATATGACAAATGCTACGGTGGACT
The DNA here is from genome assembly GCA_003708205.2 of Isabelozyma gotoi. NCBI lineage: Eukaryota > Fungi > Ascomycota > Pichiomycetes > Serinales > Metschnikowiaceae > Isabelozyma > Isabelozyma gotoi. Next base: position 335,480 of record PPNP02000004.1, on the reverse strand, counting down.
TGGATACCGAATGTTTCCAGGATCTTCTGGCCAAATCTCGGTATACCTTGGTGATGGATCTGGATTTGAAGTACAGTTCGTGGAATTTCTGGGGGTTATCCTGGATGATTTTGAAGATTTGGGTGGCTGAACCAAAGAAAATGCTACTGTTGAGTAATTGGGTACTAATGGTTGCCTTGGGGTATCTCCAACACATCTGGGTTCTGATTTTCAACGCTTTATGGAAGTCAATGTCTTCATTAAGGTAGATGTCCAATAATTGCTGTTGTCCATCCAATAAGTCGTTGTAGATGGTATAGTTTCTAGGGAATATGACATGTTTCTTATCTTCGATTTCCAATCCATTTCTGTAGTGAACCACCAATCCCAAGTCGGAATCCTGCTTGTTTCTGTAGGCCTCAATCAACACTTGAGGAGGTAAGTTGGTGATGAAATCACAGGGCAAAATAACAAACTCTTGGAGTGGGAGAATTGATTTCGAAGTATATAAATAGTTGATGATTTCACCATTAGACGTCGTGTTTAACGATATTAAGTCAATTGAGCTGGTATACTGGTACACATCTTCAGGAGAACCCAAGATTTCTGCCTCTCCTTCGAGCTTTCCGTGGTTGGTTTTGCCGACTTTGTAGGCGTCAAGAGCGGCACTTATATCATCATATGATTCTTCATCACAAACAACGGTGATTTTGGGGAAAAACGCCCGTTCACACCAATCCAAGACGTATTCAATCATGGGCTTATTGGCAATGGGCAACAATGCCTTGGGGACCCCCGTGGATCTCACTTTGGAGAAGGGCGAGAGCGCCTTCCCGGTCCCACAGCATATAACGGCGTGAAACTCCATTTTTCTTCAGTTTTTTTGGCAATTTAATGGAGTAGAAATGGCTGAAGATGAGCTTGTTAAAGGTGACAAATTTGGACTGAATTTTTTTTTGAGGTCTGATTCATACTGCCTGCATATAATTTTCGAGGGTCGTGTGCGCACCACGTCGTTGCCACTATATGAGAAACCAAACGTCAAGTTATCACCAAATCGCTTTCAGCTACGTTGATGGCAATTGCGTTGATTGGGTAAATACAACAATCGGTATAGTCCATAGAGCGAATCGCATCGATAAGAACCATATAACGACCAGTAATATCGAAAAAAACGATTGAAAAAACAGAATCCACAACCAGAACGAAATCATAGATTAAACCTCCAAAATGAGTACTGAAGAGAACGATCCACTTTTGGCAGCATTACAAAGTGAAGAAGGAGCCGCCGACAACGTTGAGGCCGTCGCTGCCGACCCAGAAAGAGAAAGAGCATTGAGCAAGTTCAAAGATAAGTTAATTGACCATAGAAAATGGGATGCTCGTTTAAAAGACTTACGATTAACCATACGAGACTTGGATAATGACTACGAAAAGACAGAAAACGATATCAAAGCATTACAGTCCGTGGGTCAGATTATCGGAGAAGTATTAAAGCAATTGGATGACGAAAGATTCATTGTCAAGGCCTCCAGTGGACCTCGTTATATTGTAGGATGTCGTAACACTATCAAGAGAGAACTCCTCAAAAATGGAGTAAGAGTATCATTAGACATGACGACATTGACAATTATGAGAATATTACCTCGAGAAGTCGACCCCTTGGTGTATAATATGACGACATTCGAACCAGGTGAGATTTCCTTCAATGGAATTGGGGGTTTAACCGAACAAATCAGAGAATTACGTGAAGTCATTGAATTACCATTAAAAAACCCCGAATTGTTCACCCGTGTGGGTATCAAATCTCCTAAGGGGGTCTTGTTGTACGGGCCTCCTGGTACGGGTAAAACCTTATTGGCCAAAGCAGTAGCAGCCACCATTGGAGCCAATTTCATCTTCTCTCCAGCATCAGCCATTGTCGACAAGTATATTGGAGAATCTGCCAGATTAATCAGAGAAATGTTTGCCTATGCCAAAGAACATGAGCCTTGTATTATATTCATGGATGAAATCGATGCTATTGGAGGTCGTAGATTCAGTGAAGGTACTTCTGCTGATCGTGAAATTCAAAGAACATTGATGGAATTATTGAATCAAATGGATGGGTTTGATAACTTGGGCCAAACCAAAGTCATTATGGCCACCAATAGACCCGATACTTTGGATCCAGCATTATTGAGAGCCGGTAGATTGGATAGAAAGATCGAAATCGGTTTACCTAACGAAGCCGGAAGATTAGAAATCTTTAAGATCCACACCTCCAAAGTGGCCAAGCAGGGTGAATTTGATTTTGAAGCTGCCGTGAAGATGAGTGATGGATTTAATGGTGCTGATATCAGAAATGTGGTCACCGAAGCCGGATTCTTCGCTATTCGTGATGAAAGAGACTACATTTTGCAGAACGATCTTATGAAGGCCGTGAGAAAGGTTGCTGATGTGAAGAAGTTGGAGGGTACTTTAGATTACGAAAAATTGTAAGTAACTGAATACATCAAGACAACATAACTACAATAGCCAGCTCGTTATTAATTGATCGAGTTGTAATAGTAGAAACAACCCCTAATCAATTATACTACGAGATGTAATAGTAGAAGTAGCCCGTACAATTGGGTGTAATAGTAGAAACAGCTACAACGATAGCTTTCAGGTGTATAAATCTTTATTGCAATATTTACAAGTATGCTATTCACAGTTAATGGCCTTCCGTCTCTTCGATTTTCTTCATGGTCTTTTCGAAATCAGGAATGGTGGACTTCGATAAAGCATCCAAATGAGCCAACATGTTAGGGTTTTCGATCTTACTAAGATGGCTAGCAATTCTTTCACCAATGAAGTCTTGAACTTCAGGAGACAATCTCTTAAGAGGTTTGGCCTGTTGTTGAGCTTTCTTAGCCAAGTATATTTGTTGTTCTTTCGATAATGGCATTTCTGGAGCATTAAGTTTTCTGGCTTCATAGTCACTAATCACCTTCTTCTTATAACTCGAATGAGGGTTTCTTAATTCAGCCAACACTTTGGCAGGAAATGGAGATTTGGCAATACTTTGTAATTCCCAGGTCTTTTCAAATGCTACATCTTCCCTGGTGGATAAGTAATCATCCTTAGGATCTTGAGGTGGATTGGGCCATGGGATTTCAATGGTTTCATGGTTCTTAATGAATCTCTTAGGTAACCATTTCTTGTATCTATCATCATAGTATTTTTCTTTATAGATTACTTCATCAGCCACCACGTAGTAAATTTTTCCATTTTCGTCCTTATCCTTAGCGGCCAACTTGACATCGCTTCTAGCGATTGGATCTGGATAATCCATTAAATGACTAGTCTGGTTTTCTACCCAGAAAGCCTTAGGAATGATCTTTTTGGAGTTAACATTGGATACAAGAACGGTATCTAATTCGGACGAGTAATTGTAAAGAGTGGAGATGTTTCCCTTATTCTTTCCCTTGGTTATATACACGAAATCTCCACTGGCCAATCCAACGTCTTCAATCTTGGACTTCTGTTGGGAAGCTGGAATGGGTCTGAAGTTGGTTTCGAAGGTTGGTAAGGTGTATCTGTTGGTTTCTTTCAAGTAGTTATCAACAAGCACCCGAGGTATATGCTCTAGATCCTTCTGGAATCTTTTTCTAGCCGAGTGCCACGACATTTTGATGGGAATTCGAGGTGTCTCTGATGGTGGAGGTGAACTTTTTCACTTTTCCAATGGTTAAAACGTCAATTTTTTTTCATTGATTTTGGGCCGCGCACGAAACATATATCCGTACACCATACTACACCCGTGCACCGGCTAATACACTATAAGAATACATTAATATACAATAACTAAGAACAGAGTAGGTGACAAGGCGGCTCAAACGGAGGAATTGAAAAGAATCTTTGGTGAGGACGGTCATACGAAGGAGATTGAGTCAACTAGAGGTGTCTGATAAGTAAAAATTGATGGAACCTTGGAATGGTTATCAAAGAATTTAGTTCATTGTACATCAGATCCTTGATTTGAATGATCTCTATGTTTTGGTTTCCTTCTCTATTTCGAAGATTGAGATCTGACCGATCTGAGAGATTTCAGTGTCTCCTTGTATGGTGTTTTGGGTAATTTCCTTGAGTTTCATCGGATTGTACTATGATTTCTTCTCTTCAGTTGGTTATTTCTTCAATTGTAGTTTGTTTTTGAACTTTTATCTGAGCTCTTTAACCAATTGAGCTCTTCAATCAATTGAGTTCGTTCAATTGAGCACTACAATTAACTGATCCCTTTCTATCAACTCAGCTCTTCAATTAACTGAATCCTTTATCAATTGAGCTCTTCTCTCCATCTTAGATCTCCACTAAGCTACTACTCCCTCAATTGAGTCCCTGTCTCTTTTAATCTCCTGTCTTTGTTTTTTCTCCCTATTCCGTACAGATGTTGATGAACTCCTGTTCATTGACTAATTGTTAGTAAAGTTCTCTCTTTCTCTCTCTCTCTCTCTCGCTCTATACATACTTTCTCCATCCTCGTCGAGATCAAACTCATCGATCATGGCTCTCAACTCGTCGTCCGTCAAGTTTTCCCCCAAGTCCTTGGCTACGCGTCTCAAGTTACGCAACGAGATCTTGCCCGTGTTATCATCGTCAAATAGCTTAAAAGCCCGGCGAATTTCGTCGAGCGGGTCTCTATTGATGATCTTCTCACCCACTGTTGGTTAGTATCGGATTATAGTCCAAATTATGTCGTACGTACCTGCTTGGAAGAAGTTTTCGTAGGTGATGAGGTTACGGTCATCGGTGTCGTATTCGTGGATAATGTCTAGAACTTCACGCTTCGACAAGTCGAAGCCAAGGGCCCGAAACGCCACCTTGAGCTCGTGGTAGTCCAAGCAGCCATCGTTGTTCATGTCGAACAACGAGAATGCCTCTCTGATCTCCTGTTTCTGCTCATTGAGAAGCTCCACTTTCAAACTCCCCAAACGCTTCTGGGTCGATTGTGCTGACATTGGGATGTATGGGTGTGAACTTTTTTTTTCTGCTCTGTAGTCGAAACCGGCGGATAAAAAACCTGGTGGGCAAAAAGGTAATGATAATGTAAATCCTCCTTCTCCTTCTTCTTTCCAGGCCCTGGGTTTGGGTTTTTCATACCGCAGTGAAACACCGGGCAAGGTGCGACATTTTTGTCGTCTCGTCTCGGTGTCGCGTAAACACTGACCCCGAGAACAATACGAGGCTAAAAGTTAAAAATCTGGCCAATTCTGGGATGGAAATTGCCCTGGTTGCAGGTAACGGTGAGGTACAAACTAGGCAAACTCGATTTGACATCGAAGAGGATGCAGACGATAGGGTTTTGTACGTAATTACTAACTACCCCGAAAAAAAAACTGGCTCTCTTTGGTGCGAGGTCGTCTAATTGAGTGTAGATCAACCACGGAGCGGTGATTGAATAAGATTTGTGACGAAAGCGAAAGAAGCAAAGGAAGCGAAGGAAGCGAAGCATTGAATACCACGGATTGTGAAGCTCAAATATTTGTGAACACCAAGAATTGAAGCCAAAGAACTCGTGAAGCAAAAATTACTGTAAGCCCAAGGATTTACTGTGAAAATTATATTGTGAAAATCAAGTTAAGACCCGTTGTTTGCTGGTGATAGACGACCATACGTTGGTTTGAGGTTTGCTGTGGTAAATCTCTTTTAGTTTGGAATTGGAGGCAGGCCCATACAGACAGACAATATATTGAATATTCCACTGAATCTACGTGATCCACTGCTACAAAACATCTTAGACCCTCGACACCGACGTCATCTGTTGTTGTTGATCCAGATAATCGTTCACTCTCCGCATCTGGAGGTATTGGGACTAGTTGCAGGGCTAAGTCAACTTAGGATAGTTTCTCAACACTATCAGCTACAGAAAGCTACGAACAATTAGCTCCAGATAGCTACAACACAGATAGCTACAACACTACACGCTACAGCTACAAATCTACACTATAACTACATCATAGCTACACTACAGCAGTATTAGCTTCCACTCTATAACCAATTAGCCTCAGCCATAGCCCCCAACTCCTCCTTTTCATTATGGCATCCATTGGCCAAACAGTATCTGTCAGAGGCCAGTCAGGTATCGTCAGATTTGTTGGCAGAACTGAATTCTCTCCCGGTACTTGGATCGGTGTTGAACTAAACACACCCACAGGTAAAAACAACGGTAGCGTCAACGACGTCAAGTACTTTGAATGCTCCAAGTCCGACGGCAACTACGGAATCTTCGTAAGACCCAGTCTCATATCTACTGACGACCCTACCCCTGCTACTCCTCCTCCATCAGACCTTCATCGCGTCATTGATAAGCTTCAGTCTAAACTCAAAGTAGCCACTGAAGAAATCAAACAGTACAAACAAACCATCATCGACTTAAAAAATGACGTTAGTCAATATCAGATCACTGCCTCGAAACTCGAGTCGTCCCTAGATATGATTTCAACCGATAAATCATTCCTCTCCCAACAAAACGAAACCATCAAGTCCGATTTATCCCAACTACAAAACTCCTACCAGGAACTAAAGGTAGACTACGACCTCCTCAAAGAAGAACTCGAATTAAACAAACAATTGGAAGATGCCATCAAAAAATCCCAACCTGACGATATTTCCGATCAAGACTACAACTTCATCCTTCTGAGAAATAACCAATTGGAACTAGCATTGCTGAGCCTTAAATCTTTAAGTGACGACAAAACCTCTAATCTTGAATCCAGTATCAAAACTCTCGAGAAGGAATTGGCTCTGAAGGACGAAAAATTAACCAGTTACGACTCCATCTTATCGAAACTTCAAAATGCTGACCTGACAATCGAAACCTTACAAGCTCAACTCGAGTCAGCCTTGCAACTGGAAAGGATCATCGAGCATTTAACCAGCGAGAATGAAGAGTTGTCCAACAGGATCTCTAAACTTAATACCACCATCGATGAACTAACGGAGTTGCATGATCTTGAGAAAAATTATGAAGAAAGTCAGTCCCAAATTGAACAAAATCTTAGAAACGACATCAACTCGTTGCTGAAGGTTATTCAAGATGATAAATCCATCATAAGCGACTTGGAAAGGAAGAATAAGTACCTTGAAAACAAATTTGTTGAATACAAACAGGTAATTGCACAACCTAGTACCAGAGCTAGTAGTAGCATGACTAGTACTCTCAGTGACGATGACACAATTGCCAGCACTTTAAACTCCCAACTTGAGTCACTTCAACTTGAATTGAAGAAGAACAAAGCATCGTCGTTCTCGGATAAGATTTCCTTAAGAGTTGCCCAAACAAAGTTGGACTTATTACAAAAATTCGACGGTTCTACCATCAAAGCAAATTCAAACTTAAAACAAGGATACGAGATTCTTTACAACATCCACTTGAATATTGCTTATACCACTATCGTTATCGACGTTCTTGGAGATTATCACCCTAATGACGAAGTCCAATTCAGTAATTTAGTGAATATGAGACTTCATTCATCAAACTTATTCACTTATCTCGAATCAGTGGCTCATTTATGGGAGTACAACTACGCAACGAAACATTATATGAATATAATGTTTTCTTTCAAAACAGTATTGAACGAGCTTAACGAGCATTTACTACTCTTGATCGATAATGTTGTAGATGGTAACCTTGAAGATTCTCCAGCCACTGCTTACTTCAAAGGATTTATTGTTGAGGCCTCTGATTTGTTGAAATTGAGCTTTGTCAATGATTCCTATTCGATAATATTTCAGAATATTTCCTTGTTTAAGATTCTCGTGACAAACGTAACTAACGAATCAAAGGAGAGTATTAATGTCATCAAGTATGTGTTAAAGTTTCTCGATCAGCACTCGCAAGAACAGGATGATGAATTGTTGGCTGAAGTGTATCAGGAATTTACCACCATCAGTAAACTGGCAAATGGTATCCTCGCCAAATCCCAAGAAATTTTGGATGGTTTGATAAATGATTGCTTGAGTTCCAAAGATTTGACCATTAACATAGACTATCAATTTTCTCTTGCAGAATTCGGTAAGACTTTCAGATCTCTTTTCAAAATATTGAAGAAAGTAGAACTTGAAAACTACACTATTATGGATATGAGCATGAAATTGGAGAATCAAATGTTGAAGGAATTATTTGAATTTGACGATGAAGTTGAAAGCTGGGAATCCCTTCATGCAATAGAAGCCAGTATTAAGGAAACCCAAAAGTTCCTTGATTGTAAATTTGACATCTATGAAAAACATACACAGAGCATATACGACGCTGTTAATGATATTAGTGCCGTCAGGCCTCCACGAGAGGAGAATACTGAACGCAGCCGGAAGTTGTCAATGGAATTAAAGAATTCAGACCTTACAAGTAAGCTTTTACAAAAAGATGGACGAATTCAAGACTTGCAATTAAATGTGAGATTGTTGGAACGTAATATGGCATCATCGGATGCAAAGAGTAAAGAGCAAATTGACAAGTTGAAGAGAGAATTAACCAACCTTAAGAAAGATCATGAGACTATGAAGAACAACTACGACTCGTTGTTGAAGTCCAATAAGGAGCTAGAGCTTGAAATCAAAGAGATCACGAAGTCGAGTCAAACGTTGGAATCATCACAGTTAATGGGAAAGTTTAAAGACTTGAGTTCTGATAAAAAGCATACGGAGGAAATGGCTCTAATTGAAGAAGTCCTTCTTCTTAGAAAAATGGTTGATGCCAAATACAGCCAGTTTACAAGTCCAACACAGAACTTGCGAAATAGCGATGATCTTAAATGGTTAGAGCAGCCCATTTTGCAGTCATCTCCGACGAAAATGAATGAAAAACAAGATGCTTTTAAGAATTCTGCCACCAAATTACGAAGTCTTACAAATGAGGTGGTACCAATTCAACTTCCTGATCGAAGAGGAGCATGGAAACCGAAGTCATCAACACCAAAGTACATCAATGCCCTTATTGAGGAGAAACGGAAACGATACCAGCACGAGCGAGGCAATTCGGTATCATCATCCTTCAACTAATGCAGTTCAGCAGGACGTTTAAGGTTTTTATAGCATTACGTAGCATTAATTATATATACAATGAATGAATTTCTAGAGAGTATTCAATCAAGACTTATGTCCAATTCTGACTTCGAAGGTTTTACAGACTTTCGGGGCCATTTGGTACAAATATCTATGTCTTTTGCCGGGTAGTACCATTCCAATATCATGTAGAGAAAGATATCAACAATCACACACAAGGCAAACAACTTCCCAGCTATTAGTCCACAGCAGTAATACTGTCTTAGTCTCGTTAGTAGAGGCTGGTTTAATACATTCAAATCCAACGATTTGTAGACGTTTTCTGTTCGCTTGGCAATGTCATCCCAGCTGTACATTTGGGCCACTTCGTTGTGAAAGGTGGAAGTGTCTATTTCGCCACGGTCGATTAATTCTATGGCATTGATGGTGGCATTGACCAACGAATCTTCCTCTGGCTCAGCAAAGCTCATCATGTGTTTTGGCAACACTTCAGGAATCCCCCCAACTTTGGTGGTTACTACGAACAATCCACACGATGCTGCCTCCACAATTACTGTTCCAAATGCTTCGGTCAACGAAGGATGAAGGTAGATATCTCCCTGGATCATTACATCTCTGACTTCTTCGTGTTTCACGGCTCCTATAAGCGTTACTCTTTCCTGGAGTAAGCACTTTTCTCTCATCTGTTCCAAGTCAAGAAACTTGGGTCCATCTCCTGCTACAAGGAAGTTGACATCTGGGTTAGCAGCACATATTCTGGGGATAATAGCTGTCAAAAGGTCTGCTCCTTTGTTAGGAAAGAGTCTGGAGATCACGACAATGGTGATTTTGTTGTCCTGGCGGCGCAAATTGGGCAGTTTTGGGGTGAAATCCTCGGATATCACAGCGTTGGGGATCACTGACACATTTAGAGGGTCAATTGAGGCCCGAAGTACCGTGTTTTCTTTACAAGTATGCGATACACAGATGACATGGCCAATGTCACTTAGGGTGAATTTCAACAATTTGTTACCTACGATGGACGAAATGTCAGCGAAACCAAACAACGAATGGTCTGTGAATACTGTTTTGAGTCCCATGGTTCGGCCGTGGAGGATAGCCTCATGACTAAGTGTGGAATAGGAGCCGTGGCCGTGAATAATGTCGATTTGCTCTCGAATGAAGATATTGCGTAGCACGGGGAATGTCAGGAATACCGTGGGAAGAGCTGTGCTTCGATAGACGGCAAGGAAGGGAACATAGTATACTTTTAGGCCGTTGGTAAGGGTTCGGACACCATTTCTCGATCCGTAGTCGTGGGTTATGACAACGACAGAATGGCCTAGATCAATGAGTTTTTGGGCCAAATGATAGACGTGGAACTCGACACCCCCGGGCTGGGGGTAGAAGTAGTCCGTGATCATGGCGATGTTGAAGGACGTCATGGTGATGAAGAGAAGAAGAGTGGTGGGAGGGTTGAACAATGGGCCCGATAAATAGATGGACCGAGAACGCGCAGAGAAATGGGGCTGGAAGAGGACGGAAAAAGTTCCAAAAATGGGTCCACTGAGAGCAAAAAATGGACGGAAAATGGATAGAAAATGGACCAAAAATGGACCGACCTGGACCAACCAGGACTACACTTTGTCATGATATATATACATTTATTATACACTACGTAACGTAAGCGTCTGGCGGAAGACTTCCCACCGAGTTCTTAAAGTTAACCACCGCCAGCTGGTAGTCCCAGTTGCTCTGCTGACAGAGCATCACTCCATACTGGAGATTCAATTTGGTTTCAAGCAATATCTTCACCAAAATCTCCTGCTGCTGGATATTGAAGTTGGCCTTAACCTCTGGCGGCAAGTCCGCTGTGGTGGGCTGGCCTGGGGCAGGAGAAGTGCCTGGCGCCACGGACCCAGGCCCGGGTGAGGGAGTAGTACCTGGGGCGACTACTGGGTCTACGGCAGCCCTCGTGCTGGTCCAGGCGTCAGCCGATGCAAATGGACGGACCGAGAGAAGGTCGCTGGCGATAACCATGCCCCCGTTGGGGTTGGGCACGATGATGAAGGTTCGGTCGAAACTTTTGGGCGATAACGGCACCTTTTTATTCCTCTGGTTACCGTATCGGTTTCTGGGGCCCTGGTTGAGGGCTTCGGTGTTTTCTGGGGCCGACAATTCGTCGAAACACCCGTGCAAAACAATCATTATTCCATTTAATGGAGCAAACCGGTAGCTTTCCATGCTGAAAAGTTCTGGTTTCGTCATAAGCTCATGCCGAGTGCTGGGGAGCTGTGTAAACAACTTGTAGATCTGCTCGGGTCCCGTGGCGACACGGGCCATACGAGATTTGGCAGCAGAAACCCTCATTAAGTTACGAGATTGAGGAAGATAGTAGCTAAAATCGGGTCCTGAGTTGTATGCTGGGGAAATGGGTCTATTGGTGGGGTTGGACACCTCGGCGGTGTGTGGATGGGCCGAGTCCACTTGCATGGAGAACTGGGACTCGTTTTGGTACAAGATCAAGAGATCTCTACGGTTGGAATCCCAGAGTTTGTAGTAATTGGCCACGAAATTTGTGGAAACATCACGAACATCGTCGTCCTGGAAGAACATGGAGTTTGGGGGGTTGAACGGAAGGTTCAATACGTTGTTGAGTACGTCTTCGTTTCTTATTATTTCTCCATTCAACACAATCAACCGAGGAAAGCACTTCATGAGTTCAAGTTTGGCAGTAAGTTGGTCGTTTTGGTTGAAAATGGGGTTTCCTACGAGAATCAACTCTCTCAAATGATTGAGCTTGTGTTTCCACAAGTCAAAAGCCTTTAGACGAGAGAAATTGTTGTTCATTAGCGACAAATTCTTGAGTAATGGGAAAGTATGGGCAAGGGTCGAAATCGTGGTCAAATCGGCCAAATTGTTGTTGGAAAGGTCTACGCTGGTCACGTCGAGCTTCAAATCGGCCGCCACTTTCATGAGGGCCGGGAAGAATTTGGAAGACGTCGATATGGATGCAAAAAACCCCGTCGAAACGAGTCCTGGATCTGCCTGAACGTTCAGCAAGTTCAACATCTTGGTTTCGGGCTGGTATCTACTCTTCAAAAACTGCGTGATGGTCTGGATGGTGTCGCTACTAGCAGCTCCAGTGATTGCCCCCGTAGGAGCACCAAATTGGTTGGCAACTTTCTTAATTTTCAATGATTGTCCAGCAAATTTCACTCCTGACCACGTTAGTAAATCATTGGCATCCTTATCGGACTTGACAGTTCCAACCAAAATACCCGTGGCAGGGTCGACAGACGGACTGGTTACGGTGATACGACACTTTCTGGCGATGAACGAGAAGCATTCTTCTGGAGAAGCACCGTTCCATCCCAAAATCTCAACCTGAACCGCATTGGGCCCGCCAAAACCCTGGTTTCCGCCGCCGAATCCGGAGTTGTAGCCCGAATTGTTGAAGTTACGGTTATTGTTGTTGTTGTTGTACCCAAAACCGCCTCTTCCACGGCCTCTATAGCTCATTTTTGGTGAAGAAAAAGGGTATAAACGATGCAAACGAAACTACACTCTTTTTTTTTTCAACCGTTATGACATTGGTGAAAAATGCGCCGCGCACGACTTATGTCAAAGAATTTGGTTATTATATAAATATAGCAAGAAAGTACATAGAAAACCCCCTGGAAGAACCCTGGAAGAACCCTGGAAGAACCCTTTCAGGATGAAATAAATAACTGCTGGTTGGGGCCACTACACTGGTTTGTCAATTCCGGCGTCGGGGTCTGGAATGAGGTTGTGGAGGGTTCCCACAATTCTGTACTTATTCTCGAAATGCTCTTCCCACCCGTCCAACGACTCGATATCAGAGGCAGTAAGGCCATCGAGCGTATCAATAGGCTGGTCCAATGGCGTCAACACTGACGGGTCAAACGAATTGAGGGCCAATCCTCTGGAAGCGTCTCTTCCGGCAAAGTTCTCGTATGGGCCCCCAGGACCGTAAAAAGTGGCTCCGTTGGACACGTCGAACACACGGCCCCGGACGGCCATGAAAATCTTAGGATCGTCCTTCCCGTTGTACTTAGCAAGCGTCTGGGGAGTGAATTTTCCACTAACAACCGTGTCGTCAGTTTCGGAGGCAGCTAGTGGATTGGAAGTCCTCATGTCGCTGAAGATACTCTTGAGAAAGTACACCACGGCGAGAACAATGATAATGGTGGTCAACATGGTGTTTGGTGTAGTGATTATGGAGAGGAAAAGAGGGTGGAAACAAGTAGTAGAGAGGGTGCAGCAAAAGTGATGGTATCAGGTGGGGACCGGTCACGTGAGCGATTGCAAAATCACAAGCTAAGGTGGGGCCAGCAAAAGGACGGAGATGGAGGGAGAGAAATGGAGCATGCAAAGGGTTGGGTTGGGTTGAAGATGTGGTTAGAGATGAAGTTGGATTGGGGGAATTGGGGGAATTGGGGTTGGAGATTGGGGTTGGATATTGAGAAGAGATGAGATTGTAGAGTTTATGAGCACAGCTAGAAAATAAGGGAAGCTAGAAGAAGAGATATTGACAAGAAGAACAACAGGCAAAGAACATTAGAAAGATGTTATCGTAGACAGAAAACCGACAGAGAACGGAGAGAGGTATCGTAGACAGAGGTGACCAACTGAAGAGAACGATAGAAAGAGGAAATCGTAGACAGGGCAAATCTGTGTAAAATCAGACATAACCCTTGTCTTTAGTGCCAGACTCGACACAACTTTAAACAAGCCTCCCCATTGGCTACCACTAATACACATGAATTACTGCTAGGCTGCACTGCCTTCAGGCTGCACTGCAATTAGTAAGTTGGGCTACAAAACCTAGTTATAATTAGGTTTTGCCCGGAGAGGTACGTAGAGGAGGTTTTTTGCAGCAATCCACCGACTTAGCAGAACAATAGGTGTACAGGACAATGTTGGGGAACAGGACGTGGTTGGGGCATGGAAATTACTAATTGTGACTGTTAGCCAGAGAATTGGGGGCAGTATAGCATAACATGGGAGCAAATCTGGACACTAGACGAAAACGGCAGAACACAACCAAAGAGAAGGTTAGGGGCTGAGTTGTATGATTTTTCAGCTGTTGGAACGGCCAATTCGGTTGGTGGAGTACTCTTTTCAATTATAGTTTCTCTGTACATATCGTTGTCTTTTTGGCCTATCTGGTTTTGGTTTAATTATTTCTGACCTCACTTGCCCATTCTTCTCGTTTCGTAGATTTCCTGTTTCTCTATTCTTCTGAGTTGGTTCCCTACCTGTTTCTCCATTTATTACTGGACTGCTTGTTTCTCTCCGTTTCATTTTTCTGTCTATTTCTGACCCTTTATCCCAACCTCCTACTTATTTGTCTCACCGTATCTCTCCCATGGCTCATTACATCTCATTTACATCTACACTAATGTATTCGCTTCTTATTTGCTTCTTCATCTCTCACTCTCCTCATTGACTCCGTTTCTTCACCATTCGCCTTTCTCGCTCCTTTTCTGGCCTTTGGGCTCTCATCATTCTTACTTCCATTCTTACTTCAATTCCATAAATCTTCCTTCTGCTGCGAAAATTCCATTTTTCAGATTTTTCACTCCAGATTTTTCACTAACTTCCTTTCTTTCCACCAAAATGGCCAGAGATATCATAGCGTTGGACAGTCTTACTGTCAACAACTTGGGCACCTTCCAGAAAATCAACGAAACCTGTCTTCCTACAAGATACAACCCCAATTGGTACCGCGATAGCTTGGACCAGGGCCAAATCGTCCAGTTGGCCTACTACACCGAACTTCCTGTTGGTGCCGTCAAGGCCAAGCCTATCAACACTGCCTACAAGAACCCTACTCATGAGACATCCCTGCAAGCCATCATAAACTCCAAAATCGTGCCTAATGCCATCTACATTGAAAGCTTGTCGGTATTGAAGGCATACAGAAATTTGGGAATTGGCAAAAAACTTGTTGACTACGTTGTGGAGGAAACCAAGAAGAAGTTCATTCATGAAATCGTGCTCCACGTTCACGTAGATAACAAGCAGGCCATTGACTTCTACTTGAAACAGGGTTTCAAGCAAAATGAAGTGGTGAAGGATTACTATAAGGAACAGCAGTTACCTAATCCTGATGCAGTTATCTTGTCATTGTCCGTCTAAACTCAGGACTAAGCTTAATATCTTATGCCGTCAGATTAATGAGCAGCAATTATCATAAGTACATTGTAACCCAAGTCTGCAAATAAATTCATTTTAATGTTAAGGCTTAATATCTATTATAGATGAGCAACAATACTTCTGAGGACCTTGTATGAACTCAAACATAACTCAGTGTATACACAATGAACAACTACACACTTATCTCAGGATAATTTATGTATTGTATATATAAGATTGAATAGATATCTACTCTTTTGGACTGTTATACAGCTAGCTTTCATCTTCAGTATCGGTGTTAATATCAGTAAACACACTTTCGTTGTCAGACTCTTCTTCATCATCGTCTTCTTCTTTCGCCACTGACTTCTTCACAGCTCCTCCTCTTAATGCTGCCAATGCACCAGCAAGCGAATCTTCTTCTGGATCAGAAATGTCAGATTCACTGTCAGAGTCACTGTCATTTCTTTCAAGTTTGGCCTTGATTCTATCTTCAGCTTCTTTGGTAAGAGGAGGAGTTTTCACCTCTAATGCCACAGGAATATCAACATCACAACCGAAATAACTGTTGTTCTTCAAAACAAGTCTGTAGTGAACGGTTCCTTCATTAGCTGGAGTTGGGGTAGGTAAGGCAATCTTAAAAGTACCAATGGTAACCTTTTCTCCAGCAATCCATTCATCTTGAGTCAAATCAAGATTACTTAAATCAGCATGGGTTAAATGGTAGATTTCACTACTTTCAGCAAGTTTATTATCTTTTTGATTTATAAGGAAACCGGTCCAGCTATTACGAATGTAACCAGGGTATTGAGGACAGAAACTGTATGGGAGCAATGGTTGTTCCTCGTTAACCTTAAGAGGATTTCTTAAATAATCCAAATCTTCATCTTCCTCCAATCTTTCTGGCTTAATTTCTGGACAAGACTTGTGCTTAGGAGACTTGATTAAGAATTTCACTGATAAATGAGCATTAGATTGTGGAGGTACCACGGTTTCACCAGGAACTTTAAATTTAGCTTCCAAAACTCTAATTGTGGGTATATGTGCAGCAATGTCCAATACCTGTTTCACCTTGTTGGCATCAGAAATTCCCAAAACCTTACCGGCTTCTTCTTCTGATAATGTGAGTAACTTACCTAATTTCTTAATTGGTTGGCTGGTAATCACATCGGAGTCTACGTATGGTAATTGTAACAAATCCTGGTACTTTCCAGTTGGTCTAACACCCTGGATGATTGATTTTTGCAAATCCGTGGCAGTAAGAACAATATCATTAATTCTGAAAGCGGTGGCAATGTCAATTAATCCATTTATAAGGTTGGGTAATAAGGAAATGATCTTCAATTTATCATCTTGTAAGTTGGCATCGAGTGGTTGACGAAACATGTATTTGGCCATCAATTCTCTCACCTTGTTTGGTCCCAAATGCTTGAAGTTGGTTCTGATTTCATGAGAAGCAGTTATCCAGTCCAATAAGTCGTATGGAGTAATGACTTTTCCTGGGTTTCTATCGGCCAATTTACGTACAAAAAAGGCAGCAGTATCCACATGGATTCCTTTCTTGTTGTAGGATTTTACGTTATTCCACCAAACACCAACAATAGTAGGAAGTAAAACTCCAATTAAGAAAAAGTAGAATACAATCATGAATGGAGAAAATTTTCCTTCCACCAAAAACTTAGGAATGGCAATACCATGAGCTACATCTTGAGGACCGTCTGGATGACCGTAAGTTAAGAAATTTCTTCTGGTGACCTCATCAGTCAAAGCCTTATAAGCCAAGTTGATTTTAATGAAAGCAGCTTCCATTTCTTCTTTGGCAGCTTCAGTAACATCATGAGGAAGTTTATCAGGATGGAATTTCAAGGATAATTTTCTGTAACGACTCTTGATTTCACGTTCGGAGGCAGTAATGGCAACATCCAAGATAGCATAAGGATCAAAAGTACCTTCTAAATTGGCTTCTTTGGTGAAGTTCAATGCAATGTAAATGAATAAACTCCATCCAACAATCAAAGTCAACAAGGTTTTATTGAAGATTTTGGCAGATTTCTGCTTGGATTGGAATCTGGAGATCTGGTCATGGTTATCAATGGCAAGGGTTTGGTGATCTTTCAAGATAGCCCCTGGGATTTCCTTATTATAGCTTAATGGATTATCTGATTTAAGAACTCTATAGATCCATTTGATCGAAAGAGGCAACAAGATAAATGCCAATAATGCCAATACAAAGAAAGGCCAGGTTTCTCCCTCTTCGTCGTAGTTATATTCCGAAGCCATGATTTTGAAACGAAACCTATTGAATTCTTTAGTGGCACACCAAAGTTTTCTCTTCTTTCTTCGAAGTTGACGTGTTTTTTTCACTGTACTTTGACCGTTTTTATATACAGGCCGCAGGGAAAAATGGTTGCAACATGCTGAGACTAACAAAAGGAAGAGTTTGAAAGAGGGTTGTAACGGAGGGGGATGGGATAAAGTGGAGAGAAATGGGGGGCTGGAGAGAAGTGATGGAGGTTTAGAAGTGATGGCTCTTTTTCAGGGATTTAATTGGATTGCTGGGTGAAAAGTTAGGCAATGAGAGCGCTCTGAGAAGAAAGAAAGCTATACTAGTGGTAGAGCTTCAATAAGGTTGGTTATGGTGTGATATTGAATATAAAGAGATGCATAGTGTAAAGAATACTTAAAAGGAGGTTCTGTAGGCTGAAAGTCTGTTCGCTGCTTTTAAGAAATGGGTTTTTGCTTAACTCAAACCGAGCTTATTTTGAGCCTCTCATTGATGGAAGACTAAAAGGCTATGAAAGTAATAGTTGCTTATAAGAAGATAAAGATAATAGCAGGTTAAAGAAGAAGTAATACAAAGTGAAAGTAATAAGGAAGGTATAAAGGATTGACTTGAAGCTGTAATAGAATGTAGTAGGTCAAGTAATATAGGCTGACCCACCGAGAACATAGGAAGTGCAATTGGCTACAATATCTAACTATGATTATATATTAACGAACTAAACTAATGGTGGAATAAACGAATTGGGTTTTCGACATAAACAACGTCGTGAGAATCAGCAGCAGCAAAGACAGCTTTATCCATAACAGAACCAGAAGGAGCAGCAATGAACTTAACACCAGATCTCACAGCTCTGTAGACGTTATCTGGGAATGGGAAGAAAGCGTCAGAAGATAAGGCAACGTCATTTAATTTGGATAACCAGTCAGCCTTTTCTTCAGCAGTCAAAGGCTTTGGTAATTCAGCGAATTTAGATTCGTATTCAGTCTTTTCTGGTTCAGTGGTTGGAATTTGACCAGTGACGTATAAATCAATGGCATTGGATTTTTCTGGTCTCTTGACACCCTTAGCCCATTTGAATCCTAAGACTCTTGGGTGTTGTCTTAACCACCAGTTATCAGCTTTATCACCAGCTAATCTGGTACAATGGATACGTGATTGTTGACCAGCACCTAAACCAATAACCATACCATTCTTAGCGTAACAAACAGAGTTGGATTGAGTGTATTTCAATGCAATGGTGGCCACGGTTAAATCAATAGATCCTTGTTCGGTCAATTCCTTGTTTTTGGAAACAATTTCTTTGAAAGAAGAACCCTTGATGATGGCATCATTACGTTTTTGTTGTAAAGTAATACCATAAACTTGTCTAGATTCTATTTGATCTGGAGTGTAGTTTGGATCAATCTGTAAAATACAGTATTTACCTCCCTTCTTTTTCTTCAAGATAGCCAAAGCTTCTTCAGAGTATCCTGGAGCAATGACCCCGTCACTGACTTCCTTGGAGATGATTTGAGCAGTTGGTAAATCAACAATGTTGGAAAGAGCAACCCAATCACCGAATGAAGACATTCTGTCGGCACCTCTGGCTCTAGCATAAGCATTGGCTAATGGAGACAAGTTTTCGATATCTTGAACGAAGTAAATTTGTTTTTCAACGTCAGATAATGGTAAACCAACAGCAGCACCGGCTGGGGAAACGTGCTTGAAAGAAGCAGCAGCTGGTAAGTTTAAGGAAGCAGATAATTCCTTAACTAATGGCCAGGAGTTTAAGGCATCCAACAAGTTGATGTAACCTGGAGAACCACCCAAAACTTTGAAAGGAAGAATACCTTCAGACACAAAAGCTTGGGCTGGTTTTTGATGAGGGTTAGCTCCGTATCTCAATGGCAATTGAGAAACGTTTTCGGAGTATTGTTTTCTGAAGAAATCAGAGATAGCAACGTCGT
Source organism: Isabelozyma gotoi (assembly GCA_003708205.2). Taxonomy (NCBI): domain Eukaryota; kingdom Fungi; phylum Ascomycota; class Pichiomycetes; order Serinales; family Metschnikowiaceae; genus Isabelozyma; species Isabelozyma gotoi. Next base: position 316,103 of record PPNP02000004.1, on the reverse strand, counting down.
AATCAGCAGTGTGTTCAAAAGCCTTCAAAGCGTATCTGTTTCTGGCATCAGCAGAGATTTCACCGGTTTTCAATTCTTCTAAGAAACCAGCGTAATCGTTAGGGTCAGATAAGATGGTGACTCTGGCATGATTCTTAGCAGCAGCTCTTAATAAGGTGACACCACCGATATCAATTTCTTCCACGGCTTCTTCAATGGTGACAGCAACCTTGGAAATGGTTTCTTTGAAAGGGTATAAGTTACAAACAACAAAATCCACCTTTTCAATACCTTGGGCTTGTAAATCAGCTTCATCCGATTCCAAGTTTCTGGCCAAAATACCACCATGAACAGCAGGATGTAAGGTTTTAACTCTACCTCCTAACATTTCTGGAGCGTGAGTAATGGAAGACACATCTTCAACCGGGAAACCAGCTTCACGAACCAATTTGGCAGTACCTCCAGAGGCCAAAATTCTAACTTTTTGAGCCACAAGTCCTTTGGCCAAGTCTAATAAGCCGGTTTTGTCGTAAACAGACAAAATGGCAGTTTTGGTGTAATCAGTCATGGTAATTGCACGAGTTTAATATAGTGGTAGCACCGATTTACACGATTGATTTTAATCAATTAGTGGTGTAAAAGGAAGGAAAAAGGTATAAATTTTTTGGCTAATTTTTTTTTTTTCTCTCTATGATTTTGGTCTGTGCGAAGAGTCAATTTTGTAGGAATTTTTCACCAGAGTCAACCTTAATATATGGGGAAGATGAGATGAAGGCCAAAACGGTCCAACGGAGTGGCTGGGAGATAAAACCCTGGATTGGGACTTAAACATTGGTGTAATTCTGAGTCTGTGCTTAGTTCTTCGTTCAGTAGCCGTTTCAATGGCCTCAAGATCATACGTTCAGCGATAAAGCCAGTTTGAACTCTACAAAAACCTACATTCTTTATAATATTCACAGTAATTTATTCGATTCATGCAATTATATACTAATTATCCCCAGAACAAGATTACTTTGTAAAGATACTTAACAAAAGCTGATAACCCAGGGTTAACACGCTTAAGATCTGTATCTCCATAAAGACAAAGTGTTTTGTCTCTTCCAGGTGTGACGACGACCGGCCTTGGTGTTGTTGAACAAGTGACCCTTGTTGATACCTCTGGATTTCTTACCAGCAGCAGTAAGACCTCTAGATTCTCTGTGTTTGTGGACTGGGTTGGCAATCCAGTTGTATCTAGCATCTCTTCTGATGGCCTTGTGGGAAGGATCAACTAAGATGACTTCAAAGTACTTGTAAGTAGAATCTTGGTTAACCCAGTAGGAGTTTAAGACTCTCAAGTTAGAAGCACGACGACCAACACGTTCTTCAGCAGTAGATCTTAAGGATCTTTGGTATTTCAAGTGGTTAACCCCCTGGTTGGTAGGTTTACCGTAAGTAGCACCCTTTGGCACAGGTCTCTTTCTACCACCTCTTCTGACTCTAACACGGAAGATGACGAAACCTTGTTTGGCCTTGTATCCTAATCTTCTAGCCTTGTCTGGTCTAGATGGTCTAGAAGCTCTGTGGATAACAGTTTTTTGTCTGTATTCCCAACATCTGACTCTTAATAAGAATCTGGAAACATCAGATTGTTTCTTTCTTTGTAATTCTTCTAAATATTTGTAGGCACCCATTGTGTGTGATGTTAACTAACGAAGGAAAAGGAACGTAAAAGTTATAATGAAATTTTTCACTCTCAATTTTTTTAGGTACAACAAAAAAAAATTTTCACATCGTCTGGGCTCGCACGACCCTCCAAAACCTATTACTGCGAAATTCCGGGTAACTGTAGCGACTTTAGGGCCAGACAAAGATGTCGCATTCTGGCTGGTGTACGGCTGTTTTGTTTGGGGTCGGATCGATTACCGTATTCATGCACGGTTTGATTTCCGTTCTGGTCTACGGATAATCCTGTTATCAGATGTGCAACCAAATAAGAAATACCCTTGCAGATAGCAATTGCAGCTACGAAGTCTATTAAGAACATAGGAATAACCTTTTTAAAGACAATTCTCAGGTGATTGTTGTGTTAATATGTCTACGGGTTTGATTAGCAACAGACTTGAAACGACTTCCTGATTGGCAATTCACAACTTAATTGTTGACCAGCTGTGTCAATTTTATTAATTCTCCTTTTATTTTTTCAAGGGTACAGCACAAGCTTTTGATGCTGATCGTATTCTCCCTAATACCGTTCCCCGACAATAGAGTGTTTTCCCCTTGGTGTGTACGCTCTTGTGTGTTACATTCATCCGGTACTTCAGATTGTATCTTCATGAATGTTAATGTATGGTGCAAAACCTTATCTCTTTTGTGAGTGTTCAGGACACTTGAAAAATTATGCTTATAGGCCTATTTCAGCATTAAGACATATGTTATAATTCATGACTAAACATGCCTAGTAAATATTAAACCTGAAATAGAATAAAAAGAAAGTATTAGAGTTATATTAAAACCCCAATTCAAGGGAGGAACGAAAATAGAAATAATTTAGTCTTTGTTATGAGTTTAAAGGAAATATGCAGCTAACACTTGAAATCAAAATGTCAATTCTCCAGTTTTGAAGAATTTTTTTGACGTAGTGGAAATGTTGCCAATTCAAATATGCATTTCATCAAACAGGAAGGTCGATGGGCTTAACCGTCATCCTTTTATCCAATTAGGCTACTCCAACCTTGACAAGAAAAGTATAAATGAACTTTAAATGACGGTATCTGAATGGCTTATAAAATAAATTAAACTTGCAGAGATATTTTTTCATGCGCATACGTCCATGGAAGTATTCATTTATGAAATAAAGCACGGACTTAAATTGTCAAAAAAGTTAAAATCAGTGCCTTCTAATCACATTTCATGTGAGCCTAGATCTTATCCTAAACCACTGTTGCATATCTCAAACTATATTCTTTTCTTGTGATGGTCCTAAGTTGTATAATAGAAGAACCACAACTTTATTCGTAATGAAATTGAGTTTCAAGCACCGCTTTTTGGAAATATTTTCGGGGACTGTTCATTTATTGGAATATTATGTAGGCCAATCCCCTCTCGGAACTACTCATTTTGCAGGTTAAAGTTGAAGTGGGGTAGTAACCCGAAAGTATGGTATTTACACTAATGGAACAGGCTTGGCTAGTTGGAGCTCCTGGCAGAAAATTTATCCACTGCTTATTTCCAGACTGAAATTTGCATCATCTCCAAGCTTGGAGACACCTCCATTAGATTTGAATTAAGATCCGGCAACATTTAGACAGCTTGGTGAAATCTGACAGTAGTTACGTTCAATATAACCGCCTGGCAGAATAACAAAGTAGTTACCACAAGGCGACATAGATCTTAAACATACGGAGGAAGATGTTTTATTCAGGCTCAGATATACTTGATACCTGGAACCTTAAATCCCATCAGAAACTTTATTAATGTATTAGCCATTTTGTTCCCATCGAGTGGCACATCTAGCTGCGTCTAAATCGTTACACTATTTCTAAAAATTGGGTTATAGGAGCTCAACAGACGTAGATGTAGGGGAATGTTTTTGAGGTGACAAACAAAAAGGATAACACATATTGATGACACACAAAAATGTAGGTATCGTCTACATGGCTACTTTAAATTTAAAGTTGGTTAATTAATTAGTGAGACATTTACTAATTTTGAAGGCGAAGTAGCATTCTCTAACATTTAATTTAATTTACTTGCTAGGAATAGCAATAAACCCTGTAAGACAACAAATCAAACAAAAACTACTTGCAGCCGCATAAGCATGGTGTAGACGCAATGGCAAACAAAATATGTGAACCTGAGACAGCAGAAGCAAAAGCCGCATTTAGTTGCAGCCACGAGCAGCGCCGGATACAGCTGCAGACGCATATGTGCTGCGAAAAACTAAAAAAATAAAAATTAGCAGATGGCTCACCGGCCTGGCTTCCGACTTCCTAATTAGGAAATATAGTTTCAACGGCTCTTAATTTATTCGTACCAGCCAAATTAACGACCAAGAACCAAAATTAGACACCACCTTGAACTGATTAGTCAACCATTGTGATACGCATGTGCTATCCGTTCTTAAAACAATGAGAAGGTAAATTGTATATCACCTGCAATTTTATGTAGTCACCGCAGGGTACCAGCATAAAGATCAACTAGTTCCCAAGAGAGTAATCAGTACTGAAATTTTCACGTATACACGATTTGTGCGACTTAAATTGTTCAGTTTTGTTCAAGGATCGGCTTTATTATAGCCATAAGTTTAAATTCAGCTGCATTTCTGCAAGAATTCAGAAAGGCTGCACACTATAATCTCATATATTATAAATATATGACAACATAAGAATAACGAAAAAAAGTTAAGGTTATCCTCTCTCCCAATATAATGACCTTGAGTGTACGTCAAAATATAAAAGAGAAGTTGTATTGATCCAGATGTAATATGTGCATTTTCCACTTACACATGACAGAGGAGTAATCTGCATCAGCATACTAGTTTTCTGGCGAGTAAATATTTTATTTAAAAATTAGTCTAACGGTAATTAATCGGCACCAGTAAGCACCTTTCCATTAACCGCGTTTCATTTGGATTATCCCGGTTGTTGGGAAAGAACTCCTATTGGGGCCAACAGCTTTCCGAGTGTTCAATTTGGTGAGCTTCCCGGATTATTCCTTACATTCTGTGATCTTCTGTAACATCTTTCTAGAACATGTCTTTTCATAAGGACACAAAGTGGCTAATTAATATTCGGTTGAGGTGATTGGTACCTGAGTTATCTTCAGTAGTTTTTACTTTTGACAAGAAATTTACAGTAGGAAGATAGAAGTGAAGATGGATGGGAATCATAACAAAAAGTGAAAAGCTGTTAGGAAAGAATTAAACTTTGGACCTTCGCAATTAGCCTGTTGAAAGCTTAGGAATGTTTAATGATAATCGCCTAAATCGTCGAAACTAAAAAAATATTTAAAGGTATTTTAGGTGTTTGCGACATTATTATACTGCATTGAATTACCATGCATAGGAATTATTATCACTTCCAATCACATGAAACTTCCGACACAAGTCTTATAGTTAGTTAAACTTTATTTCTTCTTCTTGCGATCATAAAGAAAATAATAGGAAGCTACATCAATGTTGATTTAAACCAATTTTCTGAATCAATAAAATAATTTTAGAGCAGACTTAATGACATCATTTAGCTTATTCTGCGATCACTGAGATTTGTAGTTTTATAGGCCGTCTGCAAATGTTGGGCTGTAGCCAAAAACTTAATTGAGTAATTACTACCGGCTTGCATGTTTTCAACTTTATTCTATTAATCCCGGCCCATTAAAGCTTCGCAAATTTGGATCGTATCTTGTTAGAGTTTTTTTAATGAAAAAGTATCTCTCATCTCTAAAGTTTGATATTATTTTAAAAGCATAACTTCGCTATATCAGACCACTTTTTGGTTTCTACAGAACCGAAAAAAATTTTCCGGCTGCTGCAGCCACTAATATCAGAGAAACAACCAGGAAAATAACGAGCTATTAACTACCTAATGTAAAGAACAGACTAAGTTTGATGTCGTCCTTCTGTATACGGGTGTACGTTGACCGTTATCACTTGCTTGAAGAGGGAGTCGATGTTAAGTTAAGGGAAATCAATCGCCGATGATTCCTATCGGTAATGACGCCAAGATGAATGTGGCCCGAAGATCTTACAAGAGAACAAGTCCGGTTTTGAAAAATCCTCAAGTCTACATACAATATGAAACCCTTTTAATGGCTGATGGGGGAATTCTGAGGGGATATTGGAAAAAAAAAAAAAGAAGCATCTGAGTGCATTGGAATATTTTTCTGTACGTTCCCAGGTAGTTCTATATTTTTCGGTATGTGCTTCTCTGCTCACAGATGGAAGCCTGTTTCATGTTAATTTTATTCATGCTTGGAAGACCAATTGACATGAACTTAGTTGATTTCGGTTTTATTTTTAATTATAATCATGGGTGATCTTAGATACCGCTAAGGCGAATTAAAAAAAAATAAAGAGAGAGAGATGAGATGAGAGGGAATATATATACGATAAGTGCACTATTGTCAATTGACAAACCCTACGACAAATTTTACTTAAGATTCTGAACAATCAGATTTTAAAGTTGGTTTGATTGCTTCATTCACGTAAGCTTTTTACTGTAGTTAAAAACTCAATTCTCCCAAGTCATACCCAAGCCACAGAGAGGATTATTTTTTATGTGAACCTGTAGAAGAATTTCTGTGTTGGAACGCTTAAGACGGCAGAAAAAGAAATTTATTTGACAAACAAGTTTAATTCACCGGTCCCCAATATAGTGCTCAAATCGTAACCCAATTCAACGATGTTAACGACGGAAGCCGGGTCAGAAATGTATTGTCTAAGTTTATTTCCTGGCTTCGTCTCGTTACTGCACAGGAAATCCCAATCCTCCAATCATTTTGGTGTTGTAGATCCCATAGCTAAGTGGAATTGACGTACAAAATATCAATAATAAAATGGCAATGACTTTAAGCGAAATTTCTTGCCTAATAGTTATAGCCATTTGATGGCTAAATCATCACTAACGGTTGACCCCGTTCCGTCCGGGATTAATGTTTAAATCCGATTGATCCTCTTAGAAGCAAGTTCCCTAAAAAAGCCTAAAAGAAAAGATATACTTATTCGTTAATATTTACACAAATACTGTTACTTTTAAAAGATCCCCCAAAGAAAAATTATTTATAGTATCACCATAATAATATAAGAGTGGAGGAAGAAAATGTTACCTCTGAACAAACACCCCAGCCGCATTTGGCACACCTGCGCCCGGCTAAATATTTCCTATTTGAAGGTTATTACCACTGGCTAAGAGAAAAAGGATGAAATGCCTGGCTAGAAATTTCATAGGTAAATCGAACTATATTGGTCTTATAATTTAGCAAACTTCGAACTTTCCTCTGTTGTCACCCAAAACTTGCTGGACCAAACTTAGGGTACATTTAGAATATGAGATGACGCCAATAACTTGCAACTAATCACCTTATTTTAATTTTAGCTAGATCTTACTAGTATATGGTCACCTTAATATCAGCCGTCGTACTATTGAAAAATCAAATCTAGCTAAACAGAAACCGTAGCAAGTGGTCTTTTGTGTATTGTAGGCATAGTTACAGTAGACTTAACAGCAATGGGGTATTCTTTCTTTTGTTAACTAACCGATTAAATATAACACCATTCGGTAAAACATCTCGGCTTTTCAATAAACTGGTGGTTATAATATCTTATTTAGGAAACATCTTTGCAGTTCCTGGTTACAAGGTTAGTATCCGGTGCCCTTTTTGATTCAGAAAACTTCGGGAAGTATTACCCTAGAGAAAATTGACCCATTGGCATTAATACATTTCTTTTCATAAATTTCACCAACTCTTATCTGGTCATTCTTTGATCTCAGTTTGTGCTTGACCGAATTGTTCGAACTTGTTTTGTATTATCTTGTTCAGAAAAAAGAAAAGAAATTTGCGTCAGCTTCTAGAAATATTGCATAGAATGTTACCTGCATAGATTTCCACACATGGTCTACAAGCTTTCTTCGGGGAGATAACAGACTGACGCACGACACCCTGTGACGCATTTTCCCACTTGCTTTTTTCACGCCATGCAGGCATCCTAGCTGCATGTAAGGCTTTCTTACTTTGCATCTCCATGTTTGTGTTCACATTCTTTTTGCGTCCATTCGAGTAAGCGTTGAAAGAATCCACATACCATTTGGATGACTGTTACGAAAAAAGCACCCGACAAACTTAACTGGGAATCTTGTATTTGAAACCAACCATTTGTCATAACTTGGTATTATCTCGGTTATAATCAAATATTCTTTGAGCTAACGCCTGACACATTTATATTCTAAAAATAAATAGTTAGTTATGAGACTATGAAAGGGACCTTAAGAAGAAAACTTATTATAACGACATAAGTTCTCAGAATAATATACACGAAGTCTAGTAACTACTATTCTTAAAAAATTTACAAATGACTGGCTTCTTCTGCTTTCCAGACACAGTTCTATACTTTTTCTGCTTTTTTTAGTATTTTTGTTTTTTATTTTTTTCTCTTACATTAATATTTTCTATGTTGTTTCCTCTCCGCTAGTATTTAAATTATATTTGATCGCCCAAAAGCACAGTTTTGAGCAATGACACAAGTTGAGTCAAGATTTTCAGCAGAATTTTTGTTTTTCTGTTCTATAAACATTTTGGCTGAGGTGGGGCATCATAACTTTGTTTGTGATAGCAAGAAGACAGATAAGGAAATGAAAAAAAAAAGAAATGAAAAACGACGATATCAACCTATTAACTTTACACAGACGGTTACAATGCCGAATAAGGTACAGGTAGTGATGCCACTCCAAGCTGTGTCAGTTTACCCGCATAGTAGAGAAGGCAAGAAAATTATAGGTAAAAAAATAGTTAAGTATCCAAAGTGAGGAATAACCATTTCGTGCATATTCATGCATTGGACACAAACCTGTAACTGAGTTGTTTTTATGATATCGCATCAAATGATACATGTAGCTACAATGGGTTTCGTTTAAAAATTCTAATATATGATCACCTTAGTATTAAAACGACAGCTACAAATCGAGTTGACCTTATGGGATTGGGCTTAACAAATGGGGGGAAAAAAAGGGGGAAATTGAACTTACAATTTACGTCAATTTCAAATTACTAATCTCATATCGTAGAGGCGAAGATGTCTCGCTCTATAAATTACCCTCTAAGAAGTTTGGAGCGAAGATAGCCAAAAGAACCAATAGAATACAGTATTATTGTAGGTTACCATAATCGTAGAAAGCGAACCCTTTATTTGTGTTACCTTCTCGTATTTTTTGGTGAACCCCTTTCATGAACAAGTTTGTTCTTTCAACGATAATTCAACAGGAACAAAGTGGCTGAATCTACCCTCAATTATTTTTTGTTCTTAATAATGTTTTCCTATAATCATCCGTTGTAAATTACCTTTTCATTTCATACTGTGACCGAAATCTCACTTAAAACAATTGATTTACAAACCATTTGGCGAATGCACAACCCTTTTAACATACTTACATGAAAATTGTCAATACTATCAGAAAAAGGGTTTTTTCCACATGTGATTGTCATTTCTTGCTTCACCTCTTGGTTCATTGGCTCATACGGCAGAGGTAATTATAGCCTACAATTCTGATTATGAGTTTACTAGCTAGAAACAAAGATATGAACTATTTTTGTAGGTTGCGGTCTCCTCCTCTTGGAACATTTGTTTACTCTAGACTGGTTATTCGACTCAACTTAGCTCCATTCGGTATTTACCTACTACGCCTTAGTTTCTCAAGTGAGTTAGTTCGGTATATCCATATTTGGAATTTAGAAAACTAGAAAATATATTTTACTTCTGCCTACGTACGTGTTGGACTCTCAAGCTCTTTGATATTTTTTTGACAATTTATTTTTAATATCCTTGTGTTTGTGTCCCAATTTTAAGTTGCACTTCTAAAAAATATTTATCATGTAGATTCAGGTTCCAAAAAAAAACTGAAAAAATAATATTTCAAAAAATAAATAAAAATTATGAAAAAAATAAAAAATAAAAAAAATAAAAAATAAAAAAAAATAAAAAAGAACTAAAGCGTAATGAGTGAAGTAAAGCAAAAAAAACTTAACCTCCTTTCTGCTTGTAGAAAATATCTTTAATCCTATATCTGACCAGATCCGAAGATTGAAACTGATGATAATTCATAGCAAAGTCAATTCTGTTGAAATATATATATACGATGAAATTCGTTGCAAATCTGACCTTTATCTTTCCTATTTTTAAGAACGCTATAGCATTTTGAATATTTAATTTCTTTTATATCATTTTTTCAATTTACCATATAACCCATTCTTAAATTTAATTGACTATATCATCTTGTTCTCATTTTCATCGGTGGAATTATTCAATTTTCACAATTCAACTTCTTTATTTATTCCCTTTATTTACTGCCGGTAAATAATATCAAACCATTAAAGAATTCCTCCCACAGCTTTTAAGTGATTCTTTTTATAATATCGAACTAACTTTCATTATCTCAATTCTAAATTTATTTCAATGGAACTTCTTAATATTCAAGAGCAATTACCAATAGATATTAAAAACATAGGTAATAACAATATTGATAATCAACCATTCGATCGATATTTCCAATCCAATACTGCAAATCACAATGGCTCTTATGCCTCTTCCACTCAATCACATTCACAACCACAATCACAATCATATTCCAATAATCAAGAAATGAGTTACTATGATTATAACTTCAACACTAATAGCAACCAACCTATAATAACTCCTACTAATGATTCTAATTCTATTCTGGAAATGAGTGGTAATGGTTCCATATCTGATAACATCAACAATAATAATTCTTCTTCAGATATTTACAATTCTCCATACACTGGCATTCAACCTTATCCTTCAAGTCAGTTGCAGCAACAGAATATGAAACAAAAATATATAACCACCACTTCCCAGAAAGTTCAAACCACACCACAACAACAATATCAAACTCAATTATCATATCTTAATAACGGCAATGGCTCCATTGTTCCTCAACTTCAACAGCCTCAATTAGCAAGAAACGAAGACTTTGGTAAAAGTCATTTAGATTATCAACAACATACACACCCTATTGATGACTTGAAATATCGATCAATTAGTCAACCAATTGTTGGACAAATTCCCCAAAGTCACTTGTACTCTCTTCCTCCTACTAACCATCCCAATCAACCAATGAACAATAGTTATCAGCTTAATCCTTCTGGTGTTCAACAATATCCTGATATGACTACTCTTGTTAATTCTAACTCAAATATTGTTGTTCCATTGGTGGAATCAACCTTTGTTGATCATAGAATGTGTACAATTTGTGGTAAAAGAATTACAAGAGATATGTCTAGACACATGAGAACTCATCAAAGTGTTTCAAGATTCACTTGTAAATTTCCTAAAATCCAGTGTCGTCACAAGTCAGGTAAATTTAATAGACCTTATGATTACAAGAAACATTTACTCAACAGACATTTCAAATTTGATAATCCAGAGATCAGAAAATTACATAATTTAAGTGATAAGTTAGATCATTGGGGTACTTGTCCATGTGGAATCCGATCATCAGGAAAAGATTGGTTGGATCTCCATATTTTAGTTGAAAACAACGACAAGAAGTGTCCATTTCTTGAATGTTAAGTCAAAGGTTGCATAATTATTTTGTATTTTTTTTAGCTGGATAAATCAACATACTACGAAATTAATTTTCTTTCCGTTCTATCATGACAGTAGGTTAATCAGAGCTCCTATATAGACTATTTTTTAAAACTTTATTGATAATTCCAAGCTATTCTTTCTAGATTTTTGTTCTATTTTTGTCAATCATGTAAGTATTTTGTATGACATACTTTTTACCTATAATAGTTTAAGAAATTTCGTCATGTGTAGTATTTTCTTTTTGATCGTAAGTAATTAAAGTTTCGACCCTTTACTGGAGTCTATTGTTGGCATGCCCAAAATTATTCATTTACTTCATCATGCCGCCTTGCCTCTTAAAGTAGTAGTTCAATCCAGGTTTCACTAGTTATTGCAACTTACATGAGTTATTTCTTTGACAAAATCATCTAGCATAAAGAATACCAAAGATTTTCAATTGAGTTATTAACATATTATATAAGCATCGTAGTAACATTAAATTAATGAAAGAAAATTGTTAGAAAGAAAACAAAAAATAACTTCATGAAGAGAAAATTTACCCAACCAGTAAAGCAAATTAATTAATAGAAGCAGATAAATCGAGGAGTTCGGTAGCACCAACAATTTTAACTTGCGGCTTATCGGAATCTTTTTCATATGGTTGTTCGGCCAAATTAACTGCAACTTTAGCAACTTCTTCACCTTTTACAGGGTTCAATCCGAGTTGAAATTTCGACCGATATAACCATCTACCAACCGTCCCCGCAACATCATTTCCAAACCCTTTTGAACCTTCTCTTTCGCCTAATAACACCCCAGGTCTAATGATTATCGTTCTTGGGAATTTCAAAGCAATGATGTCATCTTCCAATTTCCCTTTAGTTTTCATGTATAAAAAGGGAGATCCTGCACTGGCACCCTGAGACGAGATTAATACAAAGGTATCAACACCCCTCTTCTTAGCAGCTTTAGCAAATTCATAGTTTATACCGTAGTCAATTTTAAGGAAATTATCAGCTGATCCAGCAGCAGCCCTGGTAGTTCCAAATGAACTGAAGGCAGTGTCAATGTCAGCAATGGAACTAGTTGAAGTTTCAATTAATTCCCCCCATTTTTCTGTATCCTTATCAATCAAATTGACGATCTTACTGGAAGTAGTGGCTGGCTCTCTACGACCAATATTAACAATCTTATTAAAGTTGGTAGAAGAATCAAGAAAGCTCAAGATACTCTTACCTACCAACCCAGTAGAACCAATTATCAATGCAGCACTCATTGTAACGTGTAGAAGGAAAACAATTAGTAGTACATCAAGTTACTTAGTGGTTCCATATCCACAATTGAAGACCCTCATTTTTCTGATGACAAATGACAACACCCGTACACCAGGGCACAATCTGCAACAATGAAAATTATGCAGCCGCCTTTTTCAGACCGAAGGATGGCTGCCTTGATTTTGTTATAATTCAGAATTATAAATAAGAATACGACACAGATAAAAACCCCACTTGATATTATTGAACAGAACAAGAGCAAGGACTTCCGCCTCGAAAAAAAAAAAAAGACCCAAATTAGGGTATTTGACATGAAAAACTCCTACAATTACAAATTCTTGCATGAAGCTGGAAAATAGTTTGGGATTTCATGCTAACTAACTCACCAAATAAAGTTTCGTTTCTATGTGATAAAGTAGGAAAGCTCCTATAAGAACAAAATATAACTCGAGGTACATTTGAATTGGAAGAATAATTTTGTAGAAGGGATGAGAATCGTCAGAGTTGTGTAATTAAGATAATAACCATGATATAAGGAATATTTTATACTCTCCAGTATTTTTTTGCTTCGTTCTGTTTCATGACTAATGGCCAAAAACCATTGCATGAGCATCTTGAATAAAATAGTTCCCCTAGAAATAGTTCCTGTTTATTTTTTCCGAGGTTCCTTCGTCCAAATCGTTTTCACATTTCAATTTATCGAAGTGTCAAATTCGTAATGATAACGCATATGCGAATAAAACGTCCTATAAAACTCTAATTATTAATTGTGCGAATAATTAAGGTTACTGCCAGATCTAAGGGTTTGTGGCGACCCCCTATCATCACTATTGATGTAACCTGGAACTCTGCTGGGGACTAAGAAAAACAAATGGATTCAGAAAGTTACCCGGTGACGGCAAGTTTACCCGAAAAGAATGATCGTAGCCTGGCCCTTTATTTGCTGCACGGAGAACATACTGTGTAATTAATAGACAGCAAACACCTGAAGTTTATATCCGTGTAGTATCGGAAAATACAAAAATGGAACTGGCGTCGTAGTAGATTGCATATTAAACCTTTGAGGATGTGCGTCACATAGCTTAGATGACTAAAATTGAAACATGAAATCGAGTGAATCAAAAGATAATTTGAAACAATAAACGAATTTGATACTGAGAAAATATAACTAAACGATCACAAGAGACGGAATTGGCCAAAAAAGTATTTTGGGTCTTGGGCAAGTTTCTCTATTATTAACCAATTCCTCAAATGTCTTGAATTCTGAATTGGGAAATCAGTTCCACAGATAAATGCTGGTAAACCCCACGGATATCTGCTGAGTAATCCCGTCTGTTACTGCTCTATGATGTAATATTGCAATTAACAAGCAGGGTTTGCTCATCCCAACGCATTCGTATACCAATTATGCACATCCTTTACAAAGAGGATCGTATCTTTTGCAGTTACAAATCGGCATTAGTGAGCGGTTTTCCTAATTAGGAACGCAACTTTTGCAGGCCGCAAAAAAAAAGTGCCAGAAAATAAGGAAACAGCCGTATGGTTTGTTAGATATCAGAGAGAAAAGGCCCAAAAGGTAAGGACAAACGATTTCGTGTGCTTGGTTTGAATCAACTATTTTACAATAAACGGAATTCTACTGTTTTAGAGGTAAGCCAGACGACACAATCCAAAAATATCAGGCCATGTTTCGATATAGGTGGATGTGCATATCTTATTCAACGCTGATTTTTTATAGGTACTTCTGCGTACGGTTCATAATATTTAGATGTGATCCCTATTAATAGAAAACCGAACCAAAAAAGTGTCAAAAATGTAAGAAAAATAGAACAAGCAAGACTTATAAAAGTTGAATTGACGTTATTAATCTTACGTAGTGTATCTTGCATGACTTTACCGAGAGGCATACTAGGTGAATTTTATGTTGATGATAGTAATGCGACCAGGCTAATAGTTGGGTCTTTTAGGGCCTGCCTTTGTTATTTCAAATCACCTATCTATCGACTCGGCTATTGGAGTCTACGTGACTGGAAATAAATAATAATAAAAGAAAACCAATGAAAAAAAAAATAAAAATAAACGGTGTCTCACTTGCATCCTGAATTGAATGCCAGCGGTGCTTTCTAAGTATGATGATCAATTTCAAAGGTAACCAACCGGTTGGTTTCTTAGGTGTAGTTTTTATGGAAGTTACAGCCGATTGCCTGTCTAGCATAAGTGCAACGATAGTTTGGTGGTTACTACTATAATCCGGAATTGGGGTCCAGATTGTGCTTGAGCTCGTGTCCGTCGGTCTATTTATGGCACTGTCCCAAGACGGTTGGATCTAGTTTCTGGCCCGAGTGAGGGTTTTTGCTGTTGCCAAATTAAGGGACCCCGAAGCAAAAAAAATGTTCGGTACAGAACTTGAAGCGTGGAAGTTGAGAACATGCATAAAGCTACATAACCCGAAGTGGCTGCGGTGATTGAAATTTGTGCCCGTACCGAAGTTTGTAACCAGAATGTAGTTTGTTTCACTGGTTAAGATATTATTTCCTGGAAGTATGAAATTACGGGTTTGGGGCCAGCAAACGATTTTTATTAGATTTAAAGTTATATCCGATAGGTACTCAACTGAAATAGCAAATCTGTGTGTATCACCACGATATTTCACCGATAAAAAATATATATAGAGCGGGATCAATAATAACTCTAACTGGATTCGACCGAAGTTATTTGTAGTATACATTATGCAGACCCTTGGCAGCTTCCGTATTACCTCCGGATCAACCAATTTTGACCCAGTTTCGTTGTTATGTTGGCTCCCCCAATTGTCTACACTTCGGCAGCACGACATGCGTCCGACGACGCTTCGTCTACAGCGTCCAGGTAATATTTTATAAGCCATGCTACTCAACTGCTTATGGAGCATCCTGGTTCAAAAAAGGCTTCATCTTCAACAAAACTTTAATTGCTGGCGAGAATTACCGCTCACTTGCTAAAAACTCCTTGTGCTAATTCGACAGTGTGATAAATTAGGCAACGCCTACGTCCGTCGACTTAAATTCTTCCCCCCTCTATTTCTCTCTCTCTCTCTCTTCGGTGTACTGCTTCCAGCCGACAGTTCGCCGCTAGTGTATTACGTCCACTTTTTTCTTACCGTTATTCTGAGAGTTTACCGTCTCTATTACTTCCATTCCTCTCTTTTTTCACTGTTTCGCTCGGTTTTGTCTGGCGGAGAATTCTCAGAAAAAAAAGGCTCCTTCCACAGTCTGTGCTCCTTGTTAACAACAGCGCTTTTATCCCAGTCAATGGACCGTAGCAACTGGCTGGATACAGGTTTATGATGAATAACAACCATATAAATAATTCCATTTCTCAGGTGGACAATCTAAAGGTTAATGATGAGTATTTTCAAGACGATAAGATAAGCTTTCCCTCGACGTATCTCCCTGAGCCCAACCCCGATAACAACTTCTACATACCCAACCCTATCACCAAACCCGACCCACTGCTTGACTATACGTTGTCCAATCTGAACGAATACTACCACTACAATCCAGAACTACCGTACCAACCTCCGGCCCCCCAGCAAAACCCTCAGCCAGAGCTTCAACCCCCACTTCCTGATACCCAACAGGCCAAAATTCAACATCAAATCAACTTGGTTCGTCAACTTCAAGGTCCTACTTCAGTGCCGGCTACTGAATCTTCAGGATACCAAAAGTTCGGCCTTCCCTATCATAATGAGCCCCATGAAATCCCCGATTTTGCTCTCAACAACGGCCCAGTTTCGGTGCCTGCTTTGAACTCCAACAGCGACGACTACTTCAATTACTCCGTTCCCGCCACCACCGATGCCAACATCAACATTTTCGACAACTTCATCAACAACAATCTCAATCTCACCAACCAATTCGATAACAACAAACCTTCCGTAGACAACAATACCGTCTTGTCCTCCGATTATGGTGCTGGACCCATGAAAAGGAAACTAAGCGTACAACAGCAACAGCAGCAGAAGTTTAATAAGGCAAAACCTTTCACCAACAAGCATCTTGCCATGGTTTTACCTGCGAGACCAGCAAAACCAGTGCGCCAAAACTCATTTCCTCTCCAGAAATCAAATCTCTCTAATTCGTACACCCGGGGTCTTCCAGACTCTAATGATAAGGGCTTGTTCAATCCACTTGCCAACTCTGGAAGCACCAACACAACCAATAGCATCGTAAAGACTCCGGAATCTTCAGCTTCTTCTCCATTCAAAACCCCAAATTCTGCAACCAGTAGCATTAATAATGTCACTCCAAACGTACCGGCTACGTTGGCATCACAGAAGGCAAAACCAAAATCAAAGAAGCCTGAATTTCATCTTCCTTTGGATAATATCAAAAATCAGACAGCAATGTTCCAACAACTACAAAACTTAATTAATACTGCTCATACAGATACTAATTTTGATCAGAATTACAGTAATTTACAGATTTTAGAACCTGATATTGGTCTTAATTATGAAGATACCGATGTTGGGTTCAACGCATTACAGGAGAATATCACGCCCTTGATGAAGCCTCCAGGTTCAAGTAATAATGAATATTTCGAAAATGGCACCCAATACGACTATAATGATAATTCTCAGTCTCATTTCCATACCTCCAGTGTGGATAATAACAGTTTACAATATCTTAGTGATTACGAACAGCCTCAGAGTGATTCTCATACTCTGAAATTCACTAGCAATACCAGTTATGGTGAGAAGCATAATGCTGGAGAATACGATGATTTCAGTTTGAATTACTACGGTAATCCCAATACCAATCAGGTCCAGTACAATGGAGAAGATCACCACAATGATTCATTGTCAAATGAAGAATTTCACCCGGACTTAAGTGGATTTAATTTTGACGTGAATCCTAAATCCAATCGAGGGTCTATTTCCAATTCCAGTAACCATAGTAACACAAGCAACTCCAATGCTAATGGTCCAGTTATTGGTATTATCAAGCCAACCAATGAATTCAGCAATTTCAGACCTCCAATTCCCCCAACTCTTCCAGGCAACAAATTTGAACTTGAATTGAGCAGGCCCACATTCGAAAGAACAAACTCCAATCAGAGTATTAATAGTATCAGCTCCATTGGTTCGGGTTCTGGAGGAGGCGGCAGTATTAAAAAAGAAAAATCTTCTTCCAACTCCAAGAAGAAGCACTACATCAAAGGAGCCGTTTGTACGGTGTGTGACAAGTACATTAGTAGAGACTTGAAGCGTCATATGAGAATTCATAATGAAATCGGTAGATTCCAATGTGTTTTCCCCAAATCTATGTGTAAGCACAAGACAGGATACTTTAATCGGCCATATGACTACAAGAAGCATTTGTTGCATTTACACTTTGAGTTTGATGATCCAAAGGGGAAGGCTGCCCATACCTTAACTGACAAGCTACCACTCACTGGATCTTGTATTGCCTGTGGAGTGAGGTTTGTTGCCAGTGATTGGTTGGATAATCATATTCTCACTAACAATCTCGAGAAACGGTGTCGCTTTGTTGATAGCAAAGGACCAATTCCTCAGCCTGAACACAATGAGTTTATCGAAGACTGATCTCCATACTTATTAGTAGCATTTTGGACCATGATGGTTTGCATAGTTTGTCTGTTATAATATTCCGTAATTATTTATAGCTCAATAACATAGATCCCATAGACAGTAGCTGGCGGCATAGTGATGCCAAATGTGTCAAAGTATTTAGCTCATGCACCTTTTGTATCGGGACCGCGAGATAACTTTAAATGGCCGAATAATAGCTCACAACGGGGGTAAGATTACTGGAATGGTTTCCATAATTGCTCTTGCACTAAGAAGTAGATACGAATGAATTACGAGATTGCCTGAATTATGTAACGATATTGCTCAATCGTATGGATATTGCTCAACGGTATGTTAAGATTACTTGAAGTCCCAAGAGATATTGCTCACCAGATATCGAATAATTTGTAGATATTGCTCACAAGATACTGAACTTTATGGTTCTTTCGCTAAAGAAGAACAGCATTAATTGAATATGACAGGGCCCCATTCCAACTGCTCATCACTTCAGTATCAGATGGCTTATCTTTAGTTGTTTTCTCACTGGCCAATTGCTGCGAATGGCTCTCGGACAGTATGCCGAAATAGGACTAACAAAATCGAATCAACTCAACAACAAAACCTCACCACTCAGCTCCTACACTACGTCTTCATACTCTCTCTCGATTTCTCGCCCACATCTATTTCTTCATTCACACACCTACAAGCTCTGCTTCTACACCCTTTTACACTTCTACCTCTCACATTTTCAAATCTCGAGGTCGGTCCTGGTAACGCAGGGATCCCAATTAGGCAATCGTTATTTGCGCAGCCATCAAATTTGTATACGAAAATTGCTCATATCAGAAAACCTCCAATACTATTTAAGTATTCCAATAACCTCACCGTAGTTATTAGTGTAGTTACTCTGTAACAATCATGAATTATCAAGGAATTTACGCCAGACATGGGGGCATGGACATGGGCTCCCTGAGTACCATGGCCATGGATATGGCCTCTCTGAGTACCATGGATATGGGATCTACCTCCACAATGGTCATGGCTTCTTCTTCATCATCGAGCTCTATGGATATGGATATGGACTCTATGAGCAGCATGCACATGTACTTCACCACCAACTACAAGAAATATCCCGTGTTATTCAAGAGTCTCCTGGCCAAAAATGCCGGAGAAGCCTTTGGTATTTTCTTACTTTTATTCGTTGTGGCCTTTTTAGTTAGAGGTATCGAATTTACCAGAAACTACTTGGAACAGGTTGTGTGGAAAAACCCTGCCTACATTGACTGTCACCCAGGAGAAACTGCATCCAGAGCTGCTGCTGTCACTAAATCCACTAACTGCTGTGGAGACTCAGAAGAAACTAGTATTGCCAAGGTTGATAGCCATGTTACTGAAACAGAAGGTGCTCATTCTAGTGCCAGACCCAGCAGATTACCTCTCGCTTCTCGTCTTGTGAGAGATGCTATCAGATTGGCCCTTTGCATATTACCAGATTTATTCGGGTTTGCACTTATGTTGGCAGCCATGACTTACACTTTGACCTACTTCTTTGCTGTGGTGCTTGGATTGGGAATTGGAAGATTCTTCTTCGAGAGATTATCTGACAAACACCTCTTAAAGCCAGCCGGAGCTAATGGAGGCTTCCATTGCAGCTAAAAAACTTCTTCAATTCTTGTTCCTACTTTAATACAGTTTTATCGTTATAAGGTTTGCTTCTAATTGTATATTATCAGATTCTAATAGTACTCTGTAGATCAAGATCGTTTTCAAAACGACTCGGTAATCTTCTTCACCAAATCGTTATATTTGGACTTGTTGAACGAGCTTCCTCCGTCTGCTAACTTCTCACTGTACATCAACCGGGCAAGGTTCAAGTATTCTAGCTTATTGAATCCATACTTATTGGTTTTAATGTCAGACAATACCTCCAAGTCTTTCAATGTGAATAACTCAAAGTATCTCGAGGACTTGGAGAAGTCAATTCGTTCTGGGTTTTTCAAAATACTCTTGAACATCTGCTGCAAAGTAAAGATATTAAGCATGATTCTTTTAATCCCATTATTGTTAATTTTTTGTATGTTTTCTGATCCCTGGATCAACAATTGGTTAATGAAATTGGGTAATCCTACAAATACCCCTTCTCTCTCCAAATCATTCAATACGAACCCAAGTTTGTTATCCACTGAGAAAATCTCCTTGTTGTATTGACTGATAAATTGATCAGCATCCCCGGGCTCTGTAGTGGGTAACCAGTCAGTTTCCTTAGCTGACTTTCCAAGAAAGTAAATTGCTCTGGCTCTCAAGTCGTATCTTAAAGCCAACAATGTTTCATCACGGATGGTTTCGAAATTGTTGATGATGTCATTAAATTCGTTGATTTTACTCGAGTTCAACGCCAAATAAATGTGCTGAGTCTCTTCTGAGGCCGTGTAATTACTTCTTCCGTTCTCTAAAAACGACCAGTCAAACTTCAACTTATCGATGGTCGAAAGCTTGACGTTATCCGTGGACTCATTGTAGATTGTGTAGTTCGATTCCTTTTTCATCGAGGGCAACCAGCCCAAGATCCATGATGCTGTCAAGAAAAGGTAGGTTACTTGGTTGAAAGAGTCGTTATCGAGGAAATCATCTTTCGATGTTTCAAATATCTGGGTTCTACTCTGGCTGTTGTACAACATTATTTCCACTTCCTTGTTGATCAATGGCTCGAGATCTTCAGAGTTGTTAGTCTGCTGCAAAATAAGTCCAGACATCTCTGTCAATGCTGAACTTCCTATCCACTTGTGCAACGTCAGCGATGGCTTAGAAGGAGCCCCTAATGATGAGGAGTCGCCATGGGATAACAATTCCTTGTAGAAAGAGTTATAGGCATTGGAGAACTTCTTGAGGAACTTCAATACCAAATCACTGATCTCCTGTCTGTAGGTCAATGATGTATTTAATGTGGAGCAGGCATTGAGGAATATTCTCTTGAAGTCTATAGCATTCTGGTATATTTTGGCTGCTGAATTGGTGGTGGAAGAAGAAAATGTGTTGAATGATTGGTGAATAATAGTTACAGTATCCATGGATACCAACGCCGACTTGAGACCCGTACTGAACAGCTGTTGAGACCCTCCCGCTCTCTCATTATTATTTTCTGTTACCAAACCACTGGCGGCATCGTCTTTGTCTTCCACGTACTCCTTGAATGACTTATCAAGGGTCTCGCTTAATCGGGACAAGAATGAGTTATTCATAAAGGCAAGGAAGAACTGTAATGACACTGATGATGATGGACGGATGTCGAGGCTTTCAGGGGCAAAGTTAAGGAAGATTCTCTGGGATCCAGCAATGAATATAAGAAAGAACTCGAGGATAATTCTCATATTGAAGATGTTTTTTGGAACCAAAACCTCAACGAGAGCATTGAAATTCTCATTCTGGAGATAGGGAGAGGCGAATTCAATTTGGTTGGACTTTCCATCACCATTGTCGGAGAGCTCAAATCCTGGAAACATATTGGTGAGGACGTGTTTCATGTCCTCGGTAGTTTTAGCAGATTTACTGTAGGAAACATCTTCAAATTTAAATAATTCCTTTTTCAATAACACCTCGTGAAGGTTGTTATGTTGGATGACCTTGGAGGAACTGGGGTTGGCTACAGATTCGTCATAGGTATAGTTTAACATGAGGGACTGAAGTTCTTTCTTCATGACTTTCCAGATGGCATAGATGTCGTATACTCCCTCTTTGGAGTAGGAGTTTCTATTGGAAGGTACAGGAGCACCCGATAGTTTCTGAGATGACTCGAGTAATTCGATAATAGTCTGCACAATCTTGTGTTTTTGCAATACGAGCAAGAATTTAATAAAAATGGACCCAAACAAGTCCTGTAAGATAACCACCGAGGAATCGTTGAAAGTATTACCTCCAATAATGTCTATGCTTGTGGAGTATTCGAAATTATGGAGTTTATTCAATTTTGTAAGGAGGAGAATGTTTTTGGACTTGATTTCCTCGGTGGTTCTACTGATGAGACCATGGAGTTCCTGCTGGTTAGTACCGAGGAGAACTTCCAAAACTTGGTTGGTCTTGTTCAATTTGGAAGCCGTGAGTAACAACATGTAGATGTAGTGGAACAGCTGGGCGCTGGGATCCAGATTACCATCGAGAAGAACTTCGTAGTCAACACCAGCTTCATCGGAGTAATGAGCGTGGGCTCGAGGAAGTTGTTTGGCTATGAAGGTTCCTGCGGCTTCACATAAACAATCAGCAATGTCGTAGATGTCTAGATTAGCAGCATTATAAATGTACTGCTCTAAATTCCCCGACAGAGAGAGCAATGTTTTGAAAGATGAAAGTTGAGGATTAGAAGATTGAAGCAATGACTGCCACGAGAATGCCAGACGAGTCCCATCATTATCCTCCAATGAGTTGTTTTTCAAGTAAATTTCATTCTGCAACTCATCTACAATCATATCATATAAGTTATTCGACTGTTGTTCAAGATAACTTTGCACCGAGCCCATCGCCGAAAGCGACCAGAGATTATACTTTTCCGCCGTGGCATAGGCTCCGGATATGACGTCGTACACCTGATGAACCTTTTTGTCTGCAATAAGCTGTTCAATGGTTTCAGGAATACCATTTAATTCGTCCATTGCGTCCAAAATCTCAATCATTTCAGCATAACGCAACGACAGGTGATCTAATTCTCCTAGAACATCCGATCTACTATGAATGTCTTTGGTACTGGTTTCTAGCATATCTTTGATCTGAATGGCGTCATTCTGACTATCCTGAAGGGTGGAAACAAGGAGATGGTAACTACCAATACTATTATTGAAGATTTCATGATTTTCGTTGACAACATACCGAAGCGCCTGGGTAGTATCTTGGGAAAGACGCTCAAACTCATGTTTTTTATGGGCCAATCCAACCGAGGTATCATCAAGTAACGTAATGGCCATTTCTATGGGGTTAGCGTTGTCTTCGAGACATTGGGGCCAGTCGTATTTAATGCTGGTGTATACGTGTTTAAGCTCAGTAATGGACTCTTTCGACCGCCGCTGGTCGACCGCCGACTTGTGGGCGTCGAAATTCAAGCTCTGCGACCGGTTCCTGCCCATGATGTGTGAATTGAGTGAAGAGGAGACTTGATCTGTGTAGTGTTTTACTCGGTGATATTTTGAGACTTGATCATATCCGGTGCACGGGTGTCTAGTTTTGGTGTCTGGGGGTTTTGTGGTGCACGGGTCTCTGGTTTGAGATTAGGTCAGATTTGGTTTTTGCAGATATATCTTCTACCCCAGTTCTCTTCTCCTTTTCAACAATTTCTTCTCTCTTTCTTTCTCTTTCATTGGCAGATTAATGGCAGACGACCTGGTTCAAATCATCGAAGTCAACTCCGCCAGTCGGATCATAGAAGTGTACGTATGACGTGGACGCGTTCGAGGGCATCACTAACAAGCAGGCTATCTGATCTGGAACCAGAAACCGACAGATTTGAAACAAATAGAGTAATTCTGAAGATAAATGTTGGGCCAGAAACTGTCGTAGAAGAAATCATAAGTGGACTGTCCCAATTACATGAAAAATATGACGATAATAGTCAAAAAGCTATCACTAGACAAAGTACATTTGCAATTCCTTCCAGTCCAGCTAACATTCTAGACCAATTTGAGCAGTGGAGTAGTGATGACGAGCCCAATTTACCCATATTGTCACAGACAATAAGGCAGAAAGTACCTGAACCTTCTAAATCCAAGAGCTTATTCAGTGACTCTGAGTCAGAGTTAGAAATAATGGCCTCTGCCATGAAGAAAAATCCAATAAAAAACCTCGAATCGGACCTCAGTGTAGTCTCTGATGATGATAATGTACCTCCTAGAAAGACCAAACCCATAAATAGACCCATAATTCACGAGTCTTCTCCTATAAAACCTCCAAATAGGCTCATAATCCAAAACTCATCACCTGTCAAACCTCCAAAACAACTGAAAAAGCCTAATAATCTCACATCCATAACCCAAGCATCTAAACGGCTCTGTCCAATTGACATATCTGATCCTATTTCCAGCGATTCGACCCTTTCCTCTCCTCTTAAACCTCCAGCAAAGAAAACAAAGCCTAACCCCATTCCTAACCAACCATACACTAACAAAGAGCTAAATGCCGCAAATAAGACATTCCGAAAGAAGGAGGATATACTATCGGAAATGATCCTTAACATTCCAATCCAATTGTATGAAACCTTTGATGAGGAGTTTGTTAAAAGTATGGTAACTCATTCTCGCATCCGTAAAACCTATTCTACAATTCCCATGATCTTTTGGAAACGGGCAGTGACAGCTGACTATGATGAGGAAAGAGACGTCTTCATTCCCTGTGCTCCTAAAGAACTCACGGAGAAGAATGTCGTGTTGTACTATAAGGCTCCAGACCTCATGAAGCAAATAAAGGATGATACCTTGCAACGAGATGTCGAACAAGCAAAGAAAGACCTCGGCACGAATATTCACATAATTATAATGATTGAAGGCTACGACAAGTACTTGAATAAGCTCAAAACTATTGCCAATAGGAACTATACTCGTGCCGTACTAACTCAATTGAATCCTAATGAGACAAACTCCCAAAAGAAGCGTAGAATTGAAGAAGATGAAGGAGACTTCACCGTAGAAGAGTGTGAATATTTGGTTAACAAGCTCCAGGTGGACCTACAAGTGAACATTTTCCCTGTAAAGTCCTACCAAGAAGCACTCGAGTGGCTAGTATCATTTTCGTACACCATTGGAGGAAGCTTGTATGACAAATTCAATCGTAATGAGTCGTTGGCTAATTTAGGACGAGTGAAACCAGGAACTGACAAACAATCAACGTTTATGCAGACGATCAAGCAGTTTAATTTGATGACTACTCCAAAAGTGGAGCAATTGTATTCTTTTTATTCTTCCTTGCAAAGGATTTACGAACGTTACGAATCACATGGGTCGTTGGGAACATTCGGGGGAAAGAATGTGCTTCCTCCAACGGTTGACAGTGCTATGAAGAAGGTGTTCATGTCAGAAGACCCCGATGCCAAAATTCACACCTGAACTCGATCAAGCAGGTAAACTTGCAGGTAAACTTTTTGCAGCCATTATGTCCTTTTACGAAGTATTGCAAAAATTGAACCTATTGCCTAAAGCTGAATTTGAGTGCTCATTACCAAGTTTTGCAACCATTGGTACCTACAGTTTTTTCTAGTAAAAATGTACAGAATTTAATATGTCTATGTCATTAGTCGTTATACTTAGGAGATGATCTGTTTAATTGCATTGATGTCGTCTTCTGATAATTGGTCCTTGAGAGGAGCAACCTTGGTTAATGCTTCAGAGATATATTTCTTTTCTTCGGTGCTGAAGTCGTAACGGAGCTCCTTCAATTGCTGAATAATGAACAATGCCTTGTCTATGCATCCGATATGGTCAGTGTCAAACACCGGAAGTAAACTTTCAATTAAGTTGTATTTTCTGACATTCAACTGCTTATCATCGTTCAATCCAGTGGATAAAATGGCAGAAATTAATGATAAAAGTCTTAATTTGGTCTTTATCGAATGGTTGAAGAACTGGGGATCTAATCCGTTGACAATTTCCCATCCCTCTAATGAATCAAAGTTATCGTAACCAGCCTGAAAGTTTCTGATTAAACTGGCTAAAGCAAATAAGGACTTGTTCACCAATTCTTCATCTGATTTTTCGATTTTGGACTCGTTAGTTAACTTGGAGTATTGTATTAATTTTGCAATTCCTTGAGGAGAGTATTTATTGAAGTCTTCTTGACACTTGGGGTTGTTTTGTACGGCAGTACCGATTATGCTAGCAGCCAAACTCTTGAAATCACCATCGAGCTGTTTGATAATAGGACCCCACAACTTCATGTTTTCGATATTGTTGGCATTATCCAAGTTTTCGATGATCATCTCAAAGTTGTCAAAAGCGGTTTCCTTAGCTTCTGCGGTAGCTTCGTCGTTTTCAATCACGGCTATGGCCTGCTTCATAAGGGTAGCCTCATCTACCTGGGCCCCAAATAACTGAGCAAGGGTTCTTGGATCGGGCTGGCCGATTTTGGCGGCTGCCTCCTTGTCGTCAGACTGTTGGGCAATGGACCACTGTAATAATTTCTCCATATTTGGTATGCTGAGTAGGAGGAGGAAATTCGAAGTAATGAAATGGTAAGCTTATATATTGTATAGTATTTGCAGTTATCTCATCGAGAATTTTCTAGAATCATCGACACGACTTTGGCCCAGCGCGACATTGTCGTAGGCCAGTACCTCAATGTCGAATTTTTCATTCTAAGTCGTGCGCCTCCCGTTTTTCATGTTCCCCCCCGGCCCGCCGGAACTACCATAGTTCTGCGTCACCAGACACCACCGTTGTCTCACCTGATAGCGACTGCGGATAACCTTACGCCGGGTCGAACGTTTTCCTCACACGGTTCTGTAGCAATCAACCCACGGGCCCCAGACAATAGCCAAAACTCATCCTCAGTACTCAATGGCTTCTAGTATGGCTATCAAGCGGACTGTGAACAAGCTCAGCGAGTCATTGGGCCCCGTTGGTACCCCGTAGTTCCCGAAACTCCGGCCAGGGTCTCAGCACTGGCCCCCAGCCGTGGGCCCGAAAACTCGACCCAATCCCGCGACCCTGGCGCCAGCTCGGCATCATTGTCCGTCGGACGTCAGTGGAAAAAATCACCTGAACCCGCAGGCAGGCCCACATAAATATAAACCACCGCTATTCCCCCTTTCAACATCAATTGCTTCTAATTTTCATATTGAAATTTCTTCAATTCTCGTTAAGATTTAAAATGTCATTATCCAACAAATTATCCGTCAAAGACTTGGACGTCACCGGTAAGAGAGTCTTCATCAGAGTCGATTTCAACGTTCCTTTGGATGGTACCACCATTACCAACAACCAAAGAATCGTTGCTGCTTTACCAACCATCAAATACGTCTTGGAAAACAAACCAAAGGCTGTCATCTTAGCTTCTCATCTCGGTAGACCAAATGGTGAAAGAGTCGAAAAGTACTCCTTGGCTCCAGTTGCTGCTGAATTGGAAAAATTGTTGGGCCAAAAAGTCAACTTCTTGAACGACTGTGTTGGTGATGAAGTTACCAGTGCTGTCAATGCCTCTACTGATGGTTCCGTCTTCTTATTGGAAAACTTGCGTTTCCACATCGAAGAAGAAGGCTCCAAGAAAGTCGACGGTCAAAAAGTTAAGGCCTCCAAGGAAGATGTTGAAAAATTCAGAGAACAATTGACTTCTTTGGCTGATGTCTACGTTAACGATGCCTTCGGTACTGCTCACAGAGCTCACTCTTCTATGGTTGGTTTCAACTTACCTCAAAAGGCTGCTGGTTTCCTTGTTGCCAAAGAATTGGAATACTTCGCCAAGGCCTTGGAAAACCCTCAAAGACCTTTCTTAGCCATCTTAGGTGGTGCCAAAGTCTCCGATAAGATTCAATTGATTGACAACTTATTAGACAAGGTCGATTTATTGATCATTGGTGGTGGTATGTCCTTCACCTTCAAAAAAGTCTTGGACAACATGGCCATTGGTGACTCTCTTTACGATGAAGCCGGTGCTAAGAACGTCGAACACTTGGTTGCTAAAGCTAAGAAGAACAACGTTAAAATCGTTCTTCCTGTCGATTTCGTCACTGCTGACAAATTCGACAAAGATGCTCAAGCTTCTACTGCTACTCAAGAAGAAGGTATTCCAGACCACTGGATGGGACTTGATGCCGGTCCAAAATCGAACGAATTGTTTGCTCAAACTGTTGCTGAAGCTAAAACCATTGTCTGGAACGGTCCTCCAGGTGTTTTCGAATTTGACAAATTCGCTACCGGTACTAAATCTTTGTTAGATGCTGCTGTCAAGTCTGCTGAAGCCGGTAACACTGTTATCATTGGTGGTGGTGATACCGCTACTGTTGCTAAGAAATACGGTGTTGTCGAAAAATTATCTCATGTTTCTACTGGTGGTGGTGCCTCCTTAGAATTATTGGAAGGTAAGGAATTGCCAGGTGTTGTCGCTATCTCTGATAAACAATAAGCGTATGATCTGATATTTAATAAAAATAACTTTATTTATCTGCCGTAGAACGTATCGTATTTTATCCTACTCCATTGGTTTTCACATGGACGTTCTGAACTGCCAGCTGAAATTCATTTACTTTCTCTGATGCAGCTATATGCATAGTCAGAGATTGCGCTTTGACAAGCTGCATGGAAATTCGCAGCCATGCCCATTAAAAAGACTTCTACAACAAACAGTAGCCCAGGAGTTGTTACATAGATGTAACGGAAGACAAATTTATAAGTATGAGTACAATATAAAAAATATATGAGTATAAAAATAAAACTTAGTTAATCATAATTTGGAGGCACCACCGATGATATCTTTCCAGTATTGTTCAGTCAATTCAACGTATCTATCCTTGTCCAAACAATAGATCAATTCGGTACCACTTTCACCCTTTGGTAATTTCTGGTTCTTGAATTGATTCTTTGGAACCTTGTGATTGTGACTGGCCTCAATTTCGGAACTGATCTTAATAAATTGTGGAATGGCATACTTAGGCAAGTTGCTCTTGATGTGGTTGTAAATTTTAGCTAACACTGCATCATCATTACCAGCCAAATCATCGGCAGGGTCGACAACTGCAAAACCGGCTCTACCTTCATGGTTTGGAACTTTAACTCCAACCACAACCGATTGTTTGATGGCCTTAGAACCCATCAACTCATTTTCAACTTCGGTGGCGGACACATTTTCTGATTTCCATCTGAAGGTATCACCCAATCTATCCACGAAGTAGAATAAACCATCTTCATCCATTTTCAACAAATCACCACTTCTGAACCAAGCATCACCCTTTTTGAAAACATCAAAAATGATTTTGGAGGAGGTAGCCTTTTGATTACCGTAATAACCTTGGAATGAAGCTTCTGGCTTTTGGGTGTTCATGATCTTCATCAATAATTCACCTGGTTCATTGTTATTTGGAGCAACCCCGAAACCAGTGTTAGGATCTTTCCAAATTTCATTTTCGTCTTCAGGATCCATCTTGACCAATTTTTGTTGGAATGATAAGATAAAGTTGATCATTGCACCATATTTACGACAGGCACCGACCCCATATTCCCCGTATTGGATGTTGGTGGTGGCAATTGGAGACTCGGTAGAAGCGTAGAATTCACCGATACCCTTTATGTGGAAACGCTTTTTGAAGTCCATCCAGATATCAGGACGTAAACCGTTACCATAGGCAATTGAAACCCCATGACTTTGTTGGTCAGGGTGGTCCTTGGAGTTTAATAAATAACGACAAACCTCACCCACATATTGAATATGAGTGGCCTCAACAAGCTTGGCCTGGGTCCAGAAAGAGGTGGCGGAGAATTTTTGGGAGACGGAGACACAACCACCAGTCAACAAGGTAGGACAGACTCCCAACATAGCAGCGGTGGAATGGTACAACGGCATAGCAGTCAAAACGTTGGAATTCGACTTGATTTTCACGATGTGACCGAAGAAGTTGGCGGCCATGAAGGCTTTTCTCCACGACATGATCCCGGCTTTAGGTAAACCAGTAGTACCCGAAGTGTAGATCAAAGCAGCACAAGCGTAATCGGCATCTTCCGGTCTTCTGGTGTTATCAGGGGCACGATGCTTAGGTCTAGATTTATCGGACAAAACCTTTAATAATTCCGGTTCGTTGATGTAGTGCAATTTGACGTTTGGCAATTCTTCATTGATGGCGCCTTCGGTTGCTTTGATTGGTTCAGCACAGTCAGGATCAATGAAAACTTGGGATACGTTGACGATGTTCAAACAATGAACCAAAGGTTTACCCTGGGTGTTGAAGTTCAAAAATGCTGGAGTAGCTCCAATGTTCCAAAGGGACAACCAGATGATAATGAACAAAGGTTTGTTCATACAATCAAGAGCAATGGTTTGGTCAGCAGTGACCCCGTAGTCGAATTTCAAGATGTAACTGAAACGTAAGATCATGTCGTACAACTCCTTGTAAGTGTAGGATTCTAATGAGAACTGGTCATCATAGATAGTGAATCCATTTGCATCAATCTTGGGGGTAGGAGGATTGTCAAGAGGTCTTGGAAATGCCACGGCCTTGTTGTTGGGGTATTTAAGGGCAGTTTTTTCAAAGTAGTACCAGAAACTGGCTCTTCCTTTGTAACAATTGTAGGCGTATGGAATAGCGGCTCTCACCACCTTTTGCATAAGTGATAAATCTTCTTTAATATGGTACTTGGCATCAAGAAGCTGGGAACCTAACGCTGCTGCTGCTGCTAATTCGACGGTCGACATAATGGATGATTTCTAAAGGGTGAAAACAAGACTGGAAAAGAACCGTGAATAAAACTGTCGAAAAGATGGGGAAGCAAATGATAGCGGCGGGAAATCCCAGGTTGAAATACTGGGTGACGAATTGGCTACAATGATTTCCGGCCCTATCTGGCCTGTGATCACAACCTGGGCGGGCCCCCATAGGTTTTTTTTTTCTGGTTGGGTCGAATTTGCGCGATCTCCGCAGCCCTGTCGCTCGCATGTGTCAACGGGCGGGCCTAATCCACCGAGTTATCCTCATGCCTCCTGTCTGCCCGGCACAAATTTATGCTTCCGGCCCATCGGTTTGAATCCGCTAATTACTGTTCACCACTATTTCAGCTCATAGGTGCTGTTTATTTTGTCGGTTTCGGGTCCACAGCCTAAATTTGTTGGTTCCTGGTAGCTGCTTTGCTTAGGCTCAGTGTTTTTTTGGACCACGGCTTCCCATTATGCTGTCACATGCGGAAAAAAAATGCTGCACCTTGTCAAAAACGGTTGAAAAAAAAAACCTGGGGTTAGTGAAAATACTTCCATGAACCCGGAGTCTGGGGTCTTTCTGAGGAAGAAGAACCGAAACCCGCGAAAGACGACACCAACGTACGCCCGTCACGGACTTCATGACGCCAGGCCCGCATGGCATCGAACCGGGGCTCGAGAAACTGGTAGATATCGTTGACTTTGGCCCGAAGTCGACCGTCGTGGTGGTGCCAGACCCCGTGTTGAAGGAGTGCCTTGAGATGGGTGTTTTCTTGCTCCTGGAGGCAATCAGCCATGCAACACTTCCAATGCTGCGTCACTACCACGTACAAAAGATCGTAGAAAAAGTACTTGTTGCTCTGCTTGGGGCTGAGATCGACAGCCTGGGCTAGCATGGGGAGGAAGCCCATGTACTCGTGGCAGTTACTTGTCTTGACACACTCTCGAAACAAGATCTGAAGTCGGAAGTCTAGTTCCTTGCGAATGGGACCCTCTGGGAGAATGTGAATTCCAAGCTTTAGGTTGCAAAGCAATCGGAACACGGTATGATGGGTCTGAAGCGTGGGCTTGGGGGAGTTCCAGGCCTCAAACTTATGGTAAACTCTCTGTCTGGTTTCAAGGCTGTTGAGGTCAAAGTTCCATTGGGACCAGCAGTAAACCATTGCCATTTCCATCACCAGCACCTGAAGGTACAAATTTTTGCAGTCGTTGATAACATCGAAAATGGCTGCGGAATCAATAAAATTCTCAATGAAATCATTGAACGAAACCAAATAGTAATTCTCGTTGTCCAAGATACTATGAGAGGCTGCAATGCACACCATCTTCACCACCAGCACAGGATCGGCCATGGTTGCAATAGAACTACGAAGGTCTGTAATAGCCTTATCCACCTCCCACGCTGTTGCAAACCTCTTGCAAGGAAGACACACTGAAAATTTCACAATTTCGGACAATTTAATCATCTCTCCATTACGATTATATCGGAACTCGATCGGGCTGCTCTGTCTGATTTCCATCATCTCTTTGAACCCATATGTTGGCCGGTCTTTGGAGGTGGATGTGTAGAATTGGGTTTCGTTCCCCGCGAAGAGGTCTAAACCAACAGTAAACCCAGGAGAGAGTTCATCACCAATTACCTCAAGCTTTCTTACTGATTCTGAATCTTCTTGTCCCTCTGTGTGGCGTGAACTTGTGGAACTGAAGTCGTAAACGAAGGAACTGGTATCAATGACCTTGGAGAACATATTTGACTCCTGGAGCAACCCATTGGCCGTAGGTTTGTTAAATTCAGGTCCCTTCTGCAATAATGAAGGTACTACTCCCATATTAGGCTCCACGACCTCTTCCTCTTCCTCTTCTTTATCCGATACCCAATCTGCAGACTGAGGCTTGTTCCGAATCGAAAGTGTATACTCTCTGATACCAAATGCCGTGACCCCCACCACTACTGTAGCCAACACGAAAACTAGAAAAAAATACACCATGTTGGCAAGCAAGTCCTCCTCGGAGTATTCAGCAGACATGGGTGATGAGTTTTCACCCTGAAGAATCACTCTCTTTGTAAGTCTGATCTCTTCATTTATCGATAATTCTGAGTTCTGTTCATTTTTCCACACTTTTGGTGTATTCTCCCATAGTTTAACTCCATTTTCGGCATTTTTTGGCAAATTATTCAAAAACTTCGACTTTTTCGAAAAATCCCCTATCCCTGTCGGACCGCTCAGAAGATCTCTTCTCCTATAAAAACGCATCTTCTTTGTCTATAAACACTTTTCAGTAATCCTGGCTTTATACTGTTTGTATACTTTATATTTGCACCCAAAATCAAAAAACCCATTCATCCACAATAGTACGTGCGCTGTACAAAACATCCGCCCAATTGCGACTAACGATTTTGTGCTTACTTAACCAGGTGATTTTTTTTTATCAGCCAAGGTTCCTACAGAAGAGGTGAAGTTCTTCATTACAACTATTGGGTTTTCTATCGGCCAACAGACTTCTAGAATCGTCTACAATGCTTTGCAAGAATAGATTTTTCTTTACCAAGAACTCGTCGGTTCTCAATATCTTGTCCCGAACGAAAGGATCCAGATTGTCAATTGTTCCTAATCATGCCAGGGACAGATTTAACTTCTTTAACTTGATATCCAATTTCAGAACCACAAGATTGTACTCCACGGCCACTGCTACCATTGGAGAAAGTCCCTCATCATATATCTCCAAAACTATCAGCAAACCTTCGGCATTGAACAGCTCAAACCCTAAAATTCCCAGAGTTATCTCCGATAAATCAGTAGGATATTGGCTTATTGGTACTTCCGGGTTAGTTTTTGCCATTGTTGTCATCGGAGGACTTACCAGATTGACTGAATCAGGTTTATCCATCACCGAATGGAAACCAGTGACAGGAGCCATTCCTCCTTTAAACGAAGCTCAATGGGAAGAAGAGTTTACCAAGTATAAAGAATCACCCGAATTTAAACAGTTAAACTCCCATATTACCTTGGAAGAATTCAAATTCATCTTCAGTATGGAATGGGGTCATAGACTTTTAGGAAGAACCATTGGAATGTTATTTATTCTCCCATCATTGTATTTCTGGAAGGCAGGTAAATTGAGCAGACATGTCAAATGGAGAGTTGTAGGATTAACTGGATTATTGGGATTACAAGGTGCTATTGGATGGTGGATGGTGAAATCCGGTTTAGATGAACAGCAATTGGCAGAAAGAAACTCCAAACCTACCGTTTCTCAATATAGATTGACTACTCATTTGGGTGCTGCTTTCATCCTATACTTGGGAGTGTTATGGACTGCATTTGAAATCTTGAACGAGAACAAATGGGTCAAACAAGTGAAATCCAACCCTGAACTGGTGCAGAAATTATTCAGTCAATTGAACAATCCAGCTTTGAAGAAAGTTAGAACTTTAGGTCTTGGATTGCTTGGTTTAACCTTTTTCACTGCCATGTCTGGAGGTATGGTGGCTGGACTCGATGCTGGGTTAATCTACAATACTTTCCCTCATATGGGAGATGAATATATCCCCCATAAAAGTGAATTGATGTCACCAATTTTTGCCAGAAAAGAGGATCAAAGTGATTTATGGTGGAGAAACTTATTGGAAAACCCAACCACCGTGCAATTGGTTCATCGTATATTTGCAACCACCACGTTCTTTGCTGTTCTTGGAATGCACTTGTACGGAGCCAAACATAAAAAGATCATTCCTAAGCCAGCTCAAAAAATGCTTCACACCGTGATGGGATTCGTATCCCTTCAAGTTGCCTTGGGTATTTCAACCTTGATCTACCTTGTTCCTATTCCATTAGCAGCCGCACACCAAGCTGGTGCCTTAGCATTATTGACCACTTGTTTAACATTTTCGTCGAGATTAAGAAGACCTAGACCCGCTACTGTCAACTACATCAATAAAATGTTAAAGGATCAACTTTTAAAACAAAAGTGATCTAAATGGTCTATTACGTCATGTATATAATTATAATCCTGTATTTATTTAACGAATGTTTTCAACTACCAGATTCGTTTACTGGACATTTCGTACCTCATTACCTTGCTGAGCCCTTCGTCATCGCTATGGGTTCGTTGGTGTCCGGCCTTTAACATTTTATTCCGTTTTTCCTCTACGGTTGGAGGAATCTTCTCTCCGTAGTCATACAAATAAGACCTGGTTGTGGGGTTGATGGTGGAGGCCTCAGTATTGGGCACACCAGGCAAATAGGTCAACTCGATGGGCGACTGAATGTACGATTCGTCCTCGTCACTTTGCTGTTTGGTGGGCAACTCATTGGCCTCTTTGTCTGCTTCTTTGTCTGCTTCTTGGGTATCGTCGATCAGGCCGATCAGACCGTTCAGGACCGTGTCCAAGGAGAAGTCTTCGAGAATGTGTAGAGGGTCGATAGGAGACGGGGTTCTGGAGCGAATTCGACTAGCGGTTCCGCTGAGATCAAGCAAGGAGAGGCCACTGGTGAGAACGGGAGGAAGGTCGGGCTTTACTGCCGAAGAGTTCCTTTTTCTAGGAGAGACATTAGGGGTCAGAGCGAAAACAGAGGGAGTGTTGGGGATTGGAGGAGGAGCAGCAAGTTCGGTTTCTTGGGCCGTTTTCAAGCTTTCCTGGTAGGCTTGGTGGTCGTGCTTGATTTTGTTGGCCCATTTGAGAATGACAATGCCCAAGATCAAACGGAAGAACAAGAGAGCAGCGAAGGTGACCAGCAACAACGATACCGACACCACAAGCGAGTAGAAGAACGAGTTATGAGGGAAGATGAACAAGGAAGTGAGATCAGGGAGAGTCATCCGCAAGAAGCACACCGTCAAGGCAAGCAACGGGAGGCCAATACGTTTGGTGAGTACGATGTAGTCGGTCAACTCGTGCAGCAAGTTGGCGTTGGGGCTGGCCTTGACGACCTCGAGGAAGTCTAGGCTGAGCACGTAGAGGAAGTTCAGGTACACGCGAGGCCGGACCCGGTTGAACTTGGTGATGTAGCAGTGTTTGAGCCAGTCTACGAGGATCTCACTACCGAGCACCACGATCCCGGGCCCAAATATGGCACCTATCCACTTGTTCCAACTGTTCCAGGAGGTGGGGATGAGGCCAATGTGGTTGGTGCTCAATTGGAGGAGGTTACGGAGGGCAATGATGCTCAACATCAACGAGAGTTGGACCCGTTCCGTGAGATCAGACATGGTGAGTTGGAACAAGCCCTCACGCTCGAACTTCTTGAATACCGAGCCCTTGAGCTCGGCGAACTGGTTGGAGAGCAAGAGTGCTAGCAATGCGTTGGAGTAGGAGTTGGCGGCCACATTGAGCGACACCGCCTGGTAGATGCAAACGTACGAGTGGAACGAGAGGTAGGCCACCGCTAGGGCGTAGAATGTCGCTAGGCGGGCCCAGGACTGGTGGGCCCGCGGGGCCGGAGTGGTATAGAGGACATCGAGAATATCGTGGCCGAGCGATGAGCACAACTTATCGGCCACCTCCAACACCCCGAACATCACGTACAACCGGATCTGGGCCTGGCCCCGGACGTCGTGGTACATACGAGAGATATCGAGATTGGGGGCTAGTAGGAGTGCTACCGATACCGCGATGAGCGACACTGTGAGCACGTCCCGGCGGACGCAATGGAGGTGGGCCGGGCCCCTGCGGGCGGCGCGGGCGGCCACGATGGCGATTTTCAATGGCACGAGCGTGAAGAGCGTGAGCAACGAATTGAGGCACACGAGAAGGCCGAATACCATGAACTTCTCGAGCGCGAGCGGTACGTGGGCCATATTGGTGAGCAGCTCGTACGAGAGGTCGGCAGCCGGGAGCACAGCGGCAGGGCGGGAGCGGTCAGTAGGGTCGTCGTTTGACGGGAGGTCGAGCTCCAATTGGAGGAGACGGTACAATGAGTAGATGCGCTGATGGTTGTGGTGCGAGAGCTGGCGGATGAATGAGCTGGCGGTGGAGGACCTGGAGCGGGACCGGAGGGTGGCCGAGCGAGACCGGGTGGACGCAGACCGCGACCGGGCCCGGGGCATGCGCTCGTCGTTCTTGGGGCGGCCCATTGTGTGGTGAGGAGCAGGAAGAGGAGGAGGAGGAGGAGGAGGAGGAGGAGTTTTGGCATCAATAGATTATCATTGCCTTCACGTGAAAGTCACCTGCGCCGGTGTCACAATCGTAGTTGGTGGGCGCAACACCAAACATCTCTGGCCTTTATATTTGGACCGTTATCTAGCCGTTCTGACCGTTATCTGGCCATCATCTAAACCATTGTGGTGGACCTACTCACACTGACGGAACTACTCTAACTGATAAACCTACGCTGACAAACGGACCACACGGACCGACTTCCCTACTCTGATCTCACCTATTCTCACCTATTCTCACCTACTCACTCTCACTCACTGTGGTCAGGCATCATGCTCTCTGTCGATACGTTCTTGCCGTATCTCGCCCCATTTGCCCACGCCGACATTCTCACCCCCGGCGACGCCAGCAGGCTTCTGCTTGTGATCACGGAGGCCGTGCTAGACCATACGGTGGACTTGCCGCTTCTCAAGTTCCTCAGCCGCTTCTTGACCCATCAAACATACGATGACATTGTCGAAGAACGCAACATCGAGCACCAGTGTGGATACATGACGTGCAACCAGTCGCCGGTCCATAAGACAAGACGCCGGTCACTGGCCGGCGACCCCAAGTTCCAGATCTACAACCGCAAGCCGTCCATCATCTTGCCCAACACCTTCCTGTCGCAGTACTGCTGTAAAGACCATTACCAGGCATCGCTCTTCTACCGTAACCAACTCTCATCTGAGGCCTTATTTGCCCGAAAGGACATCATGACGGTGCCGCCGTTCCCTGTTGGCGCCGCCTCATGGTACGAGAACAAGATAGCTTGTCTTGAGGAGGTGCTAGCCAAGCACAAAGAGCTCCGGGCCGAGGGCAAGACCCTTGGTGATGTCATTGCCATGATGAGCGGGTTGCTGGTGAGCGACGACCCGGAAACGGGCGAATTGATCCGCATGATCGAGGACTTTGAAATCGTCGAGAAGGAGGGCGGCGTGGCAGGCGACGCTGATGACGAGGGGGCCGAAGACGAGGACGCGGGCGCTATTGAGGGATACATCACCACGAGCAAGAGCTTTGGCGGTTATGTGGTGTAGCTGTGTATATATTGCATTGACGATTGACGATACAGACTGTAGCGTAGGTGAAGAGAGGAGCGAATGAATGATACGATAGAATTACAGAGGTGATAGATTTACAGAGGTGATAGAATTGACAGAATGCAGAAATGCAGAAATGACAGAATTGACAGGATGCAGAGTTGAGGATGTAAAATTGACAGGATGCAGAAATGCAATACAGAATTGACAGAATTGCGAAATTGCAAAATTGCAGAATTGCAGAAGTGGTTTGACAGGATATTTATGTTGACAGTTTGACAATTGACAGAATTCATAGAAGGGCAGAAGGGACATATGAATTGAGGCCGATCTGTAGCCCCAGTTAGTTCAGACAGCCCAACCCAGACATCCAATTGCACTACAATACAACTTCTTGTCTATGTACATTATTACTGCTGTATACGTCTTCTCCTTTTGAACCTCGACACAAACCTCTTGCCCCATTTGAAGTTGTGATAGCCTATTTCCTCTAAATAATCGCCTAGCGTTTTCCCCATGCCTCTCCTCTCGAGCACCGGCCCCCCAGTAGGGATCTTGGGGTTCTTGGTTCCTGCCACCCACTGCTGTTTAAGTGACCTCTTTTGTCTATCAGCATTGACTAGATCTGAGTGCTTGAACACATTATTTGCACCCAACGATTTCATCAACGTTCTGTACCTTGCCACTTGCTTGTCATAATGGGCGTTCTGCTTGCCTTGAAGTAGCCGTTGCCGCTCAAACATCTTAGCATTGACCAGATACCTATTCTGGAGGTTAGTCAAACGTCGTTTTATCCATGGTGTTGTACTGTCTAGTGGTTCCATCCACTCGGCCACATACTCCTTTAACTTCATTTTCGAGTCCTTTCCCGAAACAGATCCCATTAAATACTCCCATTTGGCTTCCTGAAGACACAAATCTTCGTAGTAGTATTTGGGGAAGACTCTCTCGTCATGGCCAAACCCTTGGCTGCCCTTTACAGTAATGCTGCCGTCACGATTAATGGGTCCAAACTCAATACTCTTCTGGTTGGGCCCAGAATTCCATGCTCCCAACAAGCTGGTGAGCCGGGTCAGGTTCTTGATATCTAGCGCAATTCGGCGTAGTTCCATGGCGTTGGTATTATGTCTTCGAAGAAGAGGCACCAGGAATGTTCCGGAGTTGTTCATCGATAAAGTTACGGGATATGGACCCTTATTGTTGACTATCTCGTCTAGACTTTGGACGAAGTGAGTGCTGTTGATGTCGTACTCAAAGGAAGGCTTGATGATCGATTCTACGTACTCCATGTCATATGCTGACTGGATAGAAGACATTTTGGTGGCACCAGGCACCAATTTTTGCTCGGGATACGTTTCAGAACTGGTGGAATGATAGCACTTGTCGGTGTAAGGAAGAAGATATGGGTTGGGTATCAAATTATCTGTCTGGAGAGACTTCAAGTATCGCTGGAGCACCAGAAGCTCATTAGCACGAGATATGCTCTGATGTCGTGGTAATTCCAGACGCCGGGACTCTTTCAACTTCTGGTTCTTCCTGAGGGATCGGGTTTCTAGCCTTTTCACGAAAAGGGCAGGCTTTTTCCTGTTCCTGACCTCATTTATGGTATCACTATGGGTGAGATATTGCTCTCTCCACGCCTGTTTCTTGTGAATTTCGCTTCTAAAACTAACTACAAGCTGAATGAGATGAGCCAAACTATCGTTGTCCCGTTTCAGGATAACATTCTCCAAGGCTTCGTCCATTTCAACTCCAAGTTGCAACCTTTGATGGAGAACATTGCCGGTATAGGCGTTTGTTTCAAACGGCATTCGCACCTGGATTCCTACTTCGTATTTTAGCTCTCCGGCTAGATGCTCTAGGTATAATTTTGGGTTCAATTCGTACCTCTGGCACTGTCGAAGCACTTGGGGATTGGGATGATGCAAATTCTGGGGGCCATGTATTCGGGCCAATTTGGCACTATTTCGTAGCAAACTTCGGTACAACGATCGCACCAGGCTCTGGTGGATCGAGCTCTGTAGTAGGCTCGGTATGGGCAAGTACATTGGAGGTGTAGGCAGCAACAAGGAGGAAATAATTGTAACGAGATGGGCAGCTGAAAAATAGCCTAGGCAGAAAATGAGAGGTGGAAAAAAGATAATGAAGTATCAAAACTTTGCAACAGTTTTTTCCACCTATTCTTATCAAAATGGTACGTAACTAGCATTAAACACGTCTGAAATTTCGTTTTTTACTAACAAACAGCCTCCTAAACCCAAACCAGAAGAGCCTGTAACCATACTAAAGTTCAAACGCCACAAATCGACGTACGTGATCCCCATTAAGATCTCGTCCTTAGCATCTCCCAAGATTGATGCCATAATAGTGCAATTGGTGTATGCTATCAACAGTTCTGGCGGGTTGCTCTTGGAGGATAACGAGGAGCCAGACGCTCTTGATGAAGAGGACGAAATCGACGTGCCCAAATCAGACTACATGGAGGAGGTAGACATTAAAGAAGAGCCAGGTTTGGCACCTAAGAAGATTGTAGACGTGAAAGATATTACTTTGGCTGTTCCTAAGGATAAAGCTGCTCCGTACGATAATCAGTGGATCGAATTGGCCGATGAGCAGAACTTTGACTTGATAAAGTTCAGTGATTACGACCTTATTGCATTCAAGTACGTGGATGACGAAAACTACGCTATTGTCGAGGCCAACTACGAAGATTAGAGGAGTAGGGTCAATAAAGAGCATAAACAGATGAATAGCGATCAAAAAAGCCCAGATGATGAGAGTAGAGATCAATAAAATGGAGTAGAAATCAATGTATGAGAGGAAATATCAGAATTAAGTAAGAGATCTTCATAGTTCAGGAACAAGAACTATATTGCCTACAGATACCAGTAAAACAGAAAATGAATAAAAGATCAAAGAATTAAAGACAAATGAATGAGATCAAAGAATGAGTAGACAGAGATCACAATTATAGCGTAAGAACATGAAGCTAACCGTCTCACACACTGGCACTGTGCCGATTAATTGAACCGTATCTTTCTATATATATAATACAAATGATTTTAAGGATGGCTAGTGCAAGAATTCAAACGGGAACATATCGGGAAGTTTAACAATAAAAGATGGGACTAAAAGATGGGATGAATAAATTGAAAATTGAACAGAGCAATGCTAGTATACAGAGGTTAAGGTTTTCTCCCATTTAAACCGTTACTGATTTTTCTTA
Source organism: Isabelozyma gotoi (assembly GCA_003708205.2). Classification (NCBI taxonomy): domain Eukaryota; kingdom Fungi; phylum Ascomycota; class Pichiomycetes; order Serinales; family Metschnikowiaceae; genus Isabelozyma; species Isabelozyma gotoi. Next base: position 275,232 of record PPNP02000004.1, on the reverse strand, counting down.
TTCCAGAAGAATGAACCCGAGGGTGGGGAGACGTCACGATTCCTCCAATATTGTGAGAATGACTATGAACTGAATGGATTACGGAGGCCTTACGAGAGCTCGATCTGGACTTTGGGTTTTTAATCCCATTGGGGGACGATTGAGGTGAGGATGCCAAGGTGGTGCTTACGGTTCTGGTGGTAGTGGAAGTAGTGGTTTTAGTCAAATGGATAGGCTGGTTGACACTATTGGTGGAAATGGATCTCAACACTTTCCAGTCTCCATTAGAACTGTAGCGTTTGGGCGAGCTGGTATCAAGATGGTGCTGATGAGAAGGAGGTGATGAGTGCAGTGGTGGGGGACTTTGAATTTCTTGACTTTGAATTTCTTGCATTGATTCAGTGCCATTACCCATGATATCTTCATTTTCTTCGTCGGAGTTATTGATGATTTCTACTACTCCTAAAGTGTCTTCTTCATCTTTAATCTTACGAGGTTGTCCAGGAGATTCCATAGGAACTGCGGTTTGAATTTTTGCAGCCAATGCCCCACTAATTTTTCTTCTTCTGATTGGGGTATTAAATGAAGAATCAAAGTGACTAATTGACGAGTTGACTTGCAGTTGGTGTTGTAATTTTCTTTGTTTGGCTTCTTGTTTCATTCTTGCTTTGAATTCGTCGTATGGAACTAACGGGAATAAACCTCCAATAAACTCTTCTGGTCTGTTGTCCAAACACATAGTATGTCTCCAGTCTCTGAAATCATGTTGATGTAAGTATAACCAATGTTGTTGAGGGCCAACCACCATACCTGGACGAATCATTCTCATGTATCCGATACATTCATTAGCAGTAAATCCATGGGTATAAATCAAGTGAGCACCAATTAAACAACCAGTTCTTCCCAATCCTGCCTTACAATGAACGGCGATTTTTCCTCCTTTATTTATCACACATTCAGCAGCTCCAATGAACTTTTGCACGTAATCTAAAGTGGGACAAGTACCATCCTCAAAAATCATGTCGATATGTTGAATGTTTCTCTTAGTGAATTCATTGGCATCGTATAAATGGGAGTTTAATCTCACCACCAACTCGACATTATTCATCATGAAATAGTTCAATACTTGTTTGAAGGGTTCATTAAGAACTCCGGGTTTACGGTTGTTTTGTTTAGGAGATGCAAAGGCAATAAAGTCTTTGGTAATAACATTAAAATCACCCTGTTCAACCTTTTCATATTGTTCATATTCTTCCAAATTGAAACTAGTAAGATCAATCATGCCTCTTTCCTTAGCTCTCCACATTCCGTACACCACATCCTGGATAGTGATTTCAAAATCAGCATTGGAGTACCCAGCATCTCTAAAGGGTTGCAATGGAGGTTCAATTTGACTGATTGGTTGAAGCACTTGGTGGGGAGACCATGATTGTACCAAAACCATATAGCAGCAAAGTAAACAAGCAGCATTTGACCGTTCTTTAGGACTGGTTGAACTGTAAAATACAATAGCCTTTCCCTGGTTAGATTCCTCATTTAAAATGTTATGTAACACCACAGCAAAACGATATAAACTTCCAATGTGCAAAGGACCAAAGTCCAAATGGAAAGGGTTGTATGGCAAAGCATCCTCTACTGTAAAGTATACAAGGTCACTAGTATCAGGAGGAGCAAAGTCATAAGCTCCAAGGTAAATACGGTTCTTTAAGAACTCGATGAGAGGGACGTTTATTCTACTTTTAGGCATAATAGTAGACGCTAAGGACTGGTTCTGGGTTGTTATCAGCGAGTTTGTTCCTTTATTTATGTAGAAGAATGTAATGATCTCTTCCCGATTGCATCGATGGTTCAAAATGGTAGTTTATATTTTGTTATTGTAATGGGATGCACACGACCAAACAGTTTTACAGCAGAATTGCCCGATTAGGAAGGACAACAGTACACCATCAAGATTCAAAAAATAAAGGCCCGTGCATTCAACGCTCGTATCTCCTTGAAAATGCACCCGTACACAGTATGGCCCCGGATAAAGACAACCAGAGTCCTACTACTTCTCCAACCACCCACTAACAACATGGTATGTGGATCAAATTCCTTCTCTCGCCGGATTACTAACATTTAGGCCCCCTCCTTATATTCCTTTACGTCTGAAACCTTGAGTGGACTTCAGAAGTTCCGCTTTGCTAGTGCTAGAGCCAGTGGCATGCAAGCAGTAATATGTATGTATAACCCTACACCATCCATGAGATTGTACTAATTAAGCAGACATAATTGATAAAGAAAGCTACGAGATCAGAAGAGACAATGCTGATGAGGTTTTCGATAATTTTGAAGAGTTGGCAGAAGAATTGCCTGACAATAGTCCCAGATACATTGTATTATCGTACCCATTCAAACTTCCAGATGGAAGATTAAAGAGTCCTTTGGTTCTCCTTTACTGGAGACCACCTACTTGTGGTCAAGAGAGCAAGATGTTGTATGCTGGAGCAGTAGAGTTGATCAGAGAGAAAGCTGGAGTGTCTAAGCTCATTGAAGTGGAAGAGGAAGAAGACTTTGAAGACATTGAAGATCAACTTAAGTGAACAGATGTGATCCCACAGCCGTCTACAAGACCAAATCGGAATAATAGCGTGAATTCAGCCATTCAATCCGTTTCTTATCTTTATAGAGTTAATGATATAGTACCCGAATTTACGCGCACAAGATTTCCCAAGCGTAATCACCAGTCCCAATCAAAAATTCGTAAGTCGTGTGAGAGGCTAAACTGAAAATTTTCAAAATTCTAATGGTAACTATAAAGAAAAATTTTTTTTTCTCTAACTTTACAACATCTCTTCTTCTTTTCTTCTTCACAAACAACAAAAATGGCTCGTTTACATTCATCCGTATGTAATAGCAACTTTCTATTCTAACGAAGAATGAGAAAGGATTACCAGGGTCAATTGGTAGAGATAGGTCTTGTCAAGAGTGGTAGTGAAATAGCTCATTATCATCAGCTCTTGCCTTGATGCTGTCTCATCTACACTGATTGATACCGCTTTATAATTATGTATTAGCAGATATCTCTGCGTCTGACTCCGTCAGAGTACAACTTATATCGTCATGAACAACTCTTTTCTTGGAAGTGTTAACGCACATTCTTAAAGATGTTGAGGATCCCGTTGGCTTTATCATTCTTTAGTCAGGTTTGATAAAGTGGGACCCTGGTTTCTCCCCTCAGACTTTGTAATGCCTTAGCGCACCATACTAACAATTAATAGGGAAAAGGTATCTCGTCCTCTGCTACCCCATACTCTAGAAATGCTCCATCATGGTTCAAATCTACTCCAGATGAGATCATCGAACAAGTTATTAAGTACGCCAGAAAAGGTTTAGCTCCTTCTCAAATTGGTGTTATCTTAAGAGATGCCCACGGTGTTTCTCAAACTAAGATTGTCACTGGTAACAAGATCTTAAGAATCTTGAAATCTAACGGTTTAGCTCCAGAAATCCCAGAAGATTTATACTTCTTGATTAAGAAAGCTGTTGCCGTCAGAAAGCACTTAGAAAGAAACAGAAAAGACAAAGATTCTAAATTCAGATTGATTTTGATCGAATCCAGAATCCACAGATTGGCTAGATACTACAGAACCGTTGCTATCTTACCTCCAAACTGGAAATACGAATCTGCTACTGCTTCTGCTTTAGTTAACTAGATTTGAAACTGTATAATTATATTGTTCTAAATCTAAATTTTTTTTCAGCTCTAATGAATGTATGTACATAAGCTATAAGATGTAGAATAAGGAAAGGGTCCATTCAAGCGCATTACAACGGTTACTCTATGAAAACAGCAATTTACATAATAGCGATTCTACTATACTAGTAACCTATTAGCATTTCAGCTAGCTGCTGTAATTTAAGTTATCATTTATATTGCTGTTCTATTTCAATTCTACAATCAGTTTCTGTAATTTAAGTAGTCTATTAGAATAAATTAAATAATTAAGTATCATCCTTATAGACCCACTCTGTAGCCAATAGCCTAGTAGAAGGCAGTGGAGGCCTGGGTCAATACAGGAGATATTCCTAGACTAAGGATCTGCCATGTTCTATAGAATAAAGTACACCAATGCATTTAGATATCATCAATATCTAATTCACCATCTTCTTCTTCATCTTCATCATCTTCGTCACCGAATTCGAAGTTAACATCTTCATCTTCATCAGCTCCGAAAGTATCAGTTTCGTTAATCTTAGCATTTTCTGGTAATTCACCAACATTCTTTAAGGTTCTGGCTTCGTCTGAGTTGTATTTATGGATAACATCACATTGTTCGTCTTGGAATTCTCTTAAGGAAACCAAAATAATGTCACCTTGGCCCATCCACACCTTCTTTCTTAACTTACCTCTGATGTGTCCCATTCTTTTGATACCATCAAAACAACTAACTTCTATTCTTCCATTACCCAACATTTTGGTGATTTGTGCGTACTCTTGACCTTCTTCCTTGTAGATTAATTCTCTTTTTTGACCTCCATTGTCGTTCTTTCCTCTTCTTCTGTTCTTTCCTCCTTTTCCTTTACCTGATTTACCCATTTTGGCTAATATTCAATAATAAATAACGGTTGTAGTCGAAAAGTCTTCACATTAAAAATTTTTTTCTCTGTAAAAAAAGATTTGCTTATGTAAGCGACTACTCTGAATTTATCATAAGAAATAAAGAGAGCAACAGCAGTGACATTTCCTTGTAAAGAACACCAGCAGCAACATGGATGCATTCGAGAATAGTGCTAAGCTCTCGCTTATGCTTCGAGGACTCACACCAATTGTCCAGAGTTTGACGAAAACTGCCCATTTTGCTCTCAAAAATAGCGATGGAGAAGACTACTTATTTCAATCTATAATAGATACTCTTGATGATAAAACAGTGGAGCTCCAGACCAAATCCACCATATTCCAGTTCATCGAAGTGCTCATAAATGAATCGTTCTATATCAGTGAACAACCCAAATCCCACTACAATTACCCATACGTCCATAACATCAAAAATGCCTTACCCAAGATAATCATCAAAGTACTTCCAGATTCTGATATGGCCAGCATCAATAACATATTCAACAGCTTAAAAAGTCTATCAAGGATCTTCAAATTTGATTTTGTTGACTATGAGTCGAAGTATAACTCAATTTCCAACGAATTTAGTGAAGAAGACTTGGCTAATGTGGAAGAAAACATCCCTTTTCCTAACGTTACCATTGAGGATGACGAAGAAAACGTGGATCCATTGATAACTACATGGAACCTATTGATCAAAAAGAAGAAACAGAGTCAGTACGAGAGATTAAGACTACTTAAACATGGAGAAACAGTAGAAAAACCCGTAGCCGAAGCAGACATGTTCTCCATAAGAGTATCCAAACCTGACGTACCAACAAACAAACACACCCTCTCCAAAAGACAGATTTTGGCAAGAATGGAGGATGATCGTGAAACCCACAAGAGATCAAAAGAAGGTTTGTGGATGGTCAACCGTGCCAAAGATGCCACCGCCGTTACTGAGGATGAGTTTTTGATGTACTACTGGAACAAGATAAATGTGAAGAACGATGATGAAGATAAAGCATTACTCGAGTCCTTTGATGAGCTCAACCGTTTGGTTGCTGGTAGCTATAAGGATAAACAGTTTTAAATACAGCCTATATCATTTGGTCATTTAACGTATACTGGCCATTTTATTTAATGTATATTCTAACCTTTTCATTTAATGTATATAATAGCCTTTCTCAATTAATTTATACTACAATAAATTGCAAGTGTAGCCTTTTTTATTTTATATTACTGTACACTCTGGCTGTTTTTTTCGTAATCAGTCATGTTGCTATTTACAGTATCCCTACTCAACTTCGGATAGAATTCCCAAAAGTTCGTTCTTTCCTGACACACTGTAGCGGGCCGAGGTCTTGAAATCAGTATCAGTTCCTAGCACTGTAATGGTTAATACGTCAGGAACATCACTAGAGTTTTCCAAATAGTCAAAACTTGGCTCGTCAATTGGAGTGTTACCAGCACTGAAAAACACCGATTGCACCTTGTTCTGAATTCTTCTTGGTTGTGGCCTCTTAGGACTGAGGGCAGCCAGCGAAAGCGGCGGGCTGAGTGGTGATCTAATCGTAGGTATCCCTTCCTCAGTGCTTTCAGTAATCGGAGTACTTGGAGCTGATTCAGGAAGTGGCTTCACTTGGAATTCTTCAACCAAGTTGTTAGCGTTTTCCACAGGTTTGTCCTGGTTATAGTAAGAAATAATAAACTTCAAAGCTTTAAGTGCAAGTTGATTTTGTTGCACAACCACCACCTCTCTGATGAGAGTAGCATGTACTCCTTCTTTATCATGGAACATATCATTTACATGCTGGATAGTATCACCCATGGCATCCAAACTTCTTTCTCTATCCTCTTTGATAGAACTACCCGGGTGAAATCTTACAGTACAATCCTCAACTTCACAGTGAGAACCAGGTAGTCTTTCTGCCTTGGCCTGAATTAATTGCGTGACTTGTGGGAGCCAATTTTTGATTTCAGCCTCATCAACAATCGATATCCACTTGCTAGACCCAATTAACTTGATATAACCTCCATTCTCAGCGATTAATCCTAAGTTGGGAATAGTCCGGAATAATGTGCTCAAATCTTTTCTTCTCAAGAAACTAATGATGTAGACATGATTTCTTGGATCAGACAAGAGGCCATGTAATAATCTCGACACCTTTATTGGTTCTGAAAACGAACTCTTACTAGGATCAGTCACTCCAGCAGCAACCTTCGTCAAGTCGGATTTATTATGGTTAGCAATAGCTGTTGGCGTTTCAAGATTCAAGAAGAATAATCTTTTGCCGTTAGAGTACGAACTGTCTTTATAGAAATTTTCAAAAACTTTCTTGGTGAATGGCTTCAAAGTGCATGAACTTCTCCCTTGTTCTAATCTCCAAGCTTCATTAATGTCACGAATACAAGTCAGGAGCCAGTGCTTTGAGTCATGGGTAATTACTCGTTGGTTACAGTTTGTCCACCGTTTCAATTTGGTTTCTGGACTCATTGTCAATGCATCGTAAAAAGTGTCTCCAAATTTTCTAATATCCCAAGGGTTAATTAATAATGCTCCCTCTCCATCACAATTCAATAACTGAGAAGAACCAGTGAATTCAGATAACATCAACGGAGATTTCTTCTCGGTGGAGGCAACTATGAATTCATGACAAGTCAAGTTTAATCCTTCTCTCATAGAGGAGACAACAAAAACATCTGCCTCACATTGCAAGGCCAAATATTGATCAAATTCAATATCTTTTTGCAACAACACTACTGGCTGGGACACTGAGATGTTGGCAGGGAGCGAGTTGATTCTGGCAACTATTTGCATGACTTCATTCTCATAATCTTGATCTTGAGAAGAGTCAATGCAGATTTGAATCAAGACAGTGTTATCAACAAATTTAGGATACTTATGAAGAAACGCTTCATAGGCGAGTAATTTTTGTTTGATACCCCTTAATTTATCCAACTTGTCTCTACTAACAATCAAGTTTTGGTCACTCCATCTTTCTCTGATTAGTTTTCTCCATTCCTGAACCTCACTGGAAATTAGCACTCCTTGAAGAGAATTGGCATCAATACCTACCGGGTCGGTGCTGATGGTGGTAAAGTTTCCGTTGTAAGTAATACCAAATTCACTGGTATCAGCCAAAAGTAAACGGTTACATGTTTGGAGGAAATGTCTTACGTACTCATTGGTTTGGAAGGAAATGGAGTTGGCACCCAAAACACCTTGTAACAAAGCCTTTCTTTGGGCAAAACAACGGAATACTTCAGAGGACGGGAATGATACATGGAGGAAGAACCCAATTTTGGCATTAGGCAATTTTTCACGAACCATTTTGGGGACAAGGAACAAGTGATAGTCATGGATCCAAATGATATTCTCTGGATCATCAGGGTCCAAGTCTCCGTTTTCCTGGTTATACACTTCGACAACTTTATCTGCAACCAATTGGTTCAATAGTTTGTAGTGTCCCCACGAGTGATCTTCGAAGGCTTTTGATTTGGGGTCATCCGGGATTTGGTAATGAAGAGTTGGCCATAAGATCTGTTTGCAGAAGGACTTGTAATGGCCCTGGAACGTCAAATCATTAGGGAATACAACGTCACTGTTATAATCCTCTTTCAAGAGCTGGGCAATGTCTTGAATTACATGATCTGGCACCACATCACTAGGCATTGACAAGGTACCTACCCACTTTCTCTTCTTGATAATGCCCGAGTCCACAGATAACCTCACGGCTTTCGTTAAGGAGGCATTCCCCTTATCAGTAAGAACCACTTTCCAAGGAGCAGTTTCGAATATGTTTTCTTGGTCCAAGAAACTCGTACCTTCCACCGTGGGTCTGGAAAATCCTCCGAACGGAGTCAACTTGCTTTCGGCACGCCCGTGGACCATATCATTGAAATTGTCCTTCCAGTAATTAGGGTCTTCTACAGCCTTTTCTTCTGATTTCGAGTCCAGGGCCGAGGGCTCTTCTTCGTCTTCTTCCTCCTCCTCTTCTGGGATGGGCAAGGAGTTGCTACTGCCATTATTGTTGAGAAAGAAGCCTGCCTGGTTGGATCTGGCCAAAACTGATCTTATTTTGGCCGACCCGGGGCTCTGGTTGAGATTAACAAGGTTAGTATACGAATTGGTGGCACTAGTGAGTCCACCAGAGAGATTAGTTGATGATCTGTTGATCTTGAGCCCAGATAACCCAATATCGTTGTCTACTTTCTTCAAGTCCACCACCAGGGACGATACGGGCCCACTGTTGTAACGAGACCGAGGCTGGATGTAATGGGGGCTCAACTTGTCGTTCAAGCTGTCGGTGAGCACGCTATGGGGCTCAGAGGACTTGGGCACGCCGTCGGCGGAATCAGACGGTTTTTTGATCTTGTGATGGTGGTAGAAGAACTGTTCTGGGGTATTTTCGCCTGGAGTATTGGCCGTTTCGGCTTGTTTTTGACCCAACGAGCTTCTACTTTCGTTGAACGAGCTACGGCCGGTCCGCTCGGGGTAATTCAGCGGCGAGCCACCGGATGGGGTGTGTTGTTGGGAGTTGGCGATGCTCAATGAGGGGAGAATCGAGTTTGCGATGGAGGAGGAGCCGGGGACTCGGGTTTGGGCGCTGGAAGTGTCATTTTGGCGGGAGGGTTTGCTGGGGCCAACTTCTTTCTGGCCAGAATAGTCCTGCTGGGGCCCTACTTCGAATTGAACGGTGTAGGGCAAGAACCTGGATGTTAGTATAGAGCAAAAGGGCCAAAGGGAAAGCACCAACTGGTAAAGGGCCAATTGGCGTGGAATTGGCAGAAAAATCGCCAGGAACAATCCAGAGACCAGACCGAAGACCTGGGAGTGGACTAGAGCAGTCAATGGCCCCAGGAAAGGGTTCCAGACGACCTCCTGGCGACGGCATGTAGGTATACGTACAAGGAAGCGATGATTACGGTCATGGCAATTGGCAAATCAGCAGCCGAACACACGCGTAGCTACTAGAACACACACTAGAGACGTTGGTTTGGATATCTCGTGTTAAATTCTCCGAACAGCAGCTGATAGTGGTGGGAAGAAAGTGATGGAATCAAATCATTTCCTGGCTCCCCCCTCCAGGCCCATACCGTTTTTTTTCCGTGCCCGTCAGAAGAAAAAAAAATGGGGCCCTGGCCTCACGTGCGGCCTAACATCAACCCGGGCTGACAGCAATCCAACTACCCCCAGCCTTTTCTCCCTCCACCGGCCTCCATTACATTATCATGCCAGGCTACATGGGCGATAGCCACTGCCATTTGGCCGCCAGCTGTACTGTGGACGATGCTGCTGCGATCGTGGCGGCTATAGGCGGCGACAGCAGGGTGGACGGGCCCAACTTTTTCAGCTTGATGTCCACCAACCATATTGACATCGACGTGATTGAGAAAATCAAGGCCATGGGGGCACCGGCGGTGTTCCCGTACTTTGGCGTGCACCCGTGGTTCAGCCACTTGTTCAGTGATGGTCCCGTGGATAAGCGGGCCCACTACCAGGGCATCTTGGCGCCGGAGCCGGGCCCAGGATTGCTTGAGGTGTTGCCCCAGCCCATCGATATCAACGGCCATTTGGACCGCATGCGCCGGCTTCTCGCGCGCCACGGCGGCGGCGTGGGCGAGGTGGGCCTAGACAAAGCATTCCGCGTGCCCACCAGTGGGTTCTACGGGGCCAGCGACGCCGCCGCGCCGGGGGACGAAAAACTCTCTCCGTGCAGAGTATCCATGGCCCACCAACAGATGATCTTGAGCAAACAGTTGCTGCTCGCGGACGAGCTCAGGGTGCCGGTGTCGCTCCATTGTGTCCGGGCCCACGGCGTGTTCTACGACACCGTGCGAGTCCACCAGCACATCCCCAGCGTGGTGCTCCACTCGTTCAGTGGGTCCGCCGACCAGGCGAAAATGTGGGTCCGCGCCTACGCCCGCTCGGCCCAGCACTTATACTTCTCGTTCTCCAACTACATCAACGGTGCCGACGGTAAGGACGATGCCTTGGCCCGCTTGGTGGCCGTACTCGACCCGGCACAGGTGCTCGTGGAGACCGACTATCCCATTGACCTTTTCCTCGACAGGTGGGACGAATACGTGGCCCAGTTGGACTCCATCCTGGCCAAAATCGGGGCTCAAGGTCTTGCGGTGGCCGCAAACCAACAGAGGGTATGTGAGCCCGCGCCAGCGGAAGCGGCCCGGAGCACGAAAACTGGGGAACCACCGCTCGACCCGTAGTAAATATCAGATCATATTCGTATAGTATTTATATATTCATCAATTGACGAATATAGAAGTCAATTGATTATCTATATTTTCAATGACTATTTGTATTCGCTCAATTGACTATTTATATTGGTCAATTGACTATCAATAATTATATTCGTAGTTGTCTTTATTGGATCGATTCTATTGGATCATTCTACTCAATCTACCCTTTCTCTACATTTCTTCACATACAGTATCCATTCACTATATCATCTACAATCTAGACTTGATAATGTCAACGAATTCTGGTTTCAAAGAAGCACCTCCAACTAAGAAACCATCAACATCAACCTTGTCCTTGAATTCTGGAGCGTTCTTACCGTTAACAGAACCCCCGTACAAGATTCTGACTTCAGCAGCTTGTTTTTCACCAATGGTCTTGACCAAGTGATCTCTGATACCCTTGTGGGTTTCTTGGGCATCTTCTGGGGTAGCAGCCAATCCGGTACCAATGGCCCACACTGGTTCGTAAGCAACAACGATGTTGGTCCAGTCACTAACAATCTTGGAAACAGCATCCAATTGTCTGGCACAGACTTCGAGAGTAACACCTCCCTTACGTTCTTCCAAGGTTTCTCCAATACAGAGAATAACCTTTAAGCCTTGTTCCAAAGCGAATTTGGTCTTTTCGGCAATGAATTCATCGGATTCCTTGATAATGGTTCTTCTTTCGGAGTGTCCAGTCAAAGTCCAGGTAGCACCCAAGTCTTTGACTTGATCTGGAGAGATTTCACCGGTGTAGGCACCGGAAGATTTGTTGAAAACGTTTTGCGATGAGATTTCAACGGTTTTTTGCTTGTTTTCGGCAACGGCTAAAGCCAAGTATGGGGCAGGAGGAGCGATAACCACTTCGACATTGCTAGGTAATTCGGCCTTGTTAAGGTTGTCAACGATTTTGACAATGGATTCCTTGGAACCGTTCATTTTGAAGTTGCCTCCGACGAAGAATTGACGAGCCATTTTGATGTATTTGTTGTGTTTTGAGTTGATAAAAATCAATTGGAAAAAACGCTGGTGTGGAAAAGTGTAACTTATATAGCAACCGGGAGAAGTTTCATCACCAGATGTGGAACAGGACGTTCCGAGGTGTGGGCTGGTGGACGGGCTTTTGCCTGATTGTTTTTGGCGGATTTTGTGAGCGATGTGGGGGACGGATTTTTGGGTAACTGCCGCAGCGGTTTCAGGAAGTGGTGATCTGGGAGCCTACCTAAACCCAGTGCTTTCAAACCCACCTACACCCACTCACACACACACCCAGTACGCTCAGACCCATGGGCTATTTCTACACTTTGCCTACACCTTTCCATTTCGTTGCTCTCCATTATACTATACACTTCGTCACATGACGATGGGACACAAGTGCAACCCCGGACTCGGGACAAACACCCGTACCGCACGGCGATGACGTAGGCCCCTTAGGCCGGTTCCGCCAAGTCCTCCAAGCTGCTGGTAACGCTCTGGTTATCGTACTTGAACCGCGACTTGAGCTTGTCACAGTATTCGGTGTAGCCGTTGTTCTTGGTTACGTCCTTCTTCATACGATCAAACTGTTTCTTCAACGACCGGTCCTTGTTTCTCGTGGACCGAATGGCTTCCTTCTGGGCCCGGATGATGCTGTTGATGTCGAGGTCGTGCGGGTTCTCGAGTTTATTCTTGGAGTTGAAGTTGACCTCGTCTCCAAACTCCTTTTCCACCTCTTCGTCGATGTCGCTCTCGGGGAGATCGTCCCATGTTTTAAGTGGAGTCTTGAGACAGTACTTCCCATCGTTTTGTTGCTTCATGATGAGGTACTGACAGTGGGGGATATTGCGCAACGACTCGAACTCCTCATAGCTCCACCTAAACCACTTCATGAGAAACACTCGGGCCCAAATCCCGTGCGTGACCAACACAAGGATATTGGGGAAGTCATCCTGTTGGAACTGCCGAAACAACGTCTCGTTGAAACTGGCGATTCGATCGTAGACATCGGCGGCACTTTCACCGTGGGGGATTCTGTAGAAAAAGTGACCGTAGTGGGCCCGTTCCTCCCAGATCATCTCCATCTCGTCTGGTGTGCTCTGGAAATTACCAAAATCCTGCTCTCTCATCCGGGGCTCTTCGTGGATCGAGTACGACACGCCTTCTACATCCTTGATGCCCTCGATGATGTTGTTGCAAGTTTGTCTCGCCCGCAAATACGGCGATGTGTAGAACATCAAGCTTCTAGGGTTTGCATTTGCTGAATCTTTACATACCTGGTTCAAGATCTCCTGGTCCAAAAACTTCTTCAAAACCTGGCCTGCTTGTGATGCCTGATAATGGCCCTGGTCTGTAAGTGCCACCCTATGGTTTGGTGTATGTCTGTTGACCGACTTGTCGCAGTTTCCTTCGGACTCGCCGTGTCTAACGAGCAAAATGTACTTTGGTTTGGCCATGGTGGCGGAATATGCAGTGAATATCTATGAGAATGAATAAATAAATAATGAGCCGGAGCGGCAGCTGTAGTTGGAGTAACACCTACGACTAATAAATAACTATGGCAAATCAACACCTTCTTATATTGCTGGGAAGATGATATGATAATTACTAAGATTACGCTGCTTACTGTCGCGATGGTGATAGGATCTTTCGTTCTTAGGCCCGGGTCAGGTGAGGGGTGTGGCTGAACCGAACGGGTGCACGGATGCGCGCCCGAGATGAGGTGATCTTCTGCAGGGATCGTGCGCTCACCGGCGATAAGGTTGGGGCGGTGTGCACGGGTGTATATCTAGTGGTGTATGGGTGTATTCTACGAATGTACGGGTGTTGGTCTACAGTTCTACTCTGGTCTCTCCACAGTTCTACACTAGTTGTCTTGTTCCGTGTATTATGCCTAGTCTTCAGCAGTGAGCTTTCTTTCGATGGCGAAACTCTTGGTCAACTCCTCGTTGCATTTCTTCAAGATGTCATCTGCCAACTCATCAATAGCGTGGGAGTACAACAAGTTGTTGTATCTGGATGGACCAGTAGGTAATCTGAAAATTGACTGCCATTCATCCATGTCCAATTCCTTTTCTCCCTTCTTGGCTCTTTCAAAGTTGTCCAACTTTCTTTGTTGCTTCCATTGAGTGATCTTGGAGTTTTCTTTTTGAAGCTGTCTTTGGTAGTAGTTGAAGTTGGTTTGGTCAAAGTTGTAGGAATCTATTTGGCTGTACAAACTTTCCAATAATTGGGCATTGGTATTTTGGTTGGAAGATAAGTTCAAGTTTTCAAACTCGTCTTTGGTCTTGATATTGTTTTCGTCTAACGAAGACAAGTATAAGTTAACTAAGTGTTGGTTATGAATATTGATTGGAATTTCTTCAAATATGTTTAAGAATGACAACTTGTGGTAATCCAAGTCTTTGGTCTTCCATCTACCGTCTAACATGGTCAACATGAAGTTTTCTGTTAATCTGATGGCTTTTAATTCGATTTCTCTGTTAATGGACGTCATGTTGTGGATTAATATAAATGAGTTTTTGTTGACTAATTGCTGTTGGGATAAAGCATCCACCAATTGGTTGGTGACGTAGTTTCCACTAACAGTAGATTGAAACCATCCTTGGAATTCGATCCCGTTACCTAATGTTTTTAAAGTTTCCAAAATTTCCTGTTGATATCTGTTCCCACTCTTGGAACGCAAAGATCCTCCTTCATATTGATCTGGATAAGGGTATGGGTAAGCATGGGTGATGTCTAAGTTACCTTCATCATCTTCAAATCCTAATAATGATCCTGAGTACAATGACGGGTAGTTTTCGGAGGTATGTCTTATGATAGATAACAACACACTGGCTTCTATGTGAAGACTCTTAGTGGTTGGGGCTTGGTAGTTCTTACCAGACTGTCTAGGGGCCATTTCTAAGAGGTTTTCACTGGTTAAAGTCTGATTCTATCTTTTGACCCGTTCATTTTTTCAAAAAATTTTCGTTCTTCTCGCTCGACTGCTTATGTAAGCGGGATGGACGAGTTTTTGGTTTATTTTTTTTTGTGACTCAAAAGTGGAAGATGTCTGCTGAAAAAAAGAGAAAATTTTTGAAAGATAATGAAATCAGCGGAAGTTGTTGAACTAATTATACCGCCGTACAACTAATTCATATCGTACAATATGTCTGACGCAGTTAATGAAGTTACTGAACAAGTTGCCAAAACTTATTTGGATGATGTTACTGGAGAACAAGTCTCTAAAACTGAATTGAAAAAGAGACAAAAAACCAGAGCTATTGAAGCCAGAAAATTGGAAAAGGCCCAAAAATCTCAAGCTAATGCTCCAAAAGTTGCTAAACAAAAAGATCAGTTAGCCGATTTGAACCCTAATCAATACTTTGAAATCAGAAGTCGTCAAATTGATGAATTAAGACAATCTAATCTTCAAGATCCAGAAGCTTTCAACCCTTATCCTCATAAATTCCACAGAGATACCACCGTTCCTGAATTCTTGGCCAAATATGGTGACTTGAAAAGAGGTGAAGTCTTGAAAGACATCGAAGTCAAAGTTACCGGTAGAATCATGACCAAAAGAGAAGCTGGTTCAAAATTGAAATTCTACGTCTTAAAAGGTGATGGTGTTCAAGTTCAAATCATGGCTCAAGCCCAAGATGTTGCTACTGTTGAAGAATACGAGAAAATGCATGAATACTTGAGAAGAGGTGATGTCATTGGTGTCACTGGTTACCCAGGTAGAACTGCTCCTGCCAAAGGTGGTGATGGGGAAATCTCTGTTTTTGCAACTACCATACAATTGTTGACCCCATGTCTTCATATGTTACCTACTGAACATTATGGTTTCAAAGATCAAGAAGCCAGATACAGAAAGCGTTACTTGGATTTGATTGTTAACGACTCAGTCAGAGATCGTTTCAAAGTTAGATCTAAAATTATCTCCTACATCCGTAGATTCTTAGACAACAGAGATTTCATTGAAGTTGAAACCCCAATGATGAATGTCATTGCTGGTGGTGCCACTGCTAAGCCTTTCATTACCCACCACAATGATTTGGACTTGGATATGTTCATGAGAATTGCCCCAGAATTGTTCTTGAAAGAATTGGTTGTTGGTGGTATGGACAGAGTTTACGAAATCGGTAGACAATTCAGAAATGAAGGTATTGATATGACCCACAACCCTGAATTCACCACCTGTGAATTCTATCAAGCATATGCCGATGTCTACGATTTAATGGACATGACCGAATTGTTATTCTCTGAAATGGTTAAGGAAATCACTGGTGACTACAAGATTACCTACCACCCTGATGGTCCAACTGGTGAAGCTTTAACTCTTGATTTCACCAGGCCATGGAAGAGAATCAATATGATTGAAGAATTAGAAAAAGTGTACAATGTTACCTTCCCAGCTGGTGACCAATTACACACCGAAGAAACCGGTAAGTTCTTGAAACAAATCTTAATTGATAACAAATTAGATTGTCCTCCACCATTAACCAACGCCAGAATGTTGGACAAATTGGTTGGTGAATTGGAAGATGCCTCTATCAACCCAACCTTCATCTTTGGTCACCCACAAATGATGTCTCCATTGGCCAAAAAAGATAGAAAAATCCCAGGTTTATGTGAAAGATTCGAAGTTTTCGTTGCTACCAAAGAAATTTGTAATGCTTATACCGAATTGAACGATCCTTTCGATCAAAGACAAAGATTCGAAGAACAAGCCAGACAAAAGGCTCAAGGTGATGATGAAGCTCAAATGGTTGATGAAACTTTCTGTAACGCTTTAGAATATGGTTTACCACCAACTGCTGGTTGGGGTTGTGGTATTGATAGATTGGCTATGTTCTTGACCAACTCCAACACCATTAGAGAAGTTTTGTTGTTCCCTACCTTAAAGCCAGATGCTTTGGTTAAAGGTGACGAAAAGGAACAAAATTAGGAGTATTAATTATTGTTTTAGACTACTACATCTTATAATCGTATCATTACATTTCTATATCGTACACCTATCACCTCATCTTCTGACAAGATCACCCCGTCTTTTCATCTCGAGAGCCTTCTTATATGGAGGTGCTGTAGGCATTTGCACTGGCTCCAAAGCCAATTTCTTGAAGTCGGAGTCCAAAGTGTAAGTAGCATCAGAGTCAACGTCATTCAAGTCACCACAAGCTATGAATTTGGCAATGAGTCTTTCTTCAGGGTCTGGTAATTCCAAATACTCCTGGTTATAGCTTTTTCCAATATCAGCACCTTCAAAGAATTCTTCAGTAGATTTTGTCAACTCCAACTTGGGGTTCCATCCTGGTCTGGGCTTGTATCCCAAACATACGACGAATGCTTCCAATGAAGTTCCACGAGACGATCTGGGTTTGGCACAAACCACTCGTTCAAACAAGTAGCTGAGCTGACTATACAACAAGTCAATATCACGGCCTCTGAAGATTTTTGCAACAAACGAACCTCCGGGCTTCAAAATGCAAGTAGTAAGCTGTAGAGCCGATAAGATTAACTGTGCCTGAATGTACTCGTCTAAGTCATGGAGTCCAGTGACATCAGGAGCACCATCACTACAAACGAAGTCAGCTGGTTCTCCTCCAAATATGTCCAATATCTTCTGCAAAGTTTTAGGATGTGTGATATCTGCCTGGATAGTGGTCACCCCATCGATGGGTGTCATGGGCTGCAAGTCAACAGACACGATCTTAACATCATCACCACGTTCAGGAGCTCTCAATTCTCGACTTAGCACCTGTGACCATGATCCTGGAGCAGCACAGAGGTCTACTACTCGATTTACATCTTTGAAAAGATCAAATTGATCGTTGAGTTGGAGCAATTTGAAAGCAGATCTCGCTCTCCACCCTTCTTCCTTAGCCCTCCGGTAGTAAAGATCCCTCTTATCCTTACTGGTCTTTCCCATTTTATCTTATGCTATACTTTTTAGATCGTTTCTGGAGGTTTCTTCGTTAGCAGTGAAATATTTCAGGTCATCGCCTGCACACAAGGAAAAATGTAAAAATGGCGTGCGCGCGCACAATTTGTGATTCTGAGAGTTTTTTTTCACTATGAGTTTGGACATACGATTAAGTGAAAAAGTCAGACTACGAACTACAACTAAGTAACAAGCAAGATGATTGGCCGTTTTGTGTGTAGAAATAGCAGGATAGTATCCCAGGGGGTCCGTCCATTGCGGAATTTGTCCCAGTCTGCTTGCCGTATGGCAGCTGGTGAGTCCAGATCTAAATTCGTGTCTCCTAAGGAGTACGTAGCAGAACAACAGGCTAAAAAGCAAGAAGAAGAACTATACCAAGCGGATCTTTTGAAAGATGAATTTGCCTATAAGCCCAAGTACATTGGCGAGGACAAAATTGACGAAGTTAGTCAAAGACCAATACCTATAAACGTTGAATTATTGCATTATAAACCATTAAGAGTACCCAAAACCCATGGGCATGAGGTTGCCTTTCTTAAATTCAGAGGATTTGAAGAAGAAAACATAATAAGAGCTAGTGAATTTGCTGCTCGAGCTGCGTTTTACTTGGGTATTCCATGTGATGTGGTCAAAAAGGCCAAAACTGAAAAGAGATTGTATACCGTGATCAGATCTCCTTTCGCTCAAGCTAAATCGAAGGAAAATTTCCATAGAGTCACCTTCAACTACAACTTGAAGGCATACGATGCTACTCCGGAAGTTATCGAATTGTGGTTGTCTTTCATTAACAAATACGCTTATGAAGGAGTGGAATATAAAACTAGCATACACTCGAGAGAATCCTTGGACTTCGTTGAAAAGTTGGATGCTATTACTGCTTCTGACTTGAAATTCTCCGATGCCTACAACAACTTGGACGATCCAGTATCTCAAAAGGTTGAAAGTATCTTGAAGACCAGCCAATTCCAGCAATTGTTTGAAGAATCCGAAAAGGCTGAAAAGAAGGCCGAAAAGAAGGCCGAAAAGAGTAAATAATCAGTTTAAATCAAACTAAAATTTCTGTATATATCAATAAATTACGACACCAATTAATCGTAGATGTATTTACTTCAACATTCTCGTAACATTTGATAACTTACTGCTTTACTTTACAATACTTCTCTCTCTCTCTCTCTCTCTCTCTCTCTCTATCGTCTATCCATAAATATCCCAGTCTTCGTCCTCCTCTTCATCGTCCTCCTCCTTTGCTTTCCGTAACTCCTCTTCCAACTTCTCTTTTCTCTTTTTCACTGCCCCTAAAACGTCAAAACGACACAATGGACATGTGGCATTCACTTTCAACCACGGTCCAATACATTCTAAATCAAATATATGACCCTTGATCTTCTTTCCACTGACTATGGTTTGCGCATCACATGGAAGTCTTACAATCAATGGATACTCGTCGTCAATGAATCTGTTTGTACAAATCGAGCAATCAGCAGTATCTCTATTGGGGATATCGCTGATTTTAACTCTTTCTAGCGTATCAAGGAAATCCTGATCAATACCTTTCCCTGTCTTATCATCTAAAAACCCTTCCCCATCTAGGTTCTGGCTCAATATTTCCACTAATTGACCGGCCAAATTGGATCCCTCTTCTGATTCCATCGATCTGAGGGCATTTAACATTGTTTCTGGGTTAGAGGTGGATGCAGAAGTGTCTTGGGTTAAGAAGTTTTCAATTGCTGAAGATAGCGTTTGATGTTGCCTCCTGTGGTTGGTTTGATTCCTTGTTCGAGGAGTAGTTATGTTGTGATCATCTGAACGTTAGTATTTGTCGAATCTATGGTAATGGGCTTACATACCTTCGTAGGTGGACATGGTTGTGTAAAGAAGGAGATGGCAAAAAGGTGGGCGAATTTTTGCGATAACGAAATTAGTGATGCAAAAACTGGGGTGAAAAATGTGAAAAATATGAAAAATGTGAAAAAAATGAAAAAATTGGGGAAAACCCAAAGATTTGAATAAACATTGAAAAGTCAAAATCAAAAATGTAGTGAAATTGAGATTAAGCCGAAATGTCTACGGGTACTAATGAAAAAAATCAATTACTGCTATACAGACTTATATATCCAAGTCTTCGATTTTTTGTTTTCTATCTTCATCATCATTATAGTCCATTGATTCATCAATGGAGTGGGAAATGCTATCAAAGTATCCGGTTTGGTTACTTTGTATGTTAGAGTTCAAGTACAACGGCGTCATTGGTGGGTCTTCGGAAGGAGTTTGAACTGGGTTAAGTGTAGGTGAATCATCAGCGTTGGTTCTTTTGATATTTATTGCTTTAATTGTAGACTCAGAATTGAACATCTGAGTATTATTTGTAGTGTAGAAGCTCTGGGGTTGAGGCTGATAATGCTGTTGTTGTTGCTGTTGGAGTTGTTGTTGTTGTTGTTGTTGTTGTTGTTGTTGTTGCTGTTGTTGAAGTTGGAATTGGTGGGCTTGTTGCATTTGGTATAAATGAAGTCTGGAGCTTTTGTTTAAAGAATTAGTGAGCGAGCGAGGGGGAGTATGAGATGATAACCAGAAACGAGAGGGAGAACCTCCGATAGAGGTTGGATCTAGACTTGGTGAGTCAGGGACAATAAGTCCATTGCTGATGGGTATGCTCTGGGAAGTGGCATTATTTACGAGGTATTCAGTTGGTTGCTGTTGGGGAGGAGGCGAGGTAAATTTTTGGTAGGGCTGCAATCTGATTTGTCCCATATGGGTCATCGAGTTTCGGCTCATGATGTTGTTATAGGAATTTTTGCGGTCCATGATGGAGGAAGGGCCGGTTGCTTGATTTATGGACTGACTAGTGACGAGGTTGGTGTTGGATCTGGGGGAAGGGGTATAATTTTGGAAAGAACCTTGGTTTAATGTGGGGCTGGTTACTGCAGCCAGATTATGATTTAACGAAAGCAAGGAGATAGTTGAAGAAGAGGGGATTAGTCTGCCATCAAGGTCTTTTCCTACGGAAGTAGCCAACAACTGGGGCTCAGGATGATCATCAAATTGCTTGATATCCATGCCCTCATCGATGGTGAAGAAGGCCTGCTGGTTTTTCTTCAAGTGGGCCGGTTGGTTTTTCTTTTCGCCAGCCAACGAACTGGACAAGAGGGAAGTTTTGGGTTTATAGGCATACAGATGGGCGGAGCGGGGCGACGTGGCGATGTTGGAGGGAGACATTTCTTCAGACTCCTCATGTTCTGGGGATAGAACCGGAGACTTTATCGCCAACCCATCCAACTTGGATTCGATATTGTCGGCGCCAAAGGACATAATGGACATGATAACGGAAAGATACGACAGAAGGTCAGCAGAAGGTACGGAACTCGGCTGAGTTGTAGTTGGAAGTGGTGGGAGTTATAAGTGGCCAATAGTGGGTAGTAAAGGGAGGTAACTACCACGTATTTATGGGGACTTGGCAGTAAGTACCAGGTACTTAGGGGGACTAGGTGGTGACTAGTAAGGTGCTGATGTGGGAGACAGGAGGATAGCACACCTACGGTAATGTGGGAGTGATTTTGAAGGCAGGAGGAAGACGAGCCAGTAGATGGGGAATAAAAAAGGGAATCTACGGATAATAAACAGGTAATAAAGTGGAAGAGTGTGGCGGGTAGGAAAAGAAAGCGATAGATAAATACAAAAAAAAAGTTTTTTTTTTATCGTTTGATATGAGCAAAAAAAAAATGTTGATAGGAGAAAAAAACGACGATTGCCAGATATGAAAAAATGCTCAATAAAGTTTGAGATCTAGTCCCCAGAGGGTGTGATAAGGGCAGACCGAGTGAGAAGAGAGTAAAATAGAAAGGAGCAAACCGATGGGTCAAACGGCGGTGGGGGCCGATATACGAGGACCAACCGGGGACGTCCAGTGAAAAATTTTCACGATAAGTAGCCCTGATGACGTTTCAGGCAATTGTGGGGATAGCAACAGAAAAATTTTCACTCCGAGTCTTATCGGGGAGGGCGTGGGCGAGGAGAGGGGAGGGTCTGAGAGTAGAGAGCAGAGTGTAGGGAGAAAAATCAGAGACCAGAGAGTATAGAATAGATAGTAGATAGTAGACAGTAGATAGTAGAGATAGAGACTAGAGAGACAATGACTACGAGATGTATAGACAGTGGAGTATAGAGAAGCAGAGCCCGAGATAGGGATAGAGATAGCCCGCAGCACGCAATTGCTCTCGGTCAATTCCTCCCATTCGATAATTGGTAGCCACACGGGACAGGGTTCGATATGGTGTCTCAGGTGGCTGTCAATTTCATGCTGGACTGCCGATCGGGTGGCTGCGATTGGGAGAAAGAGGAAAGAGGAAAAGGGGACGGAGATGGAGATAAGAGAGCTGCTATGGAGAGAATGGGGTCAGACTGGAGAGTGGGAGAAGAGAATGGGGTAGAGAGTGGGTGATTGAGAAACATTTGGATGGAGAGATGGTGGATTTAGTGGTTACGGAGGGTCATGTGGCTACTCAGGGTTGTGGCTACGGAATAATGTGGTTACAGAGGGTTATCGCGGTTTGAAGTGTTGTGGTTATGGGGTATTAGTCACGAGTGGTTACACTCTGTTATCGTACCGTGGTGTTACAGTGGAACAGTCGGTTATCGTGCTGTTATCGCGGTGTTTATCGCTATCTATTCTATCTCTAGGTTATCGGGTGCGAGTTTATCGTTCGTGCGAGTTGCCGCGGCTTATCGATCTTATCTATAGCCTTATCGCTTGACTGTCGATGCTGTCAGATTAGGTCCGATTCGATAGCTAATCGACTATACGTATTGCGTGCTAGTCGCTGGTTGATTACAGGTTATCAGTTTCCAGTTTTCGTACTTGCTGGCTCGCTGTTCGTCTAGCTGTCGTCTGGCTTTCTCACTGTTCGTCTATCTCGGTCGCTATGGCTCGAATGCTATGGCTCGAATGGCTCGAATGGCTCGAATGGCTCGAATGGCATGGCTCGCTATCGCTCCAATGGTCGAATTGCTTCGTTCGCTAGTTCGCTCGATCGCTCGCTAGTACTCGCGGGTGTCTGTAGGGTCTATCTTAAATATCTTATCCGGATTAAGGATCCGCTTTGGGTCCAACGCAAGCTTAAGCCGTCTCATCATGTCGATGGTGTCGGTTCCAAGCTCCATTTCGAGATACCGGCGCTTACTGGTTCCTATACCGTGCTCACCCGACGAAGTACCCTCGTTTTCGAGCCCAATGATCGTCATCTCGTCCACCACCTTCTTACACTTTTCCTCGGTGTCGGCGGTGTAGAAGATGTCGAAATGGATGTTACTGTCTCCCACATGGCCCAAGAGCACCCGCTGGAGTCCCTCGCGGTCGGCGAGGCCGGCGATTTTGTCGACGTAGGTCGGGAGCCGCGATAACGGCACCGCTATGTCGGTGATCCACAACTTGACGTCGGCCGAGATCTCGTTGCGCCCGTAGTCCAAGATGGCGTACAACGCATTCTTGCGCGCGTCGAAGAGCTCTTCCTTTTCGTCCTCGCTCCGGGCGAACAAGAAGTTCTGGCACGAGTTGGCCCGCGAGATGCGCTGGATCTCGGCGACGTGCTCGTCCACCACCGTCTTGTTGAGCCCACCCACCTTGAAGAAAAGCGTGGGCACCTCGAGCCACTCGCGGGTGAAGTACCCACAGTAGTTAATACAGTGCATCATGTCGGCGTCGAGCAATTCAATGGCAGTGGGCTGGATGCCCTGGCGGAACATTTGGGCCACGGCGGCAGTAGCGTGCGAAAGGGTCGCGAATTGGCCCACGGCAACCGTCTCGTACGGCGGCCGGACGTGGAGTTTGACGGTGGCCTCGGTGATGATCCCGAGAGTCCCCTCGCTTCCCACGAAGAGCCCCGTCAAATTGTACCCGGCACTCGACTTACGCGGCCGCTGTTTCGTTTTCACCACCGTTCCGTCTGCCAATACCGCCGTCACCGACACCACGTTTTGCACCATGGCCCCGTACCGCGACGCATTGATCCCGGAGGCGTTGGTGGAAATCATTCCGCCCATCATCCCGTTGTGCCCGCAGTCACTGCCTATCATGAGATTGTCGCGGGCCAACACCTCGTTCAACCGTTGCCAGTTGACCCCGGCCTGCACCACGGCGTCCAAGTCGTCGGCGTGCACCGCTACAATGGCATCCATACGAGAGGTGTCCACCACGATACCCTGACGGGTCGAGAAAAAGTGGCCCTCCAACGACGTTCCGCCTGCGTAGGGTACTACTGGCACCCGGTAGTGGTTCAGAATCTTCATGGTTTCCACCACGTCTTGGGTCGACGCTGGGTACACCACGTACCGGGGCCGGTCGCTGGCGCGCGGGGCGTGCGACGTGAACCCATTGTCCGCGTGGTGGTCGAGCTCGATGGCAGCACTGGACACCTTTTCGGGTCCGATTATAGCGGCGAGCTTGGTCATGGCCTCGTCCAATTCAGCAGCCGAGCAGTATTGCGGCGGCGAGATGGCATCCAATGGCGTAGTGGACTCTGCTGGGAAGGCATCTGAGGGTAAGTGGTTTAGGAGATGGGCCCGGCCGAAGTAGTAGCCTCCGGCAGCTGCTGAGGCCACGGCAACGGCGGCAGCGGCGATTTTGGGCACCGGCAGGGTCTTGGGGGTGCTGGTGGACATGCGACGGGCCAATGACGGCACGAATCTGGAGTTTTTGCCCAATCTGAACATGTTGAAGTGATGAAAGTGAGTAGGTGATAAGGTGAAAAGTTTTTGGCTCGACGGAAAAAATGGTGCTGTCTCCCGACCAACGAGCGAGCGGAATGATCTGACACAAGCGATGAGTTGCGAGCGATGCGATAGAAGATAAGGAGATAAGCCGCAAGCAGAGCGAGCTGAAAGAAGAGAAGTGATGGGGGACCAGAGAGTGGAGATCAGGAACAAGCGGAGACTAGCTAGTTAATCTCATGCAGAGAGATGAGAAGGGCGAGAAGACCAATTCGCTGTCGGCTGAAGCCACAGTTTGGGTGCAAAAACCGGCTCGCAGCCTAAACTTGAAAAGGTTGTAGAGTGCTGCTATGATACGGTTTAAGAACTGTGAACGGCTGGGGTGTATTATTCAGGTTACAGTAATGAGGTGGCTGATCAGCTATAGGATGGCGATTGATAACTATCCTGTAATTAGGATGGCTGATTTGATAACTATTACCGTAGGCTATAGGGATTCTGATCTGATACTGAATTGGGGATGGCTGATAACCTGCTGTAGGGCTATATGACAGACAACTCACCTGACAACTGTAATTAGGGTAGAATGGCGATAACCACTCATTAGGCCATAGTGGTTGATCTGTAATTGGAGACCTCGTACTTCCACAGATATTCCTCTGCAATCACTTCTAGTACAGCTTCCTCTGGCAACTGTCACACTTCATAGTACTGACAACCAGAAAACAATTCAGCTACAACATCCCTATTCAGAACTAGAGAACGCTACATCATCTAGAGAATTAGGTATTATTTAGAACATAGAACAATATGATTAAAACAAAGACAGTCTAGAATTAAAGGCAGAGGGAGGTTTCTACTTCTTCTCCTGCTCCCGTTTCTTCGTCAATAACTTGATGGGCAATTTCAGGATTTCGTCCAATGACTTATCCGGGTTGAACTTGTTGTCGGTGTCGTTGAACTCGTACGACTTCTTTAAGTTCTTGGTTGATGACACAGGAGCAGCAGACGAACTCAACGACGTTTCGATGCTCTGGTTAAGTTTGGTATCTAATTTACGTTGCCTCGCCGTCAGCTCCGGGTCCGATCCCGCGTCCTGGGCCGGGTTGAAGCTTCTGGTGGCTGGTCTCTGGTCCGAACGGTGTTCCCAAGGGAAGATCTTGGGGTGAGAAGGTTGAGGAGGATCAATTGACACCAGTGCCAACTCCTCAGCCACATCCTGGTCCCAGGTGTTCTTCAACTTGGAGAAATCCAATTTGTAGCCTTCACCTTTGATGGTGTTAATGCTTAATAACCCAATACGGGTGGATTCGTCAGTGTAGTACTTGTTGAATTCGTCCCACCACAACTGGCGGAACTTAGCATCAGAAGACAGGGTTGAATCAGGAGAGATTTTGGCGTGCCAGGGCTTGGATCCCCCAATGAAATGAAGCAAATTGATGTCTTTGAAGAAACGAGTGACGGCTGGTAAGTACTGGTAGTTTTCCGATGGGGTTACGTTGTAGACAAAGGGTAAACGTTTCCAATTAGAGGACTTGGGGGTCAAATGGAAGTATTCGTTTAACAATCCTTGATCAGCTCCATCAAAAGAAGCGTCTTTCTTACCCGAAAACTCAACCAATTCTTTGTGAATGCCAGCATCTGGGGCCAAAACCAATAAACCGGAGTTGAAGATGTCTGGCCAGCCGATATCAGGGCTGGCAGCCACCTGGTGAGGAGCCACGTCGTGTTCAAACAACGAATCCAATGGTTTTAAGGGTAAAGTATCACTATCGAGGTACACCAACTTGTCGTACTTGGTCTGGTTCCAGAGTAAGATCTTGGAGAAAGTAATGGACAACTCCTGGCGGCCCAACTTTTGCACCACGTCAGCAAGAGACAGAGAAATGGTCTTATCATCGATGGGGATGATGTCATCGTAGGCATCCTTGATGAGTTCCAAGGACTTTGGCGAGATCCCACGAGAATCAAGCAAGATGGCCACCTTGTGCTTGGTGTGGAACTTCTTCTTCAACACCTGGGCCAAAACAAGGGCTCCAGGAACGTACGATTCGCTGGTAAGAAGGGTGATATAGGCAAAACTCATAGGAGGGGGAGAAATTGGAGAATTGGGGCTGGGAAAACGGGGGAGTGGAACAATCAGGGACAATCAGGAAGCAATTGATGAGTACAAGCAGGTAAATTATAGACGCAATGATACACACAGCTATAGACAATACAGATGGCCTTATATAAATCCTTATCACCACACAAGTTTAAATTAAATCCCCTTTTTGCTGTGGTGTTTGGCTTTTTCCCGATGCGGCCTATCTCTCTGATGCACGGATGAAATTCGCAGGTGTACGGGCGCAAATCACGAATGTACGGGTGCACGGCCTAGGCCTTCAGCTTGATGTCGCTGGACGATGCCTGGGGCTGGATGGGCACCAGCTGACGGTTGGGGTTGGACGCGTTCTCCTTCAAAGCAATGAGCTGCTTGGAACGGAACGTCTCGTAGTGGGTCAACGACGTGGTTTCAATCAAATCCTGGAGATGGGTCCGGGTGAGGAAGTCTCTTAAGAACACGAACTCACATTGGCTGACGTCTTCTACATTGATCACACCCCATTTCGTCTTACGGCCCTTAACGAACTCACCGTTGATGTTGATTTCGGTCTCGGAGCCCACTATGGCAAATGGAATCAACGATTTGATGTCCTCGTTCAACTGTCTTTCGTCTTCGTACAAATCTTCATTATCGTAAGGGTAGATGTTGAATCCGTGGGTAATAAAGTCGTGTTGCAACACCTTTTTGAAGTTGGCCCGCTCTTCAAACGTCAAACTATCGGATTTGGCGATAATAGGCACAATATTGGCGATTTCACTCAATTTTTTCATGGCCTGAACGTCTAACTGGCCTAATTTCTTACCATTTGGTGGAATGAAGTAGAGAATACAATGCACTCTGGTGTCAGGAATGTGTCTTTCACGTTGTGCTGTCAATTCCTTTCTCAAATATTGCGAATGCTGTTCTTTAATATACTTTACTAATGGATCCCAGCACTTTTCGTTGTTGATTTGATCACCAAATCCGGGGGTATCAATGATGTTGATGTTTAATTTAACGTTGTTTTCAACTAAAGTATGTGAATTCACCTTGATTTCAGTGGTTTTTTCAATAGGCTCCTGGGCCAGTTTACGTCCATTGCTCGAGGCCAAATGGGATGAAAATAACGTGTTAACGAGAGTACTCTTACCCAAACCAGATCTACCCACAACCATGATGTTGAATTGGAATCCTTTTTTCAACAAACGATTCTCAATTTGCGTGGTGATGGTATCGAACCCAACGTATTTCTGTGGCTGGACTATGTTGGTATTAACCTCTGTCATTGTATATGTGTTTTGCTGGAGTAGTAGAGAAGAAGAAAGAGTTTGTTTTGAACTTTTTTGTTCATTTGTGGACACGCGTGAGTGGGCGCGCACGACCTGGTTTGGGCCGGCCAGAGGCTCTGCCTGGACCGAGTGGGGGCAGATTTTGGGCCCAATTTGAAGCTAGAAAGGGGGGAGGGAGGGTTTATGGCCATAAAAGATCCAAAGGATGCAATTAGGACAATAATATGAGGGAGTTAGGCTACCAGAGTACTCCGTAGCGGTGGGGTATAAGGCTGGTGTACGGGTGTTTGATCCTGAGTTTGGGGCGAAAATGGGTCGGCTGTGGGCCCAGTGGGTCCAGTCTGTCCAGGTGCGGGCCCAAAGCTCTGTCTAACGGTGAGCCCAGCTCTGACCAAAAAGCAGCAGTACCTATTGATACTTTTACTTCTCTACTATAGGCATCCGTACCTTTCCGACACTATAGGTACCGGATAAACCTACCTATCTGACACTACAGGATAACCAACAACATCTCTTTGGGTTATAGCTGCTCTACTCATGGCCAATAAAGTGGATGTACGGGTTCTTTTATCAAATGTACGGGTCTATAACCTGTGCGGTACGGAGGTCCTCCGACGCACCCATTTCAAATTTTTCACCAGTTCCCTCCACCATCCGTCCTTGTTCTTCACCATGTCCTTAGCATACAAATCGGGGTTCTACGCCGCCGTGGCGCTGTTGGTGCCCACCGCCTTGCCCGAGTCCTTTGCCCTCCGTTTGCCCACCATCACGCTCAGACTTCCGGCCCTCTTCTCCAGAGACGAAAGACTCCAGGAATTGAAAAATTTACTTGAAAACAGTGATGAAGCCCCATTTTTCATCGACAACGGCATGATCTTGAGAGCCGTGCCAAAGAAGAAGCCATCATACCGTAGAACCAGACAAAAATTGTTTGCTCCGGGCCAGAAACAAATCCAACCTTTGGGCAATTTGGTCAGATGTCCAGCCTGTGGTCATGTCAAAAGATCCCATTTCATGTGTATGCATTGTTTTGGAGAAATCAAAACCTTCTTGAAGGCCAAGAAGAAGTCGTTGCAACAACTCGTGGAACCTCCACAGTCAAACTTGGACAAGATTGACGAAAAGATCATTTACCCAGGTAAACGTGAATCCGAGCACCAAAGATTGTTGAACAAGAAGGATTGGATTCCGGTTAGAGAAGAGCCATTGATGTTCGATGCAGAACAAGCCAAAAACCCCAAGAAATAACCTGTAAATACCAAATAAACGTACATAGCATATAAGATGTAGATGTGCCCTTTGCGAAGAGATGGGGCCTTTTTTGAAGAGACGAAGTGCTTTATAAAGCGAAACAGCAACAGCAATCCGTGCTGCGAGAAGCACCTTTTTAGGCCATTCCGGGGTCTTTTTCGTGGGTTCCGTTTTCCACTTTGCATCTCCATTTTTCATTATGGTCTGACATCATCGCAGCTGAAAAATTTACAGCCATTACTCTTGACAGCCATTTTCCAACCATCTTCTGCCATTAGTGTGCAACCATGACCACGTCTCCCAGAGTTAGCTCGTCGCCAGAGCCCAAGCGGATGCGGACGTCGTATCCCAACAATAACCGGGCCATTTCGTTGTTCCATACTGCCAGTAGACACCCACTTAACGTTAAACCCCAGGGTAATTCATTCATCAGCCAGAGATCAGGGCTGGGCCCCAGCAAAAACGACCAAATGGGGGTGTTTTCCAGGTTTCCTGAAGAGTTCCTTCTCGATTTCTTCGAGTACTTGGACCCACTCACTCTCATGAACCTCTCCCATACCTCCAGAGTGATGTACGCCTATACCTATGACGAAGAGGTGTGGAAAAAGCAGTACACCAAGATTCTCTTGCAAAACGACGAACCAGAGCCGTTGAAATGGAAGGGGTCATGGAGATGTTCACTTCTTAATATCCCCCACAAGGAGGAGGCCCGTTTGCAACTTCCAGACAATTTGGTCTGCTCCGATATCTTATATCGTCCCTTCCAGTGTTCTCAAATCAACTACACGCAAGTATTCCATAAAATCATCAAGGAGGAGGAAACTTACCATCACGACTCTCTCAATGAAAAGTTCAGCAACAGAAACTTGCCTCCTAACCGAATTTCCAGGGTTCCTGAGGCAGAAATGTCTCTTGAGGCCTTCAACAGCGAATGGAGCAGCACTCCCTTCATTCTTACCAACAAAGACGCTTCCAGATGGCCCGACTGGGATCTCGAAGCATTGGTGAAGAGGTTTCCGGACGTTAAGTTCAGACAGGAAATGGTGCAATGGCCTTTATCGTTATATTCCGAGTACTTGAAGAACAACAACGACGAGAGCCCTCTCTATCTCTTTGACTGCAACAGTGTTGCAATGAGAACTCTCAGACAAGAATACAGGGTTCCGGACATTTTCCAGCCAGACTTATTCAAATTATTCAATGCTGAAGACTTCCAATGTCGCCCTGACTACGCCTGGGTCATCATAGGCCCTGCCAGATCAGGGTCTACGTTCCATAAGGATCCGAACAGTACCTCGGCTTGGAACACAGCACTCACAGGCAGAAAGCTCTGGGTAATGCTTCCTCCTGGAGTAACTCCTCCTGGGGTAGGAAATGATGAAGAGGAAAGTGAGGTTACATCTCCTGTAGGACTAGCAGAATGGGTAATTTCTGGTTTCTTCAACGATTGTCTTAAAATGAAGCAGTGTTTGATAGGTATAACGTTTCCTGGTGAGTGTATCCATGTGCCCAGTGGGTGGTGGCATACGGTTATTAACCTCGACGACTCCATAGCATTAACACAGAATTTCGTACCTCTGTCCAAGCTTTCCAACGTATTGAACTTCTTCAAGAACAAGCAAGCCCAAATCAGTGGATTCCGTCCTATCCAGGTAAAACAGGCATTGGATAAGGTTATCCAGCAACTGGATGCAAATAATGACGATATACACCAACTTAAGCACTACAGCGAACAATTTGCATCATTACAACTCGACCAGAACCTTCAGATAGAAGACTGTGGGGAGCTTGGCGATCAGTTACCACCAATGCCTATTTTTGAGCTCTTCAAGACGCTCATGAGGGTCAATAATAAGCTGGACCAGCTTCAGACGGGTCTTTCTCAGCTCGAGAAGCTCGAAAAACACGATAAGTTCAACCAGACAGGAAAGAGTGAAATGTGGCAGCAACTCACTAGTCAGCCCAGCGAAAGCAGCGGCTTTTCATTTGGATTCGACGAGTCAAGCGACGACGATAACGAATAAATAGCGACATAGATGATTACACGATAGTCTAGCAAGAAACGAAGCATCTGTAGTGTCAGAGTTGTAAGTTGAAGTTGCAAAACGAGGCCGAGATCAGAGGTTAGCAGTTTATGCCATTACTAATGTTTCTTGCAGTATGGGTACTTTTGTTTGATCTTGAGTTACCACTGTTACTTTTACTACGATGGCATCTCTTTTAGATACTTAAGAATAGTTACTATAAGCTAACTATCTTCTTCACCACGTTCAATCTCATGACTTCATCTCTCTGTCCCTCTCACTTCATGTCCCCAGTATCATCTCTGATGCCTACATTTACTACAACAGGACCTTGCTGTCCATTATGAACACGAACTCTAACCTAGCAATGTCTCCGTCCATGTCTCTTTCTAGCCAATGTCTCCATGTCTCCATGTCTCTTTCTTATGTCTCCTCTGGAAACATGCGATCTTTAGCCGCAAAATGCGACATGACTAATTTTCAGTCATACCACTCTTTTCCCACCACTATCTTATGTTCATTAGAAGTTTAAGTCGCCACATCAGATTCCCGCCACTTACATCCATCAGAAACATGTCCGACAAGCCAATAATCTTTGCTCCTGAAACCTATCAGTACGATAAGGGCCAGTTGAATGAGAACCAGATCGAACAGTCCCCCATAGAGCAATTCCACCAATGGTATGGGGAAGCCCAGAGCTCCAAGGCCCAAGAATCATCACTTATTCCCGAGTCCACCGTATTCTCGACCGCCAGATTACCACTGGGTAGAGTTTCGTCCAGAGTAGTGTTGTTGAAGGAGTTGGACGATAAGGGATTTATCGTTTACTCCAACTGGGACAAGCTGAAAAAGTCCCAGGACTACGAAACCAACAAATTTGCATCTTTGAACTTCTTCTGGCCCCATCTCCAAAGACAGGTGAGAGTTGAAGGAATCATGGAGAAAGTCAGTAGAGAAACCAGTGAACGTTACTTCAAAACCAGACCCAGAGGCTCTAAGATTGGTGCCTGGGCCTCTCCTCAGTCTCAGGTGTTGCACGAACGGGACCAATTGGAAAAGTTGAACAAGGAATTTGAAGAGAAGTTCAAGGACTTGAAGGATGACGAGATTCCATGTCCAGAGTACTGGGGAGGAATTAGAGTAGTGCCCTTAGAGATTGAATTCTGGCAGGGACGGGTGAGCAGATTGCACGACAGATTGACGTTTACTAGAGAGGACGTTGAGGGTGAGTGGACGGTGAGCCGTATTGGTCCATAGACGTAGAATACAGAAGAAGAATGAGTGAATGATGTAGAAAGAAAAGAGGTGTGCACAAGAGCTAGGAATTGACTAAGTAATGGGAGAACAGCGTGCAATTGCAAGAATATGAATTCGACTTACAGTAGGTGCAATTGCAGAATTTGAATTCAACATAGTGGGTGCAATTACAAGAGTATGACATCACATGACTACACGAACTGAAGTTGCAGCTAAAACTGTAAACACTCAATGAACAGCAACAACCAAACGAATACTCAATTCAGACATGGCACTACAATACAGCCTCTCGGCTTAATTCTTATCGTCGTTTATTCTTTATTCATTTCTAGAATTACATAGTTCACCCTATCTAGAACTTACCAACAGTTTCGTAGAAGGTCTTACCTTGGATGGTAGCAATTTCCAATTCCAAGTCGGTTGGTTTTCTGGAACCGTCACCACCAGCAAAGGTACCAGCACCCCATGGAGAGGAACCGTGGACTTCGTCAAAGTTGGTGAGTTGGGCAAAGGCATTCTTGTAACCCAAAGGAATGAAAATCAAACCGTGGTGGACCAAAGTGGACAAAGCGTTCAAGATAGTAACTTCTTGACCACCACCTGGGGTACCGGTGGAAACGAAGAAACCAGCAGGCTTACCAGCCAAAGCACCAGCAGCCCATAAACCTCCGGTAGAGTCCCAGAAAGCCTTGAATTGGGCTGGGAAGTTACCGAATCTGGTTGGGGTACCGAAGATGAAGGCATCATATTCGGTTAAGGTATCAGGAGTAGCAATTGGGTAGTCTGGTCTAGGAGGAGCGTGCAATTTTTCAAGAATGTCTTGAGATAAGGTTTCTGGAACTTGGAAGATATCAGCAACACCACCAGCAGCTTCAACACCTTTCTTTTCGGCTTCAGCCAAGGTGGCAACGTGGTGGTATAACGAGTAGATGATAATAGCAACTTTTGGGGCCATTGTGTATAGAATTGAGTTTGTAATGAACAATTGAAAAAAAAATTGGGCACGATTTGCTCCCCGTTTTATATGATGAGATGGTGGACCATCGGAAATGCCTGCCTCACTTCCTTTTAGTGTGGTTGCACCATCAAATGGGCGACAAATTCCTTATTAATTTTTATGTAATTGTTCTCACCCAATGTGGCACAATGGGTCGTGGCCCATTTGACTTTGGCTGGTCACATTACTAACTATGACAAATGATTACACCGATTTCGCGATTACTAACTATGACAAATTGGGCCCGCGCGGGCGGGACCTGCCTGGGACGGGGGGCGGCGCTGTCTGTGCATTAGGCGGGCTGCCTGTGCCCATTTGGTTAGCCCATCCTGCTGACTTATTGTGTCACCTCCGCCAATCATATATATAGCCTGAAATCCTCTTCCAATTAATAGCCTCGTAATCTCCCCCAATTCATAGCCAGGAACCCTCCCCAATTGCTCTTGTCACCAATGAAAGTCGCTATTGTCGCCTACTCCACCTACGGCCACGTCTTCACCTTGGCCAAGGCCGTCCAGGCCGGGGCCAAGTCCGCCGGGGCCCAGGTCGACATTTTCCAGGTCCCAGAAACATTATCTCAGGACATTCTCGACTTAATGCATGCTCCTCCTAAACCTGACTACCCTATCGCTACTGTCGACACCTTAACCGAGTACGATGCCATCATTCTCGGGATCCCCACCAGATACGGTAACTTCCCAGCCCAGTTCAACGCTTTCTGGGACTCCACGGGGGGTTTATGGGCTGCTGGTGCTTTGGCTGGTAAGCCGGTTGCTTTCTTCCTCTCTACAGGTACCCCCGGGGGAGGCCAGGAAATCACCATCAGAAACATGTTGAGTTTGGTCGTCCACCACGGTATGGTGTACATTCCTTTGGGCTACAAGGACGCATTTCCGCAAATCACCAATTTGGAAGAAGTGCACGGGTCCTCTCCATGGGGTGCTGGTACTTTCGCTGGTGGTGACGGTTCCAGACAACCAACCAAATTGGAATTGGAAATCGCTACCATCCAAGGTAAGACCTTCGTGGGCCATGCTGAAAAATTCGTTAAGTCCGCTAAATCGGCCCCTGCTGCTGCTGTTGCTGCCGCCGCCGCCGCCCCTGCTGCTGCCAAAAAGGAAGTGGCTGCCACCGAGAAGAGAGCTGCCCAATCCACTCCAGCTCCTGACGTCAAAGAACAATCGACGTGTGCAAAATGTATTATAATGTAGAAGTGTATCTTTTCCCTAATAAACTTTTAAATACCGACCCGGCAATTTCTTTTTGGCCTGTCAATTTCGCATCTATCGCCGATCGTAAACCTTAAATTAGCAGCCGAGTGGACTGACAGCGAACAAAGTGGACTGATAGCGGATAAGTGGTAGGGATATAGCGAGGAAAGTGGGGGGAAGGTAATGAGACAGAAACGAGGAGAGGATGAAGTGGAATTTCCAGAGGGTAGAGCCAAGTTTTGGTGAATATGCAGAGCCAGATCCAAGATCTGACTGAGATAGCCGTGAGATCTGGCAAGAGCTGTGTTATAGAGATTTGACAGAGAGGTGGCAGAGTAATCGCATATAGAAAGATAGGTTGAGGAGGTGTCCCATATAGATTTGCTTCTTATCGGTGTAATCGCATATAGCAATATAGGGTTCTCATAAATTCTAGTCGCAGCTTATCGGAGTAATCGCTCTTATTGGCGTAATTGCATGACCAGGCTATGGTAAAACACCCAACTTCTCGGTTCGGCTGGGCAGGTAGTTGGAAGCCAATGAGAGAGAAGACACCAGTGTGGCTCAAGAAGCCCAAAAACGATTCGAGAGGTAAATAAAGTTTCTAGAGGTCAATAAAGTTTTTAGAGGTCAATATACGAGAGGCCAATACAAGAGGCCAATATACGGGGCCAATAAAGATACGAGAGGGCAAATATTACCTAGTTGCCGATCGCAGTCGGGCAAAGTTCCGTCCTGATGGACACGCCAACCACAACAATCAAAAACCTAATTGGATTGCGCCAATCGTTGTTAGTAATGTCACAACATATAAGCTCGTCATACATACAAAATGGAAGGGAAGACGACACACCAAAATCATCCTATCTCTCAACCAACCACATTTCCCAACCCTCTATTCTTTGCTGCTTACACCAAATGGTCAACATCCTCTGTGGCGCCCACACTGCCACCAAAACTTCCTGTCGTTAGATATAAAATGCACCTATGCGTCAGCCTAATCGCCGCCCTAATTCCATCGTTTCCGTCACTCCAGTGTGTTCCGAACTATCTATCGCTGACGTCATGCATCTACACTCCAACACATATACAACAACGTATACATTGGAAAATCCCATCAGGAAACCTGGAGTGTGAGTAGAGCACTTACCGTCTAAGAGGGACCATCTCTGGGAACTCTTTCTGGTTATACCATCGGCCAAAATGAGCCAGTCTAAGCACTTGAATGTAGTTCAACTCCTGAATCTCCCGTTTGCGTATCTCCAGCCTTAATCAGTTTCAAATCTGGTTTACATGATTTCCACCGCACTAACGTGTGGCGTGCACCCGTTAGGGTCCAGTTTATTGGAGATTTATGTCACTGTGGCCTGAAAAACGAAATCATCAAAAGGAAAAATGAGTGACAACGATAGTGACTACAACTATCGTGTTAAAGTTGGGATACTGTAGAAAATGATGCAAAAAATTTGGCAGTAGTACTTTTTGTCTTCACAGGAACCAAATGTGTCATATCGTTTATACCAGCACATTTCAGTGGTTTACCATAGTCATGTAATGATCTTTCCGGAATGAGACGTCGCCAGCATAGGAGAGAAGAGAGGGTCTCTACTCTGTTTGTAGACAGGGACGCATTCTGTTGATCATCCAAATACGAGTACCTTCAACTCAGTACGGTTATGGCAAACCACCGCCACGATTTAGCAACGAACTACACGTCTGACTCCTCAGATGAGTGAGATCACCAATTGCAACACTTTGTATCGGGACTTTAACAATGTGAATCATAAGCTATTCACAGGGCGTGGGAGGTACGGATGTTCACCGAAACAGAACCAGCTAGAGATGAAACTGGAGTCAAGGCTGTTTATTCTGGCGGGCCAGAAAGCGATATGATTTGTCCAAAAAGAACTGGTGCAATTAAGGAATGAAGTACAAGCGTGCTGTCATCAAGTAACTCTTTTTGTCAGAGGATACGGACCAGAATTCGTTCAAAAATGTTCAAAAAAACACCTAAAAGTCACGGAAATTTGGGTTAAAACGCTAATTAGTAGCACAGGTAAAGGCAGGGCAAGTTTTATCCTTCGATAAGTAGCACCCAGTAGCATAATGCAGCCTACCATCACCATTTAGAGACGCGATACTTCGCGAGGTTAAACAGCAAATTGCCTATAGAGAATTGTAAGTAAATGCTGGTCAGCAAGAGCCATACTCACAGTGTGAATAACGAATGATACCTTGGTATTGGTCAATCCCCCACAGAAAGAAAGAAACGAAAAGAGTGAAAAATTTCACGTCAAAATCGTTATCGCATAGATGTATTTTTTTTTTCTCGTGTTGTTTGTATTTTGCTTGTAAAAATTTCAGCTTTTGCTGGTGCCAGACAAAGATTTATTGATGGGGCACCATGGCGAGAACCTTGGGGACATGAGAGGTGAGTTCATGTCCCGCATAGGCAGCAGGAAGTCCCAGAAAGAGTCAATTAGCAATTTGTTTCAAGAACAACCAGTGAAAAAGCGTGCTACAGGCTTCCATATCTATGGAGTAGCAGAGCTGATGGACATGATGGACATCGTAGGCCGGTCCAAACGATCCAGAGTACCCCTAAAGGACATAACCAACGAAGGACTAGTGAATGAGAGCAATTTGCTTACCAAAACCAGTATAAATGGTGTTATTGAGGTCATGGATTCCTCTTCAATAAGCCCACAGAAAAGGCTACGGAATGCTGATATGCTTAGTATAAAGAACTTGATTTCGTCACAGACATCGGTCAGCACGGTTTCACAACCAGTTCTTGAGGAATTGAACCCAGGAGAGTCTGTTGACGATAGCGAATCGGAGCCTGACTTGATTGTTCCTACTTCGGAGATGCACCAGCAGTATTCTCGAGGTAGCACTGTCAGAGAAGAGGATTCAGGTGACGAAGAGGCATTATTTGACTCCCAATTGGGCAATTTCGACGAGGAGCTCGAAGGACGGTATGTTGTAGACGAAACTCAAAATGAGCATGAGAGAAATGAGAGAAATGAGGAGGTGGAAGTAGTAGCTATAAGCGACGAGGAGAATGAACAGTTTGAGGAGCAGAGTGACGAAGATGTTGCGGAAGTGGTTGCTACAGAGAAAGTTGAAGAAGAATTAGCCATTTCTGAGCAAATAGAACAAGATACTTCAGAACCTTTAGAAACTTCCATAGAGAAGGAAGCAGTACAGACTAAGAAGGCTGCAATTAATAAAAAGCGAGCCTCGTCACTACAGGAGATTTGTTTCCGTACCAATAATCATAAGCTAGGTAGTCGGGTTGGACTATCCAAGAGACTCAAGATAGAGTCACTACATAAGAACATTGTTAAACGGTAAATTGCATTAATGTACATAATTATTCATTAGATTCGTTGGCAGGTTGGGCCTCGACCTTTGCTTCGTCTATATCTTTCACTCCATCGTAAAACAAGTTCCATAACCTGCCCACGTTATCGAATTCTTTACCTACCTGGACCGATAAATTGAGAGAACGGTTCAAGATTTCGAGGTTGTACACCACAGAATCGATAGAGGAGGAGATCTCGCCCAAGAGCAAGTCCCGCTGCTTCTCAAACACCAAGTTGTTGGCCGCTGACGGCGACGATGACGACGTTTGTTCGGACATGGTGGCTAAAGAGAGTACTAGTGTACGCGTAGAGTGATTCAAAACAAATCAGCCCGTACCCCTCGATGCACCCGTACATCGAAATACAAAAAACACCCGTGCCCCAAGTGTGAATCACGTGCGCACTGTGGATCTACTACCTACAAAAAAGTGCCATCGTCAGAAAAATTTCCTGCTACTCTTTTTTCCCTAACAATTTTAACACCAAGATTCTGCATTGAATGGCCATTGAAATAATAAAGAATTATACCATAATGGGCGTCCTCTCATTCTTGGGAAATCAACCGGGATTAAGTTCAGTTGGTGAACACATATTTCATTGACACTACAATATCTCGAACACTGATTGTATAGATAATACTTGTAGCTAAGGGGGACGAGTAGCCAATCCCACCAGGATCTATTGTTTCCTCACTGTGACCCCGTAATTTTACTCCGCTGTGTAACTACGTCATGATGTCAACACTCCAGTTTCTATATTTGGAGACCCACCACCCGCTGCAAACTGCAACACTTTCTGCAAGAATAAGGCCCACGCAGTTACTGCAAGAAGCCCACTCAGTTACTGCAAGAATGAGACCCACTCAGTTACTGATAAAGTACCAGATAGAGGCACCCAGTTACTGCAACGATCAAAAGTGGCAGAATTACCAGCACCACTACGCTACTTAGTAAGTACGCACGCTCCTGCCTTCCTAGCAGATCCTCGTAGTTGGCCAACTACGGCATCCTATTTTAAAAACCTAGTATTAACCCAATATAAATAATAAACATAAGTATACAATTAGTGTTTACCGAGACAAAAGGTCACGGACGAAGGACAATGTTTATCCTTTGAATTTTTGATGGAGCAACGACGTTTGTAGTCCTTTTTTTCATCAAACTTTGTGAACGATTTGCCTGTATTAGCAGTAGTGGTATAATTTGCAGAGTTATTTGAACCCCCTGAAGAAACAGACGAAGTGGACGAAACCGACTTCTTTTTAGTTAGAAATGACATATTTGAGACTTGTAGTTTCCTCTAATAACTCATACTATAATGCAATCAACTAAAGACAAATGAAATAAAAATTATAATACAAATGGGTTTTTGAATGGATATTGACCACACAAGGGAAATGCGCCAAATAACCAAAAGCTAATCAGACCTGAAAGGACCGATTCGTAAGGATTCTAAAAAAAAAATCAACTGACGGTGACAAATGAATACTATGATAGTATTTAGTTTGATATTGAATAAATATAATCAATAGGATATAAATTTAAACCATTTTTTCAAGAGGGATTTTTTACCTTCTTTATACTTATAATATAAGTTAGCAGCAAAAAAAAAATTTTTTCGAAAACGGCTACAAAAAAAAAATTAAATGCAAAAACTGAGAATTTTGCGTCAGGTAAAACAAAAAAATCAACTGAAAAATTTACTAAAAAAGAAAACACTTTTTTTAACAGGTGATCCGGTTTGCAGGTTACGCCCGTTTCCCCCACGAATTTATCGCTTCGGGCTAACCTGCATTTTTCAACTTGCAATGAGACCCCAAAAAATAAATAAATAACAGAAAAAATGCAGGTTAAAAAATCACTCATAGTTAAGCTTATTTTTTTTTTCAGCTATTTTTGCTTTATTTCCATTACTATTTCGTATATAGGCTACTATTGTTCTGTCTCTCTGTATACCCCCCTCTCTCTCTCTAATAACAGTCGAACCACATCACCTCATGTTACATTCCTCTATGTCGTCTACCATAGCTAAGGATATCCCTCATTCTCTGGTGGCGACATGTCGGCTTATGGGCGTCGGTGTCTGCTCCTCTGCTGTCGGGCTCGTCATATTTTCCTCGTCTGTCCGTCTCCCGCTTGTAATCGTCTCGCTGGCGCGCGCGCTCTGAGGGATTTATCCCATTGGCCCAACGCGCACTTGCTGGTGGTGGGGTGTTATCGGCGTAAATTTCAGCCCGCGAATCCGTGGGCCTGTGAGTAATCCTCAGACCCCACTCTGACGTAATGGCCAAATGTATTGATTTTCATTCCCATTTCAGGCATAATTTAATCTCAAAAAAGACCCGCTTCAGCCCCTATGGCACATTTTTTTTTCTTGTTCAATCAACCTTATATGGGGTTACATTCAACTTTATCACTCCCTTTTTGTATTGTTTCACAGATAAGATAACCATGCCATCGGCAAAATTTCAGGTTTCCAATGTCAGGGGAACTAACAGAATTTATTGGTGTACGCGTATACAATTAAAATCTATTTACTATGCAGTTTTTTTTTTTATCTGATGCAATTTCATATGAAGGAAGATTGTTATGAAATTTCATCGGTGGTGCTTATTAACCAAACAGGTATTAATGTGTGTCTCCTGTGATATTACATTTTGCATCCATTCATCTTATTGTCCACACCAGGGGAAAGTTTAGGCCTATCCCCAAAGGAGGTTTATAGGGCAGACCTTCACGTCGGATTTATTGACAGGTGGTACTCGTCTATGCCTGTTGTCAACCGTATACGTCATAGCCGCCAACTAGTCAGATGCGAGGGTTTGTAGTCATAGCCTATTAGTAGGATGTGGGGGTCATTTTGTAGCCATAGCCACCAAGTCAAATGTGAGGGTCATCTTGTAGCCTGATTAGAACTATCGCCAGATCACCCTTAGTCAGATATCCCCTCTTCTT
The DNA here is from genome assembly GCA_003708205.2 of Isabelozyma gotoi. NCBI lineage: Eukaryota > Fungi > Ascomycota > Pichiomycetes > Serinales > Metschnikowiaceae > Isabelozyma > Isabelozyma gotoi. The sequence continues at coordinate 234,391 of PPNP02000004.1, read as the reverse complement.
CGTGAGAATCATCCCTGTAGTCCACGTCAAACGGGTCCCCTTGCAGTACCGGCTGATGTACCAAGTCCACCTCGTCAATTTCGGCAAGCCACCCATTGTCATGGCTGAATACCTCGTGGTTTTGGTTCAAATAATTTATTGATGCCTGATAATCTTGGTATTCTTTGCCCGTTAATATGGCAAATAACATCTTGAAGTACTTGATCAATGATGTTAATCCCTTCAAGTACCCCATATCAGGTAAATTGGGATATTTTGGAGGTAAATTAACCAATTCGTGATTATTTTCAATCACCAGCTGGGCAAAATCAATTATTCTCACCTTGATTTCTTCATAGTTGGGATTAATAAGTGTACTGGGCTTGAGATTACCATCATACATCAACAATATCGATGACCCATACATCCTGAACCCAATTAGCTGGCGACATATTTGGTAAAGTTCTTCCAACTGCTTGATCAAGCTGGGGATTTTCCTCAATATGGAAAATGTGTCATGGCCATTGTACAAGAATTTAGCCAATATTTTGCAGAATTGTAGTCCCTGTCTGATCTCCCGGCCGAAGTACTTATCCTTGGTAAAGAACTTCTTTTTGACCTGATCCCAGACTTGTAATCCACACACTCTGACCCCCAAATTTCGGGAGGTGGTGTTCTTACATTTGGTTCTTTGAGACTTCTGTTTACTTAGTTTGGCATCCACTCCGTATTGCCGGGTCCCCATCTTCAAATCAAGGGCACACGGTTTCACCATATCGGCAGTGAGATCCTCGAGGAGGATGAATCGTTCGAATCGGGTATGCTTACGCACAATAGGTCTTTCTTCGTGATTGTCTTCCTCATCCATGGTGAAGACCTGGTCATCATCGTTGGGGGCTGTGGGTGCAAATACTTCTCGTATTACTTGCACCTGGAGGTCGGTATTAATTGAGGTCGAGCCAATACTGGTATCGGGGCCTATGCTATTGGTGGGGGAGAGTTTTTTGTTGGTTATGTAGTCGTTTATGGTGTTTTCATCGATGGATTTGGACCGTTCGTCGTGGTCGTTGGAGTAGCTATTGAACATGGGAGGTGAAGGGGCACTATTACTGTATTGTTTCCATAGTAAGTCAGGAATAATATGCTTATTATCGTCAAGAACAACTTCAGGAGGAAGCTCATCGTCTTCATGAAACGACGCGGACCGGGTTTTGAACTTTTCGTGCTTCATTAGGAGCTGAGGTGATGACATGGGGGTTTTGGTGTCATCCTCAATGTACTCATCGTTGTTATTTAGTCTATGCTGTAAGTAACCTCCTTCGTGATCATTATTGGAATTGGCCGAGTCTTCTTCGGTGATGATGCTGGAGTATCGTACGTTGAGAACCCCAATGTATTTTGGCATGAATTTCAACAACTCTGGTTGCATGTGTTCGATGGTTTCGTACCATAAGTTCTCACGGTTCATGAGGGCCTTGCACACTGCTTTCTTGGAGAAGCGGAATATGGCAGTATGGCCTCCCACCTTGTTTTTGAACGGTCTCAATTCTACTGCCAACGGGAACACTTGCTGGTGAGATTCGGAATGCGAAGTCTTTTTCATTATCGACTGCTTTGAGGTCTGGATGTTTGACGAGGGAGGGAGGTCTACATCTTCCCTGAATTTGACCACCTTTTTCGTTTCTTCTCGGTTGATGGAGAGGTCTTTTAGTCTGGTCTGGATCTGGGAGATGTCAGAATGGTCGAATTCTACGTCGGCGTGGAGATGCTGGGGTTCTATGAGGTCGTCTTCGAGTTCTGAAGGTGCGAGAGGCGGCGATGACGAGGGTGAGATGACGTCTTCAAACTGGGTTTCGTCCTTATCGGTGATGGGGGTGTGGGGGAAATAGGTTGCGGACGATACCGGTTCCAATTCTGGTTCGATTCTGGCGTCGGAGACCTCGAGAGAAGTTTCGTGGTCCACGATATCGCTGGTATCGTCGTTGGGGTCCAAATCGATGAAGTCCAGGATATTGTAGCCATCGCCACGGAAGAGTCTGAGGGAACGGGCAGCTTTTCTGCCTGTTACTACGGGGATGGAGGGCGAAGGGTCGTCGTCGGAGCCGGAGGCGGTGGCGGCGGTAGAGGGGGACCCAATGGATGACTTATTGCAGTCCGATTCGATGGATGATTTGTTGGAGGTGGAGGAGTCGATGGACGATTTATTGGAGGAGTTGGACACGGCAATTTCGGCTCGGGGCAGAGCCGATATTATGGATATCATCTGGTTCTCCATAGTGGCCTAACTCAGGTAGTTGATCGGGTAGTATGGCGATGGAGGGTCCATAAAACTATGAGGGTTGTGGGTGAAAAAAAAAAAAAAAAAATAATAACAAAAAAAATAAAAAGATCGTTTAGTTCTTGCGTGAAATAGACAGAACCGGCTTTCGGGTTAAACGTGAGTGCTGCTCGGTATGAGCTGGGGAGGAGGGGGAAGTAAAACGGTACCTTTGGTGTCACTTAGATGGTGACGATGGAGGAAAGAAAGAGAGATGTATGTGGTTATTTAGAGATTTTTTTCTTCTCAGTCGCAGATAAGCAGAGATGGAGACAGGGCCAGGATAAAGATGCGCAATGAGACGGCACCAGATACTGGGGAGATGTAGGTGCGAAAGATGGGCCGGAGTATGGGGCTGGACGGGCTGAGACGAAGAGTAGGAGGTAATGAGAAAGGAAGGGAGAACAGGAAGGGAAGAAGAATAAGTAGAAGAAGAAGAGGAAGAAAAGGGAGTAGACGGAGGAGGAGAGGAAGTGGCAGATAAACAAACGACTACAGGAGGAGAGCTGGAGAAGTAATTGAGTGGACGATGTCAACAGATAAACGTGATACTCATCGGGCCCACGAGTGTCCTCACGTTGCCATTGTTGATGTAATATGTCAAACTCAGGGTCGTGGATTTGACACAGGATGGGGGGAGCCAGTGCGAACGCCTGGGCAGACGCCGGGAAGACTCCGGTGCCACCGGCGGTATGCGATGAGCTCATGCGAACTACAATAGGCAGATTGTGCGCGCACCTAGCCGGAAGAATAGACAAAGACCCTGGGCAGGCAGGAACAACTGGGCAGGCAGGTACCTGGTCCACGGGCAGAACCATAGAAAATGGCAGCACATTAGATAAACGGTCAGGGGGACGTTCTGAGGACTAGCGGGAAGTGCTGAGGACTAGGGGGATGTGCTTGAGGGCGTTGGGCCTTGGTAACCATTAAGCCTTCGGCCCAAAGGTGCCCAGCTCGCACAAAATCTTGCGTGGACCCACAGCCCTCGCGCCGGACCCGATTCGTATTTTGCTCGTGTCCTCACAATCCCATTCCATTCCTCCAGTATCACGAAAGGGTATGTCTGGTGGCCAACAACGCTTGATACTGGCTCTAAAAGTCATGGTGGTGGCCGTGGCTTTGACATGGATGTTTTTTGGCCCCCAGAAACCGCCTGCTCCCGAGAATTCCATCCCTAATTTTTGCAAAGATCTGGACCGGGCATCGCTTAATGATCCCAATAAATCCGCCCAGTCTGATATCAATTTTGACGGGCAAGCTGCTGTATTTACTTCTGGACCCAACGCCGACGATTTGGACGACTTTTTGGCCTCAAGTCAGCCCCACATCTTGACTACTCCCATCATCGTCAACCGTCGGGCCTCCTCCGCCAACTACCTACGAGAAAATGCCACGTTCTTGGTTGTTTGTCGAAATGATGAAGTCTATGATCTCCTAGAATCGATTCAGATCATCCATGATCGCTTTAACAACCGCTACAACTACGACTGGGTGTTTCTCAACGATAAACCATTTGACGTCGAATTCATGAAAATCGTCACCCAGTTTATCCCCCAGGGCCTCATAAAGTTTGGCCAGATACCTCCCGAACACTGGTCGTACCCTCTGTGGATTAACCAAACGCTAGCAGCCCAAAACCGGCAGCAATTAGACGAAATGGGGGTCGTCTACGGTAAAAGCGAGTCCTATAGACACATGTGCCGGTACTTTCTGGGTTTCTTCTATAAGCATCCTCTTCTATCCAACTACCGCTACTATTGGAGAATAGAGCCAGGTATTAAACTCTTCTGTGACATCAATTACGACGTCTTTCGGTTCATGAGAGAACGAGAACTCAAATATGGGTTTACTCTTTCCATGTTCGAGTACAACCAAACCATTCCTAGTCTCTGGGCCCATGTTAACGACTTCGTCGAGCAGCGTGCGGTGCAGCCAGACCCTCAGCTCGTCCAGTTTATCCAGAATGACGACGAGCACAAGTCGTACAACCTCTGTCACTTCTGGAGCAACTTTGAAGTCGCTGATTTGGAAGTATTCCGTAATGAAAACTACCAGAGCTTCTTCGACTACCTCGATAGCACCGGAGGCTTCTACTACGAGCGCTGGGGCGACGCTCCCGTGCACACTATTGGCATTTCGCTCTTCCAGCAGCCAAAAGATATTTGGTGGTTCGAAGATATTGGCTACTATCATTCGCCATACCTTCAGTGTCCACTCAACGAGGTATTACGGACCAAGAATCGTTGTAGTTGCAACCCGGATGCCGATTTTTCATTCAGTTTTCTAAGTTGTACGGCGCATATGTTGCAAATTCTACATCAAGCGGCATCACTATAACTTTTTTGATATTTCCTGTGACAAACTCTGAATTTACACCAGGGACATCAGATCTCAGACATTTGTGAAACATCCCAGGTCAATTGACCTTCATTTCTGACGTTTTTTCGTCCATTGCATGCAGCCAGTTGCAACCAAATTTCATATCCACGCTTTCACAAGCCAGTGAACTCACTAGCATAGAGTAATTTCATATACAATTCCATATAAGGTAAAACGTCGCCCTGTAGTTCGGGTATATGTATCACGGCCTAAACTTTTTCACTTCACCAGCCAAATAAAGTTTGCCGCCTGGATTGGGTTTTTGGCACTTCTACTAACCTAAGGGTCCTAAACTAAGTTTAGCGGCCTCGGCCTATTGTACAACATTCTGGCCCGGGATCCATTCAGGCCATTGGATGCCTCTGATAGATTCTCCAGTCGTCGATCAAACAATTGTGCCTACTAGGTACCAGGTACAAAATACCCCTGGAGCATCTCATTGCAGACACCCGATTGAGCCTCAATTCAAGATATTATCAACAAGCGAAGAGTATGAAACATTTCTATATATAAGGACATCCATCGCTCTTGTGATTGTATTACACCTCTTCCATCATCTGTTCTCATCGCATTCAGTCCACTGTCTGTCTACTGTCTGTCCAACTTTGGTCCACTGTCGCCCCACCGTCTGAGCATTTTCCCCCGTTCCTCAGCCCATCGTCCGCGACTGTCGCCCGCGCTTCCTCCACACCAGCCCAGCCTTCGCTCCCGCTCCGTCCACATTTGGTTCCGCGCTGCGCTCATCGTCCGCTACCGCCCGCCTTGTCTCCTTTCGGGACTTTTTTCTGGTGGTGTGTGATTTTCATTCTATAATCAACAAGTCTTTTCCTTTTACACCCTTGGAGACACCAGTTTTTTTATGATTTATACCTAGTTTATCGCCTATATCATTACTAACCAGCCACTATGGGCGGCACATCCAACTTTTTCGTGAAACTTCGGGTTTACTACCGTCGTCGTCACCATAAACTCTCCATAGTATCAGCAGTCCTCATAATCGTACTATTCTACCTCATCTTCCTGTCCAATTCAGGTCCTTCCTCCAAAGATATCCCTTCTTCCACTCCAGTCAATCATCCTGATCAAGATTCATGGCTTCATGATTTGTCTGAGTCCATACTAAGCAAATTTAGACTGAAAACCATCCCATTTGCTGAGACTGAAGCCAATATTAAAGAATCCCGTCCGGGCTCAGGCGGTCATACCCAAAAAACCCAAAAAGAACCCGTTGAAAAGGGCAAACCGCTCGAAAATCCTCATGAAGAAGGAGATCAGAAGGTTCTTGATGATTCATCCCTCAATGACCTCAACGATAAGATCAGACAGAATAACCGTAAGAAGAAAATCGACGACCAGACCAAAATAAGACTCATTAAGGACATGCACAAGAAAATAGACCCTAACAATGAACTTTTGGATCTCGGTTACGAATTTTACGACTCCATTTTCCGTATTCTCTTCGAAGGAACCCCCAACATCAACCAATTGGACCGTTACCTTACTGATGACCGTATTTACCACGCCAGGTACGATACCACCATCAAAAGCGATGCCAAAGCAAAGGATTCAACCAATAAGGACAACTTGGTGTTCACCGAACCCTATTTGTCCCAATTTCTTCAACTCAGCGGTGCTGAATTGACCTCCATGGTTGAATCTCACGATTTCATCATGAAAAACTTGCCAGACGCTGCTCCCAAAAACTTATATAAGGGTAACGGGATTGTATTTGTAGGTGGAGGAAAATTCAACTGGTTGACGTTGCTCTCCATTAAATCTATAAGAGCTCTTGGTTCAGAACTTCCTATTGAAGTGCTTATACCCAAGCTTGATGAATATGAACCCGACTTATGTGCTCGTGTTTTCCCTGCTTTGAACGCCCGTTGTATCTTCTTGCCCTACGTGTTGTCAGGAATCCAAGAAGATCACATCAACCACATCAAATCCAACAGAAAGAAAGCATCTAATGTGGATCTCTTTGAGTTTAAAGGGTTCCAATTTAAAGCATTGGCAGTGTTGGTGCTGAGTTTCGAAAATGTCTTGTTATTAGACAGTGATAACATCCCTGTTCACACTCCAGATGCGTTGTTTGACGAAAAACCCTTTACCACTGATGGGTTGATTGTTTGGCCTGATTTCTGGAAGCGGGCCACTTCTCCGGACTATTATAGAATTGCTGGCATTGAAATCAGCGAAACCGAATTCTTACCTAAGTACAATGAAGTGGATGGAATCTACGAAAACGACACCTCATTCGAGAGTCCAATTGATTTGGACTCGGTACCATATCACCAGAGAAAAGGAGCTATTCCAGACCCTAGTTCTGAGTCCGGTCAACTTCTAATCTCCAAAAAAACCCATACTAAAGCATTATTGGTGGCATTGTACTATAACTTGTTTGGCCCCACCCACTTTTATCCGTTATTTTCTCAGGGTTCTGATGGTGAAGGAGACAAAGAGACGTTTTTAGCTGCTACATTAGCAGCACATAAACCCTTCTACCAGGTATCAAAGTTTTTGAATGCCTTCGGACACTTTGACGAGAAGAACAACTTCGAGGGTACGGGTATGGGACAGTATGATCCTATTGAAGACTACAAGTACAACAAGAAGAGAGAAATGTTGGCAACAAAATCCGAAGAGGAAAAACAGAAAATCATCAGCAAGGATCTCTTAATGCAAAAGGGTCCAAGAATCTTATTCGTTCATGCCAATAACCCCAAGTTAAACCCTTGGGACTTGAAGATTACCAACAAAATCATTGACAAAAAGGGTAATCGGTTCAGATTATACGGAACCGGAATGAAGAAGAGAACCGGGTATGATTTTGAAACCGTCCAGTGGACTAACATGAAGTTCTTACTCTGTGAGTTGAAGATTGAACTCGAGGCCTTTGCCAAAGTAAACCGCAATGACCTCTGTAATGAAATCAACGAACACCTAGAGTTCTTGAAATCCACCATCATCACCTTAGAAACATGATTTATTGTACATATAGTTAATAAAAGTTTATATAAACCCTACACCATAATCAGATATTTTGGTGCGCACACGTCCTCGCCATATAGTCTCGACTTCAACAACAGAAGATAACAGGCTAACTGTTGCTGTTGTTTAGTATTTGAGCTCTAGACGAATCATATAGGTGAATCCACTGCACGTAAACAATTGGTTGTATAATTAATAACAGCTAAGATTGTCACTCACTTGGTATTATACCGTATTTAACTTTTGACACGGTTCCTTTAAAACATACCATTAACTTACCCTCCTGTTATCATTATATAACTCCATAACTCCAGTTCCTACTCTCTAGCAACCAATTAACTCCACATACACCATGGCTATCCAATTTTTGTTTTTGTTGTCCAGACAGGGTAAAGTCAGATTATCCAAATGGTACCAGACCATTTCCCAGAAAGAAAAGGCCAAAATCACCCGTGAACTCACCACGTTGATCTTATCTAGAAGAGCCAAAATGTGCAATGTTTTGGAATACAAAGATATCAAAATTGTGTATCGTCGTTACGCTTCGTTGTTCTTCATTGTGGGTATCGAATCAACTGATAACGAGTTGCTTGCTTTGGAAATAATACACAGATTTGTTGAACAAATGGATAAACTCTACGGAAACGTGTGTGAATTGGATATCATTTTCGGCTTCAACCGTGCCTACTACATTCTAGACGAACTATTGTTGGATGGGCATGTTCAAGAATCGTCAAAGAAGGAGGTGTTGAAACGGGTGGCCCAACAAGACGAATTAGAGAACATGGACGAATTCGACAACATTTTAGCATAAAACCCCATTCACCCACAAGCGGACAAGGTCCTCTAGACGGTCAACATACCTCTTTCTGTACATTAGCCAATATATACCCCAGTAAAGTGAAAATTTTAGACCCGTACACCCGTGTATACCTATAAAGGCATTGATCTCTGTCTTTTTCCTTGAAATTAAGCCCCCATCATCCCCCTGCTATTGCCTACTATGTTTAAAACTCTCATTATACTCTTGTAACGTGGTGTGGTCCATTTCTTCTATGTTCAAATCGACCCCCATAGTTTGTGCGCAGCCATTGGGATGAGATGCCTGAAAAAAAATTACAGTAGCAGTCAACTTAGATATCTCAGAGTTAAACACATAAAAACAAGGTAAAATGTCTGACGATGAAGATTACGACATTGCCGGGTCCTTGGCATTAACCGGACGTGATTCTGGTTCTGAATCTGACTCCGACTCCGGCTCAGGTAGCGATTTCGATGAAGAAATCAGAGATGTCGTTTCAAGCGATGAGGAAGAAGAAGATGCTAAGAAGAGCGAACAACCCAAAAAGAAGAGAAAGGTTGAAAAACCAGCAGCATTCCCCTCGTTGGAGCTCTCTGACGATGAGAAAGATGACATCGACGGAAAAGACATGGCGTCGTACTTTGCTGTGAACAATCCCCAGGCCAAGAAGGCTAAGAATGGGTCTTTCCAGTCTTTTGGTCTTTCCAAGTTTATTCTTACCAATATTGCCAAAAAGGGTTATAAGCAGCCCACTCCTATCCAGAGAAAAACGATTCCTTTAATCATGGAGAATCGTGATGTTGTGGGTATGGCCAGAACTGGTTCAGGTAAAACTGCTGCATTTACATTGCCCGTGATTGAAAAATTAAAGAGCCATAGTGCAAAGGTTGGAGTTAGAGCTGTGATTTTGTCTCCTTCGAGAGAATTGGCATTGCAAACTTTCAGACAAGTGAAGGAATTCAGTAAAGGTACTGACTTAAGATCAATTGTATTAATTGGGGGTGACTCTTTGGAAGAACAATTTGGTACCATGATGAGCAACCCAGATATTGTCATTGCTACCCCAGGTCGTTTTTTGCATTTGAAAGTGGAAATGGACTTGGATTTGAAAACCGTAGAATATATCGTATTCGATGAAGCTGATCGTTTGTTCGAAATGGGTTTTGCTGAACAATTAAATGAGCTTTTGGCTGCTTTACCCGCTTCCAGACAATCCTTGTTGTTTTCTGCCACTTTACCAAGATCGTTGATTGACTTTGCCAAAGCTGGTTTAACCAACCCGGTGTTAGTTCGTCTTGATGCCGAAGCCAAGATCTCTGATCAATTGCAAATGGCTTACTTCACCACCAAAAGATCAGAAAGAGAAGCTAATTTGTTGTACATTCTTCTGGAAGTGATTAAAATGCCACTTGGTACTCCAGAACAATTGAAGAAATTGAAGGATATGAACAACAGAAACGATGAAGAAGATAGTGATAACGAAGACGACGGGAAGAAGAAGAAAAAGAAGTTTAAAAAGGAAAGATTGCCTCCAGCTAATGTGCTACCATCACCATTCTCCACCATTATATTCGTTCCAACTAAGCATCATGTTGAATATATTAACAACTTATTGAGAGATGCTGGATACTTGACATCATACATTTACGGTACTTTGGACCAACATGCGAGAAAGTACCAATTATACCAATTCAGAATTGGTTTGACTCAACTTATGGTGGTTACTGATGTTGCTGCTCGTGGTATTGATATTCCTGTTTTAGCCAACGTTATCAACTTCACACTTCCAAGTTCTTCTAAAATTTTCATCCATAGAGTCGGTAGAACTGCCAGAGCTGGTAATAAAGGTTGGGCATATTCTATTGTCAATGAGAAAGAATTGCCCTACTTGCTTGATCTTGAATTGTTCTTGGGTAAGAAAGTGCTTTTAACATCAATGCACGAAGCCAAGTGTGAAATCTTAAAGAAATCAAAGGGTGATGATTATGTTGAGCCCAAAATCTCATACACCGATAGATTGGTGTTAGGATCAATCCCAAGACTAGACTTGGAAAACAATATCGAATTATATGAAAACTTGTTGAAGAATCATTATGAATTAAGAAATGTCAGAGATGTTGCAACTAAAGCTGAAAAATTATACTATCGTACCAGACAATCTGCCTCAGCAGAATCCTTAAAGAGATCTAAAGAAATTATGGAAACTGGTTCATGGGATGAACAACACTTGTTATTTGGACCAAATCTTGAAAAAGAGAAAGAGAAGTTCTTGGAGAAGTTATTACATAGAAATTCGAAAGAAACAGTATTTGAATTTACCAAAAAGGGACGTGAAAAGGAAGAAGATAGTCTTGTTGAATTCATGCAAAGAAGACGTAAACAAATTGCACCAATACAAAGAAGAGCCAAAGAAAGACGAGAATTGCTTGAGAAGGAAAGAATTGCTGGTTTAAACCACGGTATAGAAAATGAAATTTTGAGAGATGATTCTGGAGAAGTTGGATATACCGTGAAGCAGGAGATTGAAGCTGATGAAAATGAGTTGCATGATGCTTTTGAAGATGCTGATGAAATTATTGACAGAAAGAAGAAAGAAGCAAAGAAATCATTCCGTGATCCTCAATTCTTCATGAGTCATTATGCCCCAGCTTCGGTGATTCAAGATCAACAGTTATCCTTAAACTCCTCATTCGCTAATGATAGTGCCAATGCTACTTTTGACTTAGACAATGATGAAAAAATCAGAGCTAACAGTCAAGTGATGAAATGGGATAGAAAGAAGGGTAACTATAAAAACACCCAGTCCACTGATAAGAAGTATATTATTGGTGAGAGTGGACAAAGAATCCCAGCTACCTACCGATCTGGTAAGTTCGATGAATGGAGAAAACAAAGAAACTTCCTGTCCATCAAAACTGGGTCGCTTGAATCCCAAGACACCAACAACCAAGGTAACCAAAGATTCAAGCACAAGAAGGTGGCTACTCCTAAATTACCTGATAAGTTCAGAGATGATTACCACAAGCAAAAGAAGAAGGTTGAAAAGGCAATTGAATCTGGTCGTCATGTTAAGGGTTACAACAGACCTGGACAACAGCAAGAACTCAGATCCACTGAGGATATCAGAAAATCCAGACAAGAGAAGGAAAAGAGAAGGGCAAAGAATGCCCGTCCATCTAAGAAGCGTAGATGAGCATTTTAATAGAATAATACTACATTTAATGAAGTCAGAATTGTATATTGGAACAAATATAGTAGGATCATCCACTTTAAGTAGATTTTGCAGCAATTTTTTTTTGTAGAAGCAAGTTTGACAGACCTTTCAGCATACCTTAAAACATTCAGGTATTAAGATCGTAATTTTATTTTTGCGCTATGTATATGTTACCTATATGGACATCACTCCTATTTATCTTCTACCCCCTCTACTGTAAGGGTGGTATCCTCCACCACCACCACCGCCTCCACGGCCTCTACCTCTGTAGCCACCACCACCTCTACCTCCAGAAGGACCGGAAGGTAAGGAACGTCTTGGGCCTCTTGGAACACTGTTGAATTTTCTAGGTTCTCTGTAGCTGTAACCATTACCACCATGTTTCTGATTAGATCCAGAGTGGTTGTTTTCGTGTCTATTATCCTTCTTATCATTTGCTTGTGGTTCAGAAGCTTGTGGTTCAGAGGCTTCTTGTTGCTGAGGATTCAATGGTTGTTCAGGAGAGTCGGTAGCTCCTTCTTGGCCAGCTGCTGCTGCTGCTTGCTGTTGACCTTGTAACATGTACCATTGTTGCATTCTTTGCCAGTATTCTTGCATCATTTCTGGTGACATTCCGTTCATACTTGGAGCATAAGGATTGGCCTGTTGGGTCTGGCCGTACTGTTGTTGGCCATATTGACCATAAGGATTATATTGCATGGATTGCTGTCTTTGAGCTTGTAATTGATTTTGTTGATGTTGACCTCTTGGTTCAGCACGTTTAACTTCCATGGCTTTACCCTTAAGAGTCAAATATTTATTGACAGTAACCTTATCAACGGCTTCAGGTGAATCATAAGTAATAAACCCGTAACCTCTGGATCTTCCCGTATCTTTGTCAATCATCAATTGACAATCAATAATACGGCCGAATTGAGAGAAGAACTCATCAAAGTCCTTTTCGGTAACCATTGGATCAATACCACCAACGAAAATCTTACCCACTTTATCTTGTTCTTCTCTAGCAATGGCTCTCTTGGGGTCAATTAATTTCCCGTCTAAAACATGATCAGATTTGATAACAGTGTCAACTGAAGAAGCATCTTCAAAGGTTAAAAACCCAAACCCACGAGATCTACCCGTAGCACTATCTCTCATGATACTGTGTTCGATAACCTTACCGAATTTGGAGAAGTATTGTAACAATTTATCCTCATCAGTGTCCCAATTAAGACCACCAATGAACATCTTACCGGAGCCTCGGCCCATGTCAGATGGGGGGTTGATTTTGGGAGGTTCTGGTGCAGAAACTGGAGGAGGAAGTGGTTGTTGCTGTTGTTGTTGTTGAAGCTGGAGTTGCTTCTGGAATTGTTGGAATTGTTGGAATTGTTCTTGTAAATGAGGAGGAACCACGGAACTAAGGTCCATTGGGGCTCCAGGAGCAGCGGGAGCAGCAGCGGGAGCGGCAGGAGTAGCGGTGGAAGCATCTCCTACTGCAGGAACTTGAGGAAGGGAAGAAACTGGAGCAGAATCAGCAGGAGCTGGGGCAGGAGCTGGTGCTGTTGTTGGTTCTTTACCAGCATCATCTTTGACAGGAGTATCATCATCACCGTAAATATCTTCGAAAAGAGCTTCGTCGTCGTCGTAGGAAGACATTATATAATTATATGAGGGTACAACTAACTAAACTTGGAGTTTTACTAGGAATTGATTTATTACGGGAGGGTATAAAACTAAACAAACTATGTAGTCATTAGTTTACCTATAAATACAACCTTTCAAAAAACAAAAAAAAGTGTTGGTTTAACCTACTCGGGATGGAATAGATTGCCTGATTGAATTATTGATTTTCAGTGGAGAAAGTGAAGAAGAAACTGGTGGGTTTCAGACGTTGAAATTTGCGCCGTCATCGTTGCCCAAGGAGGAAAACGGGACGTGTGCGAACCGACGGGGTCTGGTGATTTTAGGGTAAGGTTGCAAAATGGCCACCTACTGGAGGTGGAAAGGGGGGTTGGGTAATACTTTCGTCCTTCGTAGATGTGAATTGAATGATTGCTGGTGTGGTACTTGCCGGCAATGGGGGCACGTTGACCCCTTTTGAAAACACCTATTATTTGACAAGACCCGTACATCCGATCCGTACCTCTATTTAATTTCATTAGACCCGTACCTCCGTTATAAAGAGACGTTTGACGGTGGTCACTAATTCACTAGCTAGTGCTCTCTCTTCAAAGGCTGTTGAGAGTAACTGTATCTATTAGTACTATTGGCTCTACAGTATCCTTTGACAGCTCTTCAACGGCTATTCACTGGCTCTACAATGGCCCTAAATCGGCCCTAACAAGGCCATTACTACTATTTTCGGCTTCACTACTCTACCTTCTTCTTCTTTTTCTTCTTTTTCTTCTTCTTCTTCTTCTTCTTGTTCATACCTCGTCGTTTTTCTTTGAGACATTACTCTCTGACCATCACACCGCTCCTTGTTAGTTGAATTTCAACTTCCCTTCTCATACATAGTGTGCTTTTGGCTGAAAAAAAAGCTCATCTCAGACTGAAAAAATCGTAGACTCTGCAACCTCCAGCTACTCACAAACCAGACACCACAGCATGAAGGATTATATTATCTTCTTCGCCCAGGCGTTTCCGAACTTCCGGTTGGCCGAGCTTGAATCCATAGCTGACTACTATGACATACCGATTGTCGTTGGAGAACATAATGAGCTGAACCCATTCTTGATCGTACAGCTTGAGTGCGATGACCATGCCAAAAAGATCATGGAAAGATGTATACTAGGTAAGGGGATTTACGAATTATGGGGCCATGGAAAGACTTTGGATGAGCTTCATGTCGATGTTCAAGCCAAGTCTTCTGACAAATTTGCATTATACAAAACATGCTCATTCAAATTCAACTTCGTGACATATATGGGCTCACGGAATGGGAAAGAGAAAGCCCAAACGATTGAATCGTTTTCATATTTAGCATTTGAAGGTCCTGTGCGGTTGAAGAACGCAGATGTGACATTTTCGGTGTTAGAAGAGTATTTTGTCTGTGGTAATGACAAAGCAACTACTCCCCTCAACCTCTGGTTTGGACGTGAAATCCAATTGAGTGCCAGAAGTATGGGGGTTTTGGATCAGTATGATCTTAAGAGAAGAAAGTACATTGGTACCACGTCATTTGATGCAGAATTATCATTAATAAGTTGTAATATTGGCCAGGTAGGTAAGGGAAAGATCTTCTATGATCCCTTCACTGGTACCGGGTCATTCTTAGTGGCAGGAGCTTACTTTGGTGGGTTGGCTATTGGGTCAGATATTGACGTAAGAATGATTAAGGGAAAGAATGAAAAATGCACTATAAGGCAAAATTTCAAACAATACGGAACGTTAACCAACTTTCTTGATACAATGACAATGGATTTCACCAACAACGCCATTCGTCCCACATTCCCAATCGACAGCATAATATGTGATCCACCCTACGGAGTCCGGGAAGGACTCAAGGTTTGTGGTACTAAAGATGCCGAAGTGGCTGCCAAGCGTGAAAAGGTGGTTATTGATGGAGAAAAAGCCTACTTGAGAAAGGACTATATTCCAGCCAAGAAGGCCTACGAATTATCTAATTTATTAGAAGATTTGTTGAATTTTGCTGCCGAAAGATTACCCGTTGGGGGCAGATTAGCGTTTTGGATGCCTACTGCAAATGATGATTTTGAGGTCCACAACTTACCACAACATGAACGGTTAGAATTGCTCTATAATCTTGAACAAGAGTTTAATAAGTGGTCCAGAAGGTTATTGGTGTACGTGAAACGAGATGAAAGCTACCGTGGAGAGACTATTAATGGGCTCAAGGTTAACAATATTAAGAACTTCCGGGAACGTTATTTCAACGGATTCAATGCAAAGAGTAGATAGACATGTAAATAAAATTAACATTAAATTCTTTTTCCGCTTTTGTTACTAGCAATCACTTTGCTATTCTAGCCCGTTTGCTATACCAATTGCTGTAATTGCTGCATTACTATTGCCCAAATGGTGAGTAGCCAATGCCTGTGCAGGATATGCGCTTATAGCTTATCGGATTGAGAGAATTTGCAACCTCGAAATGCGATTACAAGTTTAGTTAGTGCGGTATATAGGATGCAAAAGGTTGGGAATTTAAACTCTAAGGGGGGTATAGAAGTTGATAGGGGATTATAGAAAATGGTATAAAAGGAGCAAGTATGTTGGTCAGTTTGTAGAGCTTTGTAGAGGATATACCCACCAAAAAAAAACCACAATGATTCCTCCAACTATGATTGAAACTCCTCTTGCAGCCATTCCAAAAGTACCTGGTAGCGGAAAGAGAACTAAAGTTCTTAACTTCTCAGCTAGTAAGTCCAACGCTGACGTCAGCTTCGCTGATTGGGAAAACTTTAAGTTCACTCCCATCAGAGAATCCACAGTTTCTAGAGCCATGACCAAGCGTTACTTCGCAGACTTGGACAGATACGCTGAATCTGACGTGGTTATTGTCGGAGCAGGACTGGCTGGTCTTAGTGCTGCTTATGCTTTGGCTAAGAACAGACCCGAATTGAAAATCGCCATTATCGAGGCCAACGTCTCTGCTGGTGGTGGTTGTCACTTAGGAGGTCAACTTTTCTCTGCCATGGTTTTGCGTAAACCAGCTGACTTGTTCTTGGACGAATTGGAAATTCCTTATGAAGATGAAGGTGACTACGTTGTTGTTAAGCACGCTTCATTGTTCATCTCTACCTTATTGTCAAAGGTATTGCAGTTCCCTAATGTCAAATTGTTCAACGCCACGGCCGTTGAAGATTTGATCACTCGTCGTGATGAAGATGGTGAATTGAGAATTGCTGGTGTGGTTACTAACTGGACCTTGGTCTCTCTTAACCATGATACTCAATCTTGTATGGACCCTAACACCATCAACTGTGATGTGGTGTTATCTGCTGCTGGTCACGATGGTCCATTTGGAGCTTTCTGTGCCAAACGTTTACAAGACTTAAAACCAGATACCTTCAAATTGGGTGACATGAGAGGTCTTGATATGAACAAGGCTGAAGAAGCCATTGTTAAAGGTACCAGAGAAGTATCACCTGGTTTGGTTATTGCTGGTATGGAACTCGCTGAAGTTGATGGTTCCAACAGAATGGGTCCAATCTTCAGTTCCATGTTATTAAGTGGATTACATGCTAGTGAAGAGGTGTTGAAGGTTTTGGATAAGAGAAGAAAACAAAACCACACCGGCTACGGTGCTCCAACTCTTAACTAGTATTTGAAGATACTTGAAGTTTGGTGTTTTCAGTTAATTATACAAATATATATCCAATGTATGTCCTGTTTTTTATTATTTCTGATGAAATGTTGCAAAATTTTGAGAAATTGAAAAAATCAAAAAAGAACAAAATTGTAAATCAAGTGTAAAGAAAACGAATACTTTGGTGAAAGCTCTCTGTTACTTATAGTTAAAAGGGTAATGCCGAAAGTAAGCAATCTTGGTTGCTATTATCATGGTTTCGGCCGTGATGTACGGGCTGGTAGATTTGATGGTGAAAAATCGCCATGACACGACTCTCAATATCAGAATCAACGATTTGGGTGAATAAACTGTAGATGATCTCTAATTATATTAGGTAGAAGACATAAGTATTGCATTCAAAATGGCTGATTTTCTTAAGTAAGTATTAATTTTCTATCAATTAGGAGTACCTCATACTAACAATGCTAGACCTAAGAATTTGAACCCAAGAGGGATACCGGAAGCCCCATTCATAGAGAAGGTTGAAACTATAATCAAGAATCCAGATAAGGAGTTTGAAACTGTGATGGGATTGTTTCAAGAACGTTTACAACAGTACAAGTATATGGAGTTGTCTAAGAGAAACCAATTAAATGACTTGAAGGTTAAAATACCTGACATTGAAAAGAACTTAGACGTTATAAGTTTCATAAAGGAAAAGAAAGATGCAGAAGATGAAGATGAAGACAGCAAGTTCATCGAAACTAATTACGAATTGAACGAAACCTTATACACCAGAGCTAAAATCAACACGGAAAAGTTAGATTCAGTTTACTTATGGCTTGGAGCAGATGTGATGTTGGAGTATCCTCTTGACGAAGCTGTAGAATTATTAAATACCAGATTGGAATCAAACAAAACACAACTCAATTTGGTGAAAGAGGATTTGGAGTTCTTGAAAGAAAACATTACTACAATGGAAGTTAACACTGCTAGACTTTACAACTGGGATGTAGAAAGAAGAAGAAACTTGAAAGCAGCTGAAGAAGGTACCAAGAACTTAAGAATTTAGATGGACAATGTACCAAAACTGAATTTCTGTCTTAATAGAATACGAAGCTTTTCAGAGCTAAAAATTACTTAATTAGCCGTGTATTTGTATATAAACTACCATAGTTCTTATGTCCTAAATGTATCTAGGAATTGGCTTCCTAGTGGCCGCACCGGAGTTTCTGCTCTGATTTCATTTCTGCTTTCGTTACTTCTGATTTCATCAATGGCTTCTTCAGTATCTTCCTCATTGTTATGGAAGTCGGCAACAGTATCTGGAGGAGGTGACGTTTCATTGTTATTAATGGAATGGTATCCCCGTCTTAACCTACTTCTGAAGGATCCAATAAGATTGTATGTGTATCTACAAGGATTGACAAACAATTGGAACACAGGAGAAGGCAATAACCACGACTTGGAGCCAGGAAGAAGTTCATTAGTGTGCAACTTACCAATGAATAATCCTACCAAACAAGGAATTATAGATTTGAAGTCATTATTAAGGAGTAACATGATGTAAAGAATATGAATTTGGAAATGGTTAGTTAACGTGATCTCTTTGCTACCAGTAGCTTCAACAGATTGATCGTTTTCTTCTTCAGATTCTGGCAGGGGTCCGAATAATAGGATTTTAAAATGGTATGATACAGGGATATATGCGCCATAGCACACGTACAATGATGAGATGATTCCTAAGGGACCAGGAATAACACTGTTAAAGATGGTATCGCGATAATTGAATATGGGGATATTGCCATCGTTATAATTGAATATGTAGGAATCAATGGCAAAATAAATTAGATTGATAAATAATTGGCCAATACTCATAACTATGAGACAAACTAAGGAATTGTATAAGGCAAAAATGGAAATTAATGTAAGATACTTTTTGGATCCATAGAATCTTTCTAAGTTTTTATAGTGAAACCACAAGATAATACACAACAAGTAATCAGATTCATTAATTACCGACAACTGATAGGTGATAAGTCGCCAGTACTGGTTGTATCCTATTATGAATGGATCTATGGAAAGGTTGACGTAATACTTCCAACGAAGAATTGACAATGTTAATGCTAGTATTGTAGATAGGATACAAATGATCTTAGACACCGGGGTATTAGTGAATCCCCTTATCGGGGTCAACTGGGTCATGATCGATAACTGAAGATGAACCAATAAGCTTGAATTGAGTGCTGATTGTAAGCAGAAATTGTAATCAGTAGAGCCTGGTGGTTGGGAAGGACTAACAATAGCGATTATAGATCCATACTACCGTTTATCTAGCACAATTACTCAAACCATCACGTGACAAATCACATGACCACAACATACACGTGACTATATCACATGTTACAAATTTCCTAATTTGGAAAATCGCATCACATGACTTTCTGCAATTTAGGGTTTCTGCCCCAGCTACAGAATTTTCACTTAGCGTTGTCGCACGCCAAAAATTTTTCTACCATCATCATTAGAAAATTACTAAGGAATTTTTTTCAGATACTCTTCTTCTTACTTCATCACTAAGGTCATAAGTTAAAATGGGTAAAGATCACACCACCAAACAACACGCCAGAGTTAGTCACAGAACTGCTCCAAAGTCTGACAATGTCTACTTGAAGTTGTTAGTCAAATTATACTCCTTCTTAGCTCGTATGTATATTTTAGAAAAGTGAAAAATAAGCAAAGATGACGATATCAATAAGACAGAAAATTATGATCATCAATGAGGTTTGGCCGAAGACCAAATGTATCATGAGTTGATCCATGCTGTCGTTCATGAACATATGAACAAAAGCATCTATAGCGTGGGTTAAACTTGATGGTACTTTTTGGTCCTTGACCTCAACCTCATCATTGACAAATCTCCCCTTTAATGGGTTGAGAACTGACTAGTTCTGCGAGTACATAACCATTTGGATTATTGTGCGTCATCGAGCAGAATTGAATTTCATACTAACTATTATTAGGTCGTACTGATGCTCCATTCAACAAAGTTATCTTAAGATCTTTGTTCTTGTCTAAGATCAACAGACCACCAGTTTCTGTTTCCAGAATCTCCCGTGTCTTGAAACAAAAGGGTGCTGCTGACAAGACCATCGTTGTTGTTGGTACCGTTACTGACGATAACAGATTATTGGAATTCCCAAAAGCTACCGTTGCTGCTTTAAGATTCACTGCCGGTGCTAGAGCTACCATCTTAAAGGCTGGTGGTGAAGCCATCACTTTGGATCAATTAGCCTTGAAAGCTCCAAAGGGTCAAAACACCTTGATCGTCAGAGGTCCAAGAAACTCCAGAGAAGCTGTCAGACACTTCGGTATGGGTCCTCACAAACACAAAGCTCCAAGAATCCAATCTACTGGTCGTAAATTCGAAAGAGCTAGAGGTAGAAGAAGATCAAGAGGTTTCAAGGTTTAAGTGTAGTATATATAATTTTGTATATCATTTGCTCTTTAATCATTTAATCATCCTTATAATATATTTTCCATTTAATGTTTCTGTTGTAGTGTGGTGCTTATCTTATGATAGACCGTAGTCTTCGCATATGTCAATGCACTATCTGCGTATGATTTTTTTATCGCATCCACATTGCTCATAGTATAAACTACGGATAATAAGCTCAACCTAAGGGGCGAATTGCGGTAATGATGATATCTAGAGAAATGGAATCTGCTGGATTCTCTCTACGAGTCAATGGAGCGAAGCCCACCTACAGACGGCCTTCGACCCAATTCTGCTTGCTTTCGCTCCCTGATGAGATCCTCAACCAGATCATTTATTATCTTGCTAATGGCATAGTTAACCTCAATTCCAAGATAATTTATACTAATAGTACCCCAGGATACTTAGCAGATCGGTCTAATGGACTCTTTCCGCCGAATACCTTTGCTGTTTACCGGATTCACCATGAGCAATTGTTTGAAACGCTAGTGCCATTGTCTAGTTGTTGCACCCAATTGCGTACTAAGCTTGCACCAATTCTATTTGAATACACCAGTCTAGTCAGAACAAACGATGTCGATGCTATTCTATCGTCTCCAAGAGGATTTGACTTGTTTTCTGACGGTAAAAGCTTGGAACGTATCTTCTTGAAGGAGTTGCTTCAGCGTAATTTTGACAATTGCTCTAAAGCAGAGTTGGCCAAGACCAGTTTTAAGATCGGGGTCAATGGAGAATCGAAGTTTAAAAGCAAGTATCAACAGTTGTTTAGTATAAATAACTTCATCAAAGTCTTAGAGTGTAATAACAATACACTTTTGAACAGTGATCTTCTTTTGTTCAGCAACATCGAGACTTTAAAGGTACTAGGTGAAGGATTGACTAGTCCACATCCTCAAAATCATGGTTTTGACCATTTCACTAAGTTGAGGAATCTTTCGATAAATCTCAGTACTTTGATGAACGTAAACGGCTTGTTTCAATGGGTGAACCAACTTGAACGTTTAGACTTGTTCTGTGATTTCTCAACCATAAACGAAGATACAATATCCCGGCTCTACCACGAGACAACTTTATTAGCGGATCCTTGCCTCAAAGAGTTGAATTTGTTCTCTAATGAAGTCTACTGTCTTAAATACACCAAGATAGTAGAATGGCTAGAGCTATTTCCGCAAAAGTTCAAGCAATTGTCCAGTTTTACGCTTAGATTACTATCGAAAACTCCTATTTCAGTTCTGAGCTGGAAATCCACCGATGCTTTTAGCTATCATTCCTTTAAGAAGCTCATGAGAATTCTACGTCTATTACCTAACCTCAGCCATTTTGGATTCGACAAGAAATTCTTCACCATATTTGAGAGTTCTCAGCCCATGACTCTAGACCCTGAATTCTTACTTCCTCCTCATCGTAATCAGATTCTAGTGGTGACATTGGTTGATAAGACGCCAGAGCTGATTCGAGAAATGACAGGACAGATGATAGGATATGTTCTTCAATGCTTACATGTAACCCAATTGAATCATCAGTTTGGGATTGTTGTGGAGCGCCCCATTTCATTTTCTTATCATAACTCTGCCATGTACATTGATCATATTATATCTCCATTTTCAACAAGAAACTCACCAATTAACTACCGTGGGTTGAAGCAAATCTGCTTAGAGCAATGCTGGTCACCAATAGAGGACGGTGAAATCAGGCAAGATCTCAATTTTTACAGTGATACCGTGCTCAAATCTAGGAATCGTGCCTTGGTAGCGGCTGCAAAAAATACGTTAAAACTGGCCTCTGTATACTCTATTCCTCTGGGGGTTAATCCTAACCTTGAATACAGACGGAGGCAAACTTACGAGATTAGATATCACGATGTTGATACTAGAAGCTACACAATCGACGAAATTAATGATTCCTGGTCAAGTCTTGATCATGGATTCAACATATATCCAATGTCAAGTACTGAAAACCCGGACGCACCATATTCGAGTCAATCTTTCTGGGGTGTTCAAACCTCTTTGACAGAGATGGAACAATACTGTCTTCAACCTAAACCCCTTAGTAAATTATGGAGATAGTACTCCTTATCCAGTTACACCTTGACACCTTTACACCTTTGTTATAAATCAGCTTTAGCCTTATAGACTTATTCGCATTTTCCACATAAATTAAATCACGTGTCTAGTGTGACTGTTTTCTCTTTGAGATTGTATGTATTCACGCGTAAATTGAGTTTAAACTGCGTAAATTGAGGACTGCTGCCTAAAAACTGCAGGTTATCTCAGGCAGTCGCACATCTAGCATAACCTGTAAAATGTATTTTTCCAGACCTCACTCTGCGAGAGTGAGGAATTGTATGGTGAAAAAAATCTAGAAAAAATTTAAAAGATACTCTTACAAAGTTATAATATCTTGTTCATTAATCCAATATACAAAATGCCAGGTGTTTCCGTCAGGTATGTTTAGCTACAACAAACTGATAATCAGAGAAAGTGAATAGGAAGAATAGAAGGGGTTTTAGTTAGAAATTGTTGTAAGAATCTATGATGTGAAAATAAGTTTGTCCAACAAGAAATGAAAAACAACAGAAAGATATCGAAGAGAGCCAAATACCATTCAAAACGTAGATAAATGATTAGAAGAAATGACATCGTCCATTTTCATCAGAAGAATAGAAGTCTAGTGTGATCAAATCATGTGGATGAAACATCCTACCCATCTCATGAAAGAAATTTAAAGATCCACTGAAAAACACTCTAAATCCTCCATTCGATTTATTCAGCTTCTCATGATCAGTCAGTTTAAACCATAGTTTGTTTCATTATACTAACAATTTTTTAGAGACGTTCCAGCTCAAGATTTCATTAACGCTTACGCTCAATTCTTGCAACGTCAAGGTAAGTTAGAAGTTCCAGGTTACGTTGATATCGTCAAGACTTCTTCCGGTAATGAATTACCACCACAAGAAGCTGAAACTTGGTTCTACAAGAGAGCTGCTTCTGCTGCCAGACACATTTACTTGAGAAAACAAGTTGGTGTTGGTAAATTAAACAAATTATACGGTGGTGCTAAAAACAGAGGTTTCAGACCTCACAGACACGTTGACGCTTCTGGTTCTATTAACAGAAGAGTTTTACAATCCTTAGAAAAAATTGGTGTTTTAGAAATCTCTCCAAAGGGTGGTAGAAGAATCTCTGAAAACGGTCAAAGAGATTTAGATCGTATTGCTGCCCAAACCTTGGATGACGAAGAATAAATTATTTAATTAAAATTACGGTTGGGATATCTTCACAATAGAATCTTTTCAAAAAGTTTAATTAAATGTTACATTAGTATTTTCTTCATCATTTATGATATTTCCTCTCTAATTTGTATTTAAAAACCTTTAATAAAAATTAGCAAACGCATTATATTGAAGTTGTAGTTGTTTTATCCTGTTGTGATTCCATTTCTGCCAGAAAGGTAATTTGTACTTACAGTATTTATCTAAAATCGTTATTTCGTAATCTAAATAATGCTAGAATGTAATTTGTAAAACTTTTTCAGCTACGTCTTGTGCCTCCCTTTCTCTAAGCAAAACATCAACTCCTTGCTCTAAACCTACCCAGCTTAATGGTGACTTGTCCGGCAACTGTTTAATCCATGAACTGTAGGCATCAACGGTGATACCTTCAGGGAATAATAGCTTTGCTTGTGAATCAATCTTCGCTGTAAATTCATTGTTCAATAAGCTGAAATCAGCCTCAAATGAGTTGGCAGTGAATAACCTTTCACTAAGTGTGATGAAATATTGTAAGTCCTGTTTATCATCAATTTTACCTCCATATGTGACTTCACCAATAAGATAGCGGATTTCGTGCCATGGTATTAACTCGGGTGATACATTGGATCTTCCTTTCACCAACAAAGGTTTGAAAAGTTTCTTGATAACATACAAACCTGAAGAGAAATCAGAATCATTAATGTCATACAGTTTTGTGAAGGAAATAGGCGAATATCTGAGTCTCTCCCTAATCAAAGAGTGATACCACATCAACAAAAAACAGACGTGTAAGTATTCACTCACGCCAGTACTGGTAATCTCTGTTGGTATTGACTTAAACGTTTCACCAACTTCACTCTTCAAACCAGGTTGATTTTCAAAGGTTAAAATTTTTGATCTTGTCACCAACCCTATAGGGATGTTTTGAGCTTTCAAATCAGAAGTCATGAATAGTCTAAATCCAGATACTAGACCTAAATTTCCAAGTTCTTGGTCTAACTGGTTTAGCCAATTACTTGACATGTGGATGTTTTGAATTAAAACCCAGTGACCCTTTTTCGCAGCCAATTTTATCTCCTTATTAGCGATCTCGATTCCTTCTTTGGAACCCATAGATATTGACACTAACTTAACGTTCAGTTGAAGTGCTAATTGCTCGACTTTAAATGTAGCATCATAACCCTCTGGTGATAATAACATAATTGGATCCAGATTTGTTTGAACCCAGAAATCAAGCTCATACTTGCTATTGTAGTTGGCAATAGAGTCGGCAAACAAAAGTGAACTAAGACTCATAAAAGCATCCATACAGGAATCCTTCTGCTCGGTAGTTGAAGCAGATAATGCTTCAACAAAGGAAGACAAAGTCTGAAGTAGGGTATTGTCCTCATTAGAAGAAAGAATCAGTTTAACTACCAGAATCTCACTCAAATTATCGTCCTTGTTGAATTTTGCAAAGCACATCTCTAAAATGTTTCCAATACTGTCTCCATAAGCTTTATTAACAACAGACTTCAAACCTAATTCCACCACTTTGCTGAACTGTTGTCCAATTTCCAAACCGTAGAAACTAACAGCTAAGGCAAGAGCAAAGACCACTTTATCTAAATGGACCAACGAAGGTGACACAACGTTATAAGACTCCTTATACAATTCTTTAACAAACTCTCCAGTTTCTAATACTTTTCCCTTTTCCTCTAACGTCTTCATGAATATGGTGAAGTATGTGTTTAGTGAGAAATTATAGAAAGTATTCAAGTTCGTGAGTTCTTTGAAGATATTGAATATGAGTACAGAGTGTTTTGCAACGTCCTCATACTTGTTCCGTACGTCATCCACTGTGGACATAACAATATCAGATTCGCTAATCTTTTGATCAATTTCATTAGCTTCAGACTTGAGTTTTTCTAATGCTTTCAAGATGCTGTCATTGTCTAGAATATTACCTGAATCACTTAGTGATTCTAGCAATCTCTTCTCCAAAGAAAGAAGACGAACATGGTATTCTCCTTTCAATCCGACAAGATGTTTCCGTTTTTCATTAATTTCAGGTTTGAAAAATTGTAACATGGTATTGAGGATTTGATTTTCTAGACTTCCACTAGTGACCGTGAAGTTAACTACCGAAATTCGGCTAACAACTGCAGGTGACAAGTTCATCTTAGGATCTTTAGTATGAAGAATAAGTCTAAACTGGTCTGAGAAGTCAATTTCTTGATTTCCAAGTCTTATGACAAATCTACCACCATTTCTATGGATTTCGTTCTTTAGGATAGGATCAATTATCGGGTTATAGAATTCAGCATCTTGAATCAAGATTGTACCTCCAAATCGAAGACTATTCTCAAGTTGTCTGAAAAATGAATCATCCAAAAAGCTGGTTACCACAGTCTTCTTTGGAGCAAGTGACTCAACAAACACATCTAGAATGGCTCCAGTCGGATCGATCAAAAGGGGAATCTTAGAAAGCTTTAAAAGTGTAAAGTTTTCTATACTCAATTCATCATTAGGTAATCCACACTGTTGCCAATGAAGAATTTCCTCACTAGTACTTAAAAAGCTCGAAATAGATAAACCATTATCAAACGAAATACCCGAAGTTATCAATTTCTGCTTCCACAAGTCCATGAGATTTTGACGTCCAGTCTGATCATATTTACCCAAGTACACTTGGAAAGAAGCAGCAAGGAGAGAATTTCCAATTAATTCGTCCCTCTCCATACCAAATTTGTTGATACTTTCTTTCCATCTTTTTCTTTCGCTAGTTAAATTATCAATTAACTTCATACTTCTGTCAACTTTCTTCTCAACTTCACTCATTTCTTGTTTAATGTTTTCTGTTTCTCTGATAAGATCACTATAATCATCTTTATACTTATCAATTGCCAGTTCAAGTTCACTAATCATTTGGTCAACAGCAATTAATTGGGCACGAGTTTTATTTGTTCGGGCTTCTAGGGCCACCACTTCTTCTCTGAGGGGACCAACATTCTCTAAAATGGTAGAATAGGCCATCTGGGCTTGCACCCATTGTAAAAGAGGCCCACATGCCTTACTTGCACGATTGACAGTTTCAAAGTTGTAATCTGATCTTGACAAGTAAACTTTATTCATGTAGTCCCGAAGGTCTTGAGTCAATTGCTTTTGGTTATCGAAAGATACAATATTGGCAATAAAATCATCACGACGAACTATCAACTGCACATCTCTCCAGGATACAACATCATAACCAATCAAAATACACACCGACTCCATTGCCATCTTGACTGCAGCTGGAGGGTTGGACATACTTCTAATTTCAGTTAAATGTTGCTTCTTAATATTCTGAACACCTCTTTGGGCCTCAATAACAGCAGGCTCGGCCATTTCTAAATCTTTCATGACTTTGGTTCTTCTTCTCTTTATTTCAACTTCCTGTTTTTCTAATTCTTCTTGAGTTGCAATAGAAAATTCTTGTTTTCTCTCAGCTTCATTTTGTTCAGTAAGCATCTTGTTCAACATTGATTTGGCTTCTTTATCCTTGGTAGCCAAATACTCCTTCTTCTTGGAAAGGGTACGTTTCAATTCATTAACTTGAATAACAGTCTCACGAAGTTTATCCAATCCTGTGGTAATATGTCTCTGTCTCTCCTCCAAATCAAAAGAATTGGATGAAAATACTTGAATGAAGGCCTTGATCAAATGCATGAAACGGTAAGGATAGTTATTGAACAAATCTTCGGGATCACTATTGTAAACCATTCTGTGGATACCAATAAGGACATCAACAAGAACTTCTCTGAAACTATTGGGCTTTACGTTGATATCACTCACATAAGTTTCTGGAACGATGTAATTTGACATATCAAGGGGGATATTACTAAGGAGAGTTGTACTGACTTCCACGAGTGCCAGGTCAGACCAATCACCCATCCAACTAAGAACACATCTGTTAAACAATGCTGGAGAAGTGATAACCTGGGGCTTGTTCAGATTTTTCATATCACTGATGGTGAAAACAACATGTAAATTAGCAGAAACCTGTTGGGTAAAAAAATCATATAATTCATCATTAGAGTCAAGTAATAATCCTTGCGATTGAGATTGTTCCGTACAGACTGTCATTAAAGTCGTGAACTCATCGCCCATAAACAAACCAGGGATTTCAGCGTTGGCAAGTAAAGTATTCATTCTTTCAATGAAGGATGTTTCTAAAATACTAGACTCGTCAATCAAAAAGCATACTTTCTCTCCTTTAGCACATAATAATAAAATCTGTTTTAAGGTCGAATCAAAATTCTCTAACGAGAAATTGCTGTCCACCCGTAACTGTATCATCTTAAGCCCATTTATCCAAGCTACAAACTTGGTCAAAGTACTTTTTCCACTCGTGCAAGAACCCAGTAGAATCATATGTCCCTGAGGCTGTCTCAATACTCTATCAATTCTCAAAGCATTGTCTAAAAGTTCTTCATAAAGCACGATATCAACCTCTATTTCTTCCTCACTGAAGACTCTAAGTCTCTCTGACACAAATGATTTCAACTCGTTTTCATCTGCTGGTTCATACTTTGATGTTAACCAATTAGAGTAAAAGATTGGCTCTTTAACTATTGTATCGACATCAGAATTGGGGAAGAATTCTTCAATAGTAGACCTCAAAACATCTTTTGTCCACTTTCTTTCATAATCATTTACTAATCTATCGTAGAAGAGACGAAGACCCTCATGATACCATAGTCTCACTAACAGTTGTAACGAGGTATAGTCAATTTCACGTAATGCCTCAAGAATCCCTCTTGTCCAACGTGTTAATTCTCTTGGAGAATAAATGTAATGTTCAACTAGGGCTGGAGTTAGCTTTTCTTTTGTTTGCTGATACACATGAATCATAGCATCCGTGATGGCCTGGGCGAAGGTTCTAAGATTTGGAGCACATTTGAGAATTGCTAGATTAAACGTCTTATAAATTTGATTCAAAGAGACAGTACCTGGATAATCAACCATAATCAAACAGGCATGGCGTAAAAATCTATCAGACAATGGCTGCCTTCCTGGATCGTTGGGAGAGTTACAAGCTCCAACGAATTGAATATTTGACAATTGTATCCACTGTCTATCATGGACCCTCCAAAAACCACCATTTTCAATCATTTGACGCATCAAAGAAATTACGCTTTGGGTTCCATATTTATCAACACTAGGTAAGTTGATTTCGTCACAGAATACGACGACCCATTTGCCATTTACTTTAGGAGCGAGCGTAATACCATTATTGGTCTTCTTGTAAGTACAGTGGTGCTCAAGGGAGGACATTAATGACTGAGGTGAAGTGTCTTTCGAGAAGTTTAATGGTAAGACATCAAGACTAGGAGATTTTCTTAAGGCTTCCAAAAGTGTCATCGTTTTACCCGAACCTGGGGGACCACAAAGCAAGAGAGTTTTATGTTCATTCAACACAGAGTAAATCAAACGTTCATGTCTTACTGTATCCAACGTTGGAACAATAGTACTAGGGTTAATAACATGCTGGGGTTCTAAATCCTGAGTAGTAACTTTGGAATTCCAACTTTCCCAATCACATTCGGGAAGCAGAACATAGTTATCAATAAAGGCTGATTGATTATCTAGTAACTCATTTGCTCCCAAGAAGATCTCAAGTTGTGAGACCTTCTTTCCAAATTCTTCACGATCTTGGAGGGAGCAATCACCAGTCAAAGACCAAATGAATGATAAAATGATGGATTTTTGAAGATATTTTTTCAAACTATCAATGGGAGTATTATTACTAAAGTGGAAGTTGATATACTGACGACAATGGAATTTAAGCAAAACAAAGAAACTGTGTACGGCTCTTTGTATGGTGAAAGTCATTATATGATCAAATTTTGCAGCCATTTCGCATGCGGCTGTGAGTTGGTCAACACTAAGAATTTTTGAGATTTCGGCTGCGAGTTTCTCCTGTTGAGACAAGAGCAATTGAGAAGATACCTCATTGGCTAATTCTTCATCTAATTGTAATGGGCTGGTGGTTATTTCATGAATAAAGCTGGCAAATAAAGCCTCCATTGACACCAAAGAAGAGTCAAACCAGATCATTCCACATCTACTAATGGTGGCTAGGGTTGTATACTTCAAACTATCGACTTCAAATATTAACCTGACATTTGATGGTAACTCAATACGTTCTCCATTTGGTAAAGTTAATAATTTGTTGTCATCCAATACCGAATTAAGGTTTTCGGCCCATTCTGGGTCGATGTCACCATCAAAGATAATCCAGATTCGTTTATGCAACTCACCTCTCAAGTTATTCTTGATTCTTCTTAACAAGCTGGTGAATAAACCATCCGTCCAATCTCGTGTAATTAGGTCAAGTGAACCATATATTTCATCTTTGGATAGCACCTTACAATCGAGAGTAAAACTCATATGGTCCATATTATCCACCTTGGATAATGCCTGTAAAACCAACTTGCGAGTCACGGTTTTACCTGAACCTGCTGCACCCACCAACATAAGACCATGGTGAGTTTTCTGCAATTGGGCCAAATGCAATGCTTTGGTGACCCAAGCATCAGAGATGTTGATTCCTTTATTTGAAGCGACCTCATGTAATTCATCAATGAGTTTATCATAGTCAACACTGTTAGGTGAAACTCCAGGAAAGTACTTGCTTGTCAACTTATTAAGAACTTGCTCATCTTCTTTGACAAGCTTTGGTGCCACTGTTTCTTCGATACTTTGAAGCACAATTTCTAGCTCAGAAGACTTACTTTCTCCACCTTCGGACAGTATAGATCTTTTAATTAAACCACATTTGTTCAAAGTACTCTTCACCGTTCTTAAGCCAAAATCATAATGAGGCTGGTTAGAAGCTAAACTCCTTAAATCTGCAAAGAGAGGAACAATTTTCTCTGAAAGTTCCTTTGAATGAGTGAACCCCTGAGAAGTTAATAAAACATCAGCAATAATACCATGATCAGGTTTAGCCATGGAATAACTACGGAAAAGTTTCTTCAAATTTTCAGGTAACTTATATCTGCCCACATAACCTGGATTCATTGTCACAAAAATTCCTGTCTCTTGGTTAACGGTCACTTGTTTTCCTGATATTTCAATAGTGTCAGCTCTTTGAGACAATGCCACTTCAATGCTTTCAATTTGGGATGATACAGCACTTAATATATTTGAATCAAGTCTGTTGAACTCATCAAAACATCCCCAACAACCAACTTTACATAACCCTAGAAAAATACGACCCATGGATTGGAAATCAAATGAATCGTCACAGCAAAATACCAAGACCATTTTACCTAGGTTATTACCTAATGCCTTTATAGATTCTGTCTTACCGGTACCTGCTGGACCAAATGGTGAGCCACCCAATTTTTCGTCTAAAGCAGATGTCATGGCCAAAAAGCATTTATCTATCAAGGGGGTATAGGCAAGCCTATCTGGTACTCCAAGATATTCATATCCGTATTTGAACTCTGACTTTGCTTGCTTAATTGTTAAATTAGCTAACAAATCTTCACACTGTGGATCAAAATAAAACAACTGTTGGACATCCCAAATAGCTGCTAGGTCATCTTTATTGTTTTGGTTTTCTATCAATGACTTGAAAATATCTCTCTGATGAAGGACTTCAATTATGACCGACTCTAACTTCTTTCTATTTAACAGTTCAAAAGAGTCAGAGGCAATGAAATTGGTAATCACCTTCAATAAATTTGAGTGGAAATCAGAAGATGCGGGCAACTGGTTCCGAGAAATAGCTAATTCAGTACTAGAGGTGAAATATATTTGAAGTGCTAGAGTCATTACTTGGGATGGAGTCGTAAGAATTAACTCTTCGAAATCATGGGAATTAATCTGATTATCACGGAAGGTTTCATTCAATGATGAAAGGCACTTTTTCGTTAACTTTGATAACGAAAATTTGATCTCTAATTCCAATTCTTTAAGCCACTCATGTAACCTTGAATGCTTGATTAAGGAAACAGGAGAATCAAGCCTTACTTTCTCTCCTTGCTCACTATTAATCGCAGTTATAGACAAACTTTCTGATTCAAAATCAACAGATGAAACTCCAGAAAACATCTTCTTGAGATGCTTATTTATTCTTAACACATCTGTGGCACTGCCAATTATCTCAAGTAAGTCTTCATTACCAACAAAATAAAACCGGGGAAATAATTCTCTTTGTCTTTCAAGGTAATCTGTCAAAGATTTCCTCACTCTTATGAGACTTTCTAAATACTTCTCCATATGTTCTTGTATATCAGAGATGTAAAGAACATCAAGAACGATGTTACACTTGTAGATTTTCTTTAAAGTAGACATCAAATCATAGGAGATATTTGTGAACCGGGTAGTTTCTACCGGAAGAAGATTCTTAATATCATTAGTCTTACTTCCAAAAACTCCATCCAAATACACCCATTGTCTTTGAACGTCAATCCACACATCCAATAGAATGTACAACCTATTGAGCTTCTCCTCGAGAGAAGTAATTTGCTGTTCAAAGTTACCGTAATATGCAGAATTTTTCATACTCGCTAAAGCATTTAGATCGTTATTACACTGATCAAATAGACTATTCCAATTCTTTACCAATCGGCACTTATTATCATAGTTGAACATTTCCAAAGAAATTGATGACCATTCGTTTTCAATCTTTAATAAGTTTTCTTCAATGGTTTGTTCTTGATTTGCCTGATGCAATACAGATTTGATTATTGCCGAGTTAAGCAAGAAATTAATTCCTAAAATATGTCCAACCTTCAACTTATCATATGTCAAATCGTCTAAACCTAATTGTTCTATCAATAACTTCCAGTGTCTTGGTTTCAATGATTCACTTTTAAGATCATTGATAAAGGAATAATTCTTTAAGTGTTGCTTGATTGAATTTTGAATTTCATCAAATGCAGCATATTGTCTGATTTTAGTAGGTAGCGATCTTGAATTACTTAGTAATTGGTCAAGTTGAACTCGAAGATCACGAGGCTGTAAATCAATCCAACTTAAGGCTTTAATTCTTTCTAAATGCTCAAATAAACCATTGATCGAAGTCCACACAAATTTCAAGTCCTCGATTTCTTCCGTAATTTCTTCAACATCCTCATCTATCGAGATAGATGCAAGATCCAAACTTTTGGCCACCGTGATGACAGAAAGTTTGTGAGTGTTGAGCTCATTACACCGTTTCCGAAAGCTGGAAAGGACTGATATGGCAACAACGGGATTCAAAGTACCAGAAATTGGCTTTTTATTAATCCAGTCTTTAATCAATACCTTTAATGATTCATTGATTTTACTCGATTCTGAAGTGATTTTCATTGAAAGTAAGTCAAAATCATTATGAATAAGTTTATCATGTCTTTCTAGTAAACTGCCTATGGTTTGTAAGTTATTGTCCAACTGCTCCACATGTAACCATTTTGAAGAGAAGTTAAACCTCTGATTAGTCAAAAGGCGTTGGCCCCGCTTCAATACATTGAACTGATTTGTCCATTGTTGAATTGATTCTTTGTAATCATAATGGATCTTTAAATTACGAATCAATTCAATATTTGCAACCTGCAAATTGAATTGAGATTCAAGCGATGTCTTAGCCTTTGAAAGCTCTTCATCTAAGGTGAGTATAGCTGTTTGAATAAACTCCGAGAACTTCTTGAGGAGTTGACTTTGAAAATTATCTAACTTCAAAATTGCTCGAGATTGAACTTTAGAATAATTAATAGAAAGATACAGATTAATTGCAACCCCATCATCATCATTGTCAGCGATAGCACGTAACTCAAAGAATTGATTAAATATTTGCAACCAAGAGTCAACAGTAATGTCTTCCTCACTGGCAACATTAAATAATCCTAGTAAATCATCAGCATTGTTTATATTTAGCTCCCATAAATTCAGGAAGGTGACCCATTTGTTGAAATATGTTCCAGCTTCGTGAATTAACTCATTTATCTGGGTTAAGGTCTTAGAGATAAGAGATTTAATGGATTCATTAGTCTGCAATTTAAAAGTTTCATTTGATCCATTAACACGAATCATTGCCTGAGATTCAATAATAGAGAAGACTTTGTTGATCTCTTTAATCCACAAGGACTTTGTTTCATCTAATGATGGTGAAATTATGAAGAGTTGGTTGTGGAAGTTAATATGATGAACTCTTCTAGAAATGAATGAACTTATTTTTATTAAAGAGGATACTGAATCTTCAGTTGTACTATCACTCAAATTTCGAGTAGATGGTTTTGATAACTGAGATGACACCAGTTCTAATTGGAGTTCACATTTTTTGACGAATATTTCAGATAAGGCTCCATTTACCAAATCAATAAACTTGTCGAAATTATGAAAGTTCTCATAAAATAACTTAAGAACTTCAGTTTGAACGGAAGTTAAAATAACTTGGATCTTGTCGCTGTCATAATCACATTGCATTAGATCCTTCAATTTCTCAGAGTATAAAAAGGAATAAATGTTGCTGATCTTATTGGATTGAACGTAAAGCTTATAAATTTCATCCTGGAAGGAACTCAACGTATTAAGAGATTTAACTTCGATGGTTTCTTCGTTATCTATTCTTTCCTGCTTGAGAACAGAGGTCTCACTTTCATGACTGTTATTTTGGTCAATTTGGGAAAGATCATAAGCTTGAGATATGTACACCCAATTAACGGACAACACATTTTTAAGAAGAATCATAATTATCTTGACTTGATAATTCAACAAGAAACCGAATTTCTTTCCAAAGTCACTCTCCACTAAATCTATTGACAATATGTCTTTCAATATATTTACGTGCTCTGTCAAAGTTAAAATTAATGGATGTAAATCTTGAGCTTTCTTTAAATTTATGGATAAGTTGACAGGAATTTTGAATCCCAATTGAGATAATTGAGTAGTTTGTTGGGCTATCTTAAGTAAACTGGAATCAAAGTTAATAGAGAGATCAAGACTATTTGCCTTGTCATTATTTTCAGTGATCTTTATAACAGGACTGTTGAAGTTAAATCTAAGGTTACCTTCAACTCCATTTAACCAATTCTCAAAAGACTTGTTTGGGTTGAGGTTTTCAATTAAACTTGTAATCTCTAAATCAATCTTATTACCCATCGAGTATTGATTCCAATTGGAACCCAATAATTTTATGAGGTTAATCTTTAAGAAATTTAACCTATTAGTCAAACCAATATTCCAGGAAATTTTGGAGATGACTTCTTCCATGGAATTAACTTCCGAGTATATTTTGAGTATTTGCATCTCATTAGAAATATTCAAGTTCATTAATTTAGTTATCTCTCCGTCAACTACAGACAAAAGCTTTAGCTTGAACTTGTCATCCAACAAGGTGCTTATGTTCGAAGAGAAATCAGAGTTTGCGTCGTTAGCTCTATTGAACGTATTAAACATTGAAATAAAATCATTGAATGTCACACACTTGTCGAAATTATTATTCAAATGGGATACGATCATTGACTCTAAATGGTGAAACTCATTCAAATACAATTTTTCATTGTTTGCCCAAATAATTTTTCCACTTTTTGATACGTCTAATGGATTGACATAACAGATGTACTTATTGTATGCCTGGATTAATTTATCAGTTGGGGTTAATTCATCACTTTTATTCGCTGACTGGAGATCACTCGATTGGAGAATATTCGTTGCTGATAATAACAAGTTTTCATGGCTCATTCTTAATTTCATAAGGTATTTGATTCTATCCTCCAAGTCATTTACACTGTCCTGATTAATTTTAACTATAATGAACTTCTCCTGTCTTTTTCTTAATAGCTCTCTAATTAAATTGATCATGAACTTGATATTGAGATTAAGGTTATTGAATATCTTCGATAAATGAGTTTCGACTAATTCGTTGAACAATTCCAAGGATAAACTCATGATGGAGAAATTGAGTAATATGTTATTTATACTATTAATGATATCATTGATAATCAACTCTATTAATTCAATGGATCTGGATAAAGGGAAAGAGGTTAAATTCTTCAATTTCTTCAAATGGTTAAATATAGTCATAATCACAGAGTCGAATTTTTTGAGTTCATTGAAATCTACACTATTATTTGAACTTGCAGGTTTTATCAATAGTTCATCAGTGGGCAAATCTTTTAATAAAGAATTGTAGATTTTTGTCTCATTGAGTTTATTGCTCAAGCCAATATCATTTTGAAAGGAGAGAGTAATATGGAATCTTTTGGACTGGTTCAAGATATCAATAGATGTTTTGATTTCTGGGGAATTGATCTGTTGGTCAATGGCAATCAATGTTAGTTCCATTGATTTCCAGAAATGTATTTCTTCAATAATTGAATTCCCATCAAAGGGATTATGGTTTAGTTTGGTTATAGCCTGAATTTGTTTAATCCATTTATTTACGGCATTGGTCAATTCATTCAAAAAAGTGGAGTCAGTAATCAATGTATCAATGGTAGAAGCTTTCAACTCTTCATCCTCTATTTGTAACAACTCAAGAACCTTTGGGTGAGTTCCTTCTATTAAGTCTGGGACTTGGATTCTCTGTTGTAAATGCTGAAGGGATAAAGACAATTCATTAAATTTCTTCTTGGTAATGTTAATCGAATTTGAGGAATCAGCTCGAGAATTGTCTACTTGCTTATTGGTGATCAAGTCAAAGTAAGGAGAGATTCCTAAGTTTACCACCGATCTCAACCGTTCAAAAATCTCATTACTAGAGTATTCTTGTTCTTCGGATTCTATAATATGAGAAGTAGGAATGTTTAGGATATTAATCTGATTGTAGAAAGGTACACCTCCCAAGATCTTACCACGGGACTTGATAAGCATCATGACAGTGATTACACGGGGCAATTCTAAGTCTAGAGAGCTCAAGTCGTTGAAGAGATGATAATTGTCGTCATTGGTGGTGATTAAGAATAATATATCTGGGGACTCGTTATTTACATAGGAAGATATTAATTCGAGATCATGATTTGACTGCGATGGAACAAATGGAATTAAGTTGTGAACAAACAGCACGAACTCCTCAGAGAATACTGCCTGGGGGCTACTGCTGTCAATAGGAGGATCGTCCATGGTCAATTCGTGGGCACTGAATACGCTGTTCTGGTACCTGTATTCCAGATCAAATGTTTCATGTAAACAAAAATGTACGCGATGTCAGTACTGCATGGTGGAAGAGAAGCAGGTACGGGTCTAAGAGGCTGAGAGGTACGGGTCTAAAATGAGAGGTACGGGCTTACAGGTAGTTCTGCATGATAAGATACCAAGCAGGCAGCTGGGGATGGCCTAGAAGACAGTGTAGGGAGATTACAATGACTGCCAACTTCCTGGAGGATTATTTGGGCCGAGCACCGGCATTTGACAGCCTGCCACTAGAGTTTTGGGGTCATATGCTGAAAAGAAAATGATGCTGCCTAGACCAAATGCATTAGGCGACGCTACAGCTGATTAGAATTTAAATGAATGTGACGGCATGCATAGTCTGAAAGCTTACTTCATGATGAAACAGCTTAACGGTGACAGGAATTTCGCCACAGCAAGGGAGAAACCTTTTTTGACAAAGTCCTTCTGCAACTGGTTGACCCAAGTCCTTCCAGAGCAAGTCGTAGCTTCATTGCAATCAGGCAGCCCCTTTCTAAAGGTTATTTGTTCAGGAGAATTCTACTTGAGCTGGTAGCTGGCAAATTTCACCCTAATACCTTGGTGATGAGAATGGTTAGTAGCCCTCGAGCGCCTCACAATAGACCCAGCTGATAGCAGGCCAGGGTGATGAGTTCAGGGATAGCTGTGGAGCCTGGTAGACCAGAAGACCCACTAACCTGATCGTAGATGAGGTGGCGGGAAAACTGTTGTGGTGTAGAGAAAGAGGTAATAACCATAGCCCCCATCTGAGACAGGAAACGGCTACAAGATCGAGTTAAAAACAAACCCGATTCCGAATAAAAGTCAAACAGAAACCCACAAGGTGCAGATCGGGACATATATCGATAGTGGACCCAAATGGCGAAATGGACAGAAGGATCGATAAGGCCAGGATTAAGCTGCACCACAATATGCCAGGTGGAATACCAGGTGTGAGAGGGGTCACCAATCTGGCAGCGGCTAAAGTGCCTAAACCTTATCCTAGACCTGGCTCATCCAGGCACTATGGACAGAGTAGAAGGCCATCCAGGCACCATAGGCAGTGTAGAAAGTTTGGCACCCAGCATAGTCATATTGGTGAGGAGGGGGAGATTTGACAGTGTGCCCCTCCTGGGTGCAGCCAATTGGTCAAGGACTGATTGGGTGTGGTTGACGCAGAAGCATGCGGGAGGTACGGATGGCTGCCTAATTTGGTTATCTCCGGAGCGAGCAGAGCTGACATAAGCTGCGATCCTACGATATCTTCCGACAGGGACGCCACGATAACAGAGGTGGCAGAGACGATTGGGGCGGCGTCACGGAGCGACATGGGGGGACATAATTGAGCGACAAATGTAGCGACACCAGGGCCATAATAGGACATTCAGGACATATGTCGTTCAGCAACTAAACGACGGTGGCGATTGCAGAAGCTGTTCTCATCTGAGGCTCGGAGCGACATTTCGGAGGCCAGAGCATGGTATCGAAACCACAGCCCTGGAGGGAATTAGACGACATCTGGCCCATCACAAAACGGGGGGTGCTCATCTCGAAAGTCTCCGTCTATCCTCCATTAGGAACATTAATCCGTGGTGCGTGCACGACGCTGCATGTCGGTGGTAACCATTCTCGGAAGCGGCATTTAGGGATTAACTCCGAGAACCGTTGTGCAGACGGCGGAATTAAGATTTCAATCTGGAAAGATTGTTCCACTACAAGCGCTTGGCAGCGGTGAGCGATGAGTCAGCAATTGATATACAAACAAAAACACCCCTCCCATAGCAACCTAACCTTCCCAACCCAACCCTACAGCCCACGATGATAGTATGGAACATGGGCACAACAACAACGTAAAAGGCGGGAACGTTGGCGTGCCAAGTTTGGTGAGGTTCCGAAATCCGTAGCGAGACATCTCGGTAGTACGGCCAGTTGCAGTAAGTTCCGCTTTTGGTTTGTGCGGACCTGCCTGCATGGCTCCAATTTAGGATTGGGTCCGTTTTGGTACTTACCCCCGGCGACAGGCCTGCCTCGTACAGTGATGTCAGGAAAAAACATGGGTGTTCCTCTGACAAAAAACTTTTTGGCCCTGTTTGGTCTATTACTATTTTAGATGGTTTATTATGGAAACAAGGACTTTGTCACATTTCCACCTGGTATTTTTTGGGGGAGGGCTGTCTTTTCTTTTTCATTTTATATTTTCCGAAATTTCACCTGGTAAAGCCTTATAAATAAACCAATCTGCTCGTAGGGTATTTTATGACTTCACTCACACAAACTTTCTTCTTCTTCATTTGCAGGTCTCTTCCCATAGTTTAGATAAGAAGTTCCAATAATGTCGTCTACCGATAATTCTTTCAACAAAGAATCAATAGTAGATGACCGGACTCATTCCTTAAAGGATCAGTCCCCTCATCAGGACCACGATGACGATGTTCATTCTGAAGCCAATTCCATTAACCAGTATCATGGTTTTGCTGACGCTGAACCTGAAATTCAAAACTTGGCCAGAACCATCTCTCGTCACTCTCTCCAGGGTTCGGTCAAGACTAAGGATTCCGAAGACTTGATTCGTTACCTCAGTCATATGTCCGAAGTCCCTGGTGTTTCTCCTTATAACGGTGAAGAAGTTGAAGATTCATTGAATCCTGAATCCGACAATTTCAACGCTAAGTTTTGGGTGAAAAATTTAAGAAAATTACGTGATTCTGACCCTGACTACTACCAACCTTCCAAATTGGGTATTGCCTACCGTGATTTGAGAGCTTACGGGGTTGCTAACGATTCCGATTATC
This sequence comes from Isabelozyma gotoi, assembly GCA_003708205.2. Classification (NCBI taxonomy): domain Eukaryota; kingdom Fungi; phylum Ascomycota; class Pichiomycetes; order Serinales; family Metschnikowiaceae; genus Isabelozyma; species Isabelozyma gotoi. The sequence continues at coordinate 194,822 of PPNP02000004.1, read as the reverse complement.
AACCTACCGTCACCAATGCCTTGTGGAAATTGGCTGTCGAAGGTGTCAGAAAATTGCAAAAACAAGATGAATCTCGTTATTTCGACATCTTGAAAAAGATGGACGCTATCATTAGACCCGGTGAAGTCACCGTTGTGTTGGGTAGACCTGGTTCTGGTTGTTCTACCTTGTTGAAAACCATTGCCTCTCATACTTACGGTTATCATGTTGATCCTGAGTCTAGAATTACCTATGATGGTTTGACTCCTCATGATATTAACAACAACTACCGTGGGGAAGTTATTTACTCCGCTGAAACTGATACCCATTTCCCTCATTTATCTGTCGGTGATACTTTGGAATTCGCTGCTAGATTAAGAACCCCTAAAAACAGAGGTAATGTGTCCAGAGAAGAATACGCTAAGCATATGGCCAGTGTTTACATGGCCACTTATGGTTTATCTCACACCAGAAACACCAACGTTGGTAATGATTTCGTCAGAGGTGTTTCTGGGGGTGAACGTAAGAGAGTTTCTATTGCTGAAGTGTCTTTGAGTGGTGCCAACTTGCAATGTTGGGATAACGCTACCAGAGGTTTGGATGCTGCCACTGCTCTTGAATTCATCAGAGCTTTGAAAACCTCCGCTACCATTTTGGAAGCTACTCCATTAATTGCTATCTATCAATGTTCTCAAGATGCTTATGATTTATTCGATAATGTTATTGTATTGTACGAAGGTTACCAAATTTACTTCGGTAAAGCCGATGCTGCAAGAGAATTCTTCATTAACATGGGTTACGATTGTCCTCAAAGACAAACCACTGCTGATTACTTAACCTCGTTAACCAACCCAGCTGAAAGAGTGGTTAGACCAGGTTTTGAAAAATCTGTTCCTCGTACTGCAGTAGAATTTGAACAATACTGGAGAAACTCCCCAGAATATACTGCTTTGATTGACAGAATTGAAAAACATTTCACTCATGTCGAATCTACTAACGTTAGAGACGAATATCATCAAGCTCACGTTGCTAGACAAGCTGATCATATTTCTGCCAGATCTCCTTACACTGTTTCTTTCTTCATGCAAACCAGATATATCATGGGAAGAAATATTCTCAGAGTTAAGGGTGATCCTTCCATTACGATTTTCTCTATTTTTGGTCAGGCCGTTATGGGTTTGATCTTGGCTTCCGTTTTTTACAATCTTAATCAAACCACCGAATCGTTCTATTATAGAGGTGCTGCCATGTTCTTTGCCGTGTTATTCAATGCTTTTGCTTCCCTTTTGGAAATTATGTCTTTGTTTGAAGCTAGACCTATCGTGGAAAAGCATAAACAATATGCTCTATATCGTCCTGCTGCTGATGCGCTAGCGTCAATCATTACTGAATTGCCTACTAAGTTGTGTATGTCCATTTCATTCAATTTCCCATTCTATTTCATGGTCAATTTCAGAAGAAATCCAGGTAGATTTTTCTTCTATTGGCTTTTATGTGGATTATGTACTTTGGTAATGTCCCATTTATTCAGATCTTTGGGGGCTGTTTCTACTTCGTTAGCTGGTGCCATGACTCCTGCTACTGTCTTATTGATGGCTATGGTTATTTTCACTGGTTTCGTTATTCCAACCCCTAAGATGTTGGGTTGGTCCAGATGGATTAACTATATCAATCCTGTGGGTTATGTTTTCGAATCTTTGATGGCTAATGAATTCTCCGACCGTGATTTTACTTGTGCGCTGTGGGTTCCAACTGGTCCTGGTTACGAAAATGTCGCTGACCTGGAAAAGATCTGTTCCACTGTGGGTTCCATTACTGGTTCTGATATTGTTAATGGTAGCAACTATTTGTTACAAGCTTATGAATATAAAAACTCACACAAGTGGAGAAATGTCGGTATTACCATTGGTTTCATTATCTTCTTCCTTTTCGTGTATATCACTTTGACTGAATTGAACAAGGGTTCTATGCAAAAGGGTGAAATTGTTATTTTCTTGAGAGGTTCTTTAAAGAAACATCAAAAAGAAGCCAAGAAACAAAAGGCTATTACTCATGATATTGAAAATAATTTGAATGATGAATCCAAGACCAGTTTCAAGGATGAAAAAGAAGCCGAATTGGCTGCTTCTTCTGATTCTGACGGTTCCCAAGCTCCGCCAAGTAATAAGAATATATTCCATTGGAGAGATTTGACTTATCAAGTTAAAATTAAATCCGAAGATCGTGTTATTTTGAATCATGTTGATGGTTGGGTTAAACCAGGTCAATTGACTGCTTTGATGGGTTCATCAGGGGCTGGTAAGACTACCTTATTGAATTGTTTGTCTGAAAGAGTCACCTCCGGTATCATTACCGATGGTGTTAGAATGGTTAACGGTAACTCTCTTGATTCTTCTTTCCAAAGATCCATTGGTTACGTTCAACAACAAGATTTACATTTACCAAACTCTACAGTTCGTGAAGCTTTGAGATTCTCCGCTTACTTGAGACAACCTCAAAGTGTCTCCAGAGCTGAAAAGGATAAATATGTTGAATACGTTATTGACTTGTTAGAAATGTACCAGTATGCTGATGCTTTGGTTGGTGTTGCTGGTGAAGGTCTTAATGTTGAACAACGTAAACGTTTAACCATTGGTGTTGAATTAGTTGCTAAACCAAAACTTTTGTTATTCTTGGATGAACCAACCTCTGGTTTGGATTCTCAAACTGCTTGGTCTATTTGTAAGTTGATGAGAAAATTAGCTGACCATGGTCAAGCTATTTTATGTACTATCCATCAACCTTCAGCTATCTTGTTACAAGAATTCGATCGTTTATTATTCTTACAAAAGGGTGGTCAAACCGTTTACTTCGGTGACTTAGGTGAAAACTGTCATACTTTAATCAACTACTTCGAAAAGTATGGTGCTCATCAATGTCCTAAGGAGGCCAACCCAGCTGAATGGATGTTACAAGTTGTTGGTGCTGCTCCTGGTTCTCACGCTAACCAAGATTATCACGAAGTCTGGAAGAATTCTACTGAATACCAGGATGTTCAAGGCGAATTAAACAATATGGAAACTGAATTGGTTAAACTTCCAAAGGATGATTCTCCTGAAGCTCATAAATCATACGCTGCTAGTTTGTTCTCTCAATATCTTATTGTTTCTTGGAGAGTTATCCAACAAAACTGGAGAACTCCTGGTTACATCTACGCTAAATTGTTCTTGGTCGTTTCTTCTGCTTTGTTCAATGGTTTCTCCTTCTTTAAAGCTGATACTTCTATCCAAGGTTTACAGAATCAAATGTTCTCGGTTTTCATGTTCATGATTCCTTTAAATACTCTCGTTCAACAATCGTTAACTTACTACGTCGCTCATAGAGATGTTTATGAAGTCAGAGAAGCTCCTTCAAAGACTTTCCATTGGTTTGCTTTCATTGCAGGTCAAATCACATCCGAAATTCCTTATCAAGTTGCTGTTGGTACTTTATCATTCTTCTGTTGGTACTACCCAGTTGGTTTGTACAGAAATGCCGAACCAACTGATTCTGTCAACTCTCGTGGGGTTTTAGTGTGGATGTTCTTGACCACTTTCATGGTTTACGCTACTTCTTTGGGTCAATTGTGTATTTCTTTCCAAGAATTGGCTGATAACGCTGCTAATCTTGCCACTTTGTTGTTCACCATGTGTTTGAATTTCTGTGGTGTCTTAGCTGGTCCTAGTGTTTTACCTGGATTCTGGATTTTCATGTACAGATGTAACCCAATGACTTACTTAGTTCAAGGTGTTTTGAGTACCAGTTTGGCTAACACTAATGTTGTTTGTGCTGAAAGAGAATTGTTAAAATTCGAACCAAGTCAAGGTCAAACTTGTCTGGAATATATGCAAAGTTACATTAATACTGCTGGTGGTTACTTGGTTAACGGCGATGCTACTTCTGCTTGTGAATTCTGTTCTATGGACAGTACCAATACATTCTTGAAATCTATCAACGCTCCTTACAGTGAAAGATGGAGAAACTGGGGTATTTTCGTTGCTTTCCTTGTTATTAATATGTTATTGACTATTGTTTTCTACTACCTTGCCAGAGTACCAAAGGGTAACAGAGAAAAGAAGTCAAAGTCAAAGAAGTGATTTGATGTATGCTATTTATAAAATTAATTTTTCCTAATACTATCTATACCTTGTTTATAATTAATTTGACATTAATCATGAAGTTCTGTAAGTAATCAATTTGACATTAATCATGAAAAGATCTGTAAGTGAAGATTGAAGAAGAGATAGGGAGACGAAAATCCGTACACCACACCCGTACACCATAGTTTAAGACACCGTTAGATCTGCCCAACGGCACCAGCTGTAAGCCCCCATGGCGTAAACGCTCCTCTTCTACAAGACAAAGACTATGTCGCAGATGGCAGAAAGTGAAGTGGTGCCACTTCGATCATGTGATTGAAAAACCTGCCAAAAATGCGACCATAATAATTGCGATATACGAAGCTCGATATAAATAGGGTGAAAAATCTACATTTATTGACAGTTTGAAGCAGCACTACTATCATCGCCATGGTTATCCCCGTTGAAAAGATCCACGACACCTCGTTGCCCATGAGGGACCGTATCGAGAGTCTCGTTAGATTAAAACAGAAAGAAATCACCGAAGGACTTGAAGCTATAGACACTGTTAAGTTCAGAACTGATGCTTGGGTTAGAGAAAATGACGGAGGTGGAGGCCAATCGATGGTGATCCAAGAAGGTCTGACGTTTGAGAAGGGAGGAGTCAACATCTCTGTTGTCCACGGAGTTTTACCTCCGCAGGCCATTTCGAGTATGAGAGCCCACCATAGTAACTTGAAGGAATCGGATAACGGAAGCGTTAATTTCTTTGCTTGTGGGTTGTCTTTGGTGATCCACCCTCACAATCCTCATGCTCCTACTACGCATGCCAACTACAGATACTTTGAAACCACAGATCCTGTTACTAACGAGGTATTGACGTGGTGGTTTGGAGGAGGAGCTGATTTGACCCCATCTTACCTTTACGAAGACGACGCCAAACACTTCCATTTGCAGCACAAGCTTGCATTGGACAAGTACGACAAAGAATTGTACCCCAAGTACAAGAAGTGGTGCGATGAGTACTTCTATATCCCCCACAGAAAGGAAACCAGAGGAGTTGGGGGTATTTTCTTTGATGATTTTGATGATAAGCCTGCAGACGAGATTTTGCATTTGATTGAATCGTGTTTTGATGCTTTCTTGCCCTCGTATGTGCCCATTGTGCTCAAGCACAAGGATGATCCAGTGACTCCCGAACAAAAGAAATGGCAGCAAATTAGAAGGGGCCGTTACGTAGAGTTCAACTTGGTGTACGACAGAGGAACCCAGTTCGGATTGAAAACCCCAGGGTCCCGTGTGGAAAGTATTTTGATGACCCTCCCAAACACTGCCAGTTGGGTATACGACCACCATCCTGAGGTTGGCAGTGAGGAAGAGAAGCTCGTAAAGGTGCTTACCACCCCTGTCGACTGGGTCTAACGATTGCCGTGAATTGGGGTTGTACTGGAGCTACACTGGCGATTGACGGCCACTTATCTATGCGGTACACCACCGAACTAATCATGACTTATGTACATATTTAACGTTCTAATTGACAGTTTTTTTTTAGAATTTGACAGGATCTTTTGACATGTTGCCATGCAAGTGTGCGTAAACGGGGTGAAAAATAAAACCTCATTCCCCCCCTTTTGCCGTACACCCCTAATCCCTATTAATCCCGTTCATCTCCGGAGCGCAGTTTTCTGGCATTCCTTCTATTGTAGGAAGTGTAATTATATACCTCAAGTGGCTTAAAACTTAAAAATGCCCTACCTCAAGCATGCCAACTGTAATTTACACCCGTACAGACGTATGAGCGAAAAAGAAAAAAAAAACCTCAAATTTTCCACCAGGAAAAAAAAAACTGCCATCGTGCCCTCATCACAAAGTGGTAGGGTAATTCTTTTTTTGGTATTAAAACCGGTGAGTCTGCTGTTTTTCCTTAAACCATCTTTATTTTCACCCAATAGATCGTAGTATTAAATTCTAGTGATCTGTACATTCTAGTGATAACATCATTGCATTCCCGCTCGATATATGATCACGTTCAAGTCTCCTGTTTCTGCCTTGTTATACTGTGAGGTGTTTTAAAGGTATGATTGTCCATCGTACCAGCAACCAATTTTAAACCGAAAAATCCTTTTCTTTCTACTCGTTTCACCATGTCTGACAACGAAAGCTACCGCTCCGAATCTCCTTCCAGAGATATCCTTGACAGAGTCTCCAACACCGATGAGGTGCTTAATGACCATAGAAACCAGGCTCCTTCTTTGCCCATCCGTTCTGCCAACCAAACGGCTCCAGATAATGGTGATAATGATAGTAATGTGTCTCCTCGTGGTGAAGGTTCAAGCTCCTTACACGAGCCGGTTGTTAATCCCCGGGTCGACATCCTTAGACAGTCTGCTACCCCTACGCCCACGGGGCAGCCCCATCCTGTCCAGCCGGTTAGAAATGCCCATATGTACATGAATTCATTACGTAAAGATTTCTACTTGCACGACGATGATGAGTCGTCCCAACCGATTCCTCAGCGGTTGTCTCTGGCCAGAAATCTGTCCAATTTGGTCCCTCCTCCCATGGCAGGAAGCGGAGGTGGTAGACGGGCCCGTAGAAAGTCGAGATCTCATTCCATCTCGGATCCAAGGTCCCAGGATGAAGAGAGACTGGACGGAATATTAATGAGAACAATTAGTGGAACCAACAATAAGAGAAGACAACGGAGAAAGGATTCTGACGCTGCTGAAACCAATACCAATAAAGTTGATATTATGAAAGTCAGATCGAACGATTCTGCTGTCAGCGATGCTCCCGGGTTCAATAAGAGAGAAAGAAGGGCCTCCAGATCGTCAATCGATAGTGAGGCTGACTCTCATGCCTCCAGATCGTCTCAGGAAACAGAGGAAGATGTGTGTTTCCCCATGTTAAGAGAACACATCCGTATTAAAGGTATTGATTTCGATGAAATCGAAGAGTTCATCAAGGAGGAAAGAGAAGAGGAACAGTTCATGAAGCAGCAACAGCAAATGATTGCTGAAAGAACGGCCATGAGAGTTAATACCAACATGAGCGTAAGGTCCACGGGTTCCAAAACCACCTCCAACGCAGGCCCTAGTAATACTGCTTTGAAGTATACTCCCAAGAACATCTTGCAGAAGATCAAAACTAAAACAACAACTTTTGTAGATGAGAAAAACCATGCTCGTGATGATGATTCCATTAGAACCATCCGGGACCGGGAAAAGAACAACTCTGACCTGTCTACTGTCAATGATGAATACGATGATAAGGTCTCACCCACCAGAATCCATCATACTGTGAATGATGACGATTCCTCTGAAAATGTCAAGTTTGGAGGTACCAGAATCAACGACAGTGAATCTATCTTGCCTGATCGGTTCTCGTTCTTCTGTTCTGAGTCCGAAGAAACAATTCATGCTCCTGACATTCCCTCACTTGTGGAACCCAATCAGAGCGTTCGTGAGTTGTTCAGAAACGGTGAGGGCACCTGGTGGTTAGACTGTGTTTGTCCAACCGACTCCGAAATGAAAGTATTGGCCAAAGCGTTTGGAATCCATCCTTTGACGGCCGAAGATATTCGGATGCAAGAAACTCGTGAAAAAGTGGAACTTTTCAGAAGTTATTACTTCGTTTGTTTCCATACTTTTGAACCAGATAAAGAATCAGAAGATTACTTGGAACCAATCAATGTGTATATTGTGGTATTCAGAGAAGGTATACTCACATTCCACTTCTCTCCTATTGCTCATTGTGCCAATGTGAGAAGAAGAGTCCGTCAATTGAGAGATTATGTGGACGTCAGCTCCGATTGGTTATGTTATGCCTTAATCGATGATATCACCGATGGTTTTGCTCCAGTCATCACTGGTATCGAATACGAGGCTGATGCAATTGAAGACTCGGTGTTTGTGGCCAGAGACCTTGATTTCAGTAACATGTTGCAACGTATTGGGGAATCCAGAAGGAAAGTAATGACATTGATGAGACTTCTTTCAGGTAAGGCTGATGTCATTAAGATGTTTGCCAAAAGATGCCAGGATGAAGCCATTAGCCAGTCAAATGGTGCCCAATCTCATGTAAACCTTTCGGGCCTTGGTAGTAGTGGCCATGGCACTCCAGTTCCTGGTGGCACCGGTATCAGTTTTGGCCCGGGACCAGGGGCTGCTGCTAACTTGATTAACCCCCAATTCCAACAGTTCCAGGCTCATCACGGCAGAGCACAACCAAGAGCAGATATTGCATTGTATTTGGGTGATATTCAGGATCACGTCGTCACTATGTTCCAGAATTTATTGGCCTACGAAAAAATCTTTAGTAGATCCCATTCCAATTATTTGGCCCAATTGCAAGTGGAATCTTTCAACTCCAACAATAAAGTAACCGAAATGTTATCTAAAGTGACCTTGATCGGTACTATGATCGTTCCTTTGAATTTAGTCACCGGTCTTTTCGGTATGAACGTTCATGTTCCTGGTCAAGATGGTGATGATCAATCGGGTTACCGTTGGTTCTTTGTCATTTTGGGTTGTATGGCGTTTATTGTCATCTGTTCCTTCATATTTGCTAAGATTTGGTTGCGTACCTTAGATGAACCTAGTACTCCTGCTGCTCAAAGTAGTCGGAGATCCATCAAGAGTTTGGGATTGAGAACAAAAACCAGAGAAGCTGCAAAATCCATTATCAGTTTCCCAAATAAGTACGATTAAACCTTATTCTACAGTTACCTCAGAAACCACTAGTTTGCACCTTTGTTTCCTAATAAGTTATTTTTATGTATATTATTCAATTTTACTTCTATGCATTTCTAGTATACAGACACCGACTGTCAAATCACTCTTACAAACTTTATATTAAGTTAATAAAATGTTCTGTTAGCCTTTATATTAGTGCTTATGCTTTCTCTTTTTGTTCTTCTTTGAGCTCGACTCCTCAGGATTTGGCAATGGAATCCAGATTTCGTCCTCCTTTTCACCATCTTGGAATTTGGGTCCATTCTTGTCGTGGAACACTTCCTTTCTCCATTCCTGTAAACGCTTCTTTTTGGTATACTTTCTCTTGTCCTTTAAGGCTTGATCCTTTGGTTTATAAGGAGCAAACTTCTTGATACCTATAAAGGAATTTAATTGTTTATCATCAGCAAGAAGAATATCTCTGGTGGTCAAACCGAAACTTTCTGGAGAAACATCACGATACTTGAAGATAACTTCTTCCTGCTCAGCTGGACGACCTCTTTGTTCTTCAATTTCATCCAAGATTTTATGACTATTTGATTCCACAATTTGGTGGGCTTTATCCTTAAGAGATTGTTTTTCCTTTTTGGCGGATTTCTTTTCCTTCAAAACCTCTTTCTTAGATTTCTTCTTGGCTGGTTCTTCAGTTGCTTCTTCCTCTTCATCATCCTCTTCACCTTCTTCATCTTTCTGCTGGCTCTTGAATTCTGCCATAAGCTCGTCATCATCACCCCAATCAGGTTTTTCAACTTCATTGCCGTAATATTGTTCGTCAAAAATTTGTGCCATCTTACTGTCCCAGTCAGCGTCATCAAAGTCATCATCTAATAATGAATCACCAAACACCTTATGCACAGCTTCATCACTTATTTCTTCTCCAACAGCTTGTTTAATTTTAGTAAGTCTGTCCAACACAGTGTTAACTTTTTGAGTCTTTTTCTTCTTCAACAAATCTTCTCTTTGCTTTTCTTCTTCTAACTTGGCTTCCAATTTTTTGTCTCTTTGTCTTTTACGAGTGTTGGTGTTGGCTCTTCTTAAAGTAGCTTGGTTACGGGCATAAGACACAATTTCAGCAGAATTAGCATCTTCGTATCTGAAATTATAAGCCTTTTCGAAATCTTCGACGGCATCATCGAAGTCTTCTTGGTCATCTTTATCAATCTGATCCAAATCAATAACCTTGTCTTTCTTGGTTGGGATCCAGGCTTGGTTATCAAGAAATGCATTGAGAAATCCTTGTTCATCATTGGAAGGATCTGGTAATGATACCTTGGGGACTTTTGTTTTTTCCTTATTATCTTTTTTCTTTAAAAATCCATCGTCACTATCATCTTCGTTATCATCATCGCTGAAAGCATTCTTAATGTCAGACAATAATTGGTTTCTTTCTTCTCTTTCAGTAACTACAAATGGCTTTTCACCATCAACAGTTCCATAAGTATTGTCATTTTCATCGTCATTCTTGAAATCACCCGATATTAAGTTCATTCTATGATAATCCTTTAAGTACATTGGCTTTTCTGAAACTTTTTGTTTGACAGCCGTATCCTTCTCTGGATCATCAAAGAATTTAGCCTCAGGATCCAAAAGTTTTTTAGGGTCAGTTCTAAGAGCCTCAAGAACTTTATCAATACCACCCTGGACATTGTCTGTTATCAATTCTCCGTACTCATCTTCCTCTTCTGATGAAGAAGACTCTTCAGAATCACTTGGTTCTTCAATGGCCACCTTTTTAGGGATTTTTTTGACATTTTCGACCTGTTTGACTTCGGGAGTTAACTCACCCTTTTTTTCGGCCTCCTCTCTAGCCTTCTTGGCAGCAGATTTCTTTCTAGCCATATTTAGCACTGATTTTCGCTTGTATTTCGTGATATAAATCTTTACTCTTTAAACTGAAAAAGAACTTGCGATGAGGACTAAAAAATTCGAAATCCTGCACACAACCCAAAAGAATTACTGCAAATTATTTTATTATCTATGAACTTTTTATATATCCGTTAAATATTACAATTTTACAGTACTAGAATCCGCTTTTTGAACAAGTTCCATTGTTTCGTACCACCATCTGTAGGCCAATTCACACCTATTAAGATCAAGGTTCTCACTCAATACTTTCCAGAGTATTCTGACCAAGAATTGCTGTTCCTGCTGGTTACAGGCCATTACAAGAGACCAAATTCTTTCAAGCCACTTGGTAAATACATGCATCGGGAAGTATGGGATGAGATTGAAGAAAGCAATGAGCATGGACTCTCTTGAAGTTATTGGCGTCATTCTTTCAGCAAATTGGTACTCAGTAGATGGGGTACTCGTGTCAACGAGATCTACCTTGAAATGATCTTTGGGTTTCTTACGCTTGTTACGATCAACTATATCTGTTGATGAATGAGTTTTGTTATCAATTTGCGATAACGTTGAAGTAGCGTCTACTTCCGCAATTGGTTGTGCTGAAGTGAAAGCAGCAGTCTCTTCTGATCTTGTTATAGGAATGCCAGAAGGAGTATTAGCACATTTGAAGTAAAAGTATTCCAAAAGTTGCTCACCTGAAGTTTCAAATGCAGAATTATGAGGAACATTAACTGGTTTTGACAATGCCTTTTTACCTAACGTTTCAATTCCTACACTTAATTGGTTGGCAGATAAGATCAAAGGGAACTGAGCCGTGAGCAACTCAATATACTGAAGAGTTTTGGACCATTGGGTAGAAGTATCATCAGATTTGGAGAAGAAGATCAAAAGCACAGAATGGGAAGCTTCTATGAGATCCATATCTTCAACGTGGGGATCTTTCACGATCGAAAGACAAATTTGGAAGATTTCATTATTAATAAATGATTGGTCTTTACTGTAATCTTGTTGTAAGTAATTTTCCCAGAGTCCCAACACAAACAACACCTTACAACGGGTAATGTAATTCGTATTCAATACCTGAGCATTCAAATTGACCTCATTATAATTACCAATCAAGTATCTTGTGAAATTCTCGAAACCATGTCCATGATTGTTTTTAACAACAACCTCGATACAGAGATAATAAATAAAGTTGTATCCATCAAAACCACCCTGTCCGATTGACAAAAGAATGAAATTAAGATAGTATAAACTATGAAGGATTTTGAATGAAATTTGTTTATATTCAACTTCAAGATTTGACGAAGCATTTGGATTACGGAAAAACCAAAACGACGAGGTTGGGGCTCCAGCAGAAAGGAATCTTCCCATTATACCTTGAAAGATCAAAACCTGTGAAAAAAGCAAACCTTTCATAGAAAACCAAAACAGTTCGATTAGAGGGTGGTTGTCGGATTTGTCAGCTACTTTATTGAATATAGGGGAGCTCGAAGTTGAAGCAGCCAAATGCTGGTTAAATGAATTTATGACAATTAGAGAATGTTCAATAAGCTCAAAACACTCAGAATTAATAGGTAAACTCTTCAAATAGTTATCCAAAAGGAAGGATAGTTTATTTAAGTGTTTAGTTACTGGTTTCTGGATAATTTCTCGTTGCACAACCTCTTCGATGTTAGGAAGGTTAGGATCGAGATGAAAGTATTTGTTGAACACAGCCAAACTTGCTGGTGACTGGGGATCAAACATTAAGTTGATAATTTTCTTAATGATGAACATATTGGAAATCTTAGGAGTATAATTATTAATGTCATCATCTTTCTTATACACTACAGCCAAACTTAAAAGAGCCAAGTTGACAATATCATCATTCTGGTATTGATGGATTGCGTGATTCAAGCAAGTGGTGAACAAGTCAAACATCTCATTATCCCATTTGCGGAAAAACATCTTATATTCAAGCACATTAACGTCGGTGTATAGCTGGTCACGGAGCTGATTTGAGAGCATAACCCCAGAAATTATTGGTAGCACCTTCCAGCTATTTTCAATAGGTCTGAAAAGAACAAAGTTCTTCACTTCTTTTAGTATGATTTCATAGTATGCCTTAATCGATAACGTAGGCTTGGAAACTTTCAATTTTTTATCGGTAATCAATTTGAAAACCTCGATAATGGGATAATTATTCTCGAATGAAGTCACCGGAGTGCCAAAACACAAAGGATTGTTAAGGAAACTGGCAATTACTACCTTCAAGTTGTGCTCGTACTTAACAAAGGGTAAATAATGGTATAAGTAACCCAAAAACTTCTGGATAGTTGCATCTTTCAGAGGAAACCTCAAATCATTGATGAGGAAGTCCAAGTCCTGGGGAGTTTGCTGAAGATAAGTGGACTCTTGGTTCAATATGGCCCGTCCTTGTGGGCCCAAGCTCATCAAAGACATCGGCTGTTTACTCATGGTGCCGGTGGATGATGAACCTTTAAATCTGCGTTGAAGAAGTATGATTTATCCGAGGCCATCAAAATGGCGGGGGTGCCTTGGTGTACGGATGCACATTTTGTCAAAAATTGGTGTACGGCTCTTTTCCTGCATGCACGTCAAAATCATACCATATAAAATTTTTTGGTGATTTTTTATCTTAACGGAGATTGGGTTAAACCAACTGTTATATTACTACCAATTTTTTGTAAATAGACCTCATTTTTTAGTTGATAGATCGATATATCCTTTCGTTAACTTAGATCCTATCTCATAGTCAGGTGAATTTCGGTTCCTATTTATTGTCATTTCGCATGGTTATTTAACCATTTTATTACTGTTTTTTTTCACTTACACTTGCATTAATGGCTGTTTAAAAGCCTGTCAAATCCACAAATTATCACAACAAGAATGGCATTTCGACGTAGTCCAATAGTGAGGACGTGCCAGAACCTCGTGTTCAACATCAAACACTATCAAACAACCTCCAAACGTCCCATGTTTCGTTCTCTAAATCACCCATTTTGCACCAATTCCCAATTATTAGATGCCTCCTACAGTAATTGGTTGATGAGAACATCTCGTGACATTCCTTCCAAAATCTTCACTAGCTTGGTAGAGTTGCAAACTCAAGAAGGAGGTGATAACGAACAATCCAAGCAGCATAATAAGTTCAACGTCATAAATCCTTCTGCAGCATACTTGCAAATGTCTCCTCATACCCTTCAATATCCTTTGGAACTGAGTAGTGCTAGTGAAGAACATACACAAGAAACATTAGTTATTGATACTAAGCATTTACTACGATTAGCTCAGAGTTCTGATTTCAAAGCTGTTCTTGAGAAACTAGAAGAGTATAAAGCTCAATGGAAGTATATTCCCATTGAAAGCCTAAATGAAATCATCAATGAATGTTCCAAACAGATTCCTTACGATCTTGATAATATTAATGGACTTGAAACTCCGAGATTCAAAGGTATTGATGACTTGCTGACATCTGTGGCATATCGACAATTATATGAGAACATACCGTACCTCCATCAAATTAGTAAATGGTATGAGAGACGAGGGTCTTCTAATATCCAGTTTCAGGAAAACTATATATGGTTGTGTTATCATATGGACGATATAGACACTTTACAGAGATTAGTTTATCCGTATTTGAAGAGTTCAATCTACAATTCCAGATGCTTGAGTTATCTCATGTCTAGTTTCATTATGAATTTTGATATTGAGTTCTCCAAAAGCTTGTTCTGCAATATAATTACCATGATGAAGCCTCTCAATTCTTCACTCCTACAATCAGTGGTTTATCAATTGGTCAAGAACGATTCCATATTCGAGAATATTACCACCATTTTTAAATCATGGTTACTGTCTGCAAACTGTGAAACTCCTAGTCCGGAAGTATACTCTATGGTACTTAATGAATATTATAAGTATGGAACGGAAGAAGAGATTCAAGAAATCAAGAAATCTGTTGATGAACAAAGTGTATTGAAAGATCATTACTTAATTAAAAGTTCTGATTTACAATATGAAATCATCAACAGAAACCCGTACAGCTTGAAGAAGGAAATTACATCAGAAGATATTGTACGTATCAATGAAATAGCTGAGTCCTTGACAAATAATAAGAAACAATTGGCTGATTTTTACTACATATTCTTGAAGTTTTTTGCCAGATACTCCAACATGAAAATGATCCAGTACATTATTTTGAAAATGAAACAGGACGATATCGTGTTTTACAAGAAATACTTTGACGTTTTGATCACCTACTATAGTAAGAATGAAAAATTCCTAACTCTCCTCAAGCTCTTGGTAAAATCTTCTGTTATTCACAGTTCAGCTAATGGAATAGAGTATAGTCATAAGTACGTGAAAGAGTTGTTTGATACCTTTGTCCAAACTTATCCTTATGATGCACCTGAGTTCAATCAGAAATTTGAAGATTGGGTGAATCAAAACTCAATGTTATCTACGCTGAGTAAGCAAATGATATTATCCAACTGTAACATCGTCAAATTAAAGTCACAAGTTACACCATATAATACTAAGGATTCTAAGTTGATTAACCTGAAAAAATACGATCAAAGTAGTTGGCAAGAAATCAAATGGGAGTTCAATGAAAATACTGGGGTCTTACCAAAGTGTAAGCCACAGATTGACTTCAGAGTTAACAAAGGTTTCCGTGATGTTATGAGAAAAGGTTTGAAACCAGATTATGAATTATTGGAATCAACATTCAAGAGGCTGCATGCCAATTACCGTTCGATAATACTCGAAATGACGAATACTTTAAGGCTCTCTAAGTATAGGACTAAATTGGATTTACTCAATTTACAGATAAGCAATCCATCAGCTCCAGAATTGAAAGAGTTTTTAAGTCAGAAACAGAACAAACTCAACTCAAACTACGATATCAAAATAGCTCGAATGCTCATGAATAAGCATTTGTATGACGAAACTAATGAAGTATTATCATCTATTCCTAAAAGTGAAATGTCCGACAAGAAGTATATGATTAAATTGAATATTCAATTGAGAAACGAACTAAATTTCAATCAATTCAATAATATGAATCAGATAATAGACGATTTCCCTATTAATAATATTGTCCTCAGTCCATACATATACAACCAATGTCGCTACATTGAGCAATCATTAGTTCGGAAGATTGAAGCAATTGACAAACAAAATCAATTAGCAGAGTTAGTCGAAGATGAACAGCCCCATGAACTTATAAAAGAGGAGGTAATAGTGTCTCTCGATAAACTTAGAGGTTTAATAGGTGATATTCAATTACGTTTGAATCAAGATAATCACGATTTGAACAGTAAAGTGACCGAAATGTTTGGCTTTTTGAACCTGTGGATGGAATTTAAACTCCACAATAATGACGAAAGACTTCTTTAATTCAGTAAATATTATTTATCTAATCACTACATTTTTGGGATTTATGAGAAAATTGTACAATATCAAACAGGCACTATAAATTAACAGTAGGTCAGAATGAAGCGATTTCCCTGACAATTTGACTTATTAATAAAAGAGATCAAAGAACCAATTACTATATAAGAAGATTCGTTGTTGGAGGTTTAGAGAGTAAGAATATCTAATGAATTGAATATAGAATGTACGGGTGTTTCAGAACGGCGATGTCAAACCTACATATAAGTAATCTCACTATCATAATCACGAATTATACATGTTTTTGAAAGGAAATAACCATTACTATCATCAATGATATGACGACAAAATGACTTCAGATTCGTCCGATAAGTCAGAGGTGTGGAAGAAAGTAGTATGTACAATCTGTGATATCATAAGGAATATGTACTAACCAATTATAGGATCATAACCTTAATAGCACTTTGCTTAACTCAATATGGGGCACTTTGGAGTGTACCATTTGCTCCGATATAATGCATGTACCGTTTCTAGCGGCATGTGGTCATTCGTTTTGCTATAGTTGTTTGAAGTCGTGGTTTGAAACTAAAGTTAACTGCCCAACATGCAGAAAGAACTTGGAATATCCACCAATATTGAATATTCAGTTAAAGGAAATTAGTAATAATCTTAGTGATATCGTAATAACATTAACCGAAGATCCTCATGAGTCTCAGCAAATGACAGAGCACCGAGAAGAGATGCAAAAAGACTATGATGAAGATTTTAGAAGTAATAAACTATTTGGAGAGATATTTGATTCAGCTATTACGCTAATTGATCGTTCAGATGGAGTTCCTCGATGTGGAAATTGCCACTGGGAAGCTCATGGATCCGTGTGCTTACATTGTGGAAGTCGTTTCAGAGTTCCTAGAAACGATTCATATTTTGACTCCGAAGATGGAGATGCTTATAATGAAGATGATGAGGAGATTGTAATGTTTGGAAGAGACAATGATTCAGATGAAGGGGCAAACGAGTACGACTCGCAAGATAGTTTCATTGATCAGAGAGATATTCGACGTATTAATCGTGATTTGGTAGAGGATGATCCTAATGATATACTATCTACAGATGACGATGAAGGACATCATTCAGCTAGCAGTTCTGATTGGCATGGGTTTGGCGATGAGAACCAAGAAGGAGAAGAAGATAATCCTATAGAGATAGACAATTCGCTGTTCTTTCTTGGAGAGGAAAGCGATGCTCCATTTGTAGATGGCAGACTTCGAGATATGGACGACAGCGAGGAGGACGACCTGCCAATAGCAGTTAGTGACTCTTCTGATGAGGATGTTGAGGTCAATTCGAAGTCAAGAAGAGGACCCTCCCGAGTTATAGACATCTCTAGCGACGAAGATTAATGTACTGACGATTAACAAATTGTAGACCCGTGCACCCTCTAAAATTGCACCCGTGCACCAGAAATATATTCACGTGCCCATTGCACGTGAGCGTACTTTCAATAAACTCAGCGATTATTGGCCAAACGAGAAACAGAAAAATGAACTGATAAAAATTTGTTATTACATATAAGCTAACTTTTCACACCTTTTAAGTTCCTAAAAGATTGATATATTCAAACAAAATGGATCCACAAAGAATCATTAACTTACAAAAGCGTTACCAAACCTCCAACCAAAGATTATGGTTGAGAGGAAGACACTCCAAATTCTTAGTCTACCCATTCTACGCTTTATTCACCTTCACAACTATTGGTCCTTTATACTACACTGGTAGAGCCATTTTTGGTCTTAAAGATGAATAAATGTATTGATTCTGGCATTTAATGACTGTATGGAGAATGGATGGTTGTATCATACGAACTATTTAAGATTGGACAGTAGTTGGAGTCCTCTAATAACGAATACAGTGTACTATACTGATACTTTTGAACTTATTATTGCCGACAAAACCTTCTTAAAATTATTGCATTACCATGAAATCAATGAAATAACCATCAATTATCCAAATGGTTCCTTTAACTGTCACCTAACCTTTGTTCATTAATATTTATTCTATCTGAAGTGTCTTTAATTCCATTAATCCTTGATATGGATTCATTAAAACTCAATACACGTTTACTCATAATTCAACCGTATCATGCCGCGATTTATCCATTTGTAGCCATTCAATTGCGTTATTAGGGCAGTTTCTCTCGTACAGACTCTCTATGAAGCGAATACTGTAGATATTTTAATCACCCTTGGACCCGTGCACCAGACGCATCACAGATAGAGTATGGGGAAAATGTTGGGACCAATTCCCAACGAACTCATGATCTTTTTATTCAGCATCTCCTTTGATATAGCAAGCCTACTGTCTTTATCTGGCAAAAGATGCAACATCTGCTCACTGATTTCCCGAGCGAAGTCATTGAAAACATCATTTTTTACCTTCCTCAGCAGTCACTCATCAATTTATCGCTAACAAATTATCAATTCTATCAGCCATGCTTGAAAAAATTATATCGTAAGATATCTATCCAGTCTAATTCCATTCTAAGACCCAAGGGCCACAGTGAGATTAACAATCGATACCGAGGAGACTTTGTTGATAGTAATGAAACTATCCTTTATGGTTTTGCATCCGCTAGCATAAGTGCTGAACACCACCAAAAATTGATGGTAGCCAGACTACAGGCACTTAAATTGTCCATACGTGTCAATCCCCAGTTGGTGGAGTATATGTCACAAATTTTGATTGACCAGGATCAATTTGAATTCAATTCCGAGGTGTTGAATGCCATTAAACAGCTCATTTTGACGATTTCGAAAATTGACAATAATATTGAAAAAATCTACATTGGTAGCTACCCATTAAGAAAGAAATTAGGGTACCAGCATTGGATTACTGCCTTTCCACACTTGAAATCATTAATTATAGATAATAAGGACCAATTCCAAAACCTCACTGGCAACGAAAATGAGCTAATAGTTACCTTCCGAGACCACGAACATGAAGATGTCTCCTTTGATAATGAATTTGACTTCAAGAAATTACTGAAAATACGTAGTTTATTGGTGATAAACAACGATAAATTGTACTTGAAGGTAATGAAGTACTTGAATCTGGCATTTCTTGAATCACCGGCCACATTAAACCTAGACACTTTCACCCTATTGCATACCCATGAAATGAAATATTCACCCTATGGATTCATACCTTTGGATACAATCACTAACTTGCAATTAAATCTCGGATGCAATGAATCCATATCATGTAAACAGGATTGTATTGAGGAATTATTACATCATTTAGTGGTATCCCATAAGATTAAAACACTTTCCATTATCCAAAATAGCAAAGCCGAAATTAATAATCACGATTATAACGAAAAGTGGGACATTCTTGTATTAAATTTCATTAAATCCATCATTGATGAGCCAAATAATTTACAAACATTATCTATCAGACACAATATTGTTAAGGATGGGATAATTGGTGATGGATACGAAGGGAACTATTTGAGAAGACTAGAATTATATGGACATTTCCTACCAAACTTCTTACTGAAGTTAACCACCAAAATCAATGTTTTCCTCCCAAATTTGGTAGGAAGTTTCTCCGTCTATGAACAAGCCATGAATAACTTGATGTGGAATGGATGTAAATGTGATCATTGTTTGAAATATTTGACTGCACTAGATGATTTTTTGATTTATCACAAGTACTACAATTTCAAACTGAACATATACAAAGACTTAATTACTAGCAATTTGATTAATTGCATTGCCGAAAGATTGACAGCTAGAGTTTATTATGATGAAAACATAGGTGACCTTGAAATTTTACTGAGACCCTTGAAGAAAATTGATTGGGATTTCCACAGCAATGCCTTTTCCATTCCGTTTAAATGTATTAATTATAAGAATTATGAAGAAGCAGAATTTGAAGATGAAAAAGATCCTCAGGATGAGGAGCTATATTTTGATGCCGAATCTATCCCTAATGACTGTAAATTTTTAGATCCTCATAAAGTATCATTTAATGACAACATTTCCATTTGCATCTCCCATTATTTGAATGATTTGGTATTAAAAGTGATCAATCTTAAACGTGGGAATGCAGAAGATATTCATATTGGGGGAATAGATGATGAAAACGACGGTACCGTTAATTTCCAAATAAATAAACTTTCAATTAATGGAATAGTTTATAATTTTGACAAGGAAATCAATGGTACTGCATTTTTTAGCAACGTCTATGATGATTTGTAATTACCATTGGATAAACATTTTTCCTGAGTTACAAGGAAAGCTTAGATTTCAGTTCGTTTCATTTCATGGGATAATCCTTTGACGGAAAACAGAGCATAGCCATTTTTACATGATAAATTATCAACTATACTTGGTCTGTTGACAGTCGAACTTAAATCAGTCTTTGGCAAAGGTCACAAATACTTTGCAACAAACTTAAACTTAACTATCAGACAAAAGTATATCAATAACTTTGAACAGCTGAATGTCTAGATTTGAATGCAAATTAAAATGTCAGTCACAAGGTAAAAAGTCTGGAGCTCGTTTCAAGACAAAAATATTTTTTTGACTGTGCACATGGTTCCTGGGCGCAAATTGTCGGATCCTGAAAAATTAGTCTGTTATCACATTCATATACTTACTCTGCATTAAATATTTTATCCACCAAATATCACCAATTATAAAATATTAGTTAGAAGGAATTTTTGCTGTTCATGTAGGCATAAAAAATTATTGTAGCCGAATTTCTTACCAAGTAAGTTCTAGAAATAAACAAATGCATGCACGGAAAAATTTCAGGCGGCTTGACACCTATCGTTTCTTAACGTGCCCCAACGTACAATAATTTTCGACATAATATATCGTCCCCAGATTCTATTTAGCCAATTGAATCATATGATCAAACGGGAATCCCTTATCGGGTATAAGCAAATATCAATAACGATAGGATGATTTGCCCGAATTGTTAGAAAAGAAATTATCTTAACTTTGACACCCAGAAATTGTCTGAGAGGAACTACTATGGATAAGAGGCAGTGGCTGTCCGCTCTATAGCAAAAGTTATGTTGATGATGAGGTTAAACCTTAAATACGACGATTTCAATGATAGTACACATTTCTTTTAGTTACTATTATTTTTGTCATGTAAAACAGGTTTTTTCTTCTTGTAGAGGCTGGAAATTCCCTAGGTAAAGGGGCAACATAGTGCAGATTACTTCGACTACCAAGTTGATAAAGGAACTAACCAAAAATAATTTTTTTTATTCTAATGAAAATGAAATTGACAAACCAAGAATTGAGAACCAGTAATTCCATTAGAGTTAGAACCCTCGAAGTGCATTATACAGACTTTTATTATTTAATTAAACTAAATAAAATTTCCATGGTTGCACGGAGAAACTGGTCAAAAATTACCGAAAGACGTTTCAGGAATTTCGATAGTGTTGGCCAAACAAGGAAATAAAACCGAAGCTTTTGCTTTTTTAGATCTTAAGTCCCGTTTATGGTGAGAACTGCTGAAGCAGAGTGTTTGACATCATTGAAGTTTAAATTCATCAACTTCTTTAGTCATAGAGGAATCATTTTAGTTATCTGGAATTACATTATTATTATTTCTTATTAATTGTCAAGGTCTACACTCTCTACATTCCTGGTGCTTTCAATTTGCCTCAGAGATATAATTGCCCCCTATTATTTGATTTTGAGGAAAGGATTTGACGTTTCCGGAAATAGGACACAAAGACGTTTCTTGCATTGCTGATTTCGGTAAGGGTCCACTTTTGCAGAACTAGCAAATAAGCAGGTCTTCTTACACTAAAGTCAAGCAGAGCTTCACAAGGGAATGTTTAAGTTCATAATCACTGGTTGTGTATTGTCAGACATGGCCAAAAGCTTCTTTACTAGGTTTTGTAATAGGCCGGGCTTTAAGAGATGCGCAGGGCATATGCGGCAATTGAAGATAGCAAGGCTTCTCTACTCTTATCTTGTACTGCCGTTTGGTAAATTGCAAACAATGTTGTAGACCCCTGGCCACAATACGCTTTTATTTTAGACTGACAACTATTTTGTAAGGGTTTTTTTCTCCTTCAATCAAAATGTAGGTATGCTATTTTGTCACCAATATTTTTCCGAATGGGCAATGCGCTACTGGCTAAAATTGCAGTTCCTACGTTTGAAGATCGAAATTTCATACTCTAAACTATAGACCCTAACCGAAACGTGTGAGGGTGAACTATAGCCGAACCGAAAGACTAAACAACAAATAGAGTAAGCGAAAGGTAATAACTCGCCTTGTTCTATGCTGTTACTAGTATCGGCGGAAATGTCATTTAGGGGGATTCCTGCAGCCCTGGTAACACATATCGGCGAACACACGGCATTGCAATAGATACCCATGTACTTGACAAAGAAGTAAATAGGATCTGTTGCTTGAAAGAAGTCCATCTGACAACAAAAATACCAAAAGAAGGGTCAAAGAACATCACAACAATAACATGATGTTCATAAGGCAAAAGTGCAAAAGTTTAAAATAATTTCCTGGTTTCCTACCACCACGCCATAAAATTTTAATGGATCGTAATTCGTTCAGATTTTAAACATAATTGCCTGCTCGACATTTCTTGACATCTGATTCTCTTGACACGCTGGTAATCATGTGTGACAGGCATGTTAAAAGTTAAAATGTTATAGAAGTAATAAATAACCGAAAATTTTTTCTTGCAACTAATTTAAGAAGTTTTGCACCTATTGCCAAGGTGCTTCCAAAGTTGTGAAGGGAAGGGAAAAAAAGGGTGCATTGGGTGATATTCCACTAAACGATAGAGGTAGAAGTTAATGTGTTTCAATTTTTCCAAATAGGTAACCATCAATGTCGAAAACGTAGTAGCTCTCAAGATTTGTTGCAACGATGATACAAACTTTAATTCAGGTAGTATGAATTATAAATAGCCACAAGAAAAGCTTATAAGGTGAAATTTGATTCAAGATTTACAGATCTATTTGATCGGCATAGGCCGTAAGTCTAGGTAGTGTGTAATTAATGATCCAATATGGTCAATGTAAGCGATAATTTCTTGAACTACTTTATTCACAAAATAACCTCACTTTCTAGAGTTTGTAGAAGAAGACATTACTCACAACCTGTAACATACAGGCATATCTAATTAAGTGTGGTCGAGTGCCATCCGTCCAACTGAAGTGGTTGATCGATTGTAGTGCCATAGTTTAAACTTTCGACCTCGACCAGATCATAGTGCCGTACAAATACTCTTCTGAAAATTCATCTGATACACCTCATCTGACTATCTTCATCGCCCACAATAGTTATCGGAACAATGCCCTTCTAGAATTAAGCTTTATCTATGGAAGCAAACTCGCAGTTTCGCCGTATCGCAACTGACGAAGCAAAATTGCCGGCGATAGTAATTTCATGTGAAGATGAGGCAAAAGTAAGAGAGAAAAGAACAGGTCATAAGGAGACAGCGAAAGAAGCACCCTGAGTAATGCTAGTCTAGATTCTACAGTAGATATTTAATTGGTATCATGAAAGAAACACGATAAAGCACAAACTCACGATAAAAGTATTATCAGACCCTATATCGCGTAGTCAACCAAAATAGTCATTGGAAACGAGGAAGGGCCCCTTTATTGTGGGGCAAACAGATCCATTGACGGCAATCCTCAAAATTTGTGTATCGAACAGTCTTCGTTTGATAGGGGTATTCAATCACTAAAACCATCTACAGTAGCGTAAACCCAGCGGCAATTGTAATAACGATGTCCCAGATACCATAGTGTACAAGAAAGCCTATCTTTGAATGGCTCAAAAAGTAAAAAAAAAATAAAAAGTGCGAAACAAAGCAAAGCAAAACAAAACACACACCTAGAAAGATAAGGTGACAGTTACATGAAGTGATTGATGAGATATGTGACCAATGATAGTATATAGAGGTTCAAACCATGGGTTGGCAATTGCCGTATACATTGAAATCGACTGTTATTAATTTCCGAAGCTGGTACCTAATTTTTAGCTTAGAGTTGAATCCTAAAAATGTTTAGCCAATTTACATGAAAGATTAAAGCCAGACGTGTGATGCTGTAGCGTTGCGAGGACTGGATGCAGACTTTATTTGGAAATTTCAAAGGTTGTATCAAGAAAAATGGGGGTAATAAATCCACTAAGAGTTAAGATGTATCAAATTGAACTTGTGTTCCTTACATTTGCATCAATTTCCTACAAAGTACTTGCCGCTAAGCAGCAAAAGTGACAAAAATAAGGTTCTCAAAACAAAAGAAACCTACAAACTTTTTTTGCAGAACAAAGGAAAAGCAAAAAAAAGTTTAGAAATATGCGATCAGGACATTAAATTTTCAGTTTTGACCACCAATTACCCTTACTCGTGCATAGTGCATGCATTGACTTGGAGATATTATACATGCATCAATATAAAACACATTTTTTATCTGTCCGGGGAATGACTGACAATTTAGAATCCGACACAGACAAAAATCGTTCTTGTTGGTACAAATTTTAATAGACTATAGCCACTAAGACTATGGTGGCTATACCAAAATCTCCTGAGCAATTCGACCAACACTCATAAAGGTCACTAATATTGTTATTGGGAAGGGGCTTTACTACAATCCCCCCCTTTGTCTTCTGATCAGCATAAATCTGATCCCTGCTTTTCACGGCAGTAATTGTTCACCTCAAAAATGATCAGCGACGTATAACTTACATTTTACATGATTCAACCGCTCAAAGAAACCTAAGTGAGAAGCACGATCAGTAGTGCTGTAGAAAAAAAAAGTTTTTTCTCTTGTTAAGATTGGCGATCATAGATATATTGATATTATTATCCTTGCATGATACATCAAAGCTCTTTTTATTTTTTTCTTGTGGATACACTACAAATTTGATTCGATTAGAAGAAGATACACCAAAAGAGAAAAAAATTTCTTGTAGCGCTTTAAACCTTTAGCACCTTAAGGAGGTGATTTGTAACTCATTATTTTCCATGTTTTATTTTCAACTTATTGTTTGAGGAGACGAGAATAGGTTTGAACGTGAGAAACGCAAATTAACACCTAGGTATGCGGCCCTAAATGAAAATTCTCCAATTGAAGTTCTCCAATGTAGTTTACACAACCACCAATTGGATATTATTAACAAAATAGGGGTTTCTAGATTCTACAACACGTAAACTCGAAATGCTGCTAACATTAGTTCAGCCAGCTTTAAGTTGAACAAAATAGATTGTGTTCACAATAATACTAGCGAAATCTTAAACTATCACTGTAAGGTTCAGCCCAAGAGCAAGATGACTTCGAATACCCAGCTTCTAATTTGGTTGCTGAGAGACTGTTAGAAATTTGTCTGAATAAAAATGGTACGACAAAAATACCTTCATAGCCACAGAGGGTTACAGCAATGTAAAACTTAGGTTAAAGCACGGATTCATTGCATATTTCATTTTGCTCAGTTGGTGAGTGGGATCATAATATCATAAAGCCGATGGTGTTATTAGAGTTTGTGTACCTTCGTCTGTAGCTTGGGTAAGAAGCAGAGACATCAAGACTCGAGATGTTATTGATTTTGAAAATTCCAAGTTATTGCAACTGAAATTAAGGTCATTGTCTACCCTTGGGTCAATAATTTCAAGTCACAGGACTTATTAGAGTATGGTTCGTAGTAACGTTGTACTCCCCTATTGCCGAACGGATCTTTCCCGGAAGTGTAGGTTGTGTAAAACTTTTCATTTTTGACTACTCTTTCTCTTTCCATTGACAGAGAAAGTATCCGGATACGATTATCCATCAATTGCAAAGAATTTCACTACATTGGTTTATTGTGTTTATTCGTTATGGATTAATAAGCACATTTGTTCGCATCCAGCACACAATAAAAGTAGCCTTGGAAATGCCCCCATCGCTCTTCCGAAACCTAGTAGGCATTTGAGCGAATTGTTTTTATGTTTAAGCTAATTCAGTACATTCTGTGCTTGATGCTTTAGTGCTGCAGGGAAGTCCGCATAATCATTGAAAAACCCCCATGTCAAGGGCGCAAATTTGCTTGTCAAGTGGTGACTTGGTATCCGTATTCCATCATGCACTTGCTACAGACAGTATTGTTCAGAAGTTAATAGTCTACATTGCCATTACCAATAGGACGAAAAAAATGCCAGCCACTGACTCCCATAACATCCCGTTTCTTGTTATGTGGGTTTAGTAATGACAGATCCACCAAAAAAAATTTTCGCAATAATTACATGTGCTTACCTAAGCAATGCTCATTTGACGGCACGTCAAGTTTCAATGATGCCGAACCTCCACTAGAAAGAAGCCAGTGGGGAGATCTTTCCAACAATATGTCGTTTTAACGATGCGTTTACGAGGCGGAATTTAATTTTGCGTCGGGTAGTGTTAGACAGAGAATAGATCAATGCAATTTAGAATAGATAGTGTTGACTAAGCTATAGGTGGTTCGTGTAGAAACGTAGATTTCGTGTAGGTCCATACATATAGTGTCAAACTTACTTACTACAGGCCCGTTGACAGCACAGTACCTTTTCTTAATGGAGATGACGATAACACCGACAATTAGTCAAGGCACTAGTTTCGCCTCGCTAATAGTTGGCAACAACAAACATTTTGAGTTAAGCCTGGCCTCCTTATTGTTAGATCACCACATAAATTAACGTTAAACTTCGTTCGGCGACAACTTGGGCCGGTCCCTCGAAGACAACCGAGTAAGTGACAACAAAAGTTTTGAATAATACGAGGGAGGTGCTTGAATAATAACTTGGTAAGTTACCAATATATTAACCAGATATTAACCTGACGTAATTACCAACTAGCAACCGTTGGTTTTCAACAATAGGTCAACTGCTGATTTCAAGCTTTAAAGTTGTTACCCATTGGTAAGCATTAGTAACAAAGGTATATACGAGAAATTGTCACTTGATACATAAGGCAAAGTCATCGGTTGTAGGGTAGACCCTTTCCGATGGTAGCGCATTGCACTTTAGTCATGAAAAATCGCCATTAGGGGTGATTTCTGAACATCTTCAGGGCAGGCAACATGGCCTGCCTAAACCCTGTCAATGCAAAGCGGGTTAAATCAGATGATTGGGTTAAAACTGCGGATTGTGTATATGCTGCCTCAAATCAACCAGGCGAACGTTCTCGTCTCCTGGTGCTGAGTTGGCTTATGATAAAGTTACCCAATGATACTGACTATAAATAATATTTGAACGTCATTTCGAGGATGTGAAACAAAACGAGAATTAGGGTATTAGTAGAGTAATTACAAGCGAGTACGAGATAATCATAAGAAGAAGCAGCAGACATTCAGCAAAAAGTCCAATAGGGTTTTAATAATAATCGTTGAAGTAGTATGCAAATAATGATCTCCCCCACTCCCAGTGAAGTAAGAAAAAAAGTAAGAAAATGATGGCGACATACGGAAGCCTCAAAATTACCAATATAAGGTTTGATAACTGTGATGCAAGCCATTAAAAGGTATTATATATTGGCAGGTAGATCAATAGCAGGGTTTGCTGTATAACTGTAAGGCTTTGCCCTGCAGACACACAAACCAAAGGCACTAGTTAAGTGTGGTTAGGACCATTGATCTTGCTGATTTGTTAACCATGTAACTACATAGGAGGTAACTAATTGCAGATATTCAAGCGGTTTTGGTAATTAACAATCGAGTGGTAGTCAGACTAAATCGTAACCATACGACATTGTTCAAGATACAGCCATCGTCTTTGTTACTGCTGAGTAGCCTTTCTCAACGTTTTGTTTTTGTTGGCTAATACTCTAATAACGCTTCATTACACCTATTTTTCATATGAACTTCTTACCTCATATTTTTAGCATTACATTTTACCTTAATAGTTGATGCAAGGTGAATTCCCAAAGAATGCCAGCAGCAACCAATTCTGGAAGCGAAGTGAGGACAAAATCACAGCATTTTTTTTTTCATCTCACTAAGCAAATAAAATGCCGTCATCATACTTAGTGAATGTGGCCTAAGTTAGTTAAATTTGGCATAAGCGATCGCCAAGGGTAGTTGAATACCACAAATTCCACCGCATCAACTTCGCCATGTCGTGCGAGCATAAGTATTTGGTGGAGGTTGGCAGGGAAACCGGTGGCTACAGAACCTGGCGTAATGACCGATATCGAACAACTTAAAAGGAACAGGTTGATTGAATGCTGGCTTTCATGATTCTCATAAAGCCTATTTTCCTCGAATCTTGTGACTTACATCATCAAGTAGCTAGGTACGCGATTCGGTGATTGTATTTCTACCAAAGTTTAAATTGTATGTAGGCTTTTGCTTTCTTTTCTTCAACCAATCACTTGGGTGAAAACTTCTATTTGGCAAGGCCTTTTTTGTAATGAAAAATAAATTCTGTCATTTGCTAAAGAAGACTTTTTTTTAGTGATTTCCAATCGCCGTTGGTTTGTGTCTAGATTGTTTCATGGAAGCAAATCCATTAGGAGACTCTCGGAATTTAGGCCCCAAGTTTGGAAATATTATTTCGTCTGTTTCACCTAGAGTTGAAAAAAGCACTCTACAGCCACCTAGGTTGCAGAGTAGAGTAATCTCGATCTGTGATTCTACATTAATTAATCGTACAAGATATTTATTGATTTATTTTAACCCGGAACCCAACAACAAATTAACTTTGTTATAGTAGATAATAATTTGACTATCGAAAATGTCAAGAACTTTTTTGATATTGAGGAATTGAAGATAACAAAGTTGATGTAGAAGAATAAGAAAAAAAAATCTATAATAATGCCATTCATAAGTCGTAGTCATTTAGATTCATTAGCATTGGTAATTACATAATTGGTTTGGTAATTAAATTCGAATTCTTGAAATTTAATTTACTTCTCTTATTCTTACCATTGGTGTGAGTTTTGTAATGTTGCATACAATTGTCTTGTCTTGCAAATCTGGCATCACAAGTTGGCCATGGACAGACATGTTTTCTTTCTCCAGTATGGATTCTATTATGTCTGGCCAAATGACCCGAAGTAGTAAATGATCTAGTGCAGACTTTGCACACATGCTTACGCTTATGACTTTTGGCAATGGAGGGACTTTCGTTAGATCTACGAGGAGTCAATTCGTTGATACTTCTTGGACTACTCGAGGTAGAAGAGTTGATATCGGAATTGGCAGGAGACATTGATCTAATCTTGTCTCCAGATGGTGATGATAATGAATCAGTAGATGGTGGTGGGGTAGGAATCTCGATACCATTGTCAAGAATGGTTCTTGGAGAAACACTAGAATTAATTGAAGTTCTTTGATAGGTGACATAACCCAGTTGTGGAGGAATTTGTGGTGAGTTGAATTGTGGTAAACTAATTACAGAATGACTTTGATAATTGACTGGCAAGCTTTGATACTTTATGGAGTTGTAATGAACAGGTTGTGGTTGATAATGTTGACTATTAATTGGAGTTGGCTTGGGAGTATTTTGGAAATGTGATGATGAAATGGAAGACTGACTGGATTGACTATTACTAAGAGATGACGATATGGAGGAGGATGTGGAAGAGCCCGATTTACCTAAGAAATCATTTGGTAATGGGATACTGGTTAATAGTTCATTGAAGGATGGTAGTTTGGTGGTTTGTGGTTGTGGGTGTTTAATATTATTATAGCTTGGTCTATATTGATGTTGTGAATAAAACATGACAGTACCCAATTAGAATTATAAAAAAAAGATTGTACCGATCAAAGATTACGCTTGGGAAGTAATACTAGTAGTAGATTATTTAAACTTAATAAGCAGTAAAGAATGTTAAGATGATACCATAAAATCAAATCATAAAAGATAAAAAAATGACAGACAGAGGGGGATATGATGCAGATATATATATTTTACGAAATCAAAGGGAAACTAGGAGGAATAAGAAATTAACTATGTTTCTAGGAATGCATATATTAAATTTAGGTCTCTGATAGTGATAACTCGCTTTTGAAAATTTGAAGAGAGAATCAAACCAAATTTTATTAATTAAACGTTTATATTGGGTTGTAGAAAATATTTTTTTTCTTTTTAAGACATGCAACTCATAAAAAATATGTTTCTAAAAAATAAAGCTTACCTGATTGAGGTCTTAAAAATAATTGTACATAAAAATAAAAGCAATTTTGGCTCAACCAGAAATTCATTGTTGAAACCGGATCCTAAAGTGCTAAAAAAATATTCTCACAAAAAAACCTGGAAAATGAATATTCAATAAAGCAAAAAGCCCCAAATTCCATGAATAACAGAAGAAACTTCAATGGCAGCATGTAGACACCTCCTTTACGGGAATGACGAGGTGACTGGAGCAGCCTTTCACGAAAAAGTGTCTAGAACATAATTGACGATAGATACACGTCAACAAGTGTCGGCGATACGTATTACGGAGACGGTATCACTAGTTCCGCAAAAACGCACAACTCAAAAAGAAATGCATTGACAAAAAAAAAAGAAATCCACATCAGAAAAAAATCAATCCTAGGAGCACTATGCAAAACGCACAAATATAAAATTTGCATTCTGCGAATCATGCAGATGGGATATGACAGACAAAAATTTATATCTAGGCAGTTTTGCATCCACTTACGGTACTATAAGAGGGCACTAAGTACGATAAAAATAGATACAACACTTAGAAAAAAAAAACGAACGATAAAGATATAAACGACAAGCAACTTGATTACATCTTCATCTAAGCATGGTTCTGTATAGTTGAGTTATTACATAATTTGATATTGTTAGCATCTATAATGGCTGTTTCACTAGTGATGTCAGTCTCAGTAATATCGGAGATCCTACGCGGTCAGACACAAGCCCATTTTTGTCTGACTCAGTGACATCAAAATTTCGCTGTCTGACAATTTAATACCGCGACATAAAAACCCAATCTGGATTCATAGGTAGTAATTCATTAGCTACTGTTCTCTGTTTCAGGAACTTATTCGTATCATTTCCGTGATAAAATAAGTGGCAAGATTGCCCTCGTCTGTCTTACCTTTTTTTAACCCTTTTGAAATACTTCTTACATACACCATGTACACGTACAAGCACAAGCATGATCGATGTGATCCCCTTCTGCTTCTTTCTTTTCTATTACATTATGCGCAGCATACTTACTGGCTTCAGTTTGAGGTTTTTAACTTCGACTATCTGCGTTTTTTGAAGCTCATAAGTGAGCCAAAATTTGATCTACCTAAAAGTGCAAAAGCCCGCCTGATGATAAAATAATGCCCTCACGCGCGGGATTTCTTTGGGGCTTCCCGGCGTTAATGAAAATTATTGCCAAATGTGCCTGGGATGGTCTAGGCAGTAATATCTTCGCTACCTAACCATCGCATGCCAACTAAACCCCTCTTGCTTCTCAATAGCTCAAAAGAAACAAAAAGAGATTCATTAGATGGAGCGTCGGAGCGTAATCGTACTTCCCGTATCTTCATCATATCCAAATAATAATTGTTGTTTTGGGTTCTCCTTGTTGCTAGATTTTGACTCCTAATGAAGTGGTGATCTTAGCCTCACAAAAACTGGTTTAGGGGAAGTGTTATGGAAGTCTCGATTTGTTGAGGATTGCAGAAACCCTGATTATTTCCTCTAATTCACGTACAGAGGAGCCCGTTAAACGTACATTCGAACAAGAAAGTCTAGAAATGGCTGAATTTCTCCTATACCGGGCATCATCTAAATAATTACGTAAGTCACCTGTAGACGCTGAAAATAAAAATTTCAACGGTTATCGTGAGTCGAGCATAGTAAAAATATAGAACATCATACCCCGCTCATGGAATTATTCCGAGATTGGGTTCTGGGTGTTCCCAAAGAAGGAGAGCAATTATTAACAGCAACCAAGCGAGATAAAAATAAACAAGCAAACCCTGGGTACGGGCCATCGGGTTCACCTTTTACATCCACCGTCTGTTTCAACAATCAACTTCAACAATATCCAGATAACTCCATATGAAGATCACGCTTGAAACTACATGAGGATTTTCTTACCGCAAAACTATGAGCCAATTAGTTTCCGTCAATTGTTTCGTTTTGTGGGTGTTTAGTCATAGCCAGGTAGAATTCCATTTTCAAATTTTAGGTAGATCAACGCAAGAGATCGATCTAAACTTTTTCCCACTCCTTCAAAATTTTTCAGTTCCTTACCCATCAGCCCGCTTTGTGGCACCAAACGAGTGACCAGGTAAAAAAATTGCTACAGCATTCATAATATTTTTTCCGGCTTCCGGCAACATGAACCTTTCGCTTGTTGAACAGCAGCATTGAAATGTACAAAAATAACATAGAAAAGGTATTCAGGAAAAAAAAAAGAAAGAAAGAAAATTCTTAGGTCGTTACGTACGTCGGTTAAGACTTTTAGTCTGGGAATAACTCGTGAACTGGAGAGTCTTGTGCCTACGAATATGGATTCGAGTGAAATTCCCAGAGAAAATAATTCGAATCATGGAAAAGCTCATCAGTTTTCCAGGGATTGGCAGTCGGTATTTAGGAGCGTGAATCGTAATCGTCCCCGGGCTTTATGTAGATATTAACTATTTTGAGATCAGCACCCTGAAAAAGTTTTCATCTTACCTTGCACGATTTGGGGAGCGTATTTAAATTCACGTTTGCTAGCCGCAGCCTAGTACAAGCCCAATTGTACAGCTGTAAGAGTGGCTCATCTCCCATAAAGCCAAAAACGTCGGCACTCGGCACGATTTATTTTTTAGATGCGACCTGTGCGTTATGTACATTCTCAGTTTTTTGGTTTTTAAACTCTTGCATATATCGTAAGCAGGTATCTGCACCGTGCGTCTACATAACAGGGTAGATGCCATAAATATCTCTGACAGTACCTAACAATAATAATAGCCAATTTGTTGTTTCCGTTAGGTCACACCCTTTATTTATGTTCTCGACAAAGGACACAGAACAAAGCCATCCATATTTTACCATATGTGGGATGGCAGGTCAATCCCTAATTTATCACTGCACTTCTGCTTCGGGAGTTTTTGCTCAACTACGGCTATTATATACATCCTTAATATCATTTCAGTATTGAGTTTATTTTTTATTACTTCTGATTCTCTTCCTTCCTACTGAAGCTCGTCTGGCATTGGCTGGAAATGATGTAATTCCTTTATCTGTAGCAAAAAAATCACCTAACCATTTAGTGCCGTAATCATTCTAACTTGATAACCTGATACAAAATTCAATCTAGATCGTTGCTGCCGATTAGATCTCGCCACACATCTCGCCGGCAGAACTTTCTTCCCTGGTATGGGTATGGAGGGCCCTTGGTCGGAGCTCCGAACTTTTGGAAGTCCCTCATAGGTTTACCTACAACATTTGCCCCCAATACCATATGTATACGGCAATTGACTCGAAATGTTATCTGTTATTGCCCGCTTTTACAAAAAAGTATCTAGACTTAAATACCATTGATTGTAAGTTCTGACATGTAACTTGTCAGCTTTTCACCAGGTGTTCAATTAGATAATCTGAACAATAGACCTGGCCTGTGCACGCAATTCCACAATTTATTGGTGGACTATCCTATTTCTATTACTAAAGAGGGCACCATTCTCTTTGTGTAGATGTTTTCATTTATACCAGGTTAGTGTAATTAATTCGTGGTGCTTGACGGGGTTCACAATTTAGCCGGCTGGAAGTCCACATCTATTTTAAAGTTTCGATTGTTCTCTTAATGTCGCTTAAACTGCGGATAACTATTGTTGATCTCATATGAAGATTACATTACAATTGTAATTTTATTTTCATCCTACGTTTATTTCCACTTGACAAAAATGCTGGATGTAAAGGGGCATTTCTTTTCGACGGTACATCTTTTGATGGCATTTTGTAAGAGATGATGCCGCACGAAATCTGTCTTTTCCGCTTATTTTAGTCTGATGACGTGAGATTGAACCATAACCCAAAAAAAGCGGCCAGGGTGATATCACGATCTACCATGACAACTCATTCACCGAGGTGTTTTCTCCGAGTGCTTAACGCCATAACACCTTACGCTTATGACATCAGACTCTTATGGTTACATCAGTGCAACAAACAGAAATGATCAGGTGTACTATCGACCCTTCGCCGATTAGTGACCCAAGATGAAATTAATCTAGCCGCTAATGGATGAAATTTGTGATTTAATCTACGTAAATGCAGCAAATTTAATTTGATTATCCGAATGATTTACCACGGATTGGTTTTTAAGGTTATAGCAATATACACTAGTATTATTTCTGTTAGGCCGAGTTTAATAAAACTTGCTTCACAATCAGTTGACAATAGTATAATGAAAATCAAAAGTACTTAACGGTTAGCCTGAGTTGCATGCTTCATCCCGATTCTTTTCCGAATGTAAGAGGAGCAACCAAGAATGCGGGTTATATTAATTTTTAAGGGGTTTTACTACGGTCTATAGTTCGTCTTTTGCAATCTACCCTTCGGGGACAGAAACTCAACAAAACAAGACGCCTGTGGTGATCTGTTCAGGTGGTGGGAGTACCAATTAGGTACTCCATCTAAATTATGAGCCAAGTTTCAAGACTGCAATTTGAGCTCATCATAAATCTTTTGTTTTAGGGCAATCTGCTCAGCCTAAAGGCCTTTAGTCATTTATCCGACATTTTAGCGACTTCAGACAAAAATGCCAAATCAGACTCAGCGACCCGTACACCTAGTCACGTGAAATGATTTAACCATTAATTCGCAGGCTACTAGTGAAATATTTCACTAGTAGATTAGATAGTAGCTAGCTAGTGGTATAACAATGATCAAATCCTCCGTGCCCTCGTTGGCTAGACAGACTGCTAAAAGTAGTAGGGTGTTACTCAATGGGTCCAGAAACATCAGCATCACCAAAAACCCACTAATTCCTGAAGAAGCTGACTTCAAACCTCCATTTATTCCCTTGGTGAGCACTAATGGGTTTCCTGATGCCATTGGTAATACTCCATTGTTGAAATTGCCTAAGCTTTCCAAAGAAACCGGTAGAAATATCTATGGGAAGGCCGAATTCATGAATCCTGGTGGTTCCATCAAGGATCGTGCTGCTATCTACATCATCAAAGACGCTGAAAAGAAGGGTTTGATTAAACCTGGAGGCACCATTGTTGAAGGTACTGCTGGTAATACTGGTATTGGGTTGGCTCATGTTTGTAGATCTAGAGGTTACAAATGTATCATTTACATGCCCAACACTCAAGCACAATCTAAAATTGATACCTTGAGATTATTGGGTGCTGAAGTTCATCCTGTGCCTGTCAAACCTTTTGATGATCCACAAAATTACAACCACCAAGCCAAAAGACATGCTGAGCGTTTGGAAAATGCTGTGTGGACGAACCAATTCGACAATACTGCTAACAGACAAGCTCACATTGAAACTACGGGACCAGAAATCTGGGCTCAATTGAATGGAGAAGTCGATGGTTGGACTTGTTCCACTGGTACTGGAGGTACTTTTGCTGGTATCACCCGTTACTTGAAAGAAATTTCTAGCAACAAGACTCAGTGCGTATTAGCTGATCCTCCAGGTAGTGTGTTGTACTCATACATCAAATCCAACGGTAAAGAAATCGTTAGAGGTGGATCATCCTTCACTGAAGGAATTGGTCAGGGAAGAGTCACTGACAATTTAAAACCAGACATTGAACTTATTGACGATGCCCTTAAGATTCCTGATGAAGAAAGTATTGTCATGCTTTATAGATTATTGGATGAAGAGGGATTATATCTTGGAGGTACTGGAGCCTTAAATGTGGTTGCTGCCGTCAAAGTTGCTCAATCTTTACCAGAGGGTAGTAATGTTGTCACCATTTTACCTGACTCTGCACATAAATACAGTGACAGAATATTCTCCAAATCATGGCTTAAGCAAAAGAACTTGTTTGACTCCTTGCCAGAACATTTACAGAAGTATGCAATTCTTGATTAAGAGCTATTGTAAGTAGTTTACGAAATTCTCTTATATAACTAATTGACAAAATAAGCTATATTGTCCGCCAGGCCTCTGCCTCTTATCTTTAATTACCGTTTGTGTATCACACGTAGTTGTTATTTCGAAAATATCAGAGCAACAATTAGGATTAAGTATATGCTATTCGTATCTGGTTTATTTTGTCGTTTTGTCAGGGATTGATCGTTGTCTGTCTGCATGGAAAAAAGTCCGAACTGTTCCACGAATGGAAAGTGCACAGCTGTTTCCGACATTAAAATTCGATTTTAATCGACAGAAGTACGGGAAAACAAGAATTTTACGCATGCAGGGTGAGATAAAAATTTTTTTGAAAGGGAATAAAAATAATAAAATAAGCAGCCATGTTAAATGGTAAAAAGCTAATACTACTGAAGGAGAAAACAAGGTAACTCTGGGGATACAACAAAGAGGAATGTAGATGAGATTAATAAACCTGGAATTCTCATGGTTTAAGCCTTCACTTAGTATCTAAAGGTTATGAAACCCCGAGTTCGAGGTAGCAAATTTATACTTGTACCATAAGGATTACTTTTCAATTACGAATTAAACGGTAGAGAACGAAATTACGAAAGAAAGGGCATCGGCACCAAGCATGGAAGTTATAGGACATAGTCCTACACAGCTAATAAAAATTAAAATATGTAAGTATTTTGAGAGTAGAATATTATGAAACCTTATTATTACAGGAGAGAATCAAAATCGAGTGTTTTTTTCTCATAGTACATGTAATATTATTACAGCATGTTCAAAAAAATCAATAAAAATTATTAAGAAGAACTTCAAAAAGAACATTTTTCGCAATCTCTTACATGAAAACCAGTTGGTTTAAAGTTTTTGAAATAATTATTAAGAGATTTACCCCAATCGGGAGATTTACATAAATACTGTGCTTTAATCTAGAATCTATTTGGTTGGGTTACGAAGTGGGATGAAGAAACCAGGATCTGGTGACCTTCCAAAGCTATTGACAACACAGGAAATAGACAATTAAAGAGTAGGACCCACCCTATTGATGATTGTTATGGTTTGCAATTCTTCGTAAGCGTAGAGGGTTTAATTTTTTTTTTTGACTAGTAAAGATACTCTCTATCAATTTTTTTAGAATGTTTGTTGGGGAAATGCATACCGATTTCCGCAAACAATTGTTTTTCTGCACGATGTACAACTTGTTAAATCTACCTGGGAAATTTTTCAATTTTCCCGACGCACCGTTATGTCTCAAAGGTAACAAAAAATTACCTCAAACCTGACTACCAAAAATAAAAAATAAAGCCACCTGCCATATATGGGCAATATACCACGATCGTAAGATATGATTAATATGTCCAGCATAATTCCATATCTGCCCATTATCCACGTTATAGCCGCATAAACTAGCCAATTAGTTAAGGGCTAATCGAACCACCCAGACCACCCTATGGTAAATAACGAAACTTTATTCCTTCACTCCTCGAGACGGAATTGAAGAATTAAAAGACCTATGATAAGCAACGGAATTATTTTTACTGTGGCCATTTAATAATCGCTCCTTTTCCTTAATGTCAATATTTTACATAGCATCTCTGACCATTTTATGCTCTAACTGAAACGAGATTGACCAGTCTTAAAATATCACTGCGGCATAAAAAAATAAATTTGTCAAATTCTCTGTCCGTACCTTATGGCGTTAGAGCCTCTATTTATTTGAATGACACATACAAATGAAGGTAAGCGATCTTCGCTGTAAACTCCATATAGTAGACATCAAGATTGTATTGCTGGAGAGACTCTTCAACGCCAGAGGCATTTACCGATAGTAACTATTCTCGGAAATTTCTCCCGTCCCCTTCTACGTAGTCATTTATAAATTAAGCATACATCCGTAAATTGACTATTGTACCCGATCTATTTGCATTTAGTTTGCAAGCTAATGCAAACTTCAAAATTCCATCTCAATTGCAGACTCTAAATTACAAACACGACCGTTCTGACTGAAATGCCCCTAAGGCGATTGAATATTTTATTATCAACTGTGAACCTGAGATAGCAGCTTGCCAAATTCTTAGTGGCTGGTATTTTTGATTGAACTGGAGTGCCTAATTTATAAATTCTTGTGTCCTTTTCGTCTTTTTGAACTACATCCACCTGAAATTTCTCTTAAGATTATCAGATGGCTGAATTGGCCTGTTGAGGGTGCGAAATATTGAATTTAATGAATTTTTGTCCTCAATATTTAAGACATTAGAAAAAAGAAATTTGTCTGCTCTTAACTCCTTAACCGACAAAAAATACTTGTAACCAGGTTTTGATTCACCCTGGATTTTCGAATAAGTATGAACTTTAAATGGATTTTACAGGAGTGGTAATTCCACCTTCTGTATTGTTTCTTACAATGGATTGTAGGGGAAGATGCTAAGTCGGAAATTTGGTATCAAAATCAAAATTTGTCTCGGCAACGGAAAGTTACTGGAAGTAGATACGTTTCGTTGATAGGAAATTCTTGTGTTCTGGTTGTTTCCCCATATCCTTTATTACTTACGATGGCGGACTCATCGTCTTTGGTCACATGATCTCCATCGAAAAATTGCTCGTGATATTCACGTGATCTGTATGGCACACGACCTGTATTGACGTTGTGATCTTTTACAGGTTTTAACCCCTCCTAGAATTACAGGTTTCTGTTTACGCTAGTGAAAGCGATGAAAAAAAATTTACTGAGAATTGAAAACCCATTAAAACAGCATAAACTCTACGACTTTATTACAATTTTGAAGACTTTTGTTCAACACTCATCGTCTTCTAACAACTATCATTCTTTACGGGTTGTGTCCTACAGTTTTAGCCCCTCCACTAGATTTTTTCAATTAAAATAAAGTATCAGATCATAGGACCAAAACAGAACAAAATAATTTGCCGTCACTAAGACAATACATTTGATCCTTTCATTTATACCATTTTTTGCATTTAATTAGTGTTGATTCGTTATCGTATCTTCATTTGAATCTTTCGTCATTGTACCACCATTCGTCATTTTTAATAAGTCATCATTTTCCTCCCCCACATACAGCATAATCAATGGATCAACAAATTCAACAAGCAGTTGAAATTGCTCTTAGTGGGACCGCTGATTTAGAACTTAAAAGCCAAGCTTATGATTTCATTAATCAAATTAAATCAACTGAGGAAGGTTATAAAACATGTTTGGAAATTTTGATCAAATCATCCAGTACAAACTCCATTAATGAAGGATTGAAATTCTTTATTTTCCAAGTTATTGACGAAAACATGAGTAAACTAAGCAGTGAGCAATTGTTGACATTAAACAACTCATTATTTCAATACTTAAATAACTTAATTTCCAGTAACTTCAATGATCCTCCATACTTGAAGAACAAATTGTCAGGTTTATTTGGTAATTTGTTTTGTCATGTCTACTTAAATGTCTATCCATCATTTATAAAAGATTTATTGGGATTGATTCTGTCATTTACTAATGAGTTATGTTTGGATTATTATACTCGTATCCTCATTGCTATCCATTTTGAAATTGGTGATAAATTTATCTCTCGTTCTCGAGAATTTCAGGATCGTAACAACTTATTGAAAGATGCTGTAAGAGAAAATGATATGAATCAGCTCGTGGAAAGTTGGGCAAAGATTTTACTGGATGTCCCCCCTGGAACAACGGCAAATGATGATATCTTGAATAATACTTTAAAAATTATTGGACAGTACATTGGTTGGATGGAGATTAACTTGTTCATCGGTACTGGATTTTTAAATACTATCTTCCAATATTTGAAAGTCGAAAATGAAAAGAATCAGACTTGTTTAACATTAATCGAAGTGATTTCAAAGAAAATGAAAGCTTCAAATAAATTGGAATTAATTAACTTGTTAGATTTAACCAATATTATCACTAAAATGGAAGATGATGATATTGAATTTGTGGAAAATTTAGCCAAATTAACCAATCAAATTGGGTTTGAATTAATTGTAGTATTAGAAAATGATGCCAGTTTATTACAAGAAATCAATAATCAATTTTTAAAGTTGTGGCCATTGATCATAGAATTTTTGAATCACGAGTATGATGATGTCAGTCAACAAGTCTTCCCATTCATTCAACAATATTTATTGATTTGTAAGAAATTTAATCAGTTGATTGACATTGGTTTATTATCAACTTTATTAAATAAAGTTATCTTGAAAATGAAATTCGATGAAGATGATGATGGTTTTGAAGTTGATGAACAATTCAATGAGTTTAGACAGAAATTAAAGACTTTCCAAGACACTATTGCGGTATTAGCCCCTAATTTATACCTTGAAACTTTACCTTTGATCATAAATCAATCAATTTTTGAAAAACTTTCTTCTAATAATCAAGAAAATGTTTGGATTTCGGTGGAGCTTGGATTATATGAACTAAGCAACTTTGGTGATTCATTAAAGAATAATTTAATTAACGTTCCTAAACAAGACATCTATAATTCAAAACCTTACCAACTTTTCCAAGATTTCTTAGTCCGTCTTATCGATTCCTCATCCAAAATATTAACAATTCATCCTAAGGTTCAATTGAGCTATTTTGAATTCATTGTCCGCCATTATACCTTAAAACTAATTTCTAATGAGTTGACATTTAAAATTTTAGATCTGTTCACCAGTCAATTCGGATTGTTTAACAGCTCGGAACCAGTAAGAATTAGATGTTGGTATCTCTTCTATAAATTCATCAAATTAACCAAGCCAAATATTGATGAAAATACTTTGGAGACTTTGTTGATTAAATTACAACCACTCTTAGTTATCGAAGCTGAAACTCCTACCAAAGATGAAGATGATGAAATTGTTGAGAATGGTAACTTCAATAATCAATTATACTTATTCGAATCAATTGGGTTATTGATCACCATCATTAACAATAAGGAATTTACTCTCAAGTTGATTGATTTAATATTTCAACCATTGTTTGATAATTTACAAACATGTATTTCTCGAGAAGATAAGGCCACGAATCCGATCATTCCTTTACAAGCACATCACTCATTGATGGCTATAGCCACTATTGTTCGTGGATTTGACTGTGACTATACTCCTGACGTTGTTAACAAAATTAACAATTCATCCCAAGTTGTCTTGTTCACTTTAGAGAACTTTAATAAATTTGAAATTGTTAGGGATGCTGCTAGATTTTCTATGTCAAGATTCATTCCTATACTTCAAGATCAATCACATGGACATTTGAGCAAACTCATAAGTATCATTCTTGCCACACCCAACTTAAGAATTACTGAATTAAGTGATTTCTTGAGTTTCATTGGTCAGATCATTCATCAATTCAAAACTAATGATAATGTTTATCAACTTTTGAATGATTTATTAAGTCCCCTTCTTAATAAAATTTATGAATTGTTAGATACCAGTGATGAATATCCTGATTTAGTTAGGGACAAATTTAATTTAAAGAAAGCATTTATGACTTTTTTCGGAGCCATCGTTCTTAATAATCAATCATCATTATTAATTACAGAAACCAATAAGCAAAACTTCCCTCGAATTTTAACAAGTTTTGTTAATTATGCATACGACTTAACTGAGCCATCAGTAAGTAAACTAGCTATTACACAAATAGTTAATGTCATTACTATCATCGGAGGTAACAATGGTAAAATTAACGATGCAAATGATAAATATAGTGAAACCTTACCTCCAATCGAAGGTATCGATGAATTTTTAATGGATGCCGCAGTAAAATTATCATTTGAATTACCATTTTCCAAAGCAGAATTTGATTTAAAAGATGCTCAATTCAGAAATATAGCTCAAGAATTGTCAACATTATTGAAAACTTATGAATCTCATCAAAAGGATCAAGAATTTTTGAAATTCTTAGCTAATTACTTGAACAATATGGGTATGAATCAGCAAATTTTGAATGATCTAGGTTCTAATTTGGTTAAATTGAATCAACGTGAATTCAAAAAATACTTCATCACATTTTTAATAGAATTGAAAAAATCCAATTAATTGCAATAATACGAAGATAACTTCCGTTATCTAAAAAGAAAATTTCAAAAAAGACTGGTTAGCAATGATGAACATTGTGGAGTATAATATCTTCCAATTTTGTAAATAATCTCGTTGTATTTACTGGTTATGTATAGTAAAATCTAATTAATTTATTTTACAATTTGATGTAAATGGCAAAAGATGTCTACTTTAAGTTCATTTTTCGTGGATTTTTGTAAAAATTTGTACAATATTGCAGCTAGAGAATTTCAAAAATGATAAAATATGCAAGTAAAGATTTTATAAAAGAGTTTTACTACATCTGAATTTTCATTTCAATCCTTTGTCTTCGAATCATCCCATGTCGTTTTTAAATTGCCATCATTAAGTGTAGCATGAAGGTTTTTGCAGACATTCGAAAATTCATAATCCTGTATGTTGCGAATTTTTTTGAGAGATGAGATGGATTTTTTTTCATCACTAAAAGCAGACATTCTACTGTAAAGAAGATCAAAAAAAGCATCAGACAACATGGCAGAGGTCATAGTTAAGAATGCCCTTGGAGAAGAAGTGGTGATACCACCTAAGGATGAAGAAGAAATTGCCTTGGAAAAATTAGTCTTCGGGGATTTGGAAGGTTTTGAAGAGAACTTGAAAAAAGTTGAAAACTTATATGATTACTCATCTGATGAAGAACTCCAGGATAGTGATAGACTTCTCAAAGACACCGATGATAGCAGCGATTCAGATAGTGATATGGAAAATGTTCAGGATGATGATTTTTTCTTTATTGATGAGGGAGCTGCTCCAGTTGAAGATGATGCGATGGAAGTTGATGGAGAAAGTCAGGGAGAGTCTAGCGATGAAGAAGATTCAAACTCAGATAACGCATGGAGTGATAGTGATGACGAAAGATTGAATGTTTCCCTATTAGCATCAGACAAATTACGTAAATTAAGAAAACGTGAAACCGATTCCTCGATATCAGGAAGATCATACATACAGAGATTGAGATCTCAATTCGAGAAAATATATCCTAAACCTGAGTGGGTTGATAAGTTTGAAGAAGAAGTAGAATCTGATTCCGACAATGAAATAGACCAAGATGATGACGACAACTCGAACGTAAACGAAAACGACACCAATGCCATCTTAAAAATTTTGAATACCACCGAACAATTTGTGATATCGAAACAGATGAAATTAATAGCTCCCAACAAAATATCCATATCGAGATTGACGGATGCAAACCATTCAAGAAGATCCAAATCTGCAGTATTGGGATTATCTTTCCATAGCAGCCACCCATTACTTTTAACTGGTGGATTTGATAGAACATTAAGAATTTATCATATCGATGGTAAATCAAATAATCTCGTCACCTCGTTGCACTTACGTAACTCCCCAATCAGTACATGTCATTTTTCACCATTGGACTATCACACCAAGAATCTTGTGTACGCAGGTGGTAGAAGACGTTACATGAATAAATGGGACCTTAACAGTGGAGACGTTGAAAAGATATCGAGAATGTATGGGCAAGAATATCAGAGATCTATGGAATACTTCAAAATTTCTAACAAGGGAACCTACATTGGATTGACTGGAGGAAGTGGATGGTGTAATATATTAAACGGATCCACCGGACAATTTATTAGAGGGTTCAAAATCGATGGTACCATCACTGACTTCGAATTTTCTTCGGATGAAACTTATGTAATTATTATAAATACCGCTGGAGAAGTGTGGGAATATGCATTAAACCAAGACATGATAAAGCTGAACAAAAAGCACCATGGAACCATCTTGAGAAGATGGCAGGATGACGGAGGAATTGGAATAACTAAGATTAAGTTGGGAGGAAGAAAGGACCGTTGGTTAGCCATTGGATCCAACAATGGTCTTGTCAACTTATATGACCGTAACACTTTTGTTGACGGAGTTGCTCCTAAACCATTCAAAACGGTGGAAAATCTTGTTACTGCTATCTCATCATTAAGCTTTACCCATGACGGAC
Source organism: Isabelozyma gotoi (assembly GCA_003708205.2). Lineage (NCBI taxonomy): Eukaryota > Fungi > Ascomycota > Pichiomycetes > Serinales > Metschnikowiaceae > Isabelozyma > Isabelozyma gotoi. The sequence continues at coordinate 150,712 of PPNP02000004.1, read as the reverse complement.
AGGTGTTATGTATTGCTTCCAGAGGCAAAAGAGATGCCTTGAAGTTGGTCCATCTTCCTTCGGCAACCGTCTACTCTAACTGGCCCACCAGCGGAACTCCTTTGGGAAGAGTAACGTCTACAGCCTTCTCTCCTAACGGCCAAATGCTTGCCATTGGTAATGAAGGAGGAAAGGTTACTTTATGGAGATTAAACCATTATTAGCCCCAATAGCATAAATAAATAGAACTATTACCTACTTGTAGCATGAGACAGCTTTCTTGTATCTCATCTTTACTTCCCTGAAACCAGAGGTTATTATAGTTGGTTAGTAGTAGTATTTGCAAATTTGCAGCCTGGTCGTGCACCTGCCCAACATTCAGAAAAAACTCACCCATATAAAGTCAGACCAGTTTTGGAGTTACCCTTTCTCCTAAACCGTAGTCCACCAAAGAATCTATTAATTATGGCTGTTATAGGGAAACCGTACGTACATTTTGTTGTGAATATCTGTCTACTGGCGGTATAAAATTTTACTGGTTACTAACAAATTTTTTTAAAACAGAAGAGGTCATGATCGTTACCGTGATCCACACACTTTTCAAATGACTCCTGCCTTGTTGAGAGTCAGAGCTCCATACTTCTGGAGAAATACTATTGGATTGTTTCTCGTAGGAGCCATTCCTTTAGGAGTTTACGGCTACACCTGGAACTTCTTGAGTCAAGATGAGTTAAGTGATATTCCAATTCCTCCAATTAGTGACGAAGAGTTAGCTAAATTAAAGAAAGATTATGAAAACAAGAAAAAATCTGAATAATTCATTCATTTTCATTAATTTCGACAGTAATTTCACTGTTTTTCATGTTTTATTTCGTCATTTCTCTTGTAAATAGGGTTTTCTTCCAAAATGGATATATCGCTTCTACAGTTGTTTGTAAATAATAAATTATTTATGTTTATTTAGTATAAATACGGCCTGGCTCCGTCTTCTATTGACTCTGCTGTTTGGTATGTCCTTTTTTGTCTCCATACATGGAAACTCCTCTTACGGGGTACGGAGTCACCTCATGCTCAGTAGTTGGATAAGGTGCTGAAAGATCATGTAATAACAGGGTCTGTGAGGTATTGTTTTCTAATACGGACTCCATGTCTCGTAAGTTAACAGACTCACTTTCATGAACTGAAATTGGATAAGATAAATTAGAATGCTGAGAGGTAGAATTAGTCATTTGTTGGGTGGTTGATGAAAATGATGAATATTTCGATTGACTTCCGTCAGGTTTGGTAAATGCTGATGATCTTGAGTAGTTTGTATCTTTAAAATCAAACGATCCAGTCTCCAGTCTGTGATGTCTGGTAGGAGCAGGAGCAGGAACAGAAATACTGCTTGATCCCTCTCCCATTGCTGTAGATGTAAAAGGCATGCTACTTGATCTTCCTGCTACTGAAGACGACGCCAAAACAGAAGCTGGTATACTTGCTGCTCTTTGATTGTAAGATGTTATGAAGGAATCGTTATCAATGCTGTAGGTAACCGTATTGATAGTTTGAGAAGAATCCTTATGTTTTAATTTCAATGGTTGAATTGGAGAAGAATCTACTGATTCTTGAGAATCTGAAAATGGATTTTTAAACCCTTGGGATTCAGAATGAGGAGGAGGTCTTCTTACGGGTGACCTCGAGTAACTATGCATTAATCCCTGGTTAGCACCGTCATCGAATGGGTCTTGGAGTGAAGTAGTCGATTCGTTATAGTAATGGACATCTCTTAAGTTAGAGCCCGAACGAGGAATCGACGATTTCTGATACCTTTTACTCAGAAGATCATCCATAGCCAATGAACCAAATGAATTAGTTCTAGGCTTGTGACTGTCATTAAGACTGGTGATATCAGAAGAACGTCTAGGTCCTGATAATGATGATTGAGAGCCAGAATGGGGGATGTTCCTATAGATAAATCCTTCATCTTCATCACCATTGTACTTGAATGTACCTGTGGCAGATGATAAGAGAGGGTTGGCATTGATATCCTTCAAATCAAGAATACCCTTCTCCAACAATTCATCCTTAGGCTTATGATTTCTGAACACGAGTAATCTGACGTTATCATTGACCACCGAGCAACAGTACTTCTTCAAAGATCTATACTTCTTGTTTCTCAATTTAATCTTTACTGGAATATACATTAGCATTCCAAACACGAATTTGAAGAAGAAAACCGACCAAATGGCCAAGGATAACACCATAAACGACAAGATAATACTCAATCTGATATTGGTTTCAGCAATATTCTTGATGTTTTTCAAAATATCATTGGAAGTATTATCATTAGTAGCATAGTTTCTTAATGTCAACACATTAATCACTTGTCTTGGAGTATCAGCCACCAAGATTTGAAGAGCATTGTCGAGCTCGCCATAAGTCAAGAAACAGGCCCAGTCAAAGAAGTTGTCCTTTTCGATTTGATTGAACAAACAATGATAATTGTAGGATCTAAATACGTAGAGCATTCTGGTGATGGAGTTGACGTAGGCCAAAGCAATGTTTCTCGTTTTGTAGGTATGAATGGCCCACATCCAGTGGTAGAAAAGGAGACAGAATTGGAAGATAATACACCCAGTAAAGATCCACTTGGCTACATTATAGGCGTAGGGTTTATAGTCATCAGAGGACCATCGATGGAACACGAAAATGTTTAGACAGGTGTAAATATCAACTCCAAGCAAGGCAATGGATAAGATCATGAGAATCCATGTTAGTAGATAAGAACACACAGTAGAACAGTCAGTATTATGGAAACGGTCGACATCTAGAATGTCGAAAGTGGAATGGTCAAGACTATACTTGTTGATTTGGTTTTTGGCGTTGAAGTAGGAGTTTCCCACGTCCAAATCATTGCTCTTGGCCATAATGCTGGAGGGTTAGGGAAGAAAAAAGTGTGTAGGAGAACCCCAAAGAAAGCAGAATTTCAAGTTTCGATGCCAGGGTGTGAGTTTGAGATCGGCAGTCACCAGAATCTTAGTATGGTGGGGAGTGGTCACTCTTAGGCGGGTGCAAGCGATGGCTTGGAGTGTCTTGTGAGAGAAAGGAATAGATCTTGAAGAGTTATGGAGCTTGTAAATCAACAGCCAGACACTAGACGAAGAAGAATTGGCGTTTGTGCCATAGAACCAATGGTGAAAAAATGTCAGAAACTGATGGAGTTTTGGGTCAAATGCATTCACAACAGATGGGAAAAAAAAAGATGGCCAAAGATATCGGCTACAAATTATTCAGATCGTTTGATGTACGCTCCGAGACCAAACATGGTTTCCTAAACCAGCACAAGTCGAGTGATTTGTATAGGAGATTATGATCTCTGACGCCATATGCTCACAAAAGCTAAATTTAGCATGTCGTCGCAGCCGTACCTCAGTTTAACAATTGTATGAGAATTGTCTGACCGCGTTCTGCATAAAAGGGGGTTTGGGCCCAAGCGAGATGCACCTGCGGGCCAGCCGTTGGAATGGCCTGGGGGCTGGACCGCATAGAATGGGCCCGGGCGGGGGGGCCTGTCTGCCCAACCACTGGCACCAGAGATGGACTGACACTGGACTGGCACCCAAATGTCCAGAGAACCATTGTGCTTCTGTTGGTGCTGTCTACACTGTCTGCATTCTGTCTGCTCTGTCCGTGCTGTCTGGATTACTGGTTCCTTCTGTCTGTTCTGTATTACTGGTTTCTTCTGTATATGCTTTCTGTCTACGCTAACTCTCTTCGCTCTCTGCGCTACACTCGCTCCACATCGACGTATACTATACTACTTATCTAGGTGTACTTATCTAGGTGTACTTGGCAAGCAACTTGTTCGACTCGTCCTTCAAATCTTGCTGGTCACTCTCACTCAACTCCTTTAAAATGTTAATACATGCTTCCTTGACTGGTGGTCTATACATGATCAAGAACTGCAACGACAAAAACCCAATTTTGATTCTCACAGGGTCGAAACAAAGTGACTTGATTCTGGCCACAAGATCATCGTTCAAATATGGCAAGTCACTCAATAACCGAATGAAAATCTTCCGGTCGTTGGGCTCCAAGAACGGAATCATGGCATCAAGTACTTTTCCGGCCCATTTGTTGTATGTAGGCGTATCAACCACCAAACTCTCGCTGATTCCAGCCAATTTCTCTTGTAAGTTGAAGCTGTTCTTGTCAGAAGCGGCCTCATATTGCTGGTACACTTCTTCGGATTTGGTCTTCATCTCCTTCTCTTCGTTAAACACCTTTTCACTGTACCATTCTTCATTCAACCATTCAATGATCAAATCGATACGAGTGTGGATGTTGTCGAGGAAATAGTCAAAAATCGCTGTTCTAATTAAATCACTCAATTCTTGATTCTTATCCTCCACTGCGTCTTGCTCAACATCAGTAAATCCTGAAGTCATGCCTCGAGTTGCAAGTCTGGTAAGCAATATCAACCACGAGTTCTTTTTCCATGTCTTGATGGCAACCTTGGTCAATTCCTTATTGATCTCTTCTCCATTTTCTTCCTTGAGTATTTCTGACTTTAAATCAACCTTTTCGTCGATGTCTACAATGTCTTTCTCAGCAAGTTTGAAGAAGTTCTTAATAATTAGATTGATATTACTCTTCTTTTCTTGGAATGAAAGTGGTCTTGCTGGTGGTAAGGTAAAGACAGTCTGAGGGTTATAGTTCAATCCCACTTTATCGTCGTCATCGTATTCATCATCGTCATCTTCTTGACCCAATCTTTTGACCTCATAAGCGTCATCTTGGGTTTTGTCTATTAATTGATCTGGTGGAGTATCCTTGATCACATTACTGTAACGCTCCCCAATGATTTTAAGAGCACTGGATAATTTCTTTGCATTCATTTTGTTTAATGCCGTCAATGTCATGGAAATCAATACATTTTGTGGGAGAGTATTTAAATTGAAGTTGTTTAGCTCGTTAGAGGGGTCATTCAAACAATATAAATTCTTGTAGTCAACCTTCAGAATTTTGGTTGATGAATTTTCAAATCCATCGAACTTTCTCTTCTTAATTCTGGAGTCAACTTCAGGATTTTCAGCCAATATATTCTTCTTTCTGATGTCATCACCTCGGGCTATTAACGTTGATAATTTTTTATTCATGCCTGACTGATAGTTGGCAGGAATTAACTGATTTCTCAATAAATGATTAATGAAGATTCTTAATGTTCTGTCAATGTATTTTTTGGATAATTTGTAGTTTTCTAATGTTTGGTAATTAGATTGTAATTTGTTGTTAGATTCATAGTTTTCAATGGTGTTTAAAATATTATTAACAAGTTGAGGTTTACGTTTGACTAATAATACAATATGGTTGAGAATGGCCGTTAACAATGGCGCTATGATTATATCTAATTGAAAAGGTTGTAGAAGTAAATCTAACAATTGCACTGATTCATTTTCAAGAAGAGAGCTTTTGAGTAATGAGTGTTGAGGATTAACTCTTGCTAAGGAAAAGGATTTCACATTCGAAGAGGATTTGGTTTGATAGTCAATCACAACCACAATAAATTTGATAAGCTCCAATTTAGAATGTAAATTTTTCACTTGATTGAATTCTTCGTTAAATGATGACTTGTAGGGGAAATTGGTCTTAAACTTTTGGATCAAATTCAACTTTAATTCTGTTAATTTGGTCCAGTAATTCTGGCATCCATCATTTTCTGCAATATACTTAAATGCTAGTTTAAATACAATGACGGAAGTATCGATGGCGTTTTGAAATATTATCAAATCCTTCACATTCAATAGGATAATAAGGGAATCAATGGAATCGATGGCTAATTCAATCTTATTGGCCAAGGTTAACTTGGTTTCATCAACCTTGAACGATTCAAGTAGGAAACTGGAACACCATTTCTGGATTTCAACATCAGGATTACCTACAAAATTGAATATATGTCGTAACACTTGGGGGAAATTTTCCCTACTGCTGAAAGCCAAATCTTTGGCTTCGTTAAGCCTCTGAAGGATTTCACTGGTTGAAGCCATGATTAACTTCCATCCAATTCTACTGGAAGGATGGGTTGACAAGTCTTCTACCGTTTGTCGTCGTTTTCTCATCTACATTGAAAACGTGATCACGTGAACAATTCAGGTGACCAAAATCACGTGAATATCACATGAAAAATAATATCACAAACTGAAGTTGGCACTGTTCTATTATGTCAAAAGCAGCAGGTTGCTGTAACAATAAACAGGGCAACTCACTGAGCCATTCCAATGAATCTAAATGAAAGTAGTTCCTTACTGTTCGTAGTTAAAGTGTGTATAAAGCAACAGCGAAACAGCGACACATCCGTCGCTCCTCCTGGTTTCATGCCTTCTACATTAGGTATTAAGCTCAAGAAACTTACTGTTTCCCCCCAATTTCCTTGTATCAGCTACTAATAAAGCAACCACTATCTTCTTCATAATGTATGCTCACACGGTGTACTCACGTGACAGTGTCTCACGTGTAACCACCCCAGACTGTTTCACAATTGTCGCTTATCACCAATTGAGCAGTTTTTATCAGATTTCCTCAACCTGCAAAAAAATCGTGGTTTTTCTCCCCCCTTGTCATGGATAATTTTACGGGACCTTATCTTATCGATGATACCTTTTTAGTTAATTAAATCCTTATCTTTCCCAGCTCCATTTTTTTTTTAAAAGATTTTTACTACATTTTTCATAGTAAAATTTGATTTATGATTCAACTCATTCTTTTATTCTTTGTTTAATTAACTATATTCTTATCAATTCTATTTCTTCGATGACTTCAACAGAGCCTATAACCCTCATGCCATCTCCTCCGTCTCTGCCGCAGTCCCTAAGCCCAGGCTCGACCGGTAGTCTTTCGTCTCCATCTTCCAGTTTATCCGTTTCTAATAATTCCAACATCGTACCCCGTTCTGTTGCTGTGGCATTAACTTCTTCTGATTCCATAACTAATAGCAATGACCCCATTAAAGTCCCATCTAGCAACCAAAAATCATCATCATTATCTTCCTCTTCTTCCTCCTCATCCTCCTCATCGACTTCATCCAGTCAATTCCACAGATCAAGTAAACGATCCTCATCCACATCAAACGATTTCCTTTATGAGCGAGATCGATTCAGAGCCAGAATTCAAATATTAAATCAAAATAAGGAACCATTGTTGGATAACCAATCCAGTAACTGTGAAATCTGTGATGATATTGGCAGCAAAACAACAAAGTTAAACTTAAAGACAGAGAATGTATCATCAATTAAAGTGCTGATTAGTGAGTCTCATGATGAAATTGACGAAGACTTATCTCCCCTTGATAACTCGTCAAAGTTTTATTCTGAACTCACTAGTACCGAGCAACCAAGTAGCATCCCAATTAAGTTGATCAAATCCAATCATATTGAACCCATCTTTAACTATTACTTCCACAAACAATTACCTCCCACCTCCAAAATGTTTCCCTGGCTTCATGGCCTTCATGAAGATAACTTTACTCAGAAACTGTTCTTCATATATCAATTCCGTCAACTAGACAATTCGTTGGACTCTTTTGATCAATTTGTCGATAATAAACCCCATGATATCCGTTTTTTAATGTGTGTTATACCCTCCATCTCATCAACGTTCCCCACAAACTTTCCTATACTCAAGAATTCTATTCATATGGATGAAATACTATCGCCAATAGATATTTGCAAGGATGAAGTGATATCGTTTATCCAGAATATTGTTAATACTATCTTCCCAATTGCCAATAATGAAACATTGATTAATTTGATCATAAATGATAGTTTTAAGTTGAACTTCTTGCCTAAATTCTTGAATTTGGACCCAGACAAAGGTGTCTCGTTGAGAAATTTCCATATTCAAGTGGCCAAGTTGGCCCTATGTTCCGATTTCATCGTTTATTCCCATGAAAATGATGCAGATTTGAGAGAGAGCCTCGCAAGATTGTTATTTATTGCCCAGAGATACCATGATAAATCTAATTTCTACAACGTATTCATACTAGATGATTCAACCAACCTCAAAGACAATTGTTTAATTATAAAACCGGAGAATACGGCATCTCCAACGTTGGAGACCCACAAGAGAACCCAGTTGAACTTACTTAGTAATGACTTAAACTCCAATTCGTTGTTCATTTGGGACAACAATTATCAATTCAAAGAGAAGATCGAAACTACCAAGATGTCTTCAGCTACCAATATTAATAATAACGTATGGGTAGGTAATTTATGGGATCACCAAATTATGTTATACTACTATACTGAAGGCAAGACTGTCTCAGATTTATGTGAATGTTCTTTCAAGAATTGTTACTGTGACCCTAATAACTCTATCACCTTTCATGATGATGAATCAGGCAAAGTTGCCTGTAAGAATGATATCTCTTCATTGTTGCCTACTCCTAAAGATCATTGGAATTTGTTTGTTCATTGTCATAAAGATGCCCAGTTCCCTACATTATCTGAGTTATCTACCATTTTATCATCCATCAAGGAATATGGTGCCTCCTCATCTACTCAATTGAAGTGCCATTATGTTAATTTCCCATCTTCAGGATCAATTGGCCTCGGTGACTGCAAGAAAGAGAATTTGATGTCAATTGTTAATACTTGTAAAGTATTATACCTTTTCAATTGCAAGAGTTCCTTGATTTACTGTTCTGATGGGTATACCGAGCTGTCGTTGTTGGTGTTATGTTTCATCATGTATTCGGACAAGATTTCCGTTGAAAAGGCCATGCTCAAGCTCCACAGAGAAATTGGTAGACCATTTTACATTTTCAACAGTGATGTTGTCATCTTGAAGAAACTCCAGGTTATTTTGAACAGATTATCACCTAAGAACTTCGAACTAACTAATGAATGGAGGTCTAATTTGGAGAATTTGACTAATCTTGAAATCAACGAGTTGTTGTTGTCACCCAATTCTTCGGTGTTGAAGAAACCAATCTCCAAAAACTTGAGATTGGGCTACATCGCCAATGATAGTGATGACAGTGACTCAGATAGTTCAGACTATGATAGTGACAGTAGTGGCTTCAGCACCGATTTCAGTAAGGTTGAGGATAGTTTGGAGTTGGAGAAGTACCAGCCACAATATCTTACTGGAGATTGGGTGGATGATGTAGAAGGTTCATTACCGTCAAGAATCTTGCCATATTTGTATCTTGGATCGTTGAGACATGCCAACAGCTTACCATTGTTGTCGAAGTTAGGAATAACCAAGATCATCTCTGTTGGGGAGGATCTTGACTGGCTTAATGGCCATAAATTTCAGCAAAACAACGATATCATCATGGATGAAATCGATAATGGCAACATCAAGATCTTCAACATTAGTGGAAACGACAGCAAGATTGTTACGTTGAAGAATGGAGAACAGCACCATATTGGAGAATCACCAGTGGCTACTGTTCTCAAGATTAACAATCTTCAGGATGATGGTATCAGTGAATTAACCAATTCCTTGCCTACGATTCTTCAGTTCATTGACGATGAGTATAAGCGTTCTAATGGCACAACCAAGATTCTAGTCCACTGTCGTGTGGGAGTATCACGTTCGGCCACTGTTTGTATTGCTGAGGTGATGAAACGCTTACATTTGAGCTTGCCCAAAGCCTATCTCTACGTGAGGGTCAGACGGTTGAATATTGTCATTCAGCCCAACTTGCGGTTCATGTACGAGCTCTTCAAATGGCGAGAGCAAGAGCAGATGAAGCAGCACGGAGGCAAGAGTCTTCGGGAGATTGACTGGTTTGTGATGTGCCGTGAAATCACCCGTCTCAACATCCCGTACCTCAACAACTAGCTGCTGAATTAGCTGTACAACTGATGCTACGACAACTCATTGTCTACAACCTCAACTTATCTACTACCTCAACTCATTATCTACATCCAGATCTCAACCCCTTCATTATCTATTCCCAACTCTCATTCTCTACATTTCCCATACCCTCCTTATTCCCTCTCCTTCACATTCTACCCTCTCACCCTCACCCATTACTTCACTTCTTTACGCTCACTACACTTTAGTTCGTTGCTCTGTATTACTACCATATTGCAGCCATTCACTTCTTTTTCGCCCCTAATAAACTGGTTATACTCAAACCCCGTAGTCGTCCCGTAGTCGTCCCGTAGTCCCCCATGGCTTCTCCATACCTTCTAGCCCCACTACGCCCCCCTAAGCCTACCATCCCGTTGTTCGGCCTATGGTTAGGGCCCTGCTGGTGTCCGGGCCTTTTCCTGTTACCCGCAATAAATTGCCCAGTTCCTGCGGCGAGAACAAAAAACCAGGAGGCACCACCAAAAGCGTCAGGTTTTTCCCATTTACCAGCTAATTCTCCCCTGTTTCTTTACCTGATTTGTACCCAATCACTTGTATTGCACATATTTCGACCTTATTTAGCCGTCTAAATCGATTGATCACCGAGAATACGCTAAAATCCTGAAAAAAATCTCCATTCCTTATGACCTCTAACAACTTATTGAATGATCCTTCCATCATTCAGGTGTCAAACCCTAGTGAAACCGACACCAATTCTGTCCATTTCACTCCCGCATCCGGGCCGCCCAACGGATTAGAACCAGGAAGTGCCTTGTCCAAACTTTTGGACTCCGCCATGGCCAACGCTGCCAAAGAATCAACTCCCGAATTAGAACCTCGCTCCAATACCGCCAGTCCCTCCATAAAATCTCCATTACCTTCCATTTACCCTTCCAAACCAAAGAATTTGGACCTCGTATACGAATTGGACTATCTTTTATTACTTCGAGAATCTCCATTGATCAAAAACTATGATAATTCCCCCGAACTTCCTGATAAGTCATTTTGGAGACTCAGAGCTAATAGACCCACCAAGAATGAAAAGGAGTACAACAATTCCGGTAAGCACAGTAATAACTTCAACAACCGTAGACAGAACAACAACAATAACAACAATAATAACTGGGATAGAAAGGGAGGTTATCATAATAAGCATGATTTGGACTCGATGTCCAACGACAAAATCTCCCAGCTTTTAGGCGAAACTGCCGATGAGCTCGAGCCAGAATGGGAAACTGCCGACTTGCCAGCCAATGAAATGCCCATGAACATGGGCCTGACAGTAGAAGACTTTGAGAAATGGAAGTCGCTCATGAGATTGAAAGATAAGAAGAAGAACGGATTGCTTGATGATTCTCAACAAGAAGAATCTGCTGCTCCTCGAGGAAATGATGTAGACAATTTCTTCTCATTTGTTAAGCCTAATTCCAATGCTGGCTCTCGTAATGCCAGTTCTTCTGCTCCTCCTAACCCAGATGCTCCAGCCAAAAGCTCCCGATTCTCATCCTTTTTCAGTGCTCCTTCAGAACCATTACCTTCTCAGAACCAAGGACCTCCTGTTTCGTCTCAATCTTCAACTCCATTGCAAAAACCTGCCCCAATTGCTGGAGGATCAAGATTTTTCTCTGGTCCTACACCTTCGGGACCTCCGCCTGGACTTCTGGGAGGAGCTGTGCCTTCACCTGTTCCTACTACTGCTCCTCTTCCTCCATCGTTGCCTCTTGGAATTCCTCCTCAGCAACAGCATCAACAACAGCAGCTTCATATTCCTGTAAATACTTCAGCCAAAGAAGGAGGACCCACGAACGATTCGTTCTTCCTCTCATTATTGAACAAGAAAGAAGGACCCCAAGCAGGCAACGATCTTTTGAGTGGATTGAAACAACAATCTCCGCAAAAACCCCAGAAAGAAGTTGCTCAGAGCCCATTACCCCAAAAACAATCACAGGAACCTCCTTCTCATCCGCAACAACAATCTCAACATCCTCAACAACAGCATATGGTGCCTCCACCTTGGTTCAGACAATTTCAAAACGGACCAGGACCTAATGGGAACGGACCTCCACCTCCTGGCATGGAACAGGGCCAAAAGGGTCCTGGTGGTAGACAACCAAAGGAAGGACCTCCAGGCTTTCCTCCAATTCAACAATATCAAGGTAACCCACCTCCAAATGTATACCCTCCACCAAGATTTATTCCTCCAGGAATGCATCCAGGAAATGCCCCAGGACCAGGACAATTTAATGGTAATGGTCTTCAATTTCCTCCAGGAATGCCCCCACAATACTTTGGATTTCCACCAGGAATGCCTCCACCACCAGGAGGGAATAATCAAGGCATGAATCCTCATCAATTCCATTTACAGCAACAACAACAGCAACAACAACAACAACAGCAGCAGCAACAGCAGCAACGTCCTCATTAAGTAGCTACATTACTCTACAATTCTACTCTACATCACTTGTGATAGTATATACTGTGTAGCGGATGCAAATTACTTAATACTTAGTGTAAACTATAGAACCAGAGACTCTTAGACTCAACTATTAAGCCAGAGACTCTTAGACTCAACTATAGAGCCTGAGAAACCTGAAGACATAAGTTGGCCAACTGGATATGTTCGTCAGTCCCATTGTTAAGTCTTCTGTCTGCTTCGAAAAAGATACGGGCCAAATTGTTCTTGGTTATGGAGTTCAAACTGTCATTTAGTATGAATTTGTCATGAAGTTGATCTACAACTTGTTGTGCACTCCATCCTTGCAACACCAACTCGTGGATATGAGCCAATATAGAGGCTGGTTTCTTTGATTCTATCACTTTGAATGTACTTTCAATCAATTCGTCTCCCACCACTCCAGCAATTTCATGGATAGAGTCAATGGTTATAGGAGCAATTTTCACGTCATCGTCCGTCATTTCTACGTCTTCACTAGCGGCTCGCAACGAGGTTTGTAGTCTGGTGGCAGATTGCAAGTATGTGATTGCCTTTCTCAAATCTCCCTTCGATATCTTCAATATTTCTGTCAAAACCTCATCGTTATGTAAATGTATATCTTCCTCTTTCACAATGTATTTCAATCTATCCAACGCATTTTCGTTATTAAGCAATCTAAATCTAAACTTCGAACATCTGGAAGCTAAGGGATCAATGATTCTGGTGATATAGTTACAAATTAAACAGAATCTGGTGATGCTAGCATAGTTTTCCATGGTTCTTCTTAAAGCTGCTTGTGCATCATTAGTCATAGAATCGGCTTCATCTAAGATGATTATCTTATATGGGGGGCACGGGTAGTTCTCCAAATCTTCCTTGGAAGGGTTGGATATGGTGGATCTGGCGAAATTCTTAATCTTTTGCCTCACAATGGAAATCCCTCTTTCATCAGAGGCATTCAATTCCAACACTCTGGACTTATATAAATGAGGCCCGTACAACTGTTTGGCAAGTGCCAATACTGTAGAAGTCTTACCGGTTCCTGGTGGCCCATAAAAGAGCATATGGGGCAAATTAGCTGATTCTAAGGTCTTTTTCAAGACTTTCACGGCATGATCTTGGGAAGCCACATCGTCAAGCTTTTTCGGACGGTATTTTTCCACCCATGGTGTGTGCTGCAAACGCTCTTCTTCGTACTGCTTGTGCTTGGGAGTAATTATCGAAGTCATGCTAATTGAGTAGACAAGGAAGAAGAAGCAGAGATGGCATGAAGCTGAAATTTTCAGCAACGCGTTGCTACACGTCCGCCATGAGCAAAACATCCGTGCCGCACAACAATACACCTGTGCACCCAAATTTGGAGGTGACATATGAAAGATTAAATTATATAAAAGTGTAGAAATTATAAAAAAACAGTAATGTCATAGACAGCAACTGCACGACAACTAGAACCCTCGTGTGAGGTCTCCAGTAGTTGAAGAATTAAAATAGATGCCTCTCATAATATCCCACCAGGTTATCTACTGAACTCCAATAACAGACAACTCCAACGTCCACACTCTTCTAATGTGAACTTTGATGGTGACAGGGTTTTTCTGGTTATCGTACAAGTTATCGAACTCAAGGGACAATTCTTCATTGGACCACCAACACTTTCTGGCCGGTTTTCTCCAGAAAAGTAACAATTTCGTATGGCTTTCTGCGGGTTTTTTGGCTCTTGACAACGATCTAGAAGCAGCACGTGAAGCAGAGTTGGCCAAATTGGCAAATCTGGACCGGGAACGAGACCGAGAGCCGGAAGATGCATTGGAAGTTACGGGCAACAAGTTAGGTGAGTCAGGAGCAGTGGTAGGTTCATTTCGAAGACGAACCAACAGCAACGACAGAATAATGCACTTTCCGGGCTCGATGGAACGATTTCCCCAGATCTCCTGGTGTTCAAAACCAGAAGAACATAACATATCAAACAAATGCTGTTCAGCCGGGCCCAAATTTTGATGACTACCTGGGCCCAAACTAGCATCAAAACCGAGACCCGAAAATATCATCTTATTCTTTACTAATTTGGTACCCACGGTGGTTTTGATGTTTTTGATTTGGCTATCTGACAAGCCTGCTACAGGAGGAATGATGTAAAAGTCCATATCTTCTCTTAATACGATGATTGCTGGCTTATTCTGCAATATTTGTGATGCTGATTCTTGTTGGTGACGATTGTAGATGGAAGTTTGGGAAGTGATGGGAGCAAGATCTTGTAAATCTTTTTGGGCATCATTGAAGGTGTTGATGATATATTCAAAACAACGAGGATCGAAATTAACAAATACGATATCTTCTTCGGTTAAATTGGTGATTACTTGACCCTCGGCATCCAAAAACACACCATTGGGGAAAAGACACAACAATATACTTTCGGGTAAGCTCATAAGTTCATCTCTGGTGATGGTGAACTCAGAACCTCTGATATTTAAATGGATTTTGGAATTATAGTCGATATTACTGTTGGATTCATCATACACCCCTTGGGACAAGTCATTGTTGTAGGATGTCTCTTCCGACACCTGGGTGATGATATTATCTGTCATGTTGGATTAAAATGAATGAAAAGTTTACAATTATTGGATTTAGACCGGTTTTTCTCAGGTATTCACCTGGAGATTCTGTGGATTTTCAACAATTGCTACTGATAATGGGGTACCAGTTATTGGATGTAATCTATCCACGCACTATAGGACTGATTAACAAAGTTAGAACCTCAAAATATGGGATTGGGTCGCGTTTGGTACTTCGATTGTGTCGGATACCGCAGTTATTCTTTCAATGCAAGCAGAGAAGCAAGAAGTAGCCCTGGAAAGTTTATGGAAGTTTCTGCTAACTACGCATTTCGTTGCGGTTTGTGGTGATATTGGGCGGGCGCACGACATACACGGCATCCCTGGGACGCCGACCCGTGCACCAGCCCGAGACCCGTAAACCACTTGATTTGCATCCGTACATCTGCGTGATCCGTACATCTTTGAGATTTGGTGATGCTCATCCGTACATCTTCTAAAATACTCATTACTCATCTGGTCCATAATGAGTTGTGGGTGTGGAAACGTCGACCTCAAGGAGTTGCAGACAGAAACCGACGTGGCGGATGTGTGGGGTGACGACGATGGTGACGACTACGTGAAATTAGCAGACCAATCGACCGCAGACCTCAAAAGAGCCCATACTAAGAAAGGGTACCTCGATGGCCTTACCAGAGCCCAGGAATCGAGTCTACAAGGAGGGTTTGACGTCGCCTTTCCTAAGGGAGCCGAACTCGGAGTCGAAGTGGGGAGGTTACTTGCAATTATATGTAGTTATAAAGACGAGAAATTAATTTCTGAGGCCAAGAGGGAGCTCAATATTAGTAAAGTTCTCGATGGTAAATATTTCAATGATGAATTGGAATTAATTGACGATAGTTTGTTAAAGAAATGGAGCACCATCGTCACAATGCATTTATCTCGTTAAGGGCATGTCATTGACGATTTCATTGTTCAAATTGTCATACAATCCAGCAAATTTGTCCTGGAATTTGTATCTACCCTTACACCAGTCAGTCCAGATTTCACTAATTAAGTACTGGGTTTCCTGGAAACTAATGAACTCTTCAAAACAGCAGTTCTTGATCAACCAGTCCTTGTTAAGCTGCTGGAAAATCTCCTGCTTGTCATTGATGATTATCTGTCTTAATTTGATCAATTCACTACCTTTGATGTCAACATCATCGGTATTAAGTTTGCTGTATTTAAGTTCATTTTCTTGTATCTTCTTCTGTAATTGGGGTATAGTGTTAACCGAGAGTTTCTTGGACCGTTCAAATAACTCTTGTAACGAATACAAATAGTCAAGGTAATTCTTGAACTTTTCTAGAATGGTGGTATTGATGGTGTAGCTTTCGTCGATCAAAATTTGGCTTGATTTATTGAAGAATTCCGAAATGTAGCTCAATGAGTCGTTGATGGAGTTGGTGTCATCCTTATTATTGTTTACCAATATATTATTCTTATTCTCAACCGGTTTATGAGGATAAAGACTTTCATCCAAATCACTAAACTTGTTAATCATTTCAACAAATTTCCCATTATCGAACGATATTTGTTGTTGTCTCTTCTCATACCTTTCTACCAAAACCACAATCTTTGTCCAGATTTCAATGGTTTTGGCAATGTTATCTTCACATTTCTTCCAGTTAGCCAAAAATTCTTCACCGATGGTGGGCCAAATGGAATTAATGAAGTTGGTCAGAATCTTCTGTCCCTTGAACTCCAAGGAGTAGTCAATTCTGGCTTGTTTTTTCCAGGTGGTCAAGTCAGTGGGTACACTCAAAAAGGTTACCACCAAAGGTTCCTGGCGCAACACAGGATGCTTGATTAACTGATTCAAGAATCGGTGCAACCCACGACGACGTCTTTGTAAGAACTGGGAATCTGGTGACGATCCTACTAGATTTGTTGATTAGTATAGGTAAATGGAAACAGAAATCATGAAGTATACATACCATTAAATTTCTTCGGAGGGAGTCCGGGGATGATTCTGAACGGATATTTCTTGAGGAGGTAGTCTAACAACCACACGAAGTCGGAGTATCTACGAGTTACTTTTTTAGTACCTGAAGGACCATGTAATCCCAACTGTAAGTCATGGAAAATGATGTAATTAATATGCTTGAATAGTAAACCTTCTTTTTCCGGTACTTCTTTGATTCTGATCACTTCGCTGGTGTCTATTAATGGTTTGAACTTATCACGAATATCATTGATGTACTTATTGATCTGAGAGTCATCGATGGGGATGGATTTTTGGTATGAGTCTCCTTCGTTTTGTTGCTGAATTGACAGATGGTCTGCTAAGATAGGATCTACAAGGAGCTCTTTATTGGATTTTACGGCAGCAGCAGTGTTATTGGAAGCAACTGAAGCTCCATTATCCCATTCGTTGCCAGCTCCTTCTGACAAAGTAGAAGATGCTAATTGGGCCGATAATGGGTCAGAAAAGTCTTGTTCTTTTTCCTCTTCCTGGGTAGGATCAGAGGTTAATAAATTCACTACTGACTGGGGTAAATCAGGTAATTTGGTGTTGAATTTGAACTTGAGGGTTACATAGTCACCTGAGCCTGGAACGTCGATTTCTAAGGCAATAAGTCCCAAAATTTGCCAGAAGTTGGTTTCGATGGAAGGAGGTAATATGTTATTATCGTATAAAACATCAATGATTCTGGTAACTTGGTAATTTGTGAGGATAGTTTCTTGGGTTAAACGATCAAAGACGTAGAGCTGGAGGTCATTTACAGTGGTTATTTTGCCCGAGAGTTTGGAATAGATGAATTTGTATGACTCAGGTATTGATTGGCCCGAGGGAACCATTCCTTCGTCTTCTAGTGGACTTTCAAGGCCGCTGTTGCTGCCTAGTAATTGGGACGAGGTCAAATAGCCGGAATTGGCGTATAAACTGTTGGAATTCTGGGCCGGGGCGTCGCCGGAGGCCCACCCGTTCTCCCACGGGTCGTCGGCGGTGTTGAATATGCTGTTGTTCATGCTGGTGCACGAAGAAGAAGTGGTGATCAATTGATCTTATCGGCTAAGATATGGTGAGAAGGAGCCACAACCCGTACCGCGGGAAAAGTCCGTACCGCGGAAAATCCTGAGGGGGAGAAAACACCCGTACATTCGCACCTGCCTCAGTACAACCAGGGTGCCATATTCTAAACGTGTATCTCCATATCTCCCTTCTTCACAGCATGTCGTCGCCCACATCGTCCAAGATCAGTGAGCTGGTTTATAAGGTGATCAACTACTTCCACCAAGATGACCGCATCAATAGAATCACATTGGGGCTCGATAAACACCCTATTCTTGCCCAGTTGAGCAGATGGAAATTTGCTGACCTTCTCTATATTGGTGTACTTTTCGTGCTATACTTCGTGGTTTATTGGATCGAACCTTTCCAGAGACAGTTTTACGTTAATGATCTTACCATATCGCATCCATTTGCCGAACATGAACGGGTCCCCGTGGGGGCTTTGTTCTTTTATTCTACCTGGGTTCCTATCAGTTTGATAGCAATTATTGGAATCATCATTACAAAGCCTAAAAACAAGATTTATGTTACTTACATTTCATTGGTGGGATTGGTTATATCTGTCTTTTCCACCAGCGTATTGACTGATATCTTAAAGAACTTTATTGGCCGTCATCGTCCTGACTTTCTCAGTAGATGTGTGCCTAAAGAAGGTACGCCTATCAATGTATTGGTATACGCCAAAGACGTGTGTACTACCGACAACATCTCTCGGTTGAAGGACGGGTTCCGGACAACACCTTCGGGCCATTCCAGTATCAGTTTTGCTGGTTTATTCTACCTTTCTCTCTGGCTTAGTGGCCAACTTGTGGTTACCAACGCCAACGTAGGTAGTTGGAGAACCATAATCGCTGGTTTGCCTACTTTGGGAGCCGGTCTCATTGCTTTGAGTAGAACGGAAGACTACAGACATCATTTTGTTGATGTTTTAATTGGTAGTACCATTGGAATTATCATTGCCTACTGGTCGTACCACAGAAACTTCCCTTCCGTCTCCCACCCCAAGAGCTACGAACCTCGCATTATCATCGAAGAAGACGAAAGGGACGACTCTATCAGCTACACCCGTATAGACGAATCAGCAGTATAAATCTGTTATCGCACGTGACCGTTAGCCATGTGAACTCGCCCGAAACCTTAATGTGTCTCCCCCCCTCTCTAACTTGGTAGTTGAATCGTGTGCATCAACCCACAGCATTGCGTGTAATCAACAACCCAACATAAACCCCACCTCCTGCGTTTTGTTCATTATATAGTCACTATCATTATATTTATCTAGTTTGCAATCCTAGTCAAAAACCAGTTTTTCGCTCACTGTAGTAGTTTCCCCATACATTTTTTTTCCTTGCTAGAGCCCATATATAGTAACGTTGCGTAAACTACCCACTTTTTCTTTCACGTCACAACCAGTTTGAAGTCGCCAATACTCGCCCAATCATCGTTGTATAACCGTCCTCGAAGCTTGATTTAGTTAGTTTATATCCCAATTACATTCTTTTTTGGGCGATTCCATTCCATTTACGTGGCTGCACTTTACAGACCCCATTCATATTGTTTGTTCCTTTAGACTTCTGTTAGATAATTGCATTTTAGTTCTTCCCTTTTTCCCTTTCTGTACTTCCGATTGACATCATAATGTCGTTATCTCCAGTTTACTGCTTCATATCCGGGGGAAACATGCACTGTGTGCCCGTGACGTCTTTCAACGACCAGTCCATTCCCACTATCAATGTCACTAACCCTGACCCTTCCACATCTCCTCTGGTTAAAATGAAAATTAGAAATAAAAACCTCCTTTACTCTTTGAATAACCCGTCCTTATCTGATCTCAATTCCGATAACAATGATACCAGTAATGTTTCAGATGACCATCCATCAGTAACTCCTCCTCCTAGCTCAGAAGAATCTGCTCAGATATCGTCTATTCTCGAGAACTACTCCACCCATGCGGTATACTTACCTCAATATACCATAGACCTTCACAGTAATCTCACCGAAAACTATAGCCAGATAAAAACCCTCTTGTCTCACGTTTTTCCAAGTAATTGGACTGAAGAGTCCAACATTTCCATCAAACAATTGACTGGTGGTATTACTAATATGCTTCTATCTTGCACCTACGACTCTCCTGACTTCAAGGAAACGGTATTAATGAGGGTTTATGGCCACGGAACTAGTCTTATCATCGATAGACACCGGGAATTCGTTTCTCATTTGGTGCTAAACTCTCTTAATTTGGCTCCTACAATCCATGCCAGGTTTTTGAACGGTTTAATTTACGGATATTTGCCTGGTAGATCGCTCGACCTGAACGAACTCCGCTTACCAAACTTGTATCCCTTAATTGCTCAACAGCTTGGAAATTGGCATAATAGCATCAACAGCGAATATATCGAGGATGGTGTAGAAAAGTTGAGAATCCTTACTACCACATTAAAACGTCAAGAAACTGGAGAGAAGTTGAATGGAACCAAAAAACCCAAAAAGGAAAGGAAGCCTAAAAAAAGATTTATTTCTAACGTATGGGAATTGATCGAAGATTGGATTAATATCGTGCCCACTCCCCCTAATTTGATTGAAACTTTCGAGAAAAATAGCACTTCTACCGAGAAAATCGATGAACTGAACATAAGAGAGGTTATACTAGCCGAATTCAAGTGGTTGAAGTCAACCTTAAACCGAGTAGTAAAATCTCCAGTAGTTACTTGTCATTGTGATTTGTTATCTGGAAACATCATTATCCCTGAAGATAAAGGCTTTCTTGATACTTTAACTGAAAAGGATTCTCTCAAACCAATCAGTGAGAATCCCATTCAGTTTATTGACTATGAGTATATGTTACCAGCTCCTCGTGCTTTTGATATTGCTAATCATTTAGCCGAATGGCAGGGGTTCGAATGTGATCGTTCTGCTATCCCCAAACCTTCCATAGACAACCCAACTCTTTTAAGATGGTGCCGAGGTTATTTAAACAACCCTGGGGCTTCTGATGAAGAAGTAAAATCGTTGGTTAATGAAGTCATTTGCTATTATGGTGTTCCAGGATTTTATTGGGGTATTTGGGCAATGATTCAGAGCGAAATATCTAATATTGACTTCAATTACTCTGAATATGGTCAATGGAGATTGCAAGAATACTGGGATTGGAAACACGAATTTGAACCCCAACTAGATGCTTTATAAGCAGAACTATATAAACCGTATATAGACCTACTATTAATCATTAATATTTATTACCGTATCAATTATGTAATTCATTATCTCTGTAAGTCGACAATGACAGTCTTATCTGTCTTTGGCGAATGCAATATGGCCCATTTTAAGCCTTTGGAAGCCTCTTTTACGAGGGTATTGTATATATTTGTAGCAAAACTCTTGGGCAAGTTGTTACTGGTAAACACAACTTTTCTAACCCATTCATCAGGCTGTTGTAGTGAAGTTATCAGAATCATATCTAGGACATCGTCTCTGGCATCGACACTTATTATTGGCGTGTTGGATAAATTTTTAATCAAATTAGCACCTGCAACTTTGGCATCGTTTTCTACTTCCCATTTATCTCTTTTATTATTACTCTTTCTTCCTCTAGGTGCATCGTTAGCCACAGCTATAACTTTTTGATCAATATCAACATTATACAATGGCCCCCCAATCATGTCTGACTTACTGTCAGTCTCAGAATCTTCCAATGTATTATCATTACTAGTCCCATGTGACATATAAGTGCTCAAGGTATCATTATCCTCATTGTTTCTATCATCAATTTCAGTACGTAAAAATCTAGCAAGTTCATCGAATTCTAGATCACTATCTTTTCCAGTACTGATATTCCTGACTCGCAATGGCTTGAATTGATTACCTCCTTTTCTACTCTTTTTCTTCCCCTTCATATTAGAAGATTTCATAGTAACAATCCAATTGGCACCATCAATGGAAGCCTTATGAAGTGTGTCTTCCTGTGAAGCAGATGCAAAAATATCACAACTTATATCATGCTGCCACAATCTTCTGATAAGCTCATATCCTGACTCTTTGATATGTGACTCTGTCAAACTTGTGATCAAAACATCACATCTAATTTTTTTCCATTTCACTTTGGATATTTCGGAATTCTTAGATGCAGCAGATGAAGATTTCAATCTCTTGTTGATGTTTTTCATTGCCAAAAACAAAAATGTTGAACTAAGCTGGAATCCAACCACATAAGGCGTAATTGACTTATTGAGATCTTTATTTGATAAAGAACTCACGAGTTTGTCATATCTTCCACCTGTAATGGTTACCGAAAACTTCTTATTTCTCTCTGGTCGGTGAAGAACATGAAACATCACATCATCTAAGTAGTATCGAGTGTTATAATTACTAAGAGGATTGAATAAAATGGTAGTTTTAACCTCAAAGCTTTTCGCAATTGCCAAAATATGTTCCAACTCATCAAATGCTCTTTCTACCTTCATGAACAAAGGGGAATCAACCATAATCTTCTTTAGCTTGTGTCTAGCTTTATCAGGTTCCACTGTGAAATTAAATACATCAATTAGATCTTTTGTGACGCTATGTTGAATTCCAAAATCCTTATTCAAAGACGTTCTAATCTCCTCGGCTGATTTATCAATCCCTAGTTGAGTTAACAAACCTAACACTGCATCTCGTTTAGATTCATTCAAACTGACACTTTGACCGAAAGCATATTCAATTACACTGTTCAATATGACTGAATGGTTGATCATGATGAAGGTTTGGGAGTTCTTCACCTTGAAACATGGGAATGACTGGAGGATCTCATCAACAACTTTTAGACATTCTGCATCTTCTTGATAACGGAAAGACCTCTCATGGGAGCAAATGTCAAAGCTGACTGCACTATACTTGTTAGGCACTCCATTACCACGAACATTAGGTCTATAGACATATTCATGGCGGTATATTTTCGAAATTGAAATATTGTTTCGACTCAAGAATCTTGCAGTGGGTAGAACAAGATCATAAGGCAAAGTCAAAACCTGACCATTTCTATCAAGAACCTCATAACATCTTTCCCTAGATTGAGCATTGGCCTTAGGCAATAAAATACTAGAACTGTAGTCCACTATACCTCCATGATTTTCAAAGATACGATACAACTCATTAATCATTTGGCTGAATATAAGATAATCGTCTATGGAGTGTTCTAGGTGATTGTTATGAGCACTTCGATTCAGACTATCAAACATTAAATCTTTGGCCAACAGATATGGTTGGTTGAATAATGTCTCCCGAACTTGCTGTTGCCAAGGAGATGCTGGGTCAGCAAGTGATTTCAAAGCTTCCTTGATGATTTGATCTTGGTGTTCTACTGGTATCCAACCACTTTGAAGCAATTTGGAAGCTGCTGGTCTGTTCTTAGGATCATGGTCTAGAAGAAGTCTGATAATATTTTTCTCTGTTTTATGTCTTGTATCTGTAAAGTTTGCTGGAAATTCAATAGATGCCAATCTCAACTTGTTTAAGATGATAGCTCTTTCCATCCCAGTGCTAAGTGGATAACACATCTCGAAAAAGATAATTCCTAGGGAATACATGTCTACCTTTTCGTCATATTCTCCGGTGGAAACTTCTTTGGCAGTGTAAAAAAGAGTTCCCACAACAGTTGAGAAGTCCTTATTTCCACTAGATTCCACCTGGTTATTATCCGCAATAGCAGATGTGAATTGGGAATTTTTTGCTAATCCAAAGTCCCCGACTTTGATGTTGTTTGACTTATCAATGAAAATATTCATTGGCTTTAAGTCTCGATGGATGAAACCGGAGCTATGAATATAAGAAACAGCTTCCAATAATTGACGGAAAAGTCTCCAGTATTCATCAGGATTACCTGGGAGTCCTTGTTCAATGAGGTTTAACAATGTGTTATTTTCACAGAACTCCATTTGGATATACAAGATTGATTTCGAATTATTGTCTTTCGATTTATCGTTTTTCTTGGTAATTGAAAGACTCTTTCTGCTGATACTCTGAATGGTACTATCAGAATCTTCATCTTCAGTGTCGTCATCGCTTTCTTCTTCCTCATCATCATCTGAACACGAGTCCCCAAATACAATACGATCATCAAAATCACTATCATCAGAATATTCTACTCGCGGATCAAGTGAGTTTGCAAGGTAATCCACCTGGAATGAGTCATCATGATTACCTAAAAATGACTGAGATTTGGCAATATGACTAGGAAACTCAGAATCACTTTCAAAATCACTTTCCTCCTCTAGATCGATCGCACTATCATTGCCTTGGACTTCTTCTACCCAGGTACCGTAATACCGTACAATATACTGATGGTTTAACCGAGCCAAAGAAAGAACCTCACTAAGCAAAGTTTCGAGCTTGTTTGACTTGTGTTTAATTTTCTTGATAGCATAAAACGTTCCTTCCATTCTGTTTCTTGCCTTGACTACTTCTCCAAATCCTCCTTTTCCAAGTCGTCCAATTTCTTCAAACTCTCTTTCATAACGTGATTCGTACAAATTAGAAGGATGCTCATTCTGATTAGAGTACCTTCTTCTATTGGTAACTCCAGGTGATAAACTTCGTTTGGTCGTATTAGTTGGAGAATCGAAAGCACTCGTATTTTCCTGAGCTGGAGGTGGTACATCATTGATATTTTCAATTCCATCACGGAAGAACTTCAAGGCATAGAGTTCAACGATACTTGGCCTTTTGGAGGCTTTAGGTTGCAAGATTCTACAAAGTAAATCGTAGACGATATCAGTATGTTCCCGAGACTCTCCATAGTTTTCCAGTTGAAATCCTTTCCTAAAGGCTTCAGGACTAGGGAAAGTTTTTGTTAATGCATTGTAGCTGATCATGGTTTGAATAATAAGAACTCCCAAACACCATAAGTCTGTCTTAGGGCCACTAGTCAATTCAGGATCGATCCAATTCAGTGGAATGAACGACTCAAGAAATCCTTTTGCACTGGAGGCCAATCTATGGTCAGTGCTATTAGGGTGTTCGTAGAGCATGGATAATAATGAGTATCCATATGATGTATGCTCCAATTTTAATGCCTTCTGCGATGCCACGCTGTCTTCATGATAGGAAAACACACCAGTAGAGTTTTGATAGTAGAGCTCACCCTGTGACTCACATACGATGACAGAGTGAGGGCATATTAATCTATGAGCAAGCCCCAATTTATGGAGGGATTCTATTCCTGATAACAAACCAATGAGCCAAGTACGAGCAATATCCCACTCCACGTTCTTATTGGGTTTGAGAATGTCGTGAAGCAGTTGGTTTTTAGCACAGTATTCGTTGAGAAGCCTTATGGACCATGACAGTTCGTTCTTATCGATCTGGAAAGCATAGAGTCTTAGAATATTCTCATGGTTGATATTTACGATTCTCTCCAAGTCCAATTCAAACTCTCTCATTTGAGTCTTACCTTCGTTGGTAAGCCAAAAGGGGTTATCTAGAGTAATCTCAGTGAGCAAATATTGAATTTTTATACCTCGTTCCTGTAATTTTGCTTCTAGTTTGGGAACAAGATAAGGTTTTACAATCAGTTGCTTACCTA
Source organism: Isabelozyma gotoi (assembly GCA_003708205.2). Classification (NCBI taxonomy): domain Eukaryota; kingdom Fungi; phylum Ascomycota; class Pichiomycetes; order Serinales; family Metschnikowiaceae; genus Isabelozyma; species Isabelozyma gotoi. The sequence goes on along the minus strand of PPNP02000004.1, from coordinate 125,291 downwards.
TTTTGGCCAATATGTCGGTTTTATTAGCCAGACCTATTCTAGTAACGGCCTTAAATTCGAATTTGGTTTTTGTTTTTGGCACTTCGCCCGAGATTATGTTATCAAACACGAAATGATATGCTGTAGAGGACGGTATTAGTGACTCTTTCACTGATTTCACACTTGCTTCCAGAGAGTCGTAGTCATATATTTCGTCCTGGATCTTCAGCAATTGCTCATTAAGTTCTTTATTCTGTATTCTTTCGGCCTGCTCCCTTTCATATCGATGCTCTGCTTCTTTCTGTTCCAACATCTGGCGTTCGTGCTCCAATCTCTTCTCTCGTTCTTCTTCCAAGGATAACACGTTTTCAGTTACCAGTTGGAAGTCATCTAGCATGTCTTTGACGTCGGAAATGATGATAAAACATACTTCTTCTCCTTGGTATTCCTGGATTAACTCTCGTATTCTCTCCTCTAATTTCTTCAATCGTGCCTTGAGAATGCTTTTAGGGTCCAATATCTTTACTACTGGAGACGATAATGGATATGTGGGAGTTAATGCTATGTCCAACGTCAATGATAGTGTGGGTCTGTCGGCTACTTCGGACGCCAGGAGGAATATTTGGAAGTGGGGGCTCGGTTTCTTGTTCCATACAAGACCAGAAGGTGTAATGTCTTTGAATATATCTCCATATATCGATTCAATGCTATTGATCTCGTCCTGTTGTCGCTCCTCTAGAGCGCTGCTAAGCGGATCGGTCTTCATGCTTTACATTAATATGATAAAAGTTGCGCAATTGTAGAGGTTATCAAGAAAGAAAGTAATGATGAAGTCCAGATCCCATCGCGAGATGGTTCATTTCGCGGGTTAGGGTCCGACTGCTAAAATACGCTTACCTCCTCCAATTCCTCCACCAAAAACCAGAGCACCAGCAGAAAAAAACACCCAAATGCCTCCTGTAGACTCCATAGAGGCAGGCCCAGACACCATCCGCATTCTCATTACTACGGATAATCATGTTGGCTACAACGAAAACGACCTAATTCGAGGTGATGACGGGTGGAAAACATTCCAGGAAATCACGTACCTTGCTAAAACTCGGGATGTGGACATGATACTACAAGGAGGGGACTTTTTTCACGTGAACAAACCGTCCAAGAAGTCGCTATATCACGTAATGAAGTCCTTAAGGCTCAATTGCATGGGAGACAGACCGTGTGAGTTGGAACTTCTAAGTGACCCCAGTAACCTTCTCGATGGAGGCTTTAATACGGTCAATTATGAGGATCCAAACCTCAATGTGTCGGTTCCGGTATTCGCCATAAGCGGTAATCATGACGACGCTACTGGTGAAGGGTTTCTACTGCCATTAGATCTTCTTTCGGTATCTGGATTGATCAATTACTTTGGTAAGATCCCCAACAACGAAGAAATATCTGTGACGCCATTGTTATTTCAAAAGGGAACCACGAAATTGGCACTATACGGTATTAGTAACGTAAAAGACGAGAGACTCCACCGTTTGTTTAAGAACGGTAATGTGAAGTTTCTTAGACCCAACGTCAAGACGGACGAGTGGTTTAATCTTCTAGCAGTTCACCAGAACCATTTCCAGCACTCATTGATTTCGTTTCTTCCAGAATCGTACCTCCCCAACTTCTTAAATTTTGTCCTTTGGGGGCATGAGCATGAATGTATTCCTAATCCGTCGTTCAATCCAGATACTGGGTTCGATACTCTTCAGCCAGGATCCTCGATTGCTACTTCATTGAGCGAAGGAGAAACTGCAGAGAAGAATGTCTTCATTCTTAATATCAAGAACAAAAAGTACTCCATTGAGAGTATCAGACTTCAGACGGTAAGACCATTTGTAATGAAAGAGGTGTCTTTGCAACACGAAGGGTTTGTACCTGGTCCGGGGTCTAAGGATGACATCTTAAAGTTTCTCATATCAGAAGTGGAGAAACTAATTCAAGAAGCCAGACTGATGTTCAAAACAAATAACCCAGATTTGGTAGATGAAGAAACGGGTGAAATAGAAGAATCGCTTATACCACTTCCATTAGTACGATTACGAGTCGAGTACACTGGAGATTTCGAAATTGAGAATGCCAGACGGTTCAGCAACAGGTTTGTAGGAAGAATCGCCAATGTTAATGATGTTATTCATTACTACAAGAAGAAGGGAGAGAAAAGTGCCCTTAGCATGGTTGATACTAAAAAACCATTTGCTGTGGAGATTCTGAAACAAGAAGGTGAAGCAGCAAGGAAATTGACAATTCAAGAGTACTTAAAAGAATTTTTGGATCAAGCCAGCATGAATCTAATTCCTGAGCAAGGAATGAATGATATGGTGGCTAAGTACGTCGACCAAGAGGATAAGCAGCTGATAAATGAGTTTGTGGAGAAGACCATTAAATCATCTACCGACATGCTTCTCTCAGTTGGAATTGATCACGATGATATAGATAACGACGATAACAGCAATCTCAGAAGTTCCTTCAAGAACGCTCTTAATACATTCAAGAAAGAGAATGCTATGAATTTCACCGACAAAAAGACAACTAAAAAGCCAGTGAAAAGCTCACTGATAGTCATCGACAGTGATGAGGAAATGGAAACCAAAAAAAGTGCCAGCAAGCCTAAACCAAGGGCAGCTGCCAAACCCAAAACGAGACCTACATCTAGAACCTCACGAGCTTCAAAAACTAAATCGTCTTATAAGGAAGAGGGATTCAGCGACGATGAAGAAGATGAGTTTGTAGTGAGTGAACAAGATGAAGATGATAATGATAACGACGACGAAGTTGAAGAGATAGATGAATACGTTGAAACAGAAAAACCGAGACGTAAAGCTCCTAGTACAAGAGGACGGGCTACAACCCGAGGTAGAGGAACAAGAGGAGCTACAAGAAAAACTACCAGGGCTAAGCCAAAGCCAACAGGCTCACTTCTTGATGATATCATCAATTTGGGAAGATAGTTTAAATTATCATATGTATATACAAGGTCTAATCAAAAGATGCAGCTTCTGCAATCAATTTATCCATGTCAAATTCGGCATTTCCACTTGTGAATTCTCGTAAGAGCTGTAACTTACGTTGTGATCCTTCAGCATCTGTAGCACCACCGTAGAATCTTTGCACGTTCAACACCAAGAGTTGGGCTTCATCCATGGTTAATGAAGACTCTTGTTCTACTTGTCCATTCATTAACACAACTCCGGTAGTTTCTAACAAATCTTGGTGGAACATTAAGGTAGTATGAGGTTTGGCATATTCTTTATGAAGTTTGTATTCAGCAACAGTGGTCAACATACAGTGGGTGGTTTTAGGACCAACAAAAGACCATTGGATAAAGTGCATTTCGTACCCGTCGTCATTTTTAGGTAAGGGAAGAATGAAACTTGGATTCTTGAAAGCGTTAGAATAGATGTTAGAGAATTGCAAATTTGATAAAACGGCGTGCAAGGTTCTTTCTTTGTTTTGAAATCTAGCTCTCCAAATGTATTCGAGATCTTTCTGTGGAAGGACCTTGGCTTTTTCCGAATCTATAAAAGAGTCAAGTGTTTTATAAGGAAGTTGAGGTTCGTCTTTCTTAATGGCTGATCTGACTTTGATCACTTTAGAATCACGATCCTTTTGCAATTCCTCTTCCTGTCTTCTTTCATATTCCTCCAACTCTTTCAAAGGATCAACAGCATTCAACTCCTTCTTCTTCTTTTCGATTTCTTCTTTAAATTTTTCTTGCAATTCAGTAGTATCACTCAATCCCAAAGACTTTGCTTTTTGATCAAGCTTCTCTTTATACTTCAAAAATGCATCTGTCTTAGCATCTGGGGTGGAAGCATAAGCCCTAGCGAATTTCCATCCAACAGAAGCAGCTCTGTGTCTTGGGAAACGTAATAATCTAGCAGCTGAACTCACAATCATTGGTGTTAAAGCAATAAGTAGTTGTTCATTCGAAAAGCAAATCCCCAGAAAAAGACTACTCAAAAACCCGTACAAAAGTTTTTCACTTACATCCGTACACCATTGATTATTGAAGTATGATTATTACTACAAGTATATACAGAGGATGTTGAATGAGTTAACAGGAAATAAATAGTAGGGAAAAAGAAGGAAGTTACTTCTTTTCACCATCAGGAAGAACAAGTGGCTCCTCCGAGTCCTTTATTAGGTATTCTTCTGGTGCATCTTTGGCATGGTGACCCAACGTTTTTCTTAATGACTCTGGGATATCTTCAAATGCCAAATCATCTGTTGTAGTGGCTACCGATTGGCCCTTCTCTTTGAGCAAATCTTCTAAATTCACCTTGTTATCTCTGAAAATTTTGAGATTGTCAGCAATTAAATGACGGTTTTTGCAGCCTGGACACTGGATTAATACAGTCCCAGTTTGATAGGCTTGCTTCGAAAAAACATGAGATGATCGAGTGTCACATTTCTTACATGTGAATGCTATCATAAGTTGTGGTTTATCCACTTTGAGCTCAGCTGTGTTGGATGCATTTGTCTCTGATGAGTGAAATCTGATGCTCTGGAAGGATTGAAAGGTTTTTGGCACCAGGATTGCTATTCTTGCTGTTAAAGCTCTAGCTCTGGTTCTACTTCCTGCTCTCAAGAGCACTCTATAATTAGATAAACCTCTGCGAATCATGCTGGTGAAGGAGAAGAAGAAGGATAAGAAGTTGTTGTAATTCTTATCTCATTGCCATCGCAGCGAAAATTACGTAATGAGAATCTCTCACTTAGATCGTACTCAGATTACACTACAGTCTTCTTTCCAAGTCTCTAGTTAATAAATACATAATCTACATAATTTGTATGCCATATTTTAGCTCTGGAAAAGGATCTTATCCTGCTTTTTCTTCATTTTCTGTTTTCTTTTATCTGTAATTGGAATTCCCCAGTCATCATTGCTAGCTGGTTGTGCTGGTTCTGGTTTGGCAGCTCCCCAAACTGACTGCTTCTGATTGGGGTTTTCCATGGGGAATGTCTTTCTGGTGGGCTTCTTTTGCAAAGCAGGGAACTTGTCATTCTGTATGTGTGACGAGCTTCCTGTTCTAGATAAACTAGTTAAATCTGAAGTTGATGATGATGCCGAACTGTTATTACTTCCTAGTGCCGGTAGTGAGGAGGTGGATGGAGCTTTATTCACATTGCTGAGGTATGTCGGTCTGTAGTTGGAAGAAGCTTGGCTGGTATTAATGTTTATATTTATTTGAACTGGTTTCTGTTGCTTCTTCACCACTGTAGTGTACCTAATTGGAGCATTGGCCTTCACTGCGGGTTTGGCCTTCTCAAGTTTTGGAAGCATAGGAAACTTTTCACTAGGAGACTTCCGTGAAGCACTTCCACCCCAGGATCCAGTAAAGTTGGCGATTCCGTTATTCTTACCTCCAAGAACAGGGAATTGCTCTTGTTGGGGAACTCCTTGGTATTCAGAAGAAGCAGAAACAAGGTTTCTGTACTGCTCGGATGATTCTGGGAACAATTCTCCAAACTCTAGGAGAAGAATGCTTATATCAGCATCTTTGCTTTCGGCAAATAAGTCCTTGTACCCATCTATAAGGTCTTTGGCAGTGATTTTACGAGATCTGTATCCTGAATTCAACTCTGAAAACTTCTTGATATTAGCAGTGTTGTAATGAAGATAATGCTTTGCTCTTTCCTCTAATCTCTTCTTCTTAAGATCATAGGAATCAGTTTCTTCTTCAGTAGAGCTACTTCCTCTATTACTCCTAAACGTAGACAACTGTGACTGAAACTGTCTGGAGGTGTTTCCAATTACAATCTTACTGCTTCCTCCCGTAAGTCCACCATGCTCTTTCAACATGTGAGCAGTTAGATCCAAGTCTTCTCTGAACACCACGAACTTTTTCTCAATACAAGAGGGAACAGAACACACATAATGGTCACTGCGGAAGTGAGAGTACAAGTCATCGTAATTTCTGTAGTATCCAGCATTCTTAGGGTCGTCTTGATCGCAAATATGACACCTTTCGTGGCGGTCTCTAATGTGAATATTAAGTTCGTCTTCTGAGTAGAATCTCTTACCTCGACAAAACCTACATTCTGGATGTCCTTTGAATCCGTCATCGTCCCCCTCACTAAGATGTTTCTGTAGCTGCTTGTAATTGTAGAGTTTCAACTCGATAACAAATGCTTTCTTGTTCTTGGAACATATTATGCAATAATACTTATTATGGTCTGTCTTTGCATGGTCACCAAGTTCTTTAAAATTGGGGAAAGTTTTACTGCAAACTGCACATTCGTTCTTTAATAATGCCAAAGTAGCATCACAAGCACTCTTTGACGTAAACTTAACGTCATATTTGTCACTGACATTAGTAACATCTTCAGCTCCAAAATCACTGTAGCTTCTTTCTATCTGGTCCGACACTATCACCAGGTCATTTTCGGTACGACACACCAAACAAGCCTTCTTTTCGTACAATGCCCGCTGTCTGAACGTACACACATGACATGTTATATGGTTACATGGAGATATGGCAGCGTAGTGAATTACATTAGCACAAATCAAGCATTGTTCTCCATCTTCACTATCTGACTCATCAGCTGTTTTCTCTTGTTCTGCCTTGTCTTTTTTCTTCCAGCCTTGTCCTTTGGCTCTTGAGTTGGCTCTACCGCCTCCTCGACTGACCCGAGACCTTGTAGTTTCACCGTCAGTCATTGGTAGTTGTTGTGGAAGAGTGAAAATTTTATTGAAGCGAGTGAAAAATTTGGCCAATTCGAGCCTAACTTGATAATGCGCAAAAAAATACACTGATACGAGCAGAAAGATAAAGAAATGTCGGTATCTTGTTGTTATTCTTTTACTACTTGTATTGCAACAGAGCTCTCTATAACCAGCTTATCACTTCAATTAACATGTTCAACGTCAGTGCTACACTCAATGTCTCTAGATTGGCATATAACCCCAGCTTATGCTTGCCGCATTTAGTAGTCAAGTCTTTTGACCAGCTTCCTATTCCTCTTGCCATTCCAGGTAACGAAAATACCATTAAAGGGGTGGTTTTAGATAAAGATAATTGTTTTGCAAAGGATCATGACGATAAGGTTTGGCCAGCCTACGAAGTATGTACCCAATTGTAAGAATCTGGCCCGAACTATACTAACTTTTGTAGGATGCATGGAAGAAACTCCAGGAATTCTATCCTAAAGAACATATATTAATTGTTAGCAATTCTGCTGGTACAAACGATGATAAGGAATATGCGCAAGCTTTGAAATTGGAAAGAGATACGGGTGTTACAGTATTAAGACATCCAACCAAAAAGCCAGGATGTCACGAAGAAATCAAGCAGTATTTCGTTAAGCAAGGAATTACCAATGTTAATGAGATTGTAGTTATTGGTGATAGGCTCTTCACCGATATGTTGATGGCCAATATGATGGGTGCTTGGGGAATCTGGATAAGTGAAGGAGTAGAACTTTCTCAAAATATCTTCCCTTCTTTCGAAAGAAAGGTTTATGCTACTCTCACTAACAGGAAATATGTTCCTCCATCACCAGTTGATAACTGATAATGAGAAAAATGTCTCTGGGTAGCAGCAATTGCTGCTCGTGAATATGTCTGGTAATGGCAAGTGCTGATGAAGCAGTTAGTTCGTGCTGGAAATGAAGCAGTTAGTTCGCGTAAAGCTTCTAGTCACAATACGGCTACTTCATTTTAGTCCAATTAGACATCAAATTGTATTTAGTCTCATATTTGTTTCATTAAGCTGGCTAATTTTATTATCCACATTTTGCGGCATTGAGAATGTCTAAGTTCTTTTGCGGAAACACTTTTTGCAGCAATCATGTCTAATATCCGAAACCACAGCATTCTCTTTGACAACAAACTCAGTGATGAGCCAATTGTGTTGGAGGATAATACCGTAATTCAGAATCTAGAAAGCCTTTATAATCGCAAGAAAATCGAACGCTTATTCCAGGCTTATATGGGCTCACTTCTAGCCCAGTACATTGGAATATTCTGTTCGGTTCCTTTTGATAACATCGATAATAGACCATCGTTGGTGGTTTTGGCATCGTTGTACACGTTGATATTAGTACGTACCTACTTCTAAAATACAAGACTCCACTAACAATAAGTTTTCGACATGTGCTTGTCTTCTTCCTCTTGGTGCTGCATCGGTTCCTAGCCCAAGATCAGTTCTATGCTTGATAACAATTTCCATTATCGAAGGTATGGGTCTAATGTTCAGTACTTTGGCTGTGGTGGTTTGCTTGAATGCTTCCAACATGATTCTGTACACTTACGATGTGGAGTCTTCATCTATGATATCTACTGAGGTAACGTCGTATATCCATGCGGTTACTTGTGCTTTGCTAGTTTTACATTGCCTTGGGTGTTTTCTCTCTATTATTAATACGTTATTGGCAGCAAGAGCTTTGTCAAGGTTGCAAAATCGAATTGACAGAAGAACCTACGGAAAGCAAGCATTGCTGCTAAGTGATCTGCCTTAGAATTTCTGCGATCGATTACTAGCTACATTTTGTTTCATATCTATTATACAATTTTCAACATAAATGAATACAGTAATTTACAATATTAGAAGTAAGCCATCCACAAAGTATCGGCAGCAGCCAAGTTACGTGGGTTTACGGCTTGAGAGATTAACTCCAAAACATTTTGAGTGCTGATACCTGGACCTGAAGAAATATGGCCCATTGACAACACTCTCTTAATAATAAGTTCCACATTGATACGAACAATCTCTCTTAATTGATTATCTTGTGGAACTGGACGTGGTGGTTCTTGTTGAGTACACCACGAAATAACTTCATCTCTAACAAACAAGGTTAAGTATTGTTCTAAATCAGACTCTGGCTCGGTTAAGGCTCTAGCAATAACCAATACATAAACTGATAAAATACCTTCTAGTGCCGTTTCTCCAATCAACTTTTGAATATTTGGAGTCAAACGGAAAGGAACCATTTCAGCGTTGTAGAACAATGGCGCTGGTCTTCCACCTTGAGATCCATCCAATGAGGCATTCTTGTTACCAATTTTACATGGTAACATATCAGAAGTCCACACATTACCTGAACCTCTATTGATATGAATCTTCTGAGGTTGTCTAGTATTGACACACATCATATAAGTAGTGAAAATGAAAGAAGCGTATTGTGAAGTGAATTGCTTCTTGAACAACCAGAAATCTTCAAATTGAGGGTAGAGATCAATGAAGAAATTCTTCATAACTGTAGATGGAACCAATAATGATTGAATTGCACTTAAAATTTCCACCCGAATGCTCATAATATCAGGTTTAGGCAATCTAGGGTCAAAAGCAGCACGTAACTTTTCAATCGTGTATATGAATGGTTCATCACGGTTCTTACCATTACGACGACAGAAATCTTCATAAATCTTCTGCATACTAATATCTCTCGAATCGTCATTAATAATACGAATGTGAGGAGATAATGGGACAGCAATTGGCAAGGTAAATTGGATGTTACGACGACGGGTTTCAACCTTCTTTGATAAAGTATCACCAAATACTCTGAAAAGCTGGAAGAGGCATTCTTCACGACGACAATGACGTGCAGCAGGGAATTGCACTGCAAAGGCATGAAGACTTCCATCGTTACCACGGATCTTTAATCTCTTATAGCAAGCATTAGTACCACGAGCCAAATCAATAGTTGGAAGGAAACGTTCGATCTTAACGAAATGAGAGTTGTTGTCTTTATTCAAAAGGTATTGACCAGGAATTTCAATATCTTCGAATTTTTGATGGTGGAATTCACTCAAATGAGGGCATAAGTTTTCAAGGTTCACTTCAGAAAATCTTCTATCCAATTTATCTTCTAAACGGTCACGCCATTTACGAAGCTTTATGATATAAGTCTCCAAGTTTGGTTTGCTGACAACAAGATCTTTTTCAAATTCCGCTCTAATCTGTTTAGGCAACACAGTTTCAGCAAATCTAGTGATATTTGCTTCAGTTACTGGAGGTAACTTAGCATCATCACGAGGATTACCAAGACGGTTCAAGTATTGAACTCCATCATTAAGCAAAGCAACCCCTAATCTATAAGCGTCTTCATCAGCAGTACACTTGAATCTCTGGTTGATTTGATCAACCAATGACTCTAAGGAAAGTGCCAATAAAGGATATGCAGTCTTCAAAATACCCATAATTTCTTCCACATGTTCCCAAGATTGACGAACACCACTAAATGATGAACTATTTGGACTAGTTTTAGAGCCACTTTCAGTTGCTCCAGTTGCAGGTTGTGTGGTGGAGGAAGTTGATGGTTGGGACAGTTTCGAATCTTCTTTTGATGATTCAGGAGCAGTTTCAGTTTTCGATTCGGTAGAAGGCTTTTCCTCATTAGGTTCAGCCTTTGGCTCAGATTTTGCTTCATCTTTAGAAGTTTCGTCAGTCTTACTCTCACCATCTTCAACGATTGCCGTGTCAGTTTCACCATTAGTAGATGCTTCTCCAGTCTTAGCCGATTCAGCAGTCTCACTAGTAGAAGCAGTTGCACTATTTTGGCTATTGGCACGACTAGCATTTTGACGGTTGATTTCAAGAACTTGACGTTGTTTGGCAGCAAAATCTTCTTTTGTTGTTCTGAGTTGGAAATGTAATGCTTGTGGGAAACTCTTAGCAATTCTAATAAGAACTTGACGAGCCAATCTTGCTTCCTTGTGAGACAAAGAAGTAAGAAGCTGAGGAATGAACGTAATCCAGTACCAAACTGGAACTTCACCTCTGAAATTATCAAATGCTTGTGCCAATGTTCCGGCAGAATCATCCAAACTAATGAGCCAAAGAATTCTTGCAAGGAGTTTTCTAGTTTTACCGTTTTTGTAAAGACCAGCAGCTTGTAAATAACAACTGATTGCGTTGTTAGCATAAACCATGTCACTTGGATTTTCTTTGAAACGGCGGTCATTAAACATACCCCACTCAGCCCAAGCCTTAGGCAAGTTAAGATCAATTTGAACGGAAGTAGCAAAAGCTTTGTTGGCTTCATCCTTCTGATTCAACTTGTTCAAGAACATACCCTTCAATGTGAAGAATTCAGCTTTTTGTTGAGTAGCAAAATACACTAAGTTGGTATTGCTAATAACGTCAAGACCAGTGTTCAACTCATTAGGATTCTGATAATGGCATTTCACTTGTTCCTTCAATTTCAAGAATGCCTCTTGAATTTCAATATTTGGAAGTTGGTATATCTTAGTAAGTTGATTAATACAAACATCTGACATTCCATGTTTTCTGGCAACGTGAGCAAATCTATTGATGACCCAAGCAATTTCATGGAAACCTCTATAAGCATAAGAATTAGCATTACCACCAGAATTGGTTTGCTGCAAAATTGGAATAAATGGCATATAGACTTTGTTGATTACCTGGAAAGCATGTTGACGCCATGTGACCAAATCATTCCATATGTTGATGTCATCCCAAGTATTTGGAAGACGTTCTCTCCAAACCTGAAGAACACGTTTAAGTTCTTGAGATTTAACATCCAAGTTTTGAGCATTAGTGGTAACAAGACTAGCATACACTTGACTAGCTTCCATGAATTCAACGTATTGTTGGAAGGTATGAAGCAATGGAATGTGAGCATTGTAGAATCGTTGAGGTAATCCATGCCATTTTCTCAAAGCTAATTGAATTCCAGCATCACATAATCTGGAAAGATCCTCTAAAGTTTCCTTTTCTTGTCCAAATCCTTGTAAACAAAGGAATGTTTCAAATATTTGTCTACGTGGAGTAGGTACATCCATCACACTCTTCACGGTTTGATCAAGGGTTTCTCTGTCGGTATTCCAATCAGCAACTCTCCAACCACATTCAAGCAAAAGGTCAGAGAATCCTTCATGTTTGGCTAATTCTGTAAGAATATCCCACTGTTGTAACTTCTCAGCACATAAAATCCAATGGTCTTCCCAAAGGGCATATTCAGACTTTCCATATGGAAGGGCTCCACTACGAGCTTTGATTTGGGCAGTTTCATACAATTGTTGAGCTTTGTCCCAAATACCAATTTGTTCATATGACAAAGCAGTGATTGTTTCTGAGTACTTAGCTCTTCTTCTCCAAAGACCATAAAACATATCATCCTCCTTCAAGGTAGCGTATAACTTAGCAAGAGCATCTTGAGTGACTTCACGGACCTCGGCATTTCCATTAATTGATTGTTGCTCAATGTTTTCAAGGATATGAATACCTTGAGACCAAGCATCAAAGTTTGAAGCAAGACATTCGATTGCAAATGGAGGCAATTGAAGTTGACTGCATCTCGAAATACCCTCTAAAAGAGACTGAATAACATTTGGTCTATTATCGATTTGTCTCGTATGGTAGTCTTTGGACAACAAAATGACCAAGAATCTAGTGAAATCCAAATGTTCAGATCTGGGGATAGAAGAAAAGGCAATAGGGAAAATGGTGTACCACGAACGGTGAATAGTCTCACTACTCTGATAGAACATATCGATCAAAGGCTCAAGAATTTCACCAGCTTGAACTTCAGAAATCTTGTTTAAGAACTTATTATGGTTTTCAATAAGATCTTCCAAGCTTTCATTCTTATCTTCAACGTCAACATCACGAGGAGCATATGGGAAAGAAGTTAAAGGAGGAAGTCTATTTTCTTCTTCTATTAACACTAACTTCTTGTCAAAATCAAACGATCCATATAACAATTGTAATGCTTGATTCAACCAGGGATAATCAGCTAAATATTCCCAATTCTGTTCTCTTATAACATAATAGAGTCTCTTATTAAGATCTTTCTCTAAACTGTTGTTGAGAATGGACATCAATTTACGACGAATAGAAACGTCAGCTGAACGTGTACCTACTAAGAATGGTTGTTCCATACGTACAGTCAATTCAGTACAACTGAAGGCTTCATCTTCGAAAATATCCACAATGATTTGATAGAACTCCTTGGATAAGGTTGGTTCACCTCTTATTTCAAAGACCATCATTTTGGATAATATAGCTGCCTTTTCCTTTGTGGTAGGGAATAAATCAGTTCTAGAAAACACCCAGTTCTTGACAATTTTGATAATCTTCTCTAAAGTATCCTTGTCTAATGACCGTTCAATCAATTGTGCCAAAAGAGATAAAAATATTCTTCTTTGATCACCAAGATTTGAAATTCTCATTGACGACAAGTTGAGAATCTTTTCTAATAACCTGGTGGTCATTTTAGCTTCATATTCGGTACCTGAATTATCTTTGGATGAGGACTGGGATCCTTGATGAGTGATAGTAATATTATCTTTGCAAAGTTTACTGAAAGTTCTCATGATCATAGGTAATAATGAATCTAAAGTAGATGGTCTGTAATTTGCTAAAGTCCATGAAAGTGTCACTCCAGCAGCAACCGATGGAGTATCACCCAAATCTTCAGAAACAGTCGTAGATAAGAGAGAAATAAATGTTTTAATTTCCTCTGCTTCATCTTCTCCAGCTTCTTCATCACTTTGACTGTTAATTGCTTGTAAGATGATTCTTAATACCCTTTGTAAAACTTCTTGAATATCGTGATTATCTGACTTGACTGATTTTTCAAGTAATTTATGCAAGTAAGAGAGGTTAGAAATGATCCATTCAGGAGTTTTCCATTCTAAAACAACACCCAAGACTTCAAGAGCATTCAAGCAGTAGCCTAACAAATTTGGTGAGTTCAAATCATTAGATAATAAGAACTTTTCAAAGAAGGTAAGCTTAACTGTGACTTCAGGCCAATGGTCTCTGCTTAAAAGATCATATAAAATTCCTAACGCCTTCTGGCCCAATTCACTCTCTGAGGCCCTTTGAGGGCTAATACAAACGTATCTGATCAAAAATGTGACACAGGCCTCTCTTTGTCCAAATGGAACACTATAGTTAGGTGAAGTACTGAAATCATCAGCGCTGTCTCCCTTATTACTTGGGGAATCAGCACTATCATTAGCTTCAACTTCCATTTCAGTATCATTTGATTTCAAAGTTTTGGCCTTGTTTTCCCATTTCAAAATCAATTCAGCTAATTCAATTGCCAAAATTTGATTTTCAATAGCTGGATTAGCTAAAATAGTTAACTTACCCATGGCAGTAATAATGTTAGAAATAAAATGTTCTCTAGCCACAAAGAATAAATCCGGATGATGAACAATAAATTGGTATACATTCAAAACCTGGGTTACATTGAAACCATCCTCTGAAATAACACGTCTAGGCCACTTCAACCAGCTCAAAGGCGAACTTTGGTCCTTCATTCTATCTGGCATAACTGGGGCTAAGATATCTAAAGCCTTTCTAACTAAGTATCTGGAATCAGTCTGATGAGTTCTTAATAACGCAACAAACACTTGAGTGGCAAGTTTTGCTGGAGTTTCATAATCAGCGATAAAATATGCTGTAGTTACATAAGCAACTTGTTTCGTGATATTATCTTCAAGTTTAATGTAATTCCAACTGAATTTGACAATATCTTTACGGAAATCTGCAACTGAAGTTGGAGCCCATTTAAGAAGAATGGCAGTTAAGTCAAGCAATTCGTATCTGTAACTATCCATTTTTCCTGAGGTATGATCAGTAATGAGATCATTAGTAGATTTCCAAATTGTGTTACAAACTTTATTCAACCATTCAGGACTCTTCTCATCAGCAAGGAAAGCAGTTAAATCTCCCTTAGTTTCCGCCTCGAATAAGATTATCGAGTTAAAAATCTTTTTCAATGCCAAGATCTTTGCTTTCAAATTGGATGAAGAATCGGAGATGAAATCAATACATTTTGACAAGTATTTCTCTCTTTGTTCAACATCATCAGATTTAACAACAAAATTGAAGATGTGATCTTCGAGGACACTTGGTAATTTAATCTTAAGCTGAGCAAGACGGTTCATGACCTGGAATATCAAGTCAATTTCATTTGGATTTCTTTCAAGGTATTTAACAATGATGTCTTGAAGTTTAGAAACAGATTGATCTTCTTGGAAATGGCTGCTTGAAACCAATGGAGTTTGAGTCTTTCCATTGACAATAGTTTCAACTACTGCTGAAAGTGAGAGTAAAGTATCTTTCTGTTGATCAAACCACTCATCGTCATATTCAGAGATCGATGACAACAAATCAATAGTGTTGGCAAATTTAATGACTTTAATTTCATGTTGTTCCTCGTTTTGGACATCTTCCAAGATCACAGAGAACTTTTCTCTAGCAACTTCTCTAATTTTAGAACAATCTTTCATTCCAGCAAAATGAGCTAACATATTTCCTAGTTTACGGTTTTTATAATTGTTCATGTAATACTCTAAAGCATTTTCAGCAAATCTGTTCAAGAATTTGGAAACTGGTAATCTGAATGGTGAATTTTGATGACGGTCAAGGTGACCTTCCAAGTATTGCAAAGTTCCAATAATCTCTTCCATAAATGTATAAGCTTTTGCAGGTAAAAGATGGAAAATGTTCAAAATTGCCATAACTATTTGAACTGTATGGTTGTTTTCCAAATCCAGACCAGCTATCTGTCTCAAAGAGTTAATTTGGGCCCAGGCCATTAAATGATCCAACAACTTACGTCCAATTTCAACTCTGAAATATGAGATCAATAACTCCAACAATCTAGCAAGTGCTTCAAGACCTGGTACCGTCAACTTCTTATGATCTGATAAGTTCATTAACATAGGACGAAGACCATTTTGCAACAATTCCTTTGGAAGTTTAGCGTTTTCTTGCAAGCTTGACTTTAAACCTAAATGAGCTGCATTAATGATTTCAGTGGACTTGTTACAAAGAGCTTTGAAAAATACTCCCAAAATTCTAATTCTGGCCTCAGCCAATGATCCCAAGGAGAAATCTGGTTTGGTCAAAGCAAATGAAAGTAATTTGATGCAAACCACTCTGAGTTCAATTAATTGTTTTGAAGTTCTATGTTCATAAAGACGATGAACATTTGCCAATGACTCATCCTCAGCATCCACTAAGGCTAAGGCTTCAAGTAAAAGTCTATTCAACTCATCATTGAATGTAAGGAAAGTATCATCAAGATTTAAACAGAAGGTAATAGCATCAATGTTACCAATTTGCATTGGGAAAGGCAATGCTCTCAATGGTTTACCAAAAATTGGTGTCAAAAGAAGTTGCTTACATGGACCCATAATGGTAGCAATTGGAACTGATGTAGTTTCAGAGAGCACTTTAAGGGATTTCTGAGACACTTCTCTAACTAGAGGATTGGCACTTGCTAAATCATATACCAAAGCCCCTACCAAAGTTTGGAATGGCTTCTCAAGAATTGCCTCTTTAGTAACCGTAACATTACAATCATGTAAGATTTTCAATACAAGATTTTGAGCCAAGTCACGAACTTCAAATGGAGCTGTGTCAGGAGTATCTCTAATCACAAAAAAGATAGATCTGACCAATTCAAATTGGCGTTTGAAGAACCATGTAGAAGGGATTCCCAAATCTTCAAACATGGTCTTAAGACCAAGAATTCCACCTAACTTGGTGTGGTAAAATTCATTATAACAGCAATGAGTAAATTTGTAGAACATGGATCTGAACAATGGGGAGCATAAAGCATTTTCATCAGAACCAAAGATAGTAACAGTAACTTTGTAAATGTTTCTAATGGCTTCAATACCCTTGGTTCTGACGTCTTTGTCCCAAAAGCTCAAAGCATAGTTTAATGCGTTAAGATAGGTGGTTTCTCCAATGTATGCTTTTCCCTCATGATCATTAACAGAGAAAGCTCTTTCCTTCTTTATTTTACCAATAATGGAACTGCTCAAATAAATGAAAGTGAAATGGTTAGTGATACCGTCAAGCAATTCACTAGCTTCATCTTTTAATTCTGGAATAGAAACAGAGAAGAAAAGCATTTCCAATAATCTTCCAAAGAACTTTTGTTGACGATCTAATTTACCAACATCATGTATATCCGACTCTGGAAGTTCGATCTCTTCTTCAATACGCTCAGTTTTCAACTTATCCACACAGTCTTTGACATATGCACTATAATCATTAGGAATTGGGGTCGTGTCAATAAAAAGCTTCAAAATACCTGACAAATACTTAAAAGCACTGATACGATAATGCATTTTCAATCTTGGGTCTTCCAACAAGTTTATGGCTGACTCAACACCAGGAGTGATGGAAACTGGGACCTCTCCGTTTAACCCGTGAATGGTGAAAAGGGCTTTTATTTCTTGATCAAGTTCAGATTGAGTCACTAATTTATTGCATGGTTTAAAGCTCTTATGGTTTCTACCTCCGAGTTTACCCAAAATTCTGATGGCAGTGTGAGAGTGTTGGTGATGATAAGGCACTGGCTCAAGATGCTTCCATAAAGCTGCCATTATTTCATCTATCACTGGTTCAATCATTGGGTCAAAGTATTCAGCAGTCAAGTTATCAACACATAACTCAAAAGTTCTCAAACCCTGACTCACCAATTCTTGAGAGCCATTAAGGGCATATACCAAAGGACGAGTTAAGTAGTTCAAATGAGGAACAAGTACAGAAAGTCTGACTGGTACTGTTAAACATAATTCAACATAGATGTCCCGTTCGTAAGGCCTACGAGCGTTGGCAATCATCTTATTCAAGCTCTCCAATAACACTGGTAAGATGGGCATGATTTCTTTGTAAAGATTCTCAAATCTTCCTCCACTAATACTTCTGAATAAAATTCTGATTAAGTATGAGTATACTATTGGCTCCTCAGCTTTGGTGGATAATTTCAATGATTCAAGAATTAAATAATTTAAGTGTGGTAAGATGACACTTTCATTTGCAGTGGGGAATAAGTTCACAGACATGAAACAAAGTTTGAATAATCTTATCAAGATATTTGATTTCACCAATTCAACTTTACCCAATTGGTCCAATTTTGACTTTAAAAATGAAATTAATATTCCTGAGAAATTGGCTGAAGTGATCTCACTAGCCAAGAAGAACTGTGGCAAGTGAAGTAAGGCTGCATTTTGCAACATTGATTCGAACATGAAAGGTAACTCAAAACCAACAATTTCATTGAAAGAAGCAGGGTCAATGTGGATAAAAATGGTTGCAAAGATTTCCATTAAATCCTTCTCTTCTTTAGAAGAAGTAATTGGCAAGTTTGGACCTCCTGTAGAAAAATCAAATGCTTTTGTTTTAGGAGTTGCAGCCTTTGGTTTGGCTACTGAGAAAAATCTTAGACAGCTAATACCACCACGAAATAAATTTCTCAATATATTAGCCTCCTCATAGGAAATAATTTTGGCAGAGTCATTCCATTTATCATAATTGACAAATTGTCCCGAATTTTTATCAGTTGGAGTTGGTTGAGGTGGGACAGGGGGATTACAGTTCTTTAATCCAAAGATAACTGATTTCAAGAAAGTCATCAATGTACGGAATAAGTAACGAGCATCCTTTAATAAATCGGTATTATTAGCAGAAGCTGGGGATGCAACTGGAGAATGTTCTTCGATATTGAAAAGATCAATAGGTATGACTTCATCCTCATTTTTGAGATCTTCGGATGCCGCAGGTGAATCATTATCTCCTTCATGCACGGAAACTTCATTTAATTCATCACCATTGGCGTGGAATCCATTACTATTTCCATTATTTTCTTCTTCCACTGAAGGTTGATCAGCATCTTTCATTTCAACATCATTATCCAATATTGAAGATGTGGCTTCGAGTGCTTTAGAAGAATATCTATTAATTGCATCTTTTGATTCCTGCTCTTTTGCTGCTCTCTTCTTCTCAAACTCTTTATGCTTTCTTATTATATAGTCGTATTTTCTGTTCAAACTCTGGAATCTTTTGGCATAGGAGTCTACGATGATCATGAAGAGTTGTCTTCCTTCTAGCTTATTGGGCAATTTCATGATTCTTTCCACCAAATTTAGTAACAATTTTGCACTCATGATTTGAACCGTCAAGGCAAGGGTATCATCCTTTAATAAATCACAGTATATTCTTACTGTTGACCAAATTTGTTTTGGGGTCAATTCATTTCTAACATTATGAATGAAATCAGCTACGGTAGAATATGCCAAAGGTCTTAAAGTCTCGAATGAAGTTAATCCATCCCCAATTAAGATTTTTTCATCAAATAATAATTCGATTTTAGGAATAAAGTGGGATCTAAATGGGGTTGATAGTATGTGTCTGGTAGCATGTAATAATTCTTTTCTGGCCACGGATAACTCTGCTGGACAATCTTGTAATAATCTAAGAATAACATCAGGTACTACTTTGGCTTGATCAGTAGCCAAATGTTGATTGGCATAGCCTCTTATAAATACATAGGCAAGAAATGATGCTGCCTTAACTTGTCCCAATATCAAATCACTGAATGCTTGTCTATTCTTGATATTAGGTGAAATTGATGTCACTGCTTTATGATCTTTGAGGGCTTCTTCACGATAATTCTTTTGATCTTCCACTTGCAAAGTTAAAATATTTATGATTTTGGGTAAAAAGTTAGGTAATGATGTTTGGACTAAGCTTTTGTAAGAGGAATATAAGGAAACCATTGTTATTGGGCATTCGGCTAAGGTTTTAAATGAAAACATAGCTTTGTTTAAGTTCTTAGAACTGTTATCTTCACTGAAAGAAGGCGGCGACATATCTCTGCCAGCGAGATCTTCCAGAGAAGGCAGGGGTTTTTCTTCATTGTCTGCATCTTGGGCGAAAACATCCTTAACAGTTTGGTCCATGTTATCATAAATTTGATTTATAATATCTACAAAAGGTTGGACTTTTTCACTCAATTTGGTCTTGTAGGCCTTGTGCAAACTGGTAATGATTTTCATACACAATACCCCATTATCTTCATTTTCATCCACCAAAATTTTAGTCAAGGAATCTAATATTTCTTCAGAATAAGGTTGAAAAGTATCATTCATAATCGATCTATGAAGAATTTCAAGAATTGAATTTCTCAATTTATGTTCAGGACTTTGGTTATTGAAGGCTATAGGCACTTCTTCCAATTTCTTTAAGAAAACTGGGATTAAATTGGATAAAAAGTACTTGTATTCTGTAGCTCCATTAAACGTCTCTATGATATCAAGTAATTCTGATAATACTGAATGCTCGGCCTTGTAGTCAGCATTATCATCGTTAAGTCTCGACACAAAGGTGTCAAGCTGCTCAGTATAACTCATCAGGATAATGGAAATACTGGACAATCGTTGAAAGAATGGTATCTACTTGATAGTTTAGAGCTTGTTGTTTGGAGGTTTTTAGCTTATGTTAGCGCGTAGAACTGAAAAAAATGAAAAAAGTGGAAATCGGCCTGCCAAAATTTTAGATTCAAAACGTGATATTCACGTGCCTCATGGGAGGTGCACGCACTTTTCGTTTTGTTGCAAAAACTATAGAAACGTGACACAAAGTAGACAAACCCTATACGAGACACCAGATGAGAAAGAAGAGAAGAAGAGAATGAAGAGAATGAAGAAAAGATAATGAATTATACTGGTTAAGTGTTTCACAAGGGAACTTTTACATTTAGGACATTTTGGAAATTTTGTATTTATAGTATTTTTGTTGAAAAATTCCAGAAATCGTTAAACTTTGGTCATTTGAGACTTCTTATCCTTATTCAAAAGTAACAAATCTCGTAAACACAACGCAACTAATCCTATACAACTGAGGAGAAGAAAGGAAAAAGCAGTCCATGTCATTCCTTCTGCTCGCTTTCCCAGGGTGGCCATCATAGTATACATTGATGTAGAGCCAATCATATTCTTTATACTTGAAACTGCCTGATGTTGGAGCATTGCACCAAGACCCCAGAGTAGCACAGTAATTGCCAGAAGTCCACAGGCAATTCGTCTGGCCATCATCTTTCCTGGAAGGAGAGGCACAGATGACCAGAATACAAAGAGAGTGAGAAGCACAGTTAGAGCAATTGTAGACATAAGAATACGAGGATAGCAATTATCAGAAAACGATTTGGCCACCAGGACCAAATCGATTTGGGTAGTGGTCCCGTTAGTGACAGGAATAATCGATATACCAGAATAATTGGAGAGAGTCGATAAGTTAATGGTGGAAGAGCAGGCCATTGAACTGTCCATATCCACACACATGGCAAGGTAACTTGCTCTTATCAGCATATCAGCCAATGACCCGGTTTTATTGACTTGAGAGTAAGCCTGTTCGATTTTAGGAAATAATTCCGAAGTTTTATTGAACTCGAGCTTCATTAAGTAGGCTTTGGAGAAGGTGCTCAGGGTTTCCATACACCCAATAAGGAGGAACCCGAGCAAAAAAAAGGTGATGAACACCAAGAGGCTAATGAAGAGCTTAGGGAGACGTTTGATAATGAACCACATGTGGTGAAAGGCAAAAGCATCTACAACTACCGTGATTACTGTGAGATTTAAATAGTGTTGGTAGGGGCAGAATGCGAAACATATTTGTTGCAGCCATTGAAAATCTGAAACATATATTGCAGCCATTCTGAAACAAATGAGAAACATATCACATACTACAAGTTACTTTACAATGATGAAATAAGCATTAATGAGATTGCCTTACACAGGACTCTCCAGGACATATAAATAACAACAGGATGCAAATTTACCCAAACCAAACCAAACCCCCACTTAGGCCCACGCCTTTGAGACGAACAACCATATTATTCTCAAAAGCAGCAATGTAAAGAGCAATGAGCCGAAAACGGCAACTACTTCAATCAGATGGTTCAATCTGAAATCTCCAACCACCGTTTTCAAGTCGGGGTGTTCGGGGTTTCTGAAGGTTCCGTTGGCGTAGAAATCATCCATTAAGGCATCCTTCTCGTACCAGATCTTGAAGAGCCAGGTCTCGAACGCTTTTAAGTCTTCTGGCTTGACGTCGTCGATGTCGTCGGTCTCTTCACCCAAGGGGATGTCTTCTAAATGAAACGAGCGGATATGGTAGTTGATCTGTTTCGGACCGTAGCCCAATAAATAGAACCCTTTCAAAGTAAATACATTCTCCCCGAATTGGTCAGGTGTGAGCCCCGAGTATCCGGTGGTGATATCGTACACTACCTTTACAGAACCCCGGAGTTTTCTAAGGGTTAAGAACAATCCTCTGACACGAGGAATCAACGTGTGCTTAAGTTTGGGGATGTCGAGTTTTTCACAGAATTTCTCCGATCTCAACTTGGTATGGGCCGAATTCACGGTTCCTTCAGGGTAAATGATAACCATGTAGGGCCAGGCGTCCGCAGGGTTTTCACCTTTAGGCCAATGGTTAATGGCAGCGTTGTTTACGTTGGTAGAAGAGACTCTTTTCACGCCGCAGGCAGGGCCTAAGCCTCGGGCATTGGCATCGATTACGAGCAATTGGTTGGTTAATTTGACCTTATCGTTTTCCCACTTTCTCAGCAAGAACATGAAGTTGAAATTGGTCATTCCGTAGCCGAGCACGGGGATCTTAGACAAGTCTTTCAAGATGATATGGAAGGTACCGGCCAAATTAGCAGTATAATTGAGGAACCATACAAACAACCAATCGGTGTAGATTTGGTGGTTTCCGATGAACACCGAGTTAGGTATCAACAGGGTCTTTAATCGGCCCTGGGGATCCACCAGGAATGAATCGGAGGCCGGCAAATCGTGGGCATCATAGGTTATGGAGATCTTACAGGGACTGATCCACGAGGTGACGAAGGTGATGAGAGTAACGAAATGGACCTTGGTACCATTGACCACGCCCTGTATTAGTCCGGGATGCTTTCCGAGTATTTTAAGCGCACACAACTGGGTATAGCAGATGGTTAAGCATCCGGTAATGAAGGTGAACCCGAGGATGATGGTGCGGACTATGGACACGGGATACGAGTGTCTCAACGAAGACATAATGAGACTACGGTAATCGATAGGGCAGCGGAAGTAGATGGAGGCGGCAATGGGTCGAATTGGTGGATGGCAGCAGATAAATATATCGTGGAATGGGGCACAATTGTTGGATTTGCCTCTCCCCATACATCGGGCCCTAGCGTGGCAGCAACAAAATCCGTTATTGCCGCTCCGAAACAATCAAACACCCGTGCACCGCCATCGCCGAGGGCCCAACATTCATGTGATGCGGTGCGCTCCCGTGCTCCTGCCAACCTCGGCTCTCAGCCCTACGTCAGCCCTGGCTGCCAAAACGGCACCTGGGGGCGGCGTGGCAAGTTGATGCGGACAGCGTTGCAGCCCGATCCCATGGGTATAATAGGGCCATCACCAGAACAATAGGGCGTGATTCCCGGCCAGAATCACTGTTCCCCAGAACTATCTCCGGTTTGCATGAAATAGCCCAGAGAACGATCAAAAAAATGTGTCATACCCCGAACTTTATCTCCCCGGGCCCCAGTCTTGAAATGCCGAACCACAATCCACGAAAAATGTCAACCTGTAGTCCTGCCCTCTTATTGCCCACATACCAAGTCCGCAGGTTAGATTTCGGGCTCTGGTTCTGCGTGGTTATCACCACAGCCTGACCATGGCCTGGCCTCATGCCGGCTTTATACGCACCAATCTCATCTTGAGCCCGGCTGTCACAATGTACGTCATTTTCTGCTCGTTCTACCGCTAAGTGAGGGGGGATACCAATTCAGATGCAAGCCATAGACTAATCCTTAGGCTTTTCTAGCGGATCCATTCCATAGTTTTAGCCCCTTTGCATTTTCGTCCTGTTGCCCTGTTCATATATATAGACAGTGTCTTTGACGTGAGTATTTGTTCTGAGGATTATCCACGGAATCCTGCTGCTTTTTGCTCTCTTTTTATATTTTTTCACAGGTTAGTCTTTTTTTTTTCACTTCTGCTTCATTCTTTTTCACCCAGTCTTTTTCCTGCCTAGCCTTCTGTCTACCCGTTTTCTGTCTTCAGCATCGCTTGTACCACCTATACGATGCCGACATCCTCAAAGTCTCCTCCCCCGAGCCCCTCGCACGGCGACAATACCGTGGACTCCTCGCTTTCGGACTCCGCATCCATAGGCAGCTCCATACCGTCCCAGCACTCGTCCTCCCACCACCAGGTCAACCCTCTACAGGCCCACGACGACGGTGACGACGCTGCCCATGACTCTGACGCTATTGACGAAGCCGCTAGTGCGGTTTCCAGACGAACAAGCCGCAACTCGTCCAAACGTACCCTCTCCCGGAGTTCTTCTCGAGTTCCCGTGGGAAATCGGAGGGGCCTCTTTCTGTTCCTAACCTGGGTCCCCGAATACTACGATGCCCGAGACTACCCCAATAACATCAAGTATCTCTTGGTATTCGTTGTGGCTGCGGCTGCCATCACAGGGCCTATGGGTACCTCCATCATGTTGCCAGCCATTGACGACATTGTCAGCGACTTGCACACCTCTGCTTCCGTAGTCAACATCTCAGTGGGGATCTATCTTCTTTCGCTTGGTATTTTCCCCATCTGGTGGTCTGCATTCAGCGAAAAACACGGAAGAAGAAGCGTTTACATCATCTCTTACATCTTGTTCTTAGCATTTTTGGTGGGTAATGCCTTGGCCCCCAATATCGCTGCGTTGATCGTACTTCGATTCCTCGCTGCTTCTTCAGGTGCTTCTGCTGTGCAGAGTGTGGGAGCAGGAACTATAGGTGATCTCTTTGCCTCTCACGAGAGAGGTGTGGCCATGGGGTTCTATTACCTTGGTCCACTTCTCGGCCCCTTCCTTTCTCCAATCATTGGGGGTGCTGTGTCTCAAGCCTGGGGCTGGAGAGCTACCCAGTACACCATGATCATTTTCTGTGGAGTTAACTTGATGTTGATCATATTTGTGCTTCCAGAAACCTTGCGTAGAGATGAAATCAACATTATCAAGGACAGAATAGAACAAAAAGTCCACCATCGTGAGTCAATAACCAATGATGAGGAAAATAAAGAATATGAAGTTCCATCAGAAGAGCATGAACCTTATACTGAAGCAGATCTTGACAGAATAGCCAGTAACATATCTCATCTAAGTTCCCAGAAACAACGTAGTATTCTCGAAGAAGATGACGAAATGCCGGCATTGGACACGGTGATGCCTATGTTGTCTCGACTCACAACAAACAGGTCAGGACAATCTCGAAGAAATGAATCGTTCTACAAAGAACTTGACAAACTTAACACAACAGTTTCAGAAAAACTCGAAGATACAAAATCATCCGAATCAGAAAAACCATCATCTTCATCCATCAAAATCAGAACTTTTTTGCATGACTACTTCATTAGACCAACTTATGCCTTGGTTCTTCTAACATATCCTCCTGTGGCCTTAATCATTGCTTACTCGGCAATTTGTTTCGCTTGCATTTACTTTTTCAATATGACCATCTCTAACCAGTACGCCCGTCCTCCTTACAAGTTCAGTAATATTATCATTGGGTTGATGTATATTCCCAATTCTGTCACCTATGTTGTTGCCTCAGTTATCGGTGGGCGTTGGAATGATTACTTGTTAGCAAAATACGCAAAATCCCATAATGGGGACTTATGTCCTGAATCCCGTATATCATGGAATATGGTTTTGGCCGTGGCTCTAGGCCCTCCAGCTTGTCTCATTTTTGGCTGGTGCTTTGATTTCGGTGAACACTGGGTTACTCCCTTAATCGGAACTGCAATCTTTGGATTTTCTTCAATGTTGACTATTGGTTGTACAGTGACATATTTGGTGGATTTACTTCCAGGTAAGGGTGCTACCGGAGTGGCATTAAATAACTTGATCCGTATGATTTTAGCAGCTATTGCTACCTTCATTGTCGATCCTTTGCTCAGGGCAATTGGGCCAGGAATATTGTTCTCAATTTTGATGGGAATCATGCTTGTGTCTTCAATATCCATATATTACTTGAAACAGAAGGGTACCTACTTTAGAGAAAACTACGATCTACGTGATTACTATAACAAACTTTAATTTTATTTATTTCATCAATACTGGGATTCTATCAATAATGTACAATGCATTTTATAATATCAGTAGTTAGTTTAAACTTAAGATATCATCAAAAAGGAAATCGACGTTAACCCCAACCGCCTTCAAACTGTCTAGTTGTGATCTCAATACCGTGAGATACTCTCCAAAAAATCTCTTGTCTTTAACCTGAAAGGTTTGAATATCTGTTTCGGGATCAGTGATCACGGTTAAAAGAGTTCCGAGTAAATGCTTTTTCGTAGAAATAACCAACTTCGTCATCTCATCGACACACCAACTAATAAACCCACTGGAATCAACCTCTAAGTTGTGTGATCTCTTAACAATTGGAGTAATGCTATTATTGTAGACCATGATGGCTCTCTTGATAATGGAGATAAATATGATCACAAGATTACATAAGTAATTAACGATATCAATTCTAGTAGATCCTTGTACCCCAACCTTTAATTTGCTCACAGTGTCTGATAAATGCATTGACATTGCTTGCAAATATAATGAGATTCCTTTTTCCAATTGTTCAAAGTTGAGGAAGAACTCAATGATTTGTGCTACTTCTTCCTCACTTAACTTATTAATATTGTGTTGTAAGTCGAATCCCAAGTATTGCTGAATCTTTAATTTTCTTCCATCAATTTTCAATTTGATCACATCTATCAAAAGCTTGATTTCGTCCTCTGTTCCCTGAATACTTATGGACTTACTCTTGCCGATACCCGTCTCGATATTGGCTAGTTTGCCTTCCACATGGTTAATCAATCCTACTGACTCGTAGTATTTATTATGTGAAATGTGGACGTCTACCTCATCAAGTTTATCTTCAACTGATTTCAAGTCATTAAAGACTCGACTTCTTTCATCTCCGTTAGGATTGTATGCTTTACCAAAATCATGGGATTTGTTTCTGGAATGAACTCTTGCGGATATATCTTGCAATAGGATATCGGCATTATGTTTTTTGAAACCACTATTTCTATTGCTGCCACTTTCCTCAAGATTTGGCAGTTCCATAATTCCGGAATTTCTTAATGATTCACGAAGTTGTCGTTTTTCATCATTGGTTTCGGTGTCCGTTGCAGAAATAATGGATTTACGTGCATCCAGGAGTCTATTCTGTTGTAACAATTCATTAACCCCCTTATTATAAGCATCCATAATTTTCAAGAAGTGATCATATCTGTCAGTACGATACACGTAACTCAAACTCTTGGATTTAACGTTGATAGCGTAAGTTTTTGTATCGTCCTTCCCATTACCAAGTCCACTACCATGGGGAGGAGTTATTTGCGAGATTTTCACCTCATACAAAGGCCAACAATGAACTGCTTGTAATTTTTTGCTACTTCCTGATTCCTGACCCGAAGAAGCCTTCTTTGAAGCTACCAATACCAAATCATTCAAGATGAATAAATGGGTGGTTTTGGTAGCTTTCCAAGTACCAACATTAATTTCGTACCATCTTCCACTCTCGGCAAGAACATGTCTTCCCGGAATAGCCTGAATATATTTAGAAGCACCATCTACATGTTTAAACAACGACTGTAACTCTGTCACCCACATTTTCTCAAGCACAAACACCGAGGATCTATCCTTCCGTTTATTGGAAACTTTCAACAGTCTTCCATTGGAACTACGGCCATTACTAGTAGAAGCAGAGCCATTAGTAGAACTTGTTGGCTGATTGGGCACTTCATGTTCCAAAGCTAGTCTTCTTTCTGCCGTTGCTTTAAACTCATCAAATACACCATATAAATCTTTGGTAGCTACTCGCAACTTCAATAATTCATCTTTGGTGGCTTTCAAATCGTCCGTCAACTCCAAAATGTTCTTTTGGTTCTGATTAATGTTGGTCTTTATATCTTTAGTTATAAGGGCTTTTTGCTTAAGTAATATCTGGTAGTAATCATCAATTTCGGTGGCAGTTCCATGGGCTAATTCCTTGGTAATTTTGGATTCGATACTACCAAATTCATCTTTTTCTTCTCTTTCAGCAATCAGTATGGCATCAGAATTATGGGTTCCTATACGATTCAAATTGGGAAGCGGCGGAAGATTAGGCAAATCAAACGGAGGACCTCCTTTTCCGTGCGACATTGCCGAGGCATGGATACTCAAACGTCTGGTATTCTTTCGGCTCTGGGTGGTGTTAACTCCATAGGGATTCGGCACTTGTAATCCGGGTTGTTTCTTAGTTTGGCCATCTTGAATCACAGAGGCATTGGCCAGGGCATACGGATTGGCCCGCTGGTTGGTCGGCTGCTGCCACGGTGCTCTACTCTTCCGGTGCGATGCCTTGGTGTCGAAATCCATGTCAATTGACTGATGGTTGGAGAAAGTAGTTGTTTGTTAGCCAAACGTTCCAGATCTGTCCACAATGAGAATACTGCAGATAGAGTGGTGTACGGGTTTTGAAATTTTTCGTGGTCCCAATGGAGGTACGGGCCTATATTCCCAGTCGCATAACGAAACCCAAATAAAAATTTACCAGCCATAAATAACCCTTTAAATGACAGCTTTCTCCGTATAAATATGTCACTTACCAGCGTGGAGCTTAATTATTTGATCTGGAGGTACCTTCAGGAGTCAGGATTTGACCTAGCGGCGTTTGCTCTCGAGAAGCATTCGAATTGTCTGGCTTTTGAACATGATGGAAATGTGGATGTGGTGTCAAAAATTGAGCCTGGATGTCTTGTGAACCTTGTTCAGAAGGGAATATTGTATACTATTGCCCTGGATACCGTCGTGCCAGATAAGTCTGAACGATTATCATTATTTGGAGCTTTGCTAGAAGAAGATTTGAAACGAGAAGAAGAAGTAGAGTCCAAAGAAGACAAGCTTTTACTCAAGTCAGAAGTGAAAGAAACTGAAGTTGTGGATGGAAAAAATGGCCATGTTGATGTAGAAATGGAAGAAGCAGACAAAACTGAAGAAACAGAGCCAGAACCCAAGAAGATAGAGGAAGAAGAAGAGGACTTGGAATTCGTTACCAAAGTGATAGAGCCTCGGATAAAGTTCTCTGAAAGTGTGGTATCTGACTGGCATCCTATAACTGATGTCTTTGCTTACGGAAAGGAAGATTCTTGTGCAGTGATAAATGCCATTATCAATGATCAAATTGCCGAATCCGTGACATTAACTCACCCTAATCTCATTAATGGAATAACAGCTTTGGAAGGGGTCAATAACGAGGTGAACATCGTATCATGGGCTCCTTTAGGAACTATTATAATAACTGCTGGAACCAATGGAGAATTAAGAGCATGGACTCCCGATGGAAGACTTAAAAACATCGCCAATAGTACGTTAAACAAAGAAATTGGCTCTGAAGTTGATACCAAGGATGTTCCTACAATGATAGAAAGCCTTATTTGGAGTGAAAATGGACAATATCTCATATCGATAGACGTTCTTAAACAGATTTGTTTGTGGGATGGCTCCAACTTAAACCTAATTCAAAGAATAAAGCCACCTTCAAACCTGGTGGAAGAAACTATTGATGCCTGCTGGGTAGGAGACCTGAAGTTTGCGATTTCCACACCAAAGAATGAGATCCAAATTTATTCAGTAACCAATCCTGGTGGAGTGGTAATGGGTGTGGACTCTGTAACTCAAATTGGATTCCTTTCTGGCCACGACAACAACATCACTTCCATTACATTCAACAAACATACCAAATTGTTGGCCTCAGTGTCTGACATTGACTACTCGATACGAATTTGGAATAGTGGGTCATCTCACGACTTCCTTGAGTTGAGCAGTGAAGGATTGGCAAAACCTCATACTTCTCCTATCGTAGGACTCTTTTGGTTAGAGAGCAACCCCAACCACTTGTTGAGTATATCAATGGAAGGAAACACCAATATCTGGGATGCCAATTCTGGGGAATCAGTGGTCAGTACCAGCATATATAAGAAGGAGAACTATCGATTCGACGATTCTCATACTGAAGCTGGTGGTGATTCGCTTGTGTTCTCAGCTAAACTCTCTCCTAATGGTAGATGGCTTGCTATTGGCGAAGATTCTGGAGTGGTTTCCGTATGGGATGTTGCCAGTTATACTAGCAAGTTACTTAAGTGCTTGGGAGTTTACTTTTTCGAAAAGAAGGAAGAGAATACTGACGTGGGCATGTGTGACATTGCTTGGGACAGTAAATCGCTGAAGATCTCTGTTGCTTACAAAGGGACAGACAGTGTTATCTTCTACTGGGCCTAAGTCTTCTAAAATAGAGCCTTTCTGCCCGCTTTTCTTCGTATGAAAGTGCCTGGACGCTCTTTGAAGAGTCTGGGCTGTTTTCTAAGGACCTCACGATGTAATGCTTGTACTTTTTGTATTATTAGCTACTCTTATTGTAAATACATATATTAATAAACTAATTGAACTATGAATTGAAGAACTATTTGGTCGAGGAGGCAGCAATGGTGGAAGAGACGGTGTCAACAACTTCAGCGGCGGTTCTCTTCACACTAGGGCTGGCAGTAGGAAAGATGAATTCGAGGTAGCAGGTACCCAAGGAGATCAACCCAAACAAGATTCTCAAAATTGGTGGTTGGGTTTCCTTATCGTCAGCAGGTCTGTTGGTAGGTTGGTTCAAGTACGATTGAACGGCTAAGAACAAAGCAGCCCACGATAACATCTTGTTCTTCATGAACATGGCTGCCATAGGCAATGATTGGGCAATCATACCCGAAGCTTCAGTACGAGGCTTGGCTGGAATGTGGTGGTAACTAAACTGTTAGTATGGAACGAAGCATGAGAGTGACTTTATACATACGGTAAGACTCTGTCTTCTCTGATAACGCTGGACATTGGTGGTGAAGAAGTGAATGGCGGAGGTTTGTTGAGACAGTAATTTTTCATGTCGAAATCGGTGCGCAATTTCAGCCTCAGTACTATGAACCAAGAAATGGCTGGGAACGAAATGAGCTATGAATGGGATGGTGGACGGATGTAATTGTAAATGGAAGTACTTATGCAAGGGTGTAATGATAGTGAAAAGCTGGTTTATGAATCAATTGTTGTTGTTCACGTCAGGTGTCGTAGTATAAATAGTATAATGCTAAAAGTAGATTGAGATAGAGGTTAGAATAACTGAAGTGGGCAGTATGGCAGTCATGACAAGTAGCTTAGTGCACAGTAGGTACCGTACTGAAGGGAAATTGTCTGTAATATCCAGCAGTAAATTCGGAGCTGCCAATCTGTCAGTTCAGTTAGTGCAATGAAGCTGTCAATGGGTTATTCACAGCTTAAAGAATGGAATTGGCTAGTATGGAACGGGCTAGTAGGCGATATCAAAAGCCTATTGCATTCAATGCTCTGAGTGTGGCTAATTTTTCCATTTATGGCACTCAGCGAGTTGAACAATCAGCTCCTGTAAGTTTCGTAGACTTCAATGCTCTAAAGCAATGTCTTCAACTCATGAGAGTGCTATCCTGTAACAATATTCCATTTAATCCTATTCTTCTAAAAGCTCTTTAACTTCTTTTACTGTCACATTAGAATATCCTTCTGTCCATAATATTCCCCTACTATCACGAGCACCATATCAATTGTGAACTGGCCAACACTCCTATCGGCTTTCTCTCTCTTATCCGCCAACTTACGGGCTTTCTTGCCAAAGTCTCGTATTATTGCCGTCTCTGTTGAGTCTAAAAGCTTATCTAGGCGTAGGAGCACCGTAAATATCCATTGTGAAAGAGTTTCTGGAGTGCTGGCACTGAGCCATTTGGTGAAGTACACCACGAGCTTAATTACCGTGGGGTGGTCAAGTGAGTTAAAGAAATAAGCAATTGGTGGCGGTGGGTTTTGAAATACGTAAGTTCTCCAGGCACTAGCCGATTGAGGAACAGGAATATTGCTGGTATCACCTGTTATGGTATCAGGAGTTAATGTCTCCTTCAAATTCATAAACCGTGATAGAAGATTGTGCTTCCACTTCTCATTAATAACAATGTGGGATTCATTAGCATCCTCCACCTCATCCTCCACCTCCATTGGCTTGGAGGAGGAAGAATCCCGTTCTACGTAGAAGAAACTTCTATCATTCAAAGCTTCTTGTCTTACTTTGTGAAGGTACTCGTGGACTTCTGAAGGTCCTTCTTCACCAACAGGAAAAGCAGCATGCTGGCCGAACGTTTCGTCCAACGGTCCTTTCGTGTACGACTTTTCATTGTCGAGTTTCACTCGTTTTGACGACATAACTCGTTCAAAAATCAAATAGTTGCAAAGAAAAGAAGACAATTTTTTTTTCTCTTTTTTCGCAAATATCTAACCTCTATTTATCAATAAAAGTCTGGGGAAACGCCAGGTATGAAGAGGACCAGAGAAGATGATGACACAGTAAGTAAAGATTCTACACCCGTAGCCACTATCAAATGTACTATACCTCCTTGCCATGTCAATTTGGTTCAGTTTGATAGTTATCTCGCCTACGAAGCTCATGTCATCACTTTCCATAACCATGTCTGTCAGCAATGTCGAAGACGGTTTCCGTCTAACCAATTCCTTGAGATTCATATAGACGAGAACCACAATCCATTCTGGCAACTAGCGAGAGATAAGGGAGAGAAGGTGTTCAGTTGTTTCCAATATGGAGATGGCTGCAACAAAAAGTGTGGTGATAGAAAGAAGAGACGGTTACATATGATAGACAAGCACGGGTATCCTAGGGATTTCAACTTTGGGATCGTAGACTACGGATTAGAAAGTTGAATGTGAATAGTTTACAGCTTATTTATAAGACTTCTGAAGGACAAAGATCATGCTGAAGAATACAGCAAGAGGAAATCTTATGACAACACTAATGCTTAACTTACGGTTATTTTCGGTTACCCAATTAAGTATATATTACAGTATGTACATTCTACGCTGTTGGAGTTCCTGGGGTTTCCGAGTCCAATTTTCTCTTCTTCTTGTTGGATATAACTGGCCCCCGTCTAAGCTGTTGCAATATCTTTTCGTCAAACTTGGACTTGCAAGTAGGACAGTGATCGTTGCTTGGAATCACGCTGATTATACAGAGACAAACAGAGCACACAAATCCAAGATCTACCGACTTCCCCGTAATAAAACAACTGGCTCTATAATTGACATTGGTGTTGGTGGGAAGAATTATCAATGGTCTTATTGATGGCTCGATGAAAAAAGCTGTGCAAAGAGTTTGAATCAAACCTTGTGGTTGCTGAATATGAAGGTAGACACCTTTAGTAGCGTCTGATGCTTGTTGGAGGTAAGATGAGTCCTTTTGACCCAATTTCGCCACATCGATGGACAATTTCATCTTCTGGGCAGCGAAAATAGTATTCATGATAGATATATAATTGATGTTGTCATCGTCATTAGCTGTAATAATCAAAATTCTCGATTTCATGGACGACAAACTGTTAGAAGACGTCGAATCTGTATTGTTAGAAGATGAGTTGGTGTTGGAATTAGTTCCACTGGCATTCTTGGTTGTAGAATTAATTGCTGAAGCCATAGTGGTGGATATCGACTGGTCCAAAGTCAACATTCTATTAGTGTAAGTTAATGCTATACTTAAAGCTCCTGATAAGGACGATTTTGGGGTATCATGGTTGATTTTTGCCTCCAGAAGTGAGTTCAATTCATTATCCAATTCTTGTAAAACTGCCTCATCGACAATTCTAAACTGTCGATACATTCCTTTATTAATTAAGCTTGGAGATGGCTCTTTGTCATTAGCATCACCGGAGGTGTCTTGTGAATTGATAGCTTCATCATAGTTTTTTTCAGGGTTTGGATAGAGAAACTTGGAGCCTCCTGGGCTGGCAGTGATAAATGCTACCTGGTTGGAGTTATTTTGGGCCAAATGAGCGTTCAAGAATACTAAAAGGGTCTGTACAACCTCTCGAAGTTTAATTTGATGACTAATATTGTACCATGATTTGGGTGTAATGTCGAGAATAACCGTGAGAAGAGATGGGTCGTCAATAGGCTCGTCCGCCACATTCAACTCGGTGAATGCTCGATCCGATATGGCATCCATGTTGTCGACAAAGAAGAGATAAGCTCTACTTCTGAACCTCAGCTCTGAAATCTTTATAAGATGTGGTGCACGGGCTTTTACGGTGTACGGATTCAAATAATTAACTTAATAAGGCACTATATTCAAGAGTTTTTATAATACATATGCAACTATAAACAAAACCGGAGCCAAATTACTCACCGATATCCTCAAACCAGTCCTGAGGTCTTTCCTTGATAAATTTAGACATTATGTCAACACAATCTTGGTCATTCATGTTGACTACTTCAATACCTTTCGATTGCAAAAGCTTTTCAGCTCCTTGGAAGTTGACATTTTCACCTAACACAACTCTCTTAATACCGTACATGATACATGCACCTGAACACATGTTGCATGGAGATAAAGTGGTGTACATGGTACAGTTCTTGTAAACTTTTCCTGGTAATCTACCGGCATTCTCCAAGGTGGACATTTCCCCATGCAAAGTAGCGGAGTCCTTTTGGAATCTCATGTTGTGGCCACGTCCGAGAACAGTACCATCTTCCAGAATTAAGGCTCCTCCAATTGGAACACCTCCTTCT
Source organism: Isabelozyma gotoi (assembly GCA_003708205.2). Lineage (NCBI taxonomy): Eukaryota > Fungi > Ascomycota > Pichiomycetes > Serinales > Metschnikowiaceae > Isabelozyma > Isabelozyma gotoi. Next base: position 90,828 of record PPNP02000004.1, on the reverse strand, counting down.
TCATATCCTATTTCGTTGTTAGTAATTAGTCACGGGTAAATGCAGAAATATTCCGGGGAAGTTTTACATACCTTTTCTGGCTTCTTCTAAGGCAATAGCCATACCCTTTTTATCGTCAAATGGCATGGTGTCAAATACGTCAAATATGTATAATCTTAGAAATTTGGTTTCCTATTCCATCTCCGGGGGATGGTGTTCATATATACTTTTTACATACATTGAAAGATCTCAGGTCCGATGGGCTAAAAAATACATAGCGCAACTTGGGTAGGAAAAAAGAAATTTCTCTATTGTGCGGCCCGTGCACCCTTCACATAACGGTGAGGCAATGGAACTTAATGCCGTAAAATTGCGCTCTAAATGGCCACAAATTGGTCTTCAAATGCATGCCAGATTGGGGGGAAAAGATCTTGTTGGGGGGAATCTATTTGTATAAGTTTAGGTACCCATGACGATCAACGGAAACAATCATCTCAAATGGTTTGCTGATAACATCGAGATCTGTGATCGTATCCATATGCACCATGGTATCATGCTTATCTTTTCCTCTTCCAGGAACCACCTTTTGCTGTTTCATTACCTTATTCTTCTCAGTGATACAGCTAAGAGACAGACTAACTTTGTGTTTAACAAACGCTGTTATGTTTGATTCATCTTGGTTGCATAGGGAAATGGAAGATTCTACCTCATTGAGATTCCAAACGATTATTTTCTTGTCCCATGTAGCACTCACAAAATAATCCTGCTCGGTGCTCGATTCGGTAATACTGTCCTTACTATCGAATTTGGAAAAATATGCCAACGCAGTCATACTTTTATTATTTATGCTGTTAACGGAATTATTTTCCTGGTCAAACTGGTCGATATTAAGTTCCGAGAAAATCTCATCTATCGATAATTCCTTATCGTCATCGATATCATCAAGAGTATATTGTTTGATTTTGGGAATTTGCACCCGAGAACTGTAAATTTCTCGGCACTGGAAAGTTGGGACTTCCCAAATACTTATATCACTATCCTTACTACCACCAATCATGGCGAAGTAGGAATTGACCGAAGAGGATGGTTTACTGTCGCCGTTACTCGACTTTCTGTCGATACTAAAAGCAGGAGAAAGTAGGACAAGTTTGTTTATGCTGTATTTCCCTCCGTCATCTTCGTGATTGTTGACCTTCCATGACTTGATCAAGATTTTGAATCTGAGATCCCAAAGTGACAATATCCCTTCACTAGTCGCAATAATTAGCCAAACTTGGTTATGTCCAATTATGAAACTAGTAGGCGTTCCGTAGCTTAACGGATTTTGTAATTCAAATTCTTTTTCCATCTTGATGATATCATATCCAACGATCTTGCAGTCAGTAGAAATTCCAACCAAATAAGATTTAGTATTCGTAATCATGAATTCAAGTTTTCTCAAGTAGTTACTACTCAAGTTCAGACTTGGATGGTCATCATTAGATTCCGTCTTTCTGATTAATACCAATTTATTGTACTTAATTATCTTTTTGTTCTTGCTTCTGGTTACATCAATACGGAATAAACGAATTTCTCCATCCACGGTCGCAACTGCCATAACAAATCTATCCTTCATGAATTTAATATCAACGATTGCTGATTTCAAGTGGATAAACAAAATAGCATTTTTACTTGCAAGATTCTTTTCTAATTTGGAAACGTCCCAAAGTTTTAAGTATCCCATTTCGGAACCTGTAACAAAAAACTCTGACGTCGGACCTGTGGTCACAACATTAATTCCATCAATTACGTTACTAGAATTATTGGTGTTGACATGAGCAATAACAATTCCCTTAGGTTGAAAAGAAGGAGAAGGTGTTAACGATGATTTGGCAGATCCATTGGCAGGTCTGTTACTATTACTGTTAAGATTGGTCTTAACAATTTTGCCAAATTCAGGGAAGTTTTCAAGAGTAGGATCAAATTCAACATCATGCAAATAGTCGAGAATGAATGGATTATATCCATTATAACTATGCCTCAAGTTATTGGAAATGATCTTTTGATTGCTCACACTAAACACTCGATGACTGGTTTTAAGATCCTTAGTAGAATGTATATGGTGATGGGCCGCTTCTGAGCTAGAGTGTCCCGTCTTTTTGTTTTCGTAACCTAATTCTAGCTCTCCAAATACATTAGCTTCAACAGTTTGTAATGAAGCTTTTACTCGTCCAAAATTGGGCAATACTAAAGAATTTGAATCTCGTCTAGAGCAGATAGATATCGTATCTTCAGCTCCAGTACTTTGGTCAATGCTTGTTTCAGTAGTCTTGGATTTACCTGCTATCGGCTCTGTTTTGTAACAGATTTCAAAGAAGATATTTCTGGGTAACACATTGGCATTTTTGGCAACCTCAAAGTCTCTTTGAGTTTGGGCTCCTGAATTATCATGATTTACGTTACTTTTGCTTGTATGTGAAATGTAATCTCGTAATGCGACAACTTTCCATAGATCTTTATCATCAAGTCCCACTGATTTCAACTTAAGAATCCATTGTCTGTCCTCCGGAGAAAGAGAAATATTGCCCAATCCAGTGTCATTACCATTTGCGTCAGATTCCAGTCGACTATTACCATTCATCAGGGGAACGTATACTGACTTACCCATATTCTTCGAGAAAGATACAACTCTTAATTGCTGCTTCTTATTCCCATTTATTTCGTTAATGGTTGCAAATTTTCTTTGTTGCCAGAACAAAGATCTTGGAGATGCATTTAAACACCAGGTGATAGTGGCATCATAAACCTGTCGTGAAATTGGTCTTGTCAAACATGGATACAAAGTATTCCAGTTAATTGTTGCAATATCATAAGAAAGAAAATTCTTGATAAGAGGATAAAGAAAACAGTAGCTGTCTGCATCCAGTAAGTTATCATTTATGTTGATTATCAAATTCAATACCGATTGTCTGATCCACTCATTAGGATGAAGCAATAAATTGAGCGAGTTAACTAACAATTCCTTATATATTGATAATGCATTGAATTCGTTTTTAGGATTGATGACTCTATCGCGAACAAAGGAGTTGAAAATCTCCAATACCTTAAGCACCACGAATTGTTCCTGATCACCTAATGTTTGGATGAGTAACGGCAATAAATACTGCTCAAATGAAAGCACCCCAACATAAGGACCAATTTCCAAAATTGACGAAAGAAATGCTAATCTCAATTGGTAATTGGCATCATTAAGGTAAGTGATCAAATGGGGGAGAATAATATCGTTTGCCTTTGCTACTCCAAAGAAACGACACAATGGGAGAATATTATTTACCAAACTGATCTTGACGTTTACGTTGAAGTCTGTCAATAACCCAAATGCTAAATTTTCAAAATCAGAGTCTAATTGATCTTTTGGTATGTTGAATGTATTGTAAGAGTTCAATAAATCATTTCCTGTCTCATTCACATCCACTGCAAGCATATTCTTTCCATTTATCATATTAGAATGCATCATCAACCGATTTTTATAGTCTTTCACTGCCTTATTCTTAAATGTTTTTGACATCATCCAAAAAGCTTTCGAAATTTGTGCAAGATAGGGCAAACACGCAGCAAGTGTGATTTTCACTAAGGTTTGTTCTGAATCATTTGGCTTTGAGTTTATAGTCAATAAGCTCGTTAATTTTGGTAACAAATACTCAGGGAATACCAAAACATTGATAGGTGTAATATATGAACATGAAGACAATAACGTGGTAATTGACATCAATGCCATGCAGGCAACTTTTGAAGAAGTATTCGAGCTTTGTAGGAGATTAAACTGATTCAGCTGGCCCTGTAACTCACCAGGCTGTTCCAAGAAAATATTTAAGTTGGATGCCAGTTCAATGTATTCGTCAAGGAAGCTGCATAAATACGGTAATGACCGATCTAATTTGGCCTCATCATTAATTCTCTCAGAAAGGGCCACAATCAATTCACAGGCCTTGATTTTAGAGCTTGGTAATTTAAGGGACTTAATAAGTGAAAAGGTCAAATTCAATATGATCAACGCAGCATGATTCAGCTCATCACTATTTTCAAATAATGCCGAGGATTTTATGGTGTAATTGTATGGCATTCCCTTTAAGTTCAATTTCAAGGATTCGAACTTCGATTTGCTTAACTCGTCATTAAGTTCATTGTTAACATCTTTTGAATTCTTTTCATAATCAAACCTTAGGTGACTAGCTATTTTATCAAAATTATCATATATCATATCAATTTTCAAGTCACTGGGAGAGATGTTAGGATTATCATCTGGAACCTCAAATAAGTCATTGTTGTTTAAGTCATACATAAAATCGTACAAGAAGTCATAGAAGTAGGCTGGAAAGCATGTGGAGTTATATTCCTCTAGGATGGTGGCTGCCGAGGGTCTAGAGTCAGGATCCACTTTGATTAAAGATTCAATTATCTTCTTGATGTTGGGATCAGATATACCGGAAAGTTCTGGGGAATATTCACCTTTTATGTACTTAAACAACTGAGATAATGTGAATGTAGGCTCTCCATCGGAGTAAATTTCAGCGATTACACAACCCAAACTGAAGCAGTCCATTGCATCCGTGAGTTTATCGTGTCCAAGGTACTTTCCGTCGTCATTGAAGTTTTGGAGGATATCATTATTACGTTTGGAGTTATAGAACCTCTCTGGAGCTACGTAACATACTCTTCTACCAGAGCTATCGAAATAAAAGGAATACTGGTTAGGATTATCTTCTGGAATGAAAGTTGGTTTGGTATAATTTGCAAAATCAGCTAACATGAGCCAATTCCATGATGTCACCAAGAAGTTCTCTAGTTTCAAATCTCCATGATGGATGCCTAGGTTAGTATGGATCAAATCGATTACTTTCAACATTTGAAAGATCAAAAACAACTTCTCAATGGGTTCTAGAAATGGACGAATGGATAATCTGTCGTAAATATTAGTTTTAATCGATTGCCGTATGAGATAACCTGCTCTATCGGTTTCAATGATTTTATGCCAGGGAAGAACGTTACAGTATTGGGATAATAGGGAAGATTCTTTGATTAGAAGTTGGTTGACGTCATGAAAGTTGACGATGTAATTCGATGGGGGTTTTATCAATACCTTTATCACCACTAAATTCCCTGTTTTATTATCAATGGCCTTGATGGTCTTTAAGAATCTGGAGTTATTAATGAGCTCAATGTATTGCATGTTTTGGAGAATGTCCACATAGGAAGAGATGGCAACCGTAGGCGCCGATGGTGCCAATAATGACAATCCAACCCCCATTGTCAATTGGATTGCAATAGCTTGTGGATGATAAGTATATAAATTGTGTTGTTTAGTTGTGATCAGTTTTCTGCGATAACGAGGTGAGTTATGGGGCGAGAGGGGGTTAATCTTGCGTCCACACAGACAGAGATGGTGCGAAGTTTGGACCAAGGGAAAAATTCCCGGCCCAAATGGACCCACAGAGAGAATGCGATAGGCCGAAATGGCAGAAAACTAGAGCGAACTAGGCAGAGAATTAGGCCACATGTTTGGCCCGAATTACATGGGGCATATTTGGACCAATTTGGGTCCAGCATATCTGATCCATATCTACAGCATAGCTACAACAGCATTCATTTATTCATTTGGCCCCAGTCAGTAATATACAAGTGTCTAGAAAGAAATAACCAGGAGGCATCATATCATAAATAGTGGTATAAGTCTTAGGAAATATATGCAAAGGAAATGAATATTGTTTTTAACGTCTACGACGGTCTTCTTCGTCCTCGACGTCTTCATCGATTTCAAAGCTATCGAATCTTCTCAACCCCACCGTTTCTTCATTATCATAGTCGATAGAACGGTTGATTTGCATGGATCTTCTCATCGATGAAAATCCTCCTACCCCATTGTCAAGAGGAGCCATGTCCTTACCATTATGGACACCAAAGAGTTCACGTTCTCTTCCGTCGTTTTCTTTTCTTGAGATGTTCAAGAGATAGACCCCGCTAAAGATAATCAAAAATCCAATTAACAACGAAATGACATTGATGGCAGAAGTAGTATTGAATCCTCTAAACAAAATAAACGATGCCAATAATGTGAATGTGGTGAAAGTAACATAGTACAATGGATTAACAATTGAGGTTTCGAATTGGTCCAATGCCTTGTTGAAGTAGTTCATTTGGGTGGCAATACACACCACCACAACAAGAATGAAAAGGTAGGTTGAAACATGAGTGAATTGGTTATTACCTCCCAAAGTTAATTTCAAGGCAATACCAAAGGCCTTGATAGACATGACAGAAATGGAACCTACGGAGGAACAAATAGAAATGTAGATCATAGGGTTGGTGTGGCCGTATTTTGGTACGATCTTGTAGATCATGAATAAAGAGTAGGCAGTCACCAAGGCAGCATAGAACAAAAACCCTGGTTTGACAGCATAACCCAAGATTTCATCTACGGTTTGGATGTCTTTATCTGGAGGAGCATGAAGGACAATGATAACTGAACCCATTAAACAAATGGCACAGCCCATCTTACCCAAAGTTCCCAATTCTTCCTTTAAGAAGATAGCAGCCAAAACAGCTCCAATGATAACAGATAATGCTCCCAATGGAGTCACCAAAATAGCAGGAGCAAACGTGTAAGCAGCGAAGTTGGCGATTTCTCCTACAGCCATAGTAGCCATACCAGCCCACCAAATAGGATTCTGGAGGTATTCGTAGCCTTGAACCAGGTCCCCACCATTTCTGGCAGAGGCATCTATTAATCCCTTTTTGGTGATTATAAACGAAGTCCCAATGGCCAAAGAAGACGACATGGCCAAAGCCAATCCAATATATTTGTCATCAACCATGTTAGTGTCTGTGTTATGTGTTCAACCGAATGCAGATAGACGAGAAAAAGGGCCAAAAATAACCAGTGAAGTTACAAAATTCTTTAACAATAAACAATTAACTCCCCACGAAAGTCCGATTTCTTCGTGATAACGTGTAAAAAATGTAGAAGAAACGAGTGATTTATCAAACTAGTTTCTTTCACTGGGTTCTACTAGTGGGCTTTTCTGGTTATATTCAACCGACGCGGTGTCACCAATTTGATGGCTGTGTGTCGTGCGGCACCCAACTATTTGACAGCCGTTGGAACGGTGGGTCTAGAAGCTATCTACGGCTAAATGGCCAGACTTGGTGAAATGGTTATACTACTTCAGTTTTAGCTTATGGTGATGGTAGAGGCGTGGTGTAGTATTGTAGACGATAACTCTGCCATGTTTGTGTAGAACGAGAACTGGCTGCAACTTTTGCACCCACAAGCTATTCCTATCATAAACCATAATGAAAGTCCGACCCCTATCTATCCAGTCCCTCTATCGAGCTATTACGTCCTTACCCGAGATTCAGGCCATATGGTTCCACATTTTGGTTGCAAAAGCTCACTGGTGCAGCCTTAACCACCAAGTATGGGCCTATTGTAAGAAGGCAACCACAGAGCTAACAACCTTTCTGTCCTGGCTATTGGATGCTGCCTATACCTGGTGGGGCCATACAGGCGTCTTAAAGTATCTCTGGTTAACCTCACATCTTGCAACTGTGGTGGGTTTCTTAATGTACGTAAATGTCGTCCCTGGAGGATGTCATTATGAAGCAACTCTGGTGGCTTGCACAATAACTTACTTGTTGGTTACTTACCGATCCCTTCGGATTACCTATTACAACATAAGAAAATCCATTGAAAGACAGTCTAAGTCAGTAGATTTAATAAACGCTTCGGCATCTGACTTTGAACTTTCTAGTGTGGTGCTTTCCGAAAACACTCAGCTCGTGTGTGTTTCTGTTTTGTTGTATCTATCTCCTCCAAATACTTTGAAGCTCTTGTCATTCCACATCTACTCGGTAATGAACCTCTTGAGTTATGTCTTATTGGAATTCTGCCAGTCATACACACTTTCTCCGGGAATTGAGGCCCTCAATTCCGTCGAATTTCCATTGTTAATGGCTGCAAACTACTCCGAAATCGCCGTCATCTTTGTTTATTTACGAGAATGTTTTACCACGAGGAATGTGTCCAATTTCTTGTTATATTTGCTTTTGTATGTAATGAAACTAATGAGGTCTGACGTGGCAAGACTCTCTTTGCATTCAATTTTGATCATTGCTGCAAAATTATTGACTACCTCGCCATCATCAACTATTGGCCCCATACTCCTCCAGATACTTCCCGTTTCACCACCAGCCAATACTCCAGAGAATAATACTGACCGCTCCAAATTAGTTCGTAAAAAGACAAGAGTTGCATCTCTCATATTTGACTGCTTCCCGGTAGTCAATGATATCTTCGAGCAGAATCTCTAAATCGTTATGAATTTATTTCTATAAATCTATGATACACGGCTCAATTACTCAAGCCTTCTTTCAATTCCTGTAATTTGTTCCATCCTTCAGAATCCTCCCACATTGATTTACCTTTGGACATCAATGATCTGATGGTGGTTCTAGACTTGTATTTCCAGTCTTTGCAGACTAAATCACCGGCTCCATGCTTTCCAGGTAATTCACCCCAGGATTCATATGCAGCCAACAAGTCAGCACATGCTTCCACGGCATCGTTCCAAACCTCTTCTTCAGTCTCCAATTCAGCACGCTGACTCACTGCTCTGTAGGCCTTTTCATGGCATTCAAGTGCTGCCCATGGTCTTCTTCTCCATACCTCAACTCTAGATACAATTCTCCAGCATCTGGCTGAAGTGTTAATCACATTTGGTAAAAGATTGCAAATGAGATCAGTACATGACGACTGGTAGTGAGTTAATCTTTCTCCAGCTTCAACATCAGGGTATTTTGTAGCCACTAAGATCTCAGTAAGTTTTTCAAGAACGGGAATATCGATAGCAACTTCACCTTCTTTCTTAGCTTTCAATTCTAACAATTCCCTACTGGCTAACAAGACATCGTTCCATTCGTTTAATTTGGCTGCCACAATCAAGTAATTTTCGTAGATTCTCCACGATTTCTTACCTTCTCCAGCACTTCTAATAGCCTTTTTCAAAGCATTGAAAGCTGGTCTGATCTTATCAGTTCTCAATAATGCAGTAGCCAAATTAGACCAAGCATGCGAGTTGGTATCATCTAAGGCTACGCAACGAGTGAATGCCTCTGATGCCAATTCATATTTTTGAGACTCAAGACCACAGCAACCGTAAAAGAACCAGTTTTCATATGACAATGGATTAGCTGTAAGACACTCGTTCATATTTTCAAGAGTTAATCCTAAGTCCTTAGTCAACCCGGAATTAGCAGGTGGGTTGTAGTAGTAACGAGCTAAAGACGCTTTAGCTTTAGCATATCTACCGATCTCCCATGCTTTATTCCAGTAAGCTGGGTCTTGCTTGATATCTCCAAGAATACTGATGGCTCTGGCATCTTGAGGAACAGCTTTAACTCTTTCCACCAATATTCTTTCTGCTTCTGCTTCATTGTCCACTGCAGCGTAACATAAAGCTGCTTCACAAACCATGTTCAATCTTTCATAGATATCGATGGCTGACCTTAAAATACCTATGGACATGTATTGCTCTGCTAATTTTGCATCCATAGCCCATTGAGGCATTAATGGGAGAATGTGGATAAATCTTAATCTGGCAGCAGCTGCAGAAGTCTTTTTGGATTCTTCGTTTTCAGCACCCTGAGGAATCATCTTTGTTTTGATCTTAATACCTACTTCCTCCACCAAAGAAGTCATTTGTAAAATTCCTCTTTCGATTGTTCTAGATTTATGAGTCTCAAGCATCGATCTTTCCCATAATGCTCTTCCAAATACAGACCAGTTAATGGACTTCGAATTGGTATACAATACCCTCGATACAATAGCCATCAATTCTTCTTCCACTAACAGATTTCCTGATGGAGAAATTTGCTTCAATAAGGCTAATCTTAATAACAATTGGATGTTATCCAAATCATTCAATGCTGGTTGATCGTTTGGATCTAAGGCCTTCAAGTCAGCAGGCACATCTTCTTGTTTAAGAGCAGTTGGGATCAATTTCTCTTCGTTTGATTCTTCATAATTCAACTCTCCTACATCAATTTTCAATTTTTTATGAGGATTCTCTCTGTCTTCAATCTCTAAATCATCCAAGGATTCAAACTGGGGTTTCTCGAGTAAAAGATCTGAATCAAGGTTAAAACTTTCAAGGTTGTTCTCGGATGTATTTTCAGCATCAAAGATACTAGAACCTTTACTTCTGGCTAACACGATAAGTGCTGAAGCAAAGAAGGTTTGAAACTTAGTTCTCTTAGCCTTTGCACCTGTCAACACAAACTCCAATTGTGAAATTTCCGAAGCTTTAATTAAAAATGGAGTAGCTAAATGTTCAGTTTGGGCTTGCATGGCTCCTCTAGCAAGCTCCATGAAAAAAACCAATTGGACATTCTTTTGGAGCTCTGGCACATCATCAGTAGAAGGAGTCAATGCATTTACCACAGAAGGGTTCAATAATAAAGATGAGACCGAGGACAAAACATTAGCAGGTTCTGATAATACTGATAAATGAACTTGCAAGGTTCTTGCTCTCCACCATTGAATAGAGGCTTTGATACAATCCCCCTGATGACTATCAGTGAATTTTGCAGTAACACTAGTCATTTCTTCAATGGTGATATCATTATTTCTATTGATTAAGGAGTGCTTGACATCAATTTCAGTCAATCTTTCAAATAAAATACTGGCTAAAATCAAAAACAACGGATCATTAGTCAAATCATAAGCAGTTTGCCCTTCAAGGTTCAACAATCTGATACTTTCAAGTTGCAAGAGTTTTTCGTCAATTTGAGGAAAGAATTTGTCACGAGTGGTGAATTCCAATCCTGGACCTGTGAAATTGGCCTGTATGAAACTCTGCAAGAGAGAAATGGCAATGATATGTAAATGGAGCTTGGTGAGAGATGGGCTCAGGAACTTTTCACCAAATGATTTCACTAATTCGTCAACATACTGCACTAATACTGAACTTAAATCTTCACTAGGGAACTTATCCAATATCTTGACAGCATTGTCATTAAATAATATCTTAGCGTAGTCTTCGTGGACTAACAATCTCGATGATTCTCCATTCAATATGTAAGCGATGGGCTCCACAATAGACTCGAAACTGGTGACTTCTGCTGGTTTCTCGAATTTTTCAACTGGCAATAGTAATGCAAGCTGAGACAACAAGAGTCTCAAGGGCTTCTCCTGTTCCATTTCTATGACTGTTTGCTGTAATGTCGTTGTAGTCTGTTCAGAAAGATTAGACATTTTTTCATGAAAAATTTCCTCACACAAAATTTGCGATGCAACATCTTTTGGTGCTACATTTTTCTAATGATGTTGCAAAAAAAAACCTACACTACCTGTTAATTATGAGATGCATTTAAACAATAGTCTATATAAGAATTAAAAAAGGAGTATGTTCAAGTGGTTGAACCTCCAAAAAATGATAATCGCTTCTTACTCTCGGAATTAGAACTTTCTGATCTCTTATGTTCACTGGGTTTCCTACTCTTTGGCTTCCTTAAGGAATTCCTTATAGATAATCTGCTCATCTTGGATCCATTCTCTGGGTTTTCATCATCAGAAGCAAAGTCAATGACTTCCTCTTGAAAGCTGAGTCTCGATGGGTTCTGAAGTGATGAAATTCTCTTTTTAAAGTGTTTAGACTCGTCCAAATCCAATAATGGAGGCTCCTTCTCTAGTTTCTTATGTCTTACCTTGGCCTGAAGACTAGGTGTAGTAATAGGAGTTCCTGTTCCACTTGACGAATCCAAACCTACTTCCAAATCAATTAAATTTGGTTCTATAACCTCTGGGGCTTTGGTAGTAACTTGTTCGGAGTATTTGGGAATTTCGTTCACCGATAATGAACTGAAATGGTCAGCAAGATGAGTGCCGTGGATACTGTTTGCAGTCTTAGACAGAATTGTAGGGACAGCATCCATAGATCCTGGCTGAGACATGGATTGAGACATAGATGTAGAAGTGGTCTTATGGGTGTATTCTCCCCATGGGTTGGCATACTTTCTCTCGGGGTTCTTGGATTTCTCTTGTGTATATGAATTGACTTGTGCTTGATATGGGAATGGGTTTTGGGCATGAGGTTTTACTGGGAGTACATCCAGGGAAGCAACTGGTACAGTAGGGGTGCTGGAATAAATCCTGGAACTATTGTGAACATTTGGCCTTAAACCACCAGGCCCTTTAGTAGAGGTCTCGTAGTTGGTGGAGACTTTGGTGGGGATCTCACCAAATTTTGTCAAATCTTCATCGACCTCATCCGAAGAAGAATCAGAGAAATCAATCTCCTCATTGGATATTTCCGGTTGAAGAGATTTGACCAGAATGTCCACCACCGGATCGTCCAGTTTAGCCTGAGAATGATACAGTTTCAAAGTTAAATCTTCAGTGGATTGCGCACTTTTGAAACTACCTACTGATTGTTCTGATTTAGAACTTTGGCTTGTTTTCTGGGGCTGAGAAAGTTGTTCCGGAGATTTGGTTCCGCTGCCGAATATGTCATCCGCAAGTTTCTCGGCACTTTTATCAATAGAAGAATACAGTTTTTTCCAGTAATCTTTACTCTCAAAGTTGGGCGCAGAATGGGTTTTCTCCTTCTGTTGCTGTTGATATTGCTGGTATGAGTGGTATTCCCTTTGATAAACCTGGTGTTGATAGTTATAATGATTGAGTTGTTCAGGGTTTAATTTCTTAAGTTCTGGGCTTCCTAATACTGCGGGTTTGACAGGATCAACAGGAGGTTCTACTTCGAAGTTGGGAATAGGAATACTATCATTCTTTACTTTGGAAGCAGGCTTGCCCGGAGAAACCAAAATATTCTCAAGTGATGGATACCTTTCTTCAACGTTATCCAAGTTATCCAAAGCTGAGAAACTCTCATCAAAATCATCGATTTCTTCTTGATGTTCCGCTGAGGGTTCATTAACAATTTCCGTACTTGACCGGGTGTAGTCGGTTTGAGAATTGATACTATCCATTATATCAGCACTGGCCCGTGATTTAGACAGAGATCCAGTTTTGGTAACTGGTTCGGGTGTTCTTTCTGCCGAAGCATGTTCACTCAGGACACGAGAAAGATGGTCACTGTTGACTCTTGATTTAGGTTCTGCGGGTGGTTCAGTAACCTGGGATGGTGCAAGAGGTTGTTGATGTTGCTGAAGTTGTTGCTGCTGTTGCTGTTGGTAGTACATTTGCTGTTGTTTAAGTAATTCATTCTGTTTCATCTTCTGATATTCACTTAAAGCCTGGAAATTGTAGGGCCCGACTTCGTAGAAATCCTTAACTCCGTACTCCTTGTAGTCTTTATTTATCAATTTAAACACAATCATGATTACCTGGACAATATTAGGTCTGAATAATGGATTTTCTTGAAGCATGATAATGATGAGGTTTTTAAGATCTCCCGAGAACACAGGATTGGGTAAGAACTGAAAGGATGCATGGAGAATTGCTATATCTCCATTAGCTTCAAAAGGAGTGGTGTAATAGCACAATTTATAGAGAAAGCACCCGAGGGCCCAAATATCCGACTTTTCGTCGATGGGAAAACCTCTGTATAAATCTATCATTTCGGGAGCTCTATATTGTGGGGTGGTTTGATAAAGGATATCGTGGCTTAATGCCTGGAATTCTTGTTGGTCTTTAGGAGGCATCAGAGGGCTGGAGGTGGAACCAAAATCACATAGTTTAAAATTGCCCTTGGAGTCAATTAAAACATTTTCGATTTTGATATCACGATGAATAAGTTTAAGACGATGCATTTCGTAGACTCCCAAGCAAATATTCAGCATAATCTTGAGGATTTCGGGTTCGGTCAATTTTGTCTTTATCCGTTCGTTCATAAAATCCAACAACGAGCCATTGGGACATAATTCCATTAATACCATCACATGATACGTGCCATCCGGTAATCTTTCGGCGTGGGAATCGTAATATTTGACGATATCTCTACCATGACGTAATGCCTTCATTACATCCACCTCTTTTCTAAGCAGAATTAATCCACTCTTATCGGGTACAATTACTCGTTTCAAGCATGCTATGTCACTATCGTTTTCTGGGGGATCCATCCGAACTTTATAAATATTAGCAAACCCTCCTTCTGAAAGGAATTTGATAATGGTGGTCCGATGACTACCCACCTGGAGCTGGGTTCCTTCCCGAAGTTTTATGAGTGGAGGTCCCATCCTTGTCCGTCAATTGCGATTGATAGAAATTCTCGTGGCCAATTTTCCTATGGAGATGATGGGATGGCAATTCGTTTGTCACGACCTTATTTATCTGGTTTCGGATTGAGGCTAGGGTTTTTTTTTGTGTGTGGGTTTTTTCGGTAGATTCACGTTTTAAATTCTGGTATGGGTGCAAATAACGGACTCCGCCAGAGATGTAAAAGGTAGTGTGTTGGTGATAATGGAGGAACAGATGATCACGGCTGATGGAGGTTAAGGTGTAGCAATGAAGAGGAGATGTGTTTAAAGGAAGAAGGGCCTGGGAGAGTTGGTGAGGCAAGTGTAGCCGAATGGTAGAATAATGGCATTGTATAGGAGAGGCAGAGCTGTAGAGTTATTGTCAAGAAAAAAGGAGATGAAAACTGGATAATGGAAAAGTTAAGGAGAAGGAAGGAGAAGGGAAACTGGATAAGGGAATCAGAAAAGGGAGTTGCATTGTATGATGTTTAGTACTCACTCTATCATCTACGGATATTTACTCTACTCTCCATTGATTATGTTTTATTCAGTATTCATTCTATATTCTTTATATACTCTACTAATTTTCTACTATCTTCAATACTTTCTGCTAATTATAAACTCCTAACTTTCTATATTCTTCAATACTTTTCTCTACTTATCTATTACTACTTTTCTATATTCAATGCTCTAGCAATTCTTCCTTCACTGGTCACACCCCAAACTCTTCCTTGAGAATCTGCTCTACCTCATCAAATGTAAACGGTACAAACAACATCTCTGTTCCCGCTTCGTCTTTCGTCAACGTACCCATCTTGTGTTCAATGAACTCTCCAAGTATTGTACGGAAACTGATCTCGTTGGAAGTAACAAACTGTTCAAGGCAGGCATTGTGAACTTCTTTAAACGGAACAGCAAGCTTGATGTTACCCTTCAATCCTGCCCGTCCAGCCTTTGTCACTGCTGCTTCTTTCATGGTTTCCACTTGCTTCTGAAGAAGAATCTTGTACAAATTCCTGGCATTATTCGTCAACGAACTAAGAACGTATTTGGCCCCTTTATTACCCACAAACTTCTTACTCTTACCCATACTAAGCACATCTTTAAACGAAAGCTCGACACTGTATGGCTTGTACGTAGTAAGATCATGCCAAATGAAATTGTAGTTCTTAAGCCGGGACAGATCCCAAAGCAAACTCACATTGAAGTTGTCTACTGATGATACTAACCAAACTTCTGGGAGAGAACATAGCTGAGAAAGAAGATTCTGGGTCTTCTCATCACGGAGAGACTCTCCGTCAATGTTGTGAATGGCTAAAACAATCTTGGGTCTCATTATATGATTTTCAGGCAGATTTCGGTGTTTGGTAAGGTAATCAATGAGAAATGGTACTGCTTCTGAGATATGCTTGGGGAATTTTAAACTATGACCTCGTTTAAGAATATTAGGAATCAATGCAGCTGCAATATCAATGACTATTTTTTTGAGTTTGGTGGAAGGATTGTAGCCATTTACCACCAACATCTGAGGATACTGCTCATCGAAAACTGTCTCGAACCAGTCGGGAAAGTAGTTTTCAATGAAATCTTCGATGATGTCAATTTTGGAACCCACCCCAAAGAAATTCAAATTGAATCCTTGACTCAATTCAAAGCACCATTGATGATAAAGGGACTTGTGGAGTTCGTTGAGTTTCGTTCGCTCTGGGCCCAGAATCTCTTCCCCTAGCTTTACAAACGGAATGAATTCCTCATACTCCAACTTGGGGGCTAGTTGACTCAATGAGTTAACACTCGATTTGACTCTGGTATTGTGCTGTTCAAAGTACCCTTCAGAGCCTTCCAAAAAGAAGGCTCTCTCATCCGTAAGTTTTCCACTTGATTTGGACAGCAAATCGGTGGTGGGAAAGTACTTTTGTATATACTCTTCGTCAGCAATGTTTCCATTGGCATCCAACTGAGGAATTGGTAATGGAGTGAACTTAGCCTCTAAAGTTTCTTCCTGCTTTACGGGTTCTTTGTCTTTTATTCCACTTACAATTGGAATGGAGAAATAGGTACTTTCACCCGTATTATCAAAATTAACCTGTGACTCCTTTTCGGGAGATTTTCTTGCCTCTGCTTTCTTAGGAGACTTGCTTTCTTGAAAGAATCGATCATCATCCATTTGGAAAATGCTCTTTACCTTCCCAATCACCTCATCGGCCTTACTTGGTCTTCCGACCCTTCGCTTTTCCTTGATTTCTCTCGTTCTAGGCCGTCCTACTTTCCTCGGCGAAGGTGTCACTGCTTTTACTTCTTGTTTCTTTTCTGGAGACTGTTTTGGGGTTGCACTTCTTGATCTTGTGGTTCTTTTGGCAGTGGGTTTTACGTATTCGTCATCCTCCAGCAACTGGTCTTCACTTACAGAGTCAATATCATCACTTTCTTCGCTGTCATCATCGATTTTTGCTTCTTCTTCACTGTCTTCTTCTACTTTTACATCTTCATCACTGTCTTCTTCACTCTCGACTTTCTTTTTAGTCTTTCTTCGAGAGTTTCTGATGATTCTGTTTACCAACTTCTTATCTTGCTCATCTAATTCGTCTTCTTCTTCCTCTTCTTCGTGCATTAGTCGAGAGTAAAAATTGGTTGATCTGTATGCTCTCTTTCTGGCCGATTTGTCTAAATCAGGCAATGATCTCTTCTGAGGAGACCGTAAACCAGCTCTCCCGTTAGGAATCTTGTTGGGGGATACAATTGTGTTGTTTGTGAGGGTCAATTTGTTAAGAATACCTCTTTTAGGCGAACCCTGGCTTATTCCTAGGGTCGATTCAATAGATTTGGATGGGGAAGTCGACTTGGATGGAGACAATAGCCCACTACGAGTGCTCCTGGGAGTTAAAAACACCAGCGAGTCCATCGTAGTATCCAATTCGTCCCTCTCCGGGGAACTTTCCCTCTTAATTTTCATTGCTGTACCAGCTTTAGACGTGACGTGTGGAGGAGAAGGTTCACGATTTTTCAACTAGTGATTTTTCAGTTCTCGTTGTCCTGTACCTAAGTTAGCTCCATCAAAATTCGGCTCTTCTCACTAAATTTTGATCTCATCTCATCTCTTCAGAAACTACAAGCTGGGGGAGGATGCTAACGTTTTGCCCCTACTGCTCTAATATGTTGTTGATAGGACAGGGGGACGACGGTTGTAATCGATTTCATTGTCCCACCTGTCCTTACGAGTTCAGAATCAACGGTTTCCTGATGTATGACCGAAAGAAGCTTGCGAGAAAAGAAGTGGACGACGTTCTCGGAGGAGAAGGCGCTTGGGATAACGTTGATCAGACGGCGGCCCAGTGTCCTATAGACAGCTGTGGAGGGGATAAAGCGTACTTCTTCCAATTACAAATCAGAAGTGCTGATGAGCCCATGACAACATTCTACAAGTGTGTTAAATGCTCTCACCAATGGAGAGAAAATTGAGGTTGTTTTCATAAATCTCGTGTACAATATTATAGTGTAAATACATTAGTCACATTCGAACTGAATTCCTAGCCATGAGTTGGCGTTGGACTGTAGGATTTGTGCCAATTTGACTACTCGGTCGGTGTCAACAGAAACCTGGGACCGGCAGTAGATGCTTCCGTCCACCTGGACCGGGAGACGGACCGACTTCGGGCGACATTCGTAGGCAGAGCGGCACGAGGCTCGCCAGAACGAGACCTCCATGGAAGGAAAGCTGGACCGAATTTGCGACTTAGTCAGGTGGGCGCGGCTCGGCTTGTCGACCCGCACTAGGCAGGGCCTCTTGCGAATCGGGCTCGTCAGCCTGGTGTAGAGCATCTCTTTGGATGAGTCTTTCTCTGTATCACTGTCCGTATGGCCTCCTAGTTTATGAACTTTTGGTTGCTTGCCACGAACAAATTCCGGTTGCAAGTCGAAGTTCCTGGCAAAATGGGCATATTTATTCTGTTGCTCTTCGATAAACCCTCTGAAGTCGTTGCCTCGCCGACCCACAACGAACTTATGGAGGCTCACCTCTTTGCGATTCTCGATGTAGTTGTGTCGGCTATGACCCTCGTTGAGTCTAGAAACCTGGAATTGGCCCATAAACTGGAATTTTGTCTCTGCTCCCGAAACCAACTTGCGAACAAGGTTCTGCTCCTTCTCACAGTGCTGGATCAGCCACCGATTTATAGTAGACACGGGTCTGTTTACGACCTCTGTCGGTTGTTGGCCGTACATGTTGGTCATTATCAAATCGAAGGTGTTGTTTTTCGTGCCAAATAATCGTTCCATGGAAACCCCATTCATCCACGACACTTTGGAATATGTACAAGGGTGGACCTGGCGAGGGCCGAAGAGAGAGATGAATTTTTGGGTTTCTGAAAACGATGAATGTCTTGAAAATACAAGCTTTATGTCTGCTGGTAGTAGTTCGTCTCCATGTTTGGGTAAAATGTAGTATCTTTGTCGTAACTTGTAGATTTTGTTGCCCCTGCTAGTTTCATCTACAAGTTCTAGGTCCGCTTCTCTCTCCTCGGGCCCAATATTTGCAACCGGGAGAGGACAGAAAACTCCGGCAAAATCCATTATGTTGAAATCAATGCTTTGTTTGATTCGAACAGGAAATTTGGGCCGAAAGCACTCGGCTTGTTTCCCACAGGCGTGGAACCGGGGAGAGGTTGCGGCATTAGCTCTGGCCCCAGCTTGCTGCAAAATTTCTCCCGTGCGAAGACCACATTGCAGCAACCCCACAACCCTCCTGGTAATGGCATCATTACAGTGTAAACTACCATCCACAGAGCTGAGAATGGCTGCCCAAGCATCATCGAATCCAAGACAGCTATCCTGGAAGATGAATTGGATATCAGGGTCGTCTCGTGGGTAATACGAAAGAAGCTCTACCGCAGCAGCTATACCATCTGAGTTGGTTATCATGTCAATGTAGGGCTCTCCACGGTAGCTGAAGGTTGAGTCAAAGTAGATGTTATCCAAAGTCTTAAGTTTGGTGGTGTAGGGAAAGAGAAACGGGCTGCTGCGGAGCGAATCTGTCCACCACGGCTCTGCTCTCATGTCCCCCGTCAAAAGAACTGCTTTTCCGTCTGATTCCACGAGAAACATGGTGGAGCCAGCGCAGTGGAGCGTGGGTATGAGAGTAAGGTAGATTTCCTTGTCATCAAGCAACAACTGGTGGCGTCGATTGATCTCTAGTGGCTTGAAAAGCGGTAGTACTGCCAGATATCTCTCCAGATCAACTGCCAACATGCGCTTGGTGGTTTCCGAGCAGTAGATGAACTCGTTGAAGCTCCTATTCTCGAGTCCTATCAAGTGGTCGGAGTGGCAGTGGGAGAGTAAGTACATTTTTGCAGTCTGATTGAACTTGTCGATGCACAACCCGGGGAACTCCTCCACAAGTCCGTGGAACGTGTTTCCAGCTGGTATTCTTGTAGTCATCTAGAACCCAAGCACTCTCGTTGCCATCTAACGTTTCAGTTAACTACGGAATGAGCAAAAACGCTTGACTTGAAGCATTGCAGACGCGTACATAATGCGCTGCGCAACTGCCGTCTTCAGATTGACATATTAGACGGAGGAAAAAACTATTTACAGCACCCACTCCATCTGTTGATAACAGCTGAAGTTCGGAATGCTGGAAACAGCTGGAGGTTGCAACAATGAGAGGTGGGTGAATCGTGGACTACTGTAGAATGAAATGTAGATAAATCTCTATAAATCGTAGTAAATATCGTAACGTCGACGTTATCTATAATGCTATACAGGCTCCTAAATCAAAACTCCGTAGTATTCGGCCCGATGGTACTTCAAGTAGAGGTCCTCCCACTGAACAATAAACCGATCACTGATAGGAAGCAAGAGGTATCCGCTGAGACTCAAGTGGTTGACTCTGGCAAGACTCTCGATGTAGATGATTCTGGTGCTACAGAGCCCCAAATACTTCATGAAGAACACTATGTAAGCAAGAGGAACGCTGGTTCCTGGGCCATTCAAGAGCAAGACCGACGGCAATTGCGGAAGGTGTCTGATGCTAGCTACCGTAGAGTAGAACGAACGAAGAGTGCTTTTCACTGACAGTATCAAAGGTTCTCCCACGCTTCTGGCCCGAGTAAGTGTCAAGTAGTTTACATTGTATTCGGAGTCGGACAAGTACTTTTCTTCAAAGTTTCTTCCCTTCTCGAGAGAGGTGGTGTCTCCTGAAGACACAACCCAGGTTCTGGAGAGATTGTTGATGTTTATCTTGGACAAAATACGCAACATCTCACCCGTATGGCCCCCTGAACCAAGTAAGATCATAATATTGGACCCTTTGGACCCAAATGGGAGGTCAGAAAGCGATTTCTTGCTGGTATTAGACACTGGAAGCCCCACGGCAGGAAGGATTATAATGAGCCGTATCACTGCCGCTATAAGTGGCAATACCAATATCGCCGTTTTCACAACTAGCTTTGACTCGTAATTCATCTTCATTGATTCAACAACGGCAATTGTAATGAAAGAACGAAGGGTATGTCTTGTAACGTGGTGAAAAAAAGGCTGGCATCTTTTTCTACTTTCTCAGCAAAAAATTGCAAAATGTCGCTAAATTACATTATGATACAACTGCTAAAATATGCTATATAGACCCTAACTTTTTTATTTCTTCGCTTGTGCCAATTGCTTCATTACTTTCATAGCAACCTGGCCAATCTTGTGGTGTTCATCGGCTGAGCTCCCCAACGGTTTCTGCTTCCCCCAAGCCACTCTGACAGGAAACTTGTTGTCTAGAACCACCAATGCTGCCTTGGAACTCGACTTATTGAGCCCATTGTTGCGTATTGCTTTGGCAAAGTCTTCTGCTGACTTTCGGGAGATAAATGTAATGAATCCACATCGAGCTCTGTGTACTATGGTGACGTTTTTGAGCTTTCCGTACTTGCTAAACAACTCTGTAATGAGATATTGGGGCACGTCGTCGCTGATTCCAAAGATAAAGAAGCTGGTGGCGGTCGGATCTGATTCTGGCACCTTTATCAGGCCTCCAAATGGAAGTTTTGCCACGATTTTGCTCACATCAGCTGTTTTAACCGTAGCATTAGGTTTGCTAGCGAGCGATTTCGTTGCCTTTGGGGCCAGAGCTTGTCCCTTGAGTCTTTCGGCAAGTTTCAGCAATATATCCTTTGCCTGTTCTGACTCTCCTTCCGCTTCGAATTTGGCTTGCTGCTTGTCTGCCATTATAGCCTTCACTTCTCTGTTGGAAGAGGATGTCACACTGTATATATTGGGAAGTCCTGCCATCTTCAATGCCATGTCTCTGACTTCAAGTGGAATCAAGTACGTTATGTCTAACATACAAGATTGGCAACAGTTTCTAGCTCGAGAACATGTTGGACATATTATGGTTTTCATGGACTTATTGGCTTCACTAGCAATATTCCATCGATAAACAGTAAAAGGACGAGTACAAATCTTACATTCTTCTCCATCAGCCTGTCGTATCATCTTGATATGCTTGTTGGACCCACAGCAGTTATCACATATTGCTGGGAACTCGGACATTGTGGGGTGTTGTAAAGAAAGTGGCAGCTTTTAGCTCATCTCATTTATCTGGAGCGCATCTCTTATCAGGAAAAAACTATCCACGCTAAATGGACCAAGTCTTACAAACTACAATTGGAAATAACAATAATGGATTATATTCGAATATAAAGTCAATACTATTAAAAATCAAAAAATCAAAATCAAAAAAAATCAAAAAAAAGGTCAAAAGTCAAAAAAGAGTAAAAAAAAAAGTAAAAACTGATTATAAATCAATGTTTTAACGACTTGGGTAGCCTTCTGGTATTAGTATAAACTCTTAAAATCCAAAACTGTTGGAAATAACTGTTGGTAATGAATCAAAAAACTCAGTGTTAAAAAGCTCTGATTTATTTTAATCCACATGGTAATTCAGGTGAAGAAATTCGTAGTTGTTATAAAGTTGTTCATCCTAGAATTTCGATTCATTACATCCAGTCTCTCTTATGGTGTAACATACCGTTAATGCTGTATGACCAAGATGGTCACTGCTAAGAAGAAGTAGTTGAAATGTTAGAAAATTTTTCAATTCTCATGCTTTCAAATAGAAACTATGTGCGGGTTACCCGCACAGTTTTTTACAGTAGGGCATTTTGCAGCAATATGGACAGAATTATAAATGCAAATTATGAACTATGTATGGGCTATGCCAGGAACAAAGAGATTAAGATTATCAACTTCATGAAGTATATAATCTAGGTTTTGTTGAATGCTATCATTAGGTGCAATCAGTAGAAGTAGTCTTGCGCCTAATATGGACTCAGTGAGGGAGGTGAATGCAAAAGAGTCTCTAGACCATCCAAAGACCCCATCTCTACCGCTCTGAGTCACTTTCTGGGTAATGAGGTCAATATCTGAAACTACCTTGTGTTCCAATTTATCAATTGAACTTTTCTTGAGTTTGGAAAGGTTGTTCAATTGAATTATACCATCAATTATCTGTTCTCTCACGGAGATGTTATCTCGGTATAAATTTAAGCTCTCTGCTTCAAACAACAGATTGTCGTCCACATGGCTGATCTCATTTATTCTTTCTGAAACTGTTGGTGTAGTATTAACAAAGTAATTGACCAATGCAGATTCCAATATGCTGATATCAAACATTTGGACGGCCCGGGAAAGGTAAGTCTCGGATACCAAGACAAGAGCATTCTCATCTTGACATTTGAATATTCTGCCTGAATACTTCGCAACCAATTGTCTGATTTCAGTGTCATCATCGCTCAATGAACTGTGCATAGTGCAAACAGCACTGGCCATGTAAGAGTTGAAGCCAGATGATTGAGAAACAAACTGTAACAATGCATGATTTGCAGCATATCTTATTGAAAATGGTGTATCATCGCTCGTATACTTTTGGCATAAAAGAATAAAAGAGTGAAGATACTTAGACTCTGGCTGTGAGTTTAACACAGAAATAATCAGTCCCAAAACGTCAAGTGCTAATACAATAACATCATCACTATGCTGCGTTGTTAAATCAAAAAGTATTGAAATATATTCCATCTTCTTTTCGTCATTTCCACACAAACTTGGCTTAAACTCTACTAGCTTTCCTAGTAACTCCAAGGCATGTTCTGTAACATAAGTCCAACTACTTTTGTCACAGATGATAGTCCATAAATCAGAAAAAAGTGATTCGATACTAGGTTCGTATTTGAGATTCTCAAAGTTGTCAATACAGAATCTAATGATTTCTAATTGAATTTCAAACTCAGCATAACGAAGTGGTTCAGAAATAGTCCTTATAAGTGTTGAAGGCTGCGATGCAAGTAACTGCAAACATAACGATAACAATGTTGACAAATACAACAGTCTTGCACCATTCAATTTGCCTTTGTTTCCATCAGTGAGGTGACGAGTGAATTCAACAAGCAAACTTTCAAAAATGGCTTCAGGAATGTTCTTGACATTAGTTAATTCCAAAATATCAACAAACACTTTTGCAGTAACAAAAGTAAACTTTGGGGAGTCAGATAAAAATAATGCCACTTTATTTAATAGAAGCTGTTGAATGTATGCAAGGGATTTGGAGTCTGAGTTCTCTCTCTTCACTCTGCGTGCTATCTCCAAAATTGCCATCAAGTTTCCATGAATTCTGTTAAGGTCTCGTGATGTAGGATCCTCAATATCATCAAGGAGAGACTCTACCATAGGAATCAAACTGCTCACATTCAAGATAGATGCCAACAGTCTAGCTGCCATTTCTCTAACCTTCCAGTACCTATTGTTTAAACAGTAGTTCAATAGAGCTGTCTCAAATTTTTCCAACTGTGAATTATCCTCATCCACACAGTTCAATCGAGAGATAATCGTCAAAATAGGAAAAATAACTTCAATCTTGTTTGAATTAGTAGTCCCTGTATCTTCTGATTCCCTTGCTGCATCCACCAATAACTCAAAGAGAAGTTGACTGACTCCAGGAAATTTAGAAAAAAATAATCTAGCAGATGTGTATCCGAGTTTATTAGTTCCAAATATTCTATTCTGTAAAGCAGTAAATAGCATCACAGCACAATTTCTAATGGCCCATGTTCTATTATTGAAGTTTGTCAACGACAACTGAAGAGCATCATTAACATACGAGTAGCTAACCTCTGACAACTGGGAGTCTATGAAAATGTGTTTTATACAATTGAATGCATGAACCTGAGGGATATCATTCTTCTCATCAGCATTGGGTATGTACTCAGTTCTGGCAATTCGAAGCAATTCCTCAAAAGATAACTTGATTAACTTTTGACTCTTTACTATCTTCTCACCTGTGAGAATCCCAGTAAATAAGAAAGGGAGTCCTCCGGATCTTCTGGATATTAGCTGATTTTTTGTTTCAATTTGCTGGATGCTTTGCAATAGCCATTGAAGTGGGAAGTCTCTAAGTGATTCATTTTTAAAACAAATCTCACAAATTAAGATAAATGTTGGGTAAACTGATGAGAAAGCACCTCTATGCTTCACTGAAGCTAATTGGTCCATCACCACTGTTGATATTTCAATAAAGGCTGGGGTTAGAAAAGAAACAGGGGAATCTTCTGTAGTGTAAATCAGATTGATAATTGCATTGATGAGTGAAGAAGATTCTTTCACAACTTTCCAAATAAAGCAGAAAATCAATTCATCATCTGATTGGCTACCATCTTCAAAGTCTCCATCACTCCTTTCCAGGAGAATAGGCTTAACTTGATTCCAAATAGTTGAAATCCTCTTAATTAAATCAAGATAAGTAACCTGAATACTCTTATCTAAATCCAGGTATACTCTAAACATATTGACGTTCTCTAAAATCAATCGAATGGCCGTCAAAATTCCATGAACCCTTTGTTGCTTCAATAGGGCTGCATTTAAGTTCAATCCTTGTACCCCTTCATCCAATTTTGAAATTAAATAGTTGAATAATTCAAATACGGACAAATTATCGCTTGTAGAATCATAAAATTGACAGAGGAACTGAAATACTTTTGCACCTCCTTCGCTTTTCCTTCCCTTCAAGTCATAAAGTAGCTCTGTTGCCCTATGTACAAGCTCCTCGCGATGGGCCATAGCCAATTGAATCCTGTCCAGTGGGCTATCGAGTAATATTTTTAAACTCTGATCACGAATATCTTCATAATTATTGGTCATGAGGTTGAATAATTGTTGAACCAACTCATTGCTGAATATACTAACTTCAAAAGGGAATTTTGATTTAGAATTTTGTTGCTTTCTTTGGGACTTTGAGGTAACGTTTTTATTACAAGATCTATCAATTCCATCCAACTGATTCTCAATTAGAATTTCGACAAGTTTTAAACCAAGTGTAATTTGGCAATATGATGACCCCGGCTTTGTTGAGTCAGTAATGATACTGATGATTCGTTGCAAAAATACTTTTCCTGCTTCAATGTTTGACTCTTTTTCTGCAATTTTGGCTTCGTTATCTTCACTATTTTTCACCAATTTTTTAAGTTCCCGATCTAAAGAAAATGTGGAATCACGAACTCTGATAAGAAACTGTCTGAATATTGTGATGAATTCGGAACGGGATTCAATAGAATCAGACTCTTTTAAGTATATTTGCACCAAAGATTTGTCTAATACGATGTCATAGATATAGCTAGGAATACTTTCAGTATTCTTGTTTGTCTTGAATAATAATGATAAAGCCATAAGACGAAGATTCTCATTGTGATGAGTTAGGAGATTATTGAGATACTCCTGTGAAATAACTACTTGATCAGAAGGAATTTTTGGGTCAAATGGGTTAGAAATGAGTGCAAGATCCATCCCAATGTTTAAAATACCAATTGCGAGTTCAACATCGGTACCTGATAGCTGAGTGGAACGAAACTGTAGTTTATGGATAAATTTTGAGTAGTCTTCTGGGGCTGCTTTGAAAAGTAATGGAAGTAAGTAGATAAAGATGTTTTTACGACGATCCAGGTCCATTAAGGCACTATGAACAATGTCGTACCACGAATCAATGGAGGATTCCACGGAATGCAAATTTTGAAAAATGGTTGCAAATGCTTTACTGGCGGAGTTTGCCAAAGCATTTGACCACATATTTTCCATACACTTGGTGGGGAATTGTGGAAATACGTCTAAAACGTATTGGGAGCTAGGCAACTCTTTGGCTAGAGTATCTATAAGGAGGTATGTATTTCTTGATGAAAATGATAATTTTAAACAGTGGTCCATCCAGCAGTGCAAAAGAGATAAGTGGTTGGGAAAGGACTTAGCATATAATACTAACTTTGACAATAATGAAGTGAGAGAATTGGATAAGGGCCCTACTCCATTTTGCAAGAAATCAGGAATGTAGTGGAATATGGATGTCAAGTCATCGTTGGTAGTCACGCTGTGCGCCAAGGCCATGTCGTCGATCTGGGATGCTCTGAGAAACCAGATGGACATGGTGTCACATATCAACACTCTTGGATCATCAAGACCCGTGGTAGAGATCAACTTGTCTTTTAGTAACGGGAACAAGCTGACAATAAGCTGGGAACTCACAGAAGAGATTACTGGTTTTGATGCGATAAGGAACTGCTTGATCAGTTTGACCTCATTTTCGTCAATGAGGGAGGCTGATTCTCGTCGGCTGACGACTATACGATCTATAACTTGTTGTTTGGAGTCCATTTCTGCCAGATTTGGTGAATAGTTGGTTATTGGGTATGGGATCTCCAGCCTCATCTGAAAAATTGGTGGAGCGAGGGTACGGGTGCGCGAACATATAGCTGCAAAACCACCAACATATGTAGAGACATAGGAGGTACTGATAGGATTAGGTGAGGATTATGGAAGGATTAGGGCTGCATTAGGGGTTGTGTTGGAGGTTGTGTTGGGTAAGGAGTCTAAATGGTAAGTCTAGCCAGGTAGATCGTGGCCAGCAGATGGGCAGTAGCCCGAGAGAAGTAGGTCAAACACTCACCAATCGTTTTCCCCTATTAGTCCCCTATTAGTCCTCAATTAGTCTTGTACTCACATCCCCTTCTTCATCCCCTCCCTCATTCTCTTCCTCATTCTCTTGCTGATCTCATTCCATCTCCTTCCACATCTTATTTCATATCGGCCCTGCAGTTCGCCTGTGGCACGGGCCCGATTTTAGCATCCGTGCACCTCGGGACGTTTTTCTTCCTGCACGCTCTGGTGTCGGCTGTTGGTCGCGCAATTTCTTTTTGTCGATTAAACTTTTGACTTCCTGCGATGCAGATTGGGGCTATAGTGGGTTTGTTATAAGTGAAGAATTATCCTCCAGTTTGTACGGTTTGTTCCACTCTTTTTCCATATCGCTTGCACCGTCCCAAACACTTCACTACACTCCACTATGACTTCACAACACCGCTCGCTCATTACCAAGCCTAGACAGTTGTATGACATCTACTACCACTCGTTTCCTCACTACATGTTGACATCGGTGGAGTCGTCGCTTTTACACTTGTTCTTGCTCTCGTTTGCGTTATTTATTGGCTACGGGTTCTACTCGTGGTTCCCAGGCCACCTCCTGCTCATGTTCTCCCGTAGTTACTACTACTTGTTTGGCGAAGCTGATGTGGTCGGCGACTTAATGTAATTTCTCCCACAATCGTTCATGTGTTCAGTTCTGTCCTCCTCCCCATGTTTAATGTCATGTAACTAATAAATAATCACCCCCTATATCTTATCGATACGTAGATAACCCCTAGTGTATCCTGTCACTTTGTAGATAACCCCCAGTTTGTTCGTATTGCCGGCACCCCCTACTTATCTCCGCTCACGTCAATCTGTAGGCTCATCATCACCGCGACTTACTGAAAAATTCTGACGTAAACACTGCTGCAACTCTTTCCACTACGTGTTTGAACATACAAAACTGGGTCTGGTCCTTTGAAACTGGTGTGTTGCTGTTGTCTGAATCGCTCTCTATCTGCTGATACCCGTAACTCCAGGAACCACCTCCATGCGAGGAATCAATGCCCCGTTCAAACCCCCACGGCTACTATCCAGCTCCTCAAGCCTGATCTCTGCTAGTAGTAGCCAGAATACGGTGAAAAGAACCAAACCAAACCCTTCTGCCAAACCGGAGCCTGTTGCTGCTACTCCGACACAACCCCTCGACGCTTCAAAGAAATACTACACGGTGCAATGGCGGAAGTACACCAATAAAAAGAACAAAAGCTGGGACGGAGACGGGTTTATAGTGGTGACTTCCAACGGAATCACCCTAAAAAGTAACGTAAAGCTGAAAAACGGGTACAAGGTGCTCTCCAGAACCAAAAAAACCAACGTTGAAGGTGTGATTTCCTTTGGGTCGTACGAGGCAGAGGTGGACTACGAGATTACCAGCAAACAAGAATTGCACCAATTCCTCGAACATGAACCCGAACAGGCCTCCAGCCCAATCGCCGTACCTTCCCAGGTGCTGAAACAATTCACACCAGTAGCCCCTGCTGTTTCCTCTACAAAGGAGCCCTCCCGTAGACCTCCTCTCTACCCAATTGACAATACCTCGTTGGTGCTACCGCCTCCTCCCAATACCGCTGAGTTTGTTGATGTAGTTGTGGACCCATTGGTGTCTCGTCACTTGCGATCACATCAGGTGGAAGGGGTGGCTTTCCTCTACCAATGTCTCATGGGCTTCCGCAGTTCCAAGGGGAAAGGTGCTCTTCTAGCGGACGAAATGGGCTTAGGTAAAACCTTAATGACGATTGCCACAATATGGACCGTTCTCAAGCAGAATCCGTACGTCGATACAAAGACCCCGGTGGTCAAGAAAGTATTGATCGCCTGTCCAGTGACATTAATTGATAATTGGCGTAAAGAGTTCAAGAAATGGCTTGATATGAACAGAATTGGCTGTCTTGCCTTGAATAACAAACCTGGATCTTCAACGGCCAAGGATAAGCAGGACATAATAAGCTTTGGAAAGACTAAGGTGTATCAAGTGTTGATAATGGGATATGAAAAGATCTTGTCGTGTCAGAATGAACTAAAGACCATCAACTTTGACTTGTTGGTTTGTGACGAGGGTCACCGTTTGAAGAATAAAGCCAACAAAGTGCTAAAGGTTTTTCAAGAGTTGAATATCGAAAGGAAAATCGTTTTGACGGGTACTCCAATTCAGAATGACTTACAAGAATACTACAATATAATTAACTTTGTCAACCCGGGAAGCTTAGGTTCATTTGCTTCTTTTCAAAAAAACTTCCTTGCCCCAATTTTACGATCCAGAGATATAAATTGCAAGAATAAGGATGTCATCAAACGGGGGGAAGCTGCATCTAATGAATTGATTCACTTGACGAGTAAATTCACTCTTCGAAGAACAGCTGATTGTATTTCTAATTACTTGCCCAGTAAAACCGACGTAATTCTTTTCTGCCCTCCAACTAAATTGCAGATTGAATTATTCCATTCCATAATGAAAACCAAAAACTTCAATTCTTTAATGGCAGACTCTAATGTGAATAATTCACTTCCCTTGATTACCCTTTTCAAAAAACTTTGCAACTCACCGGCATTATTGAAGGATGATAAGTACTTCAATTCCCTTGCAGAAGAATCTCTCCCTCATGTTGATTCTACGAAACTAAACACCTTCACCAGCTCCAAGATCAATCTATTGGTACCCTTGTTGCTAGAGTTTGATAAGATCAATGCCAAAACTGTTTTGATCTCCAATTACACTCAAACATTAGACTTACTTCAACTGATTATTCAAAAGTTGAATATATCTTTCACTCGTCTTGACGGTTCAACTTCAAACAAACTTAGAGATTCAATAGTCTCCTCCTTCAACAAGTCACCACAGATTTCGGTATTCCTATTATCTGCGAAGTCAGGAGGGGTTGGTTTAAACTTGGTGGGAGCCTCTAGATTAATTCTCTTTGATAATGACTGGAACCCTTCAGTTGATTTACAAGCTATGGCTAGAATTCATCGTGACGGCCAGAAACATCCGGTTTTCATCTATAGAATCATGACTACGGGCTGTATCGATGAAAAGATATTTCAACGTCAAATCATGAAGAGTAATTTGAGTGATAAGTTTCTTGACGGTATGGCAGACTCCAAACTGGACACATTTGACATCACTGATTTGAAGGATCTTTTCACTATCAATGATGCTACAAATAGCAATACTCATGATCTTCTTGAATGCTCCTGTTCAGGCAATGGTGAGCTTCTCGATCAGGCTGAAGAGGATGAGGACAGTAGTAATCTGGAGCCAGAAAGTGATTGGATGAGTGCTCTTGATTTCAAACAAACAGATCAAAAACCGAAAAGGAAGAAACTCTCCATTAGAAACGCTTTGGTAGACTACAAACATTATGACCCCGTTAATCTTGAGAATAAAATTGATACTGGTGATCCAATTGTCAATGAAATTATTAGTAACTCTAGAAGTTCCGACACTCCTCCTATAACATTTGTTCTTACGAAATTTACTCCTGGAAAAATGGAAACTTAATGCTGTCTATGTACAAAGCTCTATATATACTTTAATTAATTACCTTGCATTTTTTTGAATCTGGCTTCGGCAGCTCTAGCTCTCTGTTCTCTCATTAATCTCATTTTCTGCTGTTCATTCAAGCCACTAGTATCAGAAAGTTGACTCAATAAAGGATTTCCACCTCCTGATAAAACTCCACCGGAGCTGAAGGTTGGTTTCTTCAATTCCATTTCTGTCTTCTTGGCCAACTCTTCTTGAATCAGCTTCTTTTTCTGTTCTTCTTCTTTCTTCTTCTCTTCTTCTTCTTCCTTGGCAAATTCTTCCTTGGATTTTGCCTTTCCAACTTTGGCAACATTCCAGTCACAGTAATCTTCTCCTAAAGAAAATCTTGAGGTTTGGAATACTTTCCTGGTATTATAGTTAGCACTCAATTCGGCGGCAGTCTTGCCAAATTCGTTCACAATAGTAGGATCTGCCTTTAAATTTACGAGAAGAATCTGCACCATATGATTGAGGCCCTGAGAGGATGCATAGTGTAATGGAGTCGGATGATGAATATACTGTTTGCTAGGTTGCAATTCGAAGTTAGGAGAGAGTTTATTCTTCTTGAAGAAGTTGATTACCATTGGTGCCTTAGACTTTTTAAGCAAACCTACCAACTCAGTTGATAATTTAACTTCTGGGGTATCTTCTTCCACAACTGCTTTCTTGGACTGTGTTTGTGAGTTTTTAATTGCTTCACGTTCGAGTTGTAGTTTTTTGTTTAATTTATCATTAACTTTGGGTATATCCACCACTTTCAAATAGGACAATTCAACCCAGGCTTTTCTCAATTCTGACTTAGTGGCCCTCTTGGTAGTGAAAGGAAAACTCTTGATTCTCACGTCATTGTTCTGTAGCACAGAGCCTTCATATCCTACAAGGATCTTTCTGTTGCTAGCACCATTTGCTCGTATGAAGATCGATTCACAAGAGTCTAAGTAATTCTTCCACGAGTCCAAGAGTTCTCTAACTTCTTGAATTAATGCTTGTTCATTGTATCTACGAATACTCGACCCAGCAGAGTTTGCCTTTCCCCTGGCATTATCACTGGCACTTTGAGATCCTCCCTGCTTTCTTCTAGTGGTATAACGATGGAAAGTTTTTGATTCAATCACCTCCACTTGTTCTTCATACCGGTTCTCTTTCATATTCACATTACCACGGATGTTCTTACGTTTATGAGATATGATGGCTCCGGCAAAATGACCACCACCTATCATGAAAAGAGCCAGAAACTTGTCTTTTGTCGGCGACTGTGAAAATGACTTCAATGCAGATGTTGGCTCGTTCAAGAGTTGTTTCTCGGTGAAAATGGACTTGTATACTCCCAATGCTTTATCAGAAGGTACTAATGCTGATTTGTAGAGGATGAAAGGAGATTTAGTGTTCAAATGACTCACTTGTTCTTCCTCTTCGTCATCGGCCACTTTGGTGGAAAGCTTCTCGAATATGGTATCCAAGGTCTTTTCTTCTTCTTCTTCTTCGTCTTCTGATGAGTCCTCTGATCCTGACAAACTTTCGATGGACTGTTTTTCAAGTAATTCATCAAATTCTTCTTCATTCAATGGAGGCAAACCTTTGACAGCTCTTTTCAAGTTCAATCTATGTAAATCAGACTTATAGTGTTCTTTTCTTGCCTCAGCAGGCAACTCTGTCGACACCTTACAGGTCGTACAGTTACCATTGGAATGAGACAGCTTCTTTTCGGAGCTGGTATTGGTACTGGCAGCTGCTGGAATAGGTTGAACTTCAGCTGTGGAGGAATCAAAGTACATTAATTCCAACGACCTGGCCACATGATCAGCCAAGTCGTAGATGTAGCAATCGTCTCTCTCTATAGATGGAGGTTTCGACATCTAAAAGTGTCTTTGGTTAAAAAAAAGATAGTAAGTTGTGTCTTTTGCTCGATGGCTCTTTCTTTTACTGAACGATAACGAATGAAGAGCACAAAATATGAGGTGAAAAATTTGGCTTTTTTATTTTGCAGCGTTGATTAACTTTTGCTATTAATTATATACAAAGATGACTCACTACGCTATGTTACCGAATTGGCACACTGATTAAGAGTCATATCGTAGAGATCTATTGAGAGCCATATTTATGGCATTCCTTTAAGAAATGTTCAATCTTGGAAGGCTTCATGAACGGATGGGTTCCATGACCAAAGTTAATGATGTAGTTCTGTTTTCCACCACCAAAACCTTTGATCATCTGCTCTACTTTCTGAGAGATCACCTCGTCAGATCCGTAGATGATACCAGGATCCAAGTTACCTTGTAAAGTAATTCTTCTTCCGTTGACAACCTTAACGGCATCTTCTGGCTTGTACAACCAATCCAAGGAAACACAGTCGTATCCTGATTCGCACAAGTCGTCAAGAGCATACCAAGCACCTTTGGCAAAGGCAGTAAGAGGAATCTTTTCGGTAATACCTAATTCAGCCAATCTTTTTGGCAATTTTTCGGCAATTTGACGTAAGTAGGGCAAACAGAATTCATTGAATTCAAAAGGTCCTAATTCTCCGGCCCAGGATTCAAAAACTTGCAACATTTGCGCACCGGCAACTACTTGTTGGGCCAAAAACTCAATACAGGCATCTGTGGTGGCCTGTAATAAGATATGGGCTTCTTTAGTATATTCGTAGATCCATTGTTTGGCGAATCTGAACATTTTGGATCCTTGTCCTTCGGTCATGTACACCAATAACGTCCATGGAGCACCAACAAAACCAAGAAGGGGAACTCTTCCATTCAATTTGGTTCTGGTCAAAGTAATGGCCTTGAAAGCCCAGTCCAAACTCTTTAAGATGTCTGGTTTCAAGTTGACTCTGGATAAGTCAGATGGGGCTCTCAATGGGTCGTTGAAAACAGGACCTTTACCCTCAACCATACTAATGTCAAACCCCATAGCTTGAGGGATCACCAAGATGTCGCTGAAGATAATGGCAGCATCAATGAGCCCATCAAAGTGGTCAACGGGCTGGATGGTGATTTCTGAGGCAATCTCAGCGTCTCTACAGGTTTCAAAAAAGTCTCTGCCACCTTTGACTTCGTGATATTCTGGTAAATAACGACCGGCTTGTCTCTAATACCTGGTTAGTTGCTCATGCTCATCTAAATTTTTCACTGTCTCTGGTGACAATATACATACCATGATCCAAATAGGAGGTCTTTCGACCTTTTCTCCCTTAGCTGCCCTAAGGATCAAGTCATTCTTCAATGGTGGGAATTGTGTCATCGTAATCCTGGTGCTTGTTACCCCTGTCTAAAGCTGCACCTGTCATTCCCCAGACTTAAATCTTGATCAAAATCTGGTTGCTCGCCAACATTTCCGACATCAACCTGAACCCGTACCGCAGGTCACGTGATAGCATCCACACCAAACAGGAAATGAGACCAGCCCTTTAGGGAAGAATTGCCCTGGTGTAGGTTAATTAGGTTTTTTATCAGTAATTAGGTCCAGAAACAGTCAATTGTTCTTATCAGATTGTTTTGTAAGTATGGCTGACGTTGCTTCTCCCATTGAAGGTGCTTCGGGCCGTTCGACTATCGTTAAAAGTGCTCAGTCCAGCACAGGAAGTAACCAAAAACCTGATAACGGTGGTACTAAACGAGCCAATATCTTCGTTAGATTCATTAGATCGGTGTTTGGTTACCGTAAGACCTCGTTAACCTTGTTCTTGTTCTTGACCGTGGTCGCTACCTTGGCCATTTCCACCTACGATAACACCTTGGACTTTTCCGTGGGTGATATTCCTCCTGTTGGCACTGAAACTGAAGTTGTAGAAGCCGCATGGTCTTCTTTACAAGAAATTGGTAGATATCAACACCCTTACACTTCCAGTGGTAACGACTATGTCCATGATTATCTTGAGAAAAAGATCAAGCATCTCATTGCAAAGACTCCATATGCTGAGTATGATAATGACTTGAACTATACCAATAATGCCATCTTTAAAAGACCTTATTTGACCCATGGAGCCCTCACCTACTATGAAAGTAATAACTTAGTGGTGAGAATCAATGGTACCAACAGTTCCTTGCCAGCATTCTTATTGAGTGCTCACTTTGACTCTGTTCCTGGTAGTTTTGGTGTTACCGATGATGGGTTTGGAATTGCTTCCTTATTAGCTGTTCTTGACTACTATACTTCTAAAGGTATCACTCAGCCAGAACGTACTATTATTTTCAACTTTAACAACAATGAAGAGTCGGGATTATACGGAGCTCAAGCCCTCTTATCACATCCATGGTTCAAGCAAATTAAATACTTCTTGAACTTGGAAGGTACTGGTGCTGGTGGTAAAGCTGTGTTGTTCAGAGGAACCGATTATGGTATTGTAAAATACTTTGGTGGTGTTAGATATCCCTACGCTACTTCATTGTTCCAACAGGGGTTCAATAATAAGTTAATTTTGAGTGAAACTGACTATTTAATCTATAAAGAAGACGGAGGTTTAAGAGGTCTTGATTTGGCATTCTTTAGACCAAGAGATCTTTATCATACCCCTGGTGACAGCATCAGAAATGTTAACATAAAATCATTATATCATATGTTCTCAAATGCCTTGGATTTCACAAAAATCATCACCTCCGGTCCAATTGACTTGGACGCTGAGTACTTGCACGCCTACAATGATGGTGGCCAAAAGGATTTTGCCTTGTATACCTCCTTCTTGAATTACTTCTACGCAATTCCAGTTTCTCGGTTCGTTGTTCTTAATGTGGTACTCTTGGTGATTCTTCCCCTTATTAGTTTCCCCCTTTTGTTCATCATTTTTTACTATAAGAAGAATTGGGACTTCAATTTCGTCAATTTCATCAAACTCCCAATTTCTTTGGCTGTATCCATATCAGTATTGAAAATCTCAACTGCCTTAATAAGAAGTGCTAATGAGTATTTACCCAATTCTTGTTACTTGTTGATACTCTTCTCTTTGGTATCACTCTTTTTATTCACCAATTACGTGGTGCTTAATGTGTTCAACTTCTTCTTCCATAGTTACAAGGGAGTAAATCATGAT
The DNA here is from genome assembly GCA_003708205.2 of Isabelozyma gotoi. Classification (NCBI taxonomy): domain Eukaryota; kingdom Fungi; phylum Ascomycota; class Pichiomycetes; order Serinales; family Metschnikowiaceae; genus Isabelozyma; species Isabelozyma gotoi. The sequence goes on along the minus strand of PPNP02000004.1, from coordinate 55,090 downwards.
GAAAAGTTAATCTCCATTCTTCAAATTTCCTTCTTCTATTGGATTGTTTCTATCTGGTCAACTTTTAAACTCTCAAGAAATAGACTTGGTGATGATCACACTGGTGAGTTCCCAATAACTTTGTTGTTTGTTCTCCAATCTGTTGCTTCCATTCTTGGTTTGCTTGGTTGGACTTTCCAAAGGGGAAAACACTATCACGAAGTGAGTCATTCGCCTGAATCTCGTCCTTTATTAGAAAACTCGGAAAATCAGCATTATCATTCTCATCAATTTGAAGAAGATCCAGAAGATGGCCATCACCATGGGTTGTCACTGGCATCTTCTTCCTTATCTATAAGATCCCATGTCTCAACTAAACCTACCAACAATATTGCTAAATACTTTAGTTATGACTGGTCCCTCCAGTTCCTTATTATTGTTCCATTGTCTTCATTAGTTGTCTACAATTCGGGTTTCTTGCTTTTGAGTGGTCTTAATAAAACTGTACAAGAATATGCTGCTGGAGCAAACTATTTCTACTTATTTGTGGAAGGAATTGTAATCCTTTGGTCATTGCCATTCTTACCATTTATTTTCAAAATTAATAGAATTGTGGTGATTTATCTTTTGTTGATTATAATTCAAGGAGTTGTCTTTATTCCTCTCTCTTCGCCCTTTGATCCTCAAAACCCATTGAAATTAAGATTCATTCAAAAAATCGACTTGAATTCTAAACCGGTCACTAGTACGGTAAGCGTTCTGGGTATTGACTCCCCTTGGGTATCTAACGTATTAAGTGATATTCCATCAGTTAAAAAAGGTAACGGATTGACAAAGTCTGAACCTAATGCATATGGAAGCCTGTTGTACTCTTATGATACTACATTATTCCCAACTTTAATTGCTGGTACTAAGTCTTTTAATGACTATCTTAATATTGAAGTCATAAAAGATTCATCCTCTAATATTGATAATCCATTTGGATTGTTGACAGGAGAAATTAAAATTAATGCTCCAAAAACTAGAAACTGTGAAATTAAATTTAACCTTTCTGATACTTTTGTTGAACTATTTGCAAAAGATTCTAATGATGCTCCAGTTAAGACAGTGATCATTTTTAATGATAAAGCTAAGGTTAATGGAACATCAGGAGTTAACAGCGTTATAGCACAAGGAATTCCTGAAGGATTCTCTCGTGATAAAGATGGTAATTATATTTATAAAAACTTGAACGGTGTTGACCAACTTGATTTGGACAAATTGGACTGGGATTCTTCATACCACGTTGGATTCCAGTGGGTTCCAAATTTAGTTGACTTACAATCAGTGGAAAGTAAAAAGGTTAAGCTCAACAAATTAGGGGTAAACATACGATGCTTCTGGGGTGAATTAGGTTACTTGGTTGATAAGGATGAAGTTAAGGAAAAGATTCCTGCTTATGATGAAATCTTCCATTACTCTCCAAACTATGTCAATTATGCTAACGCTGAAAGAGGGTTAGTTACTGTTGAGAAATATTTTGAAATCTAGATTGGACATCACCACAAGGGCCTGAGAATGATAAATTCATTCGTTTCTGTATATTTAGTAATAGTGATTTCTTATTTGTCTAACGATTTAAAAAGTAGCTTCAAACACTATATTTGACTGCAAAAACTGAAAATGTTTTTCAAAAAAAAAAGTATATGCGAATTCTGTGGATCGAACACAGGACCTTCAGATTAAACTGTGACTGGAGTTAGAACTTCAGTCTGACGCTCTCCCAACTGAGCTAAATCCGCAAACGAACCCACGGCGGGAGTCGAACCCGCAATCTTTTGATTAGAAGTCAAACGCGTTAACCATTACGCTACGCAGGCGCACTCGTTGTGACGACAACGCGCATTTACTTTCACTTCATGATAGTCTCAAATATTCATAAAGCAAACTACTTTCTTGGTTAATAGAATTTTTTTTTTTTTATAATGTCCAAATTGAATTGATAGATGGGGTATATTTAGCTCAGATATTTGCTTTTTTATATGCTTGAGAAGACTTAATGTTATTCCCTACCAATATTTAATCGTATAATATGCGTAATTCTAGGTGTTGTTTCATCTTGTCAACAGCAATAATCTTGTGCTTTACTATAGTTAAATAAACTCAGGAAAGACACATTAGTTGTATATAAAATGGTAAGGAAATTTGTAATTTGATATTGATGAGGGTTCTTTTGAAGGCTCCCAAATGTCCTTTGTGGTTGCCAAAAAAAATTCGCAGCCAAAATTGCTACTAAACTAAACTTCAAAAGTGAGTCTCTTTGGGAGAAAACTACTATAGCAAAAGCAAAGATGACTTTCAAGAGGATTATTTCCCTATTGTTATTTACTCGCCTTGTTACTGCTTTCGTTCATCCCATTACCATACATGGCAAGTATTTTGTAGATACTATAACCAAAGAGCCAGTATGTCTACCTTCATCTGCGTTATGAGTTCAACACTAACCTACTCAGTTTTTTATAAGAGGTGTTGACTATCAACCAGGAGGATCATCAGCTGTTTCAGAGACTTCTGATCCCTTAGCTGATCCCGTTACTTGTGCAAGAGATATTCTATTATTTCAGGAGTTAAACATCAATGTACGTATAGAGATATTCTAATTACTGCCCTGCTAACAGAATAGACGATAAGAATTTATTCAATCAATACCGACTTAAACCATGATTTTTGCATGTCTCTTTTGGCGCTGGCAGGTATTTACTTGGTTCTTGATGTCAATTCACCACTTCCCAATCACCACTTGAATCGTTACGAGCCGTATACATCATACAATGAAATTTATTTGAAAAACATCTTTAAGGTGGTTGAACAGTTCTCTTACTACAACAATACTCTTGGATTCTTTGCCGGAAATGAAGTGATTAACGACGAAATATCAGCAAAAGTATGTTTGTCTCCTAACTACTTGCTCTTGACTAACAATTTAGCAATCTCCCGTTTATGTAAAGGCCTTGGTGAGAGATATCAAGAACTATATGGAATGCAATTCTCCCCGGATGATTCCAATTGGGTATTCTGCTGCGGATGACTTAAAATACCGAATGTCTTTCTCTGACTATTTGGAGTGTTTTGAATCTAACCCAGCAGAAGCAGTTGATTTCTATGGAGTTAATTCTTATCAATGGTGCGGAGAACAAACTTTCTACACTAGTGGATACAATATTCTTGTTGATGATTATAGTGACTATAACAGTCCTGTCTTCTTCTCTGAGTATGTTTAATTGAGGATTTTTTGTACTTTACTAACAAACTAGATTTGGTTGCAATGAGGTCACTCCAAGAATTTTCGAGGAAGTCCAAGCGCTTTATTCTAATGAAATGATTGACGTTTTCAGTGGAGGTTTGGTTTATGAATTTTCACAAGAACCCAATAACTACGGATTGGTTGAAATAAAACCAGATGGAGATGTACAGTTATTACCTGATTTCTTAGCATTAAAGAATCAATTCCAGATCTTACCTGAAATTGACTATAATCATGTTATCCAATCTATGAAACGTAATGCCAAACAAATCCAAGGGAGAATGAAGTCACAAAGAACCACTTCTCTCAAATGTGAATCACATTACGCAAATATTGATATTTCCAAGGGAGTTCCTGATACAATTGCCAACAGCTTAATTGAAGCCGGGGTTGAGGTTGAAAGAGGGAAATTTGTTCCTATCGATGATGAGGATTTGATAGTGAATTCGGAAATTTTGGGGGTCGATGGAGAGAAATACCAAATAGAAAAGTTCATTAGGAAAGAGATAGATATAATGTCAGGATCTTCATTGAAAGGAAAGCTCAGAGGCTTTCAAAATAGTACGTATGATGATTTGGACTATACCTATGACTCTTCTGATCAAATCTCTGATGTTGAATTTTCAGATATAGATAAAGTTTCAAAACCAAACAAAATATATCACTTCTTTCAACAAGTTTCCCACTATATTGGAAACCTATTTGTCACCAAAAATCTGACATAAGAGAGTATGTTGATCCTAAGAGTCTCCAACCGGATTCTACTAACTAAATAGCGGCGTCATTTAAGTTCAATGGTATGATTCAAGTCTACACTACTTTGGTTCTCACAATTATTGTGCTGAGGGTTATTTTCAATGTTATTTATTAAAAGTTTGCTCCGTGTTATTAAGTATTTGCATCATTATGTCGTTAAACTGTCCCCAATTCTTGAAAAAATAACTTGCAGATTGTGATCAAGGATAACTACATTGCACTTCTCATTTCCTGTCAACAATGGCCTTAATAAGATGTTCCATTCAGTATCCTTCAATGTGATTATAGTTTTGGCGCCTGAATTTTCAAGTGGGTCAACATCAGATTCTAATTGAAATTGGATTCCACATCTGATACATGTGTGAATTAATGATTCCTTCTCTTTTAATATGATCTTCAAGTTTTGAATCTGTGAAAGGTAGGATAAGAATTTTTGAAATCTATCTGTTGGGGTTTCTATCCAATCATCAGATTCTTCCTCTTCTGTATTTTCTCTTATATGATGAATATGACCATCACAATCAAATAAATCAAAATCAAGCAACACCAATTCTTTCAATGACGAGTAGCCACCTTGACCTGAACAAACCAATTTAAAGAAATTATTGTACTTCATGAAATTGAAACTTTTATCATTGGTTTCCATATTGTAATCATAGAAGATTCTTGAATTTGCATCGAGAATTAATGTTTGTAACTTTCCATTCAACTTCACGAAATCAATAAGAGATAAATCTTGTTTCGTTAGCACATTCTGTAGTTGAAGAATTGTAGTATTAGCAAATAAGGGTGAACACAGTCTTTTCTTATTAGGGGAAGTTCTATTGAAAGTCTGCTCCAGATAAATGCACGAATTAAGGGTCAATTTGTTAATGCTGATACACTTGGTAACTGATATGGATAACAACTTGGAGTCATTGATGACGAAATTGTTTAATGTCAAGTCTCCTATGGTGTCGAAAACGTTGATCAATGATATGATATGAGAAGTCTTGAAAGGAATACTCCAGCCTGATTGTCCCTGAAAAATTAATCTTTGGAGGGTTCTTTTGGCCTTTGTTCTCTTAAGAAGTTGAAAGTAGCCTGAGTCACCATTGTCTATTTCATCTGGCAACGAGAACTGAGGAGAAATTTCACTCAATTTCAACGTTTTCAACCCATAAGTTTCTTCCAACAAAGTCTGCAATGCGGTGACAAAAGAGGAGTATGTCACTATTTGGCCTCGTGTCTCAACACTTTCTACATCGTAGGAGCCCGCAATGCTTGTTTTGAATGTCGAAGCATCCTTGGCTGGTGGGTTGATTATATGAACTGCCTGGATGTAGTTAACCTTAGAACTGGGCTCACTGAGCTTTAGTTTCTTCGCTAATGAGCTCTTGGATGACGGAAGATGGTACTGGCTAAATTTCTCAAATTGGTGAGCAGACTTGAACGTCACCGATCTATAGAGAAAGTTCTTATTGATAATGTTGTTGAACTTAGTGCATGTTATACAGAGACTAAGCAATGCCTGAGTGCTGTCCTCCACATACAGAAATATCTTCAAGAGGATTTCATACGGTAGTGAGCAAATATGAAAGGTGGGATAATTGACATCAGCTCTCCTTGTCCTCAACACCTTCTTACTTCCCATCAACTGGTACCTTCTCATTGTGCAGAATAATGGTCACCAGGTTCTTCGTCGCAATAAAATTTTCAGCTACTGTTGCCGAAATGTCGTAAACTTTAAGTTGCAAACCGGCCTCGTGTGGTAAATTAGCCGTTACCAACCAAAATGCTTGACAAGAAAGAGTATGGCCTCCGATTCTACGACTTTGCTATGAGTGTTAGCTTTGTAAAAAGTACCTATACCTTGTTTTTCTGTTGTTTTCTCCTATAGTTCGCTCCAAAGATAAGGCGTATGGCTGAAAATTGATCTTGCGGTGTGGAGTCATCGAAGGCCCGACAATAGAGATAGACCCGCACATATGCAGGACCATTTACATGTACGAAAACGTCATGATAATTTTTCATGTAGAGTGCAAATAATTACATCAACTATACATACGTCAACTTGTATATATAACCAATCTGTATAGAGATGGCCGAGGAACAGAGACAGTTGCTCGAGCAGCTCATGGGGAAAGAGGCGTTGATCTCACCCTCGGTGCGGCGAAGAGACCCTGAGATGACCAGCCATCGCGTGTGCAAGAGCTTTCTTGTAGGCACTTGCCCCCATGACTTATTCGTTGGGACCAAACAGGACTTAGGGAAGTGTCCTAAATTGCACTTGGAAAAACATAAGCTTGAGTATGAGTATCGTACCAAACGGAAAGGTGAGAAGTTTCCTGAATTTGAATACGAATATTATAAGCACCTACAGTCGTATATCAATGACTTGGACCATACCATTGCATTGGCAATGAAACGTTTGGAGCATACGCCTGAAGAAAAGGCCAAGATCGGAGAGGTGACAAAGCAATTGGAGACTATTGATACAAAAATTGGCCTCATGATCCAGGAGATCAACTACCTTACCTCCGAACAAGAAACCTTGAAGGGACTTCATGAAAGTATAAAGCTCAATGAGTTGTATGCTGAACGAGAAAAGTTGTCAGAAACGGTTCGAAACATTGCAGAAAATGTGGGACAATCATCTCAACAAAAGCTTCAAGTATGTGAGGGGTGTGGGGCCTATTTGTCCAGATTGGACAGTGATAGACGGTTGGCTGATCACTTCGTGGGTAAGATTCACCTAGGGTTTGTCCAAATGAGACTTCTGTACAACGAATTGCATTCCAAATATAAGAAATCATCGAAATACTAATGATCTAATGAATAGCTATATATCTGTACATAATAAAATGAGTATACAGGGATATGAAACTATGTACAATTTTAGTCGGCTTTTTCAGCCTTCTTTTCGACATTAAGAGATCCAATTTTTTCTTTGGAAACGTAGTCAAGAGCTGATAATCTATCGGCTAAGATTGGGTGAGAGTGGTTGTAAGCAGAGTATAACCAATCAGCATTGATGGAACCCAAGTTTTCACTAGCAATCTTAATCAAAGCTCTGGCCAATTCGTCAGAGTAGCCACATTCCTTGGCATAAGCATCAGCCTGGTATTCATTCTTTCTGACGACGGAGTTGGATCCAAATTGGAAAACATTGTTAAGAGGAGTGAAAATGTCACTGAACAACAAGAATCCAATGAGAATTGGTTGGGAGTCAAATCCAAACGACTTGTACAATGAGCCGTTGTGAATGAATCCAGAGAAGAGAAGGAAGATAAGAGTAACTTGAGCCTGAGATACTGAGAGCAATTGAATCAAATGATTAAGTTTCCAGTGACCAATTTCATGAGCCAAAACAGCGACAGTTTCTTCAGTTTCAGTTTGTTTAATCAAAGTATCGAATAAAACAATCTGTTTACTCCATGGCAAACCAACAAAGTAAGCATTCGAGTGAGAGGATCTCTTTGAACCATCAACCACAAACAATTTAGTCAAAGGAAATTTATGTTCAGAGGCTAAGTTCTCAATAGCAGTTCTCAATTCACCTTCTTCCAAAGGAGTAAATTTGTTAAATAATGGTTGAATCAAGGTTGGATAGATAGTCATAAACACCAATTGAACAACCAAAATAAAGATACAGAGGAAAACAATAAATTTGTCACCGAAATAATCAATAATCTTTAAGAAACCAGCCATAACAGGAGAACCAAGTGCAATACTCAATAATTGACCTTTAACCTTATCAGTCAACCATAATGAAAGGGTCATTTTATTGAAACCGTATTTTTCTTCCAAAACAAACGAATAGTAGTAATCCAAAGGTGCATCAATAACAGAACTAATCAATTGAGAAACAGTGATGAAGAAAAGAGATTGAGTAATCACTCCACCCATAAAACTTGGTAAAACGGTAGCACATTTAGACATTAAAACACCACTAAAACCCCATAATGATGATAACACATCATATTTAATAACATAGAGGTTCTTTAATAAACTGAAAGTATCGGAAATAAAACCAAATTTAGCTTTTGCTCTCGAATAATCTTGAGATTTGTCGAAGGTTTCTTTACTGATTTCTGCTTTAATTGAGTTTGGAGGAGTAGTTCTCTTGTAGACTTGGTATTGTCTGTAACCGAGATAACTTTCAAACACGTATTGACCAACAGTAAAACCAATAATAATGGTTTTCCAGTCAATGGAGGAATTATCCAAGAATGATAAGGTCTAAAATAAAGTGAAAAATCTGGCAAATCTTGACATATTCACGTCAAGAGTCGTGATTTTTCATCAATTTTGTTAGTACTGATTCCAATTTTACTATAACATTATCACATACACTTGCTAATGAGAAAGCCATATTGCCGTAGTTCAATAGCTTCAATTAGCGGGGTTGTTAAAGAAATAGGCAGTTCTTCAACAATTTCGTTCGCAACAACTGGCCTTTTTTTCAGTGCCACTGAATCAAACGAGAAAAACCTTAAACACCCTAAAAATGTGGTTAACATGATAAATTGGCTACATAAAGAAATCTTGTCTTCTTCTCGAAAAGGGAAGATTGGGAAGCATATCCGTGTGTTTATTTCAAGAATGACCATTTTGACCATTTTGAGTATATAAGAAGATTTGGGTGTGCTTCAGCTCCCTCCTACAAATGAAATATTTCATTTTGCATACATGTAAATAGCTTGTTCACATCTATTTTAGTAGATTAACATCAATTATTGATTTTCGTTACTGTAGACTGAAGAAGGAAGAGGAAGGTAGAGATTCCTTGACGTCAAATATATTAATCACTTTAGATATATGTACATTTCTCTTAATGTAATTCTTGGTGAATAGCTCTAACTTAATGATACTACCTTTGCATTATAAATATATAGTAATTCTGGCAACTTTTGAAGTAGATGATATAACTCTACGGATTTTATTTATTGGTGAAAAACTGGTCTACTTTTTAGTGAAATTTTCTCAATATGCTGCAAAAAAGTGAAAAAATCATAAAACTCACTTTCTGACAATTACAGAGAATGCAATAAGAGGGAAGTTTTCAATTAAACAACAATTAATACCCATCTGAAATCCAATATTGCCTTTGCTTAATAGAACTCATCAGTTCTATTATAGTAGTCCTCATAACTTGATCTAGTATACTCACAAATGGACCAATCGATGCTTGGTTTAGTTGCAGAACAAACACTAAACAAGAACAGCCAATGAATATTCACTCGGTTACATGGATATTTATAATGACGAATATTTCTTTTTATTTAAGTAAATCTAAATAAAACTTAAGTATAATTTTTTGATCGGAAAGTTAAAAAGTGCTAACTAAAACTGAATATGATGAGATAAATATTTAATTACAACTATCATTTATTCGAATTGAGTCAATGATTCAATCAAGTAAGTTGAAATGAAAATATTAATGCGCCTAATTAGCTTCAGAAGCTAATTTTTCAGCTTTAGCAACGACATCTTCGATACCACCAACCATATAGAAAGCGTTTTCTGGTAAGTGATCGTATTTACCTTCTAAGACTTCTTTGAAAGATTTGACGGTTTCTTCTAATCTAACCAATCTACCAGCAATACCAGTGAAAACTTCGGCGACAGCGAATGGTTGAGATAAGAATCTTTGGATTTTACGAGCTCTTTCGACGGTTAATTTATCAGCTTCAGATAATTCATCCATACCCAAGATAGCAATGATATCTTGTAAAGATTTGTAAGCTTGTAAAGTTTCTTGAACACCAGTAGCAACGTCGTAATGTTCTTGACCAACAACGGCAGCATCCAACAATCTAGATTTAGAATCTAATGGATCGACGGCTGGGTAGATACCCAATTCGGAAATACCTCTAGACAACACAGTGGTGGCATCTAAATGGGCGAAGGTGGTAGCTGGAGCAGGATCAGTTAAATCATCAGCTGGCACGTAAACGGCTTGGACGGAGGTAACGGAACCCTTGGTGGTGGTGGTAATACGTTCTTGTAAAAGACCCATATCGGTGGCTAAGGTTGGTTGATAACCGACGGCAGAAGGAATACGACCTAACAAGGCAGACACTTCGGAACCAGCTTGGGTGAATCTAAAAATGTTATCAACGAATAATAACACATCTTGACCTTCTTCATCTCTGAAGTATTCAGCAATGGTTAAACCGGTTAAAGCAACTCTAGCTCTAGCACCTGGAGGTTCGTTCATTTGACCGAAAACTAAAGCGACCTTGGAGTCACCTTCTAAGTTGATGACACCGGTTTCTTTCATTTCACGGTATAAATCGTTACCTTCTCTGGTACGTTCACCGACACCGGTGAAAACAGAGAAACCACCATGGGCCTTGGCAATGTTGTTGATCAATTCTTGAATGAAAACGGTTTTACCGACACCAGCACCACCGAATAAACCAATCTTACCACCTCTGGCGTAAGGAGCCAATAAATCGACAACCTTAATACCGGTTTCTAAAACTTCAGCAGCAGTGGATTGTTCAACGAAAGCTGGAGGTTCAGCGTGAATTGGGTTTCTTTGTTTGGTGTTGATTGGACCTCTTTCATCAATTGGGTCACCAGTAACGTTAATGATACGTCCCAAGGTTTCACGACCAACTGGAACAGAGATTGGAGCACCAGTATCAGTGACTGGAGCACCTCTAACCAAACCTTCAGTACCATCCATAGCAATGGTTCTGACGGTGTTTTCTCCCAAATGTTGGGCAACTTCTAAAACCAAGTCATGTTCACCGTTTTTCAAGGTTAAAGCATTGAAAATAGCAGGTAAGTTACCTTCATCGAAGTGAACATCAACAACGGCACCAATAACGGCTCTATAATATATGTTAGTATACGAAAGGGTGAAAAAAATGCGGACTCGATTTTGCGTGGTGGTGGCCCTTTTGAGAAATTTTTCAGGAAAATTTCATTGGTCGAGATCGGGCTTTTCGATTGTACGGGTTTCGGGCATTTTTCAACAAATGAAGGAAACACCGGCAACAAAAAGGGCCAATTCGTCGGCGAAAACAGCCAGTAGGATGACGGCATGGTAGCCCTGATGGAAGGGCCAATTGATTGAGATAATTGGTACGACCATTGGGGACAGATCACCAAAGGGCAACTTAAGTCGACGAAAAGTGAAAAAGTCACCACCAGCAAGCAAAAAGATACCATTGAGCCCCGGCAAACACCTGGTTGGCGTCAGACCAAGCGATCCAATGGATCATTGAATCGTAGTGTCATTGATTAACCACCAATTGAATGTGGGGGCTGAAAGGAGGGATAAGTTACATACCTAACTTTACCAGTGGTTGGGGCAGCAGAAGCTAAACCTCTGTTGAAAACGAGGTTACGCTTAGCAGCATTGAAAGCATTGCGTGAAGCGGTGTTAAATAATCTTGGAAGAACCATCGTTATTAACTTTGGTATAATCTAAAGACTAAAAAAGATCAAGTAGTGAAGGAAGAAAAAAGTGTGAATAACTGGGAAACCTACAATTAATTATATGCTCACTCAACGGGTCGTCCGAATTGTTAACCGTGAACGAAAAAACCTGAAAAATGTACACCTTTTTTGTGGTGAACAAATTGCCTCCACCAATGAAAGCGAGCCGTTGCCAGAATTGGTGCTGTCCGGCCGCGATAACCTTGTCTAATTGGGTGGCGCTGGCGGTTACCCGGCGCGGGTTCTCAGGAGTGAGGTACGGATCAAAATGTTGTGGGTGGACACACGACCGGGGTTAAACTCCGGGGAACTCGGTTTGCACCCGAGGTGATTGGACTACGGTGCTGGAGCTGGAGGAGCTGGAGGAGCAGGAGCAGGAGCTCGTAGTGGAATTGGCGGTGGTACGTGGCCATCAATGGGGTGACGGTGGTCAATTGAGTGGCGTTGGTCAATTGAGTGGTTCAATTGGTAAGAACTGTTTCTAGGCTGATATCTGGTAAGTTCTGGCATGTGCTTATCTGGTGCTGTTCTTACTGGCAAGCTATTCCAGAGGTCACTGGTTATCTGGGTGTTTCATTGCGCTTCTGCCCACTGTGCGTTTTCTGCAACGTTCTGACCCATTCTGACCGTGTTATGGCCCTATTCTCTAGCCCTGTTTCTGGTCCAATCCAGTCTAACACACCACCTCGTCAACAACCCCACATATCTCCTCTACTCACTTGCCTCGATGCAGAACAAAACCGTAGAAATCCATTTCTTTCTTCCTGCGTCGCTGTCGTAAATTCCTGTCATCGTTCTTTTGCAGCTATGCGCATACGCGATATGCTCACTGTTGCTATCATACATTGTTGTACAGTATTTTATACACATTATACAGGTGAGACCTACGTGCAGAGGTCACGGTAGTTTCTCTTGCATTGATGCAAAAAATCCTTCATTTGCCACGGGTACTTCTCATACACCAACGTAGAACCTGCTGGGGCCCGTTCTCCGTTTTCGCCACAGTGCTTGATGCAGCACCGGAGACAAACGGTGATTTCATCTAGTTCGTTTAATAAGCCCATTGTCGACGTATGTTGCACCATGGTCATCTTACTCATCATCTTGCTTGCTGGCTTGGCTGGTGGAGCCCGGGCTTCAACCTTGACTGGCGGCGTTTCGAGTTTCTTGTGTCTTGCCGAACGACGCTGTCTCTTTTGGGAGGGCTCGTCCTCCTGATCGAATTCTTCCTTGGCTCGCGCAATGATCTCATTACATTCGTCCGAAAGCGTCTTTTTGGTGACCTCCTGTAGCTGGTTGGATGATTCGGAGTTGGCAATGGCGGCGGTCGACTCATTGACTGGCTTGGGTTGATAGCCTTCGTTAGGAGAGGCTTCGGGGGTCAATAGTTGACTAATGGATATTTTAGTGTAGTACTCTTCTTGTTTGATTTTGGGGGTGATGGGTGGCGACTTCATGACTTCTTGTTTGATCATTATCTCCCGACTAATTTTATCGAAGTTGTGCTTTTCGTTATTTATAATACAATATTGGTAGGAAATATGGGTACGACAAATATCACACAAATCATCATCGTCGTCATCGTTGTCCTCATCTTGTTCAAAATTACCAAGTTGTTCATCTTCAAATTTTCTTTGCTTGTAGAATTTGGGTTCGTATTTGATGGTGAAATTGCCTTGATTAAACTTGAAGAGTAAATCGGATTGTTGGTCATAGAACTTCTCAAAGCTTTTTATGCATCGGTCAATCAAATTCAAATGTGTTTGGTTGATTTTTCCCTTCAGTTTATTAAATTCCTTCAAGATATTCTCCACCAATTCGTAGTGATTGAAAACATTTTCTTTTTTAATCAACCGGTAATCAACAATTGATTGCTCACCATATTCTAACCATTGTTGTAAGGTGAAATTGACGGCTTCATTTAGATTGAATCCACAATTGAATCCAGCATGATAAACCCGTGGATAGGTAATAACAAATTCGTTTGGTTGTTGATCAACGTATATACAAGGGATTCCATTTTTGACCAATTCCGTGGGAGATAATAGAGTCACCAATTGATGAAGTAAATCGGGTTGTCTTTTGAATAAATCGGGAGCAGAGTCCTTCATGAGTTTCTCAAACTTGTCAGCATATTCTGACGGTATTCCGTACCATTTTTTTGTAGCACCAAAGTGACAATAATTGGCCGACAAGGTGTAGTGATCTTCAACATGCCAGCAAAATGTTGATAACAAGGAGCCAATATATATCCAGGGAACTGTCATTCCCGAGATAGATGTATTTATGTAGTTAAGCAACGATCCATTGGCGAAAGGTAATTTTGTGAGGTTCCAAGGATGCTTAACATAGCCCATCACACCAGGACCATTTCTGGACAAAATTCCAGGAGTATTTACCATGGGGAAACCACTGATCTGTCCCGGGGTTAAGTTATGAATATCAGCACCGTATTTCACCTCTAAGTCAGATTTTTCAATGTCTATAAATTTCCAGAACTTTTGCTCGATAATATCTGTAGTTAGAGGGTGTCCTTGGTTATACTTTTCCACGAATTCGGCTTCAAAATCGTTGCACATTTGGGAAAATTGTGGTAAGGTGTACTTTACATCAGTTGGTTCTTCAAATCCATATTCTCCCGTTCCAATTAAGCACTTATCACAGTACCATATACCGGTGGGGACGGCAACCAATGGAGGCAGGAGACATCTCATATGGAATGGATGATTACAATTGTCACAGAGTAAAGTTTGGGTCGGGAGATTATTCTTGCCGCAAACCAAGCAATTTTCCGATTCTTCTTCGGAGTCGGAGTCGGGGAATTCGAAGGTTTTGTTGGAGCTATTACTCAAGAAGGAGGCGTATGAACGGATGCAGTTATTATACTTTTCCAGGAGTATGGTTGATTCAGGAGGTAAGTTGAATTTGATATTTATTTTCAGCCATATTTCTGGGGTTAGTTTTTCAACCCCACCAAATGATTCTACTGCCACGTAAAGATCATAGTAGTAGACTTTACCGTGATGTAATTCATTGACTCGGAAATAGAGTTTGACGGTTTTTTTGCGTCTCATTTTGAGGAATCGGTTGATATTATCGTTGAAAAACTTTCTACTTCTGGTGGTAAGGCCCAAGTCGCTTAGTTTTTGATGCCGGGTATGGAACTTAAAATCCTGAGAGAGCAGGAATGGGGGTTTCCAACCAGGAGGAGGGATTAGCTTGACGATACCGTATTTAGCACCGATTTCGGCAATTTCTGGAGAAGAGAGATAGTCTATAGGGCTCATAAACTCCTCTGCTGACGGGGTTAATACCGGGCAGGGAATGAGAAGGTTCTTGTCGAACGACATAGCGAAGGGGGGCAGAGTAGAGCGACGTCAGGGAGATGGGTCAAGTAGCGAATTTTGCGGGAATAGCAGCAATTTCCCCAAAATTGGTATCAAAAGAATCAGCAAGTCGTTCCGACGACGATGAGATAGGTATCGAGGTACGTTTACTAAGAAAGTTGTGAGTTAGGTCTCACCCGCTTAGAAAAAATGACGTGGTGAATGAAGCTGTAAAACTTGGGGGATATCGCACAGATAATATTTGGCAGTTAAAAGTTTAAATATCCGTTGAGCGATCCCGGCTAAAATACTGGCCCAGACCAAAAGATGTTGACAATAGAGCGAATAGGTAAGAAGCAGCCAAGTGGAGGCAGGCAAAACAGAAAGAATCGAGGAGTAGCCAGTGAGAAAGAAGGAGCCAACGGAAAATGGGTCGACCATGCAAGTAATTAAGTACGAGTTGGACAGAAATAGAAATTTCAAACAGACAGAAAAAAGAAAGCAAAATTATAAGCGGATTTCAACCATGACATTTCGGGCAATCTTTCCTGGCCGCACCACGGAGATGACACGGCACGGCCAGAAACAGGCGGAGGATGTGTGGATCTGGGGCACGGTTGTATGAGCGATGGGCCCGTATGCTGGACCGGGTATATAGGCACAGTAAATGTGCTATTGGAGATGTTTGTGTTGAATATTTCGCCCCGGGCAAAGCAGTTGCTGGGCCCAAGAGATCTTTGCGACTCCGGCCCCCTCGTCGTGGACCCAAGTGCCCACTAACTTTGGTCCGGCGCGGCCCAAAGAAACTGCGCGGGGCCAAAAACTAAAACTGGAAACGGTTCCTGGACACTTCTGTTTCTTAGACACTTCTCCAACCAACTCTAATCATGGAAAACTACACTATTGCTGTATTGGGATGCGGTGTCATGGGCACTGCGGTGACCTCAGCCATTCTTCTGGCCAAATTCGACCCTTACCCAGCCAAGATCATCTGCTGTACCAACTCTGAAGCCTCTGGGGCCAAATTGTCTGAAAAATTGAACAACGACATTGTCGAATTTTCATTTGGTGCCGAAAACAACGCCAAGGCCGTGGCCAAAGCCCAAATCATCATCTTGGGCTGTAAACCCTACATGTACAAGGACATCTACAAGCAAGTTAAGGGTTCCTTGACTGGAGACCAATTGCTCATCTCATTGTTGGCTGGTACTACTATCGATGAGCTCAGCATCTTCTCCAAATACGTAGCCAAGGTCATGACCAACACCCCTGCACAATACGGGTGTGGAATGGCAGCCATCTCGTTCTCCAAGGATGCTGAAACAAAATATGGTGAATTGGTCTTGAAATTGATCAGTCCCGTAGGAAAGGCAGCCCAAATCCCTGAAAAGAACATGGACGCTGCTACCGCATTGGTGGGTTCTGCTCCTGCCTTCTGTTTGCTCATGATGGAAGCATTGATCGATGGAGGAGTGAGAATGGGTATTCCTTACGCTGTAGCCAAGGATGCTGCTGCCAAAGTCATGGAAGGAACTGCCAGAATGGTGATGGAATCTGGTGAACATCCTGCTGCTTTGAAGAGCAAGATTTGTACCCCAGGTGGTACTACAATTGGGGGATTGTTGAAGTTGGAAGATGCTGGAGTCAGAGGAGCCATTGCTAGAGCTGTAGAAGAATCTGCCAACATCTCTGCTTCATTCGCCAAAAAGTAGAGTTTACAGAATGCTACAGAATGGTATTTCCATTAGACTACAGATTGGTCCTTCCACTAGACTGCAGAATGGTCCTTCCACTAGACTACAGAATCATCCTCCATGAAAGAGACAAGTTTGTATGTCTTCTATTGAGCCTGTATATACATATAGTCTATTGCTTATCGAGTCCGTACATCTTTAAGAACACGCTGTAGTCCTCTGGTTTTATTTCCACCCCATTATCGTCCAATGCCTGTTTCAAGTCCTTAAGACAGTTTTTGACCTCTCTATCAGCCAAAAGCGACATCAATTTGAACATCGATGGTGGTTCAGCAGCATTGAATCCCTTGTCTTTCAACAACATTTGGAAGTGGTTCAATTTGATCTCTATGTCGGGGATTTCTCTGATTTTATTGGTGATCTGCTGCACACGGTCAGTGTCGCTAGCTTCTGAATCGGTCAGTCTGGAAGCATAGGTTCTGCTTATCATCAATTTTTCACCCGAAACTGCCATGACACCACCAAATCTTGGGGTAGCCACCATTCTGGGGCGACAACATTGTCTCAATACCATCGAATAGCCTCTCACAAACATCCTTATATATACAAAATCACTATTAACTCCTTACTACTTCCCTATTTAAGCTTTTAGGTTGCTTCTCCAGGTTTAGCTGGGTCGTGCCCAACAAACGAAGTGAAAAATCTATATGCCGGAAAATGACGTTCGTGGCCCCACCGAAAAATGTCAACGACGCCAGCCTTTTGAAAAAACCTGCCACCCGAGTTTTTATAATTTCTACAACCGTGTCAATTAGTTGATAAGTTTACTCATAATTGTAATTTATCTAAATTATCATGTCTAACGAAGCCCAAGAAGAGTTATTGGACTATTCCGATTCCGAAGAAATCGCCGTTCAACCAACCACCACTACCGAAGAAGGAGAAGCTACCAACGGTAAAGAAGCCGATAAAAAGGGTTCTTACGTGGGAATCCACGCCACTGGTTTCAGAGATTTCTTATTGAAGCCTGAATTATTAAGAGCCATTGGTGATTGCGGTTTCGAACATCCATCTGAAGGTTCGTATTCTCATATACGACAATGGATTGACATAAATTAATTCACGTTTCTTCAATCCCTTTTGTTAATCATTAGAAGCTAAATTTTTTTAGTCACTTTATCTACTTTCAACTAGGCCCTAATGCTCTGCTCGAGCCAGGACCATTTTATGACACAATTGAGTGTCATGTATGCCATCTGAATTGATGCTACTGAGAAAAAACCGGAGTTACAAAAGGTAACACCACGGAGTTGTCAAAATTAACAAAAGGGAGTGTCCAAAGTTATTAATTTATCTCAAAAACCATTTGTCATGTTTATTGCATCCAACTAACATTAAATTTTTAGTCCAACAAGTTTGTATTCCTCAATCTATCTTAGGTACTGACGTTTTATGTCAAGCTAAATCCGGTTTGGGTAAAACTGCGGTTTTTGTGTTATCCACCTTACAACAATTAGACCCAGTTCCAGGAGAGATTTCCACTTTGGTCATCTGTCATACCAGAGAATTGGCCTACCAAATTCGTAATGAATACGCTCGTTTCTCCAAGTATATGCCTGATGTCAAAACCGAAGTTTTCTACGGTGGTACTCCAATCACCAAGGATTTGGAAAAATTAAAGTCGAAGGAAACTTGTCCTCATATCGTTGTTGCTACCCCAGGTAGATTACACGCTCTCGTTGCCGAAAAAGGTATCAGATTAAACAATATCAAATCATTCGTCATCGATGAATGTGATAAAGTTTTGGAAGCCGTTGATATGAGAAGAGATGTCCAAGACATTTTCCGTAGTACTCCTCATCAAAAACAAGTGATGATGTTTTCTGCTACTTTATCCCAAGAAATCCGTCCAGTTTGTAAGAAATTCATGCAAAATCCATTGGAAATTTACGTTGATGATGAAGCTAAATTGACTTTACATGGTTTGCAACAATACTACATCAAATTGGATGAAAAGGAAAAGAACAGAAAATTGTCTGACTTATTGGATTCCTTAGAATTCAATCAAGTTATTATTTTCGTTAAATCAACCCAAAGAGCTAACGAATTAAACAAACTTTTATGTGCCTGCAACTTCCCTTCGATTGCCGTGCACTCGGGTTTGAAGCAAGAAGAAAGAATTGAAAGATACAAATCTTTCAAGGAATTCAACAAGCGTATTTGTGTTTCTACTGATGTTTTTGGTAGAGGTATTGATATTGAACGTATCAATTTAGCCATCAACTACGATTTACCCAATGAAGCCGATCAATACTTGCACAGAGTCGGTAGAGCTGGTAGATTCGGTACCAAGGGGTTGGCTATTTCCTTGGTTTCCAGTAAGGAAGACGAAGAAGTTTTGGAAAAAATTCAATCCAGATTCGACGTCAAAATCACCGAATTCCCAGAAGAAGGAGTAGATCCATCTACTTACATGAACACTTAGGTGCTGTCAAAATTATATAGTAAAATGTGTATTATCAAAAGCTTTGTATCAGTGTTGTAAGCCGAGACGACTCGTCGAGGTGTGTAAATGCAGTCAATGGGCACTAGTCCAGGCTGTATGTGTTCCACTAGTCCAGACTGTCTGATTGTTTTACCGTTTCTGTCCATTGGTGACACTGCTAAGATTGTCCGTTGCTCTTCGTGCAAACAGTGTCTATCACCGTAAATACATGATTCAAGTCATCCTTCGGTATCAAAAACCACTCCACATGCACATTGTAGGTCCCCTTGGAGAATTGCCCACTAGTCTTCTTGAACATGCTCAATAACTTCGATTGAGACTCCACCTCCTCCACCACCTTCGAGTTCTTTTTACACGAACTACACAACACATCTCCACTACCATACTTCTTTCGAAGAACAGCATGAATCTGGGCCTCGGCTTCAGCAACATGGTGGGCCACGTAGAACCCCTGGTCCTGGGTCCGGAGTGATGAAAAGGAGGAGGTGCGGGTGTTTTTTTTTGCAGCTGATGAGATGCTCATCTTCTTTAGTCTCGATACCAACGAGGTAATCGCCGACGATGAGGGCGGCTTCGATGGGCGAGGATAGAGGCAGGTGAGGTCGTGGTGGCATTGGGCCTGCCACTGGTTTAGCCGGCGTTGCACCGTTTGGGTCGTCATGCCCACCTTGATGAGGGTGTACGGCTGTTTTGCCGCATCGAAGCCCACCCATTTGTCCCGATGTCTCTTGGGGGCATTGGGGAGGTTTCTGACCTTGAGCCACAGTGCGGTGTCGTTGATAAGGCTAGTTAAAGTATATACATAAATAAACCCAGGCTTGTCGCCGGGGGCATGTGGAGATAACAACCGTGGCGGGGGTTTCTGGGTCAGGGTCGGCTCGGCCCGCGTAGGCTGGTGATAA
This sequence comes from Isabelozyma gotoi, assembly GCA_003708205.2. Taxonomy (NCBI): domain Eukaryota; kingdom Fungi; phylum Ascomycota; class Pichiomycetes; order Serinales; family Metschnikowiaceae; genus Isabelozyma; species Isabelozyma gotoi. Next base: position 35,210 of record PPNP02000004.1, on the reverse strand, counting down.
TGGCAGTAACCCCCCACCAGAGGCACCGTCTTCTTACACCGAAGGCCCTTTTGGGTGGTGCCTCGACACTGAAACTGCGACATGGTAGGATGCCGGAGCAAAAAAAACAGGTACGCTTCGGGGTTAAACTTCCTTGGGGTTGGCAGCCCTCCTAAAATGGGGGGCCATTTAAATGGGCCATTTGTTTGGGGTGGGACCAACGTCGCATGACGGTCACGTGAATGCACGAAATGGCCGCCAAAAATGGCTTGCAGCATGGCGCAACCAAATAGGAAGTGGCAGCGATAATTAGAGTGAAAAATTACGAATTCACACGATCCGGGGGCAGATCTGGTGACAGTAGCTGGAGTTGTAGCCTCCGGTTTAAAGTGAAAAAACCGGTGGATTCATTATACTTAAGCCATTGATTTCTCGATTTTTTATTTCATTCTTTCTCTTCTTTCTCTTCTTTCTTTCTCTTTCTCTTTCTTCTCTACTCCACGATGCCATCTCATTTCGATACTCTTCAATTACACGCTGGGCAGGAGGTTGAAAAGCCCCACTCCGCCAGAGCTCCTCCAATCTATGCCACCACCTCGTTCGTTTTCGATGACTCCAAGCACGGGGCCCAATTGTTCGGTTTGGAAACCCCAGGGTACATCTACTCTCGTATCATGAACCCTACCAACGACGTCTTTGAAAAAAGAATTGCTGCTTTGGAAGGTGGTATTGGTGCTTTGGCTGTTTCTTCCGGTCAGGCTGCTCAATTGGTTGCCATTGCTGGTTTAGCCCACTCTGGTGACAACATTGTTTCCACCTCCTACTTGTACGGGGGTACTTACAACCAATTCAAGGTTGCCTTCAAGAGATTTGGTATTGAAACCAGATTCGTCAACGGTGACAAGCCAGAAGACTTTGCCAAGTTGATTGACGCCAAAACCAAGGCCATCTACGTCGAATCCATTGGAAACCCTAAGTACAACGTGCCAGATTTTGAAAAAATCGTGAAAATCGGCCACGATAACGGAATTCCTATCGTGGTTGACAACACTTTCGGTGCCGGTGGTTTCCTCGTTAACCCTATCAAGCACGGAGCCGATATTGTCGTTCATTCCGCTACCAAATGGATTGGTGGTCACGGTACTACCATTGCTGGGGTGGTTGTCGATAGTGGTAAGTTCCCATGGACCCAATACCCAGAAAAATTCCCTCAATTCTCCCAACCTTCTGAAGGTTACCACGGTTTAGTGTTGAGCGAAGCCTTGGGTAATGCTGCTTTCATTGGCCACGCCAGAGTCGAATTGTTGAGAGATTTGGGTCCAAGTTTGAACCCATTCGGTGCTTTCCTCTTACTTCAAGGGTTAGAAACCTTATCTCTTCGTGTTGAAAGACAATCGTACAACGCCTTGAAATTGGCCCAGTACTTCGAAAAGTCTCCATACGTCAATTGGGTGTCTTACGTGGGTTTACCATCTCACGAAAGTCACGAAACCGCCAAAAAGTACTTCAACCACAAGGATCTCTTTGGAGGTGTGCTTTCTTTCGGTGTTAAGGAGCTCGATACCAAGGTTGAAGACCCATTCAAAGAAGCTGCTGCTCAAGTTGTGGACAACTTGGCCATTGCTTCCAACTTGGCCAACGTTGGTGACTCCAAAACTTTGGTCATTGCTCCATACTACACCACCCATCAACAATTATCTGATGAAGAAAAACTTGCTTCTGGTGTGACCAGAGACTTGATCAGACTTTCTATTGGTACTGAATTCATCGATGACATCATCAATGACTTTGAAGAATCGTTCAAGAAAGTTTACGGTGCTTAAATTTTTCATTTCTTCCTATTTTAGAAATTTGTAATAAATATTATCCATGTACTTAACTCGTAGTCACGATTACATTAAGGTTTTTCGTATCTTTCATTATATGCTAGTATAAATCTATATGGGTATCATTAATTTTTCTTTTTCATGAATGCATTGGTCAATCCCACCAAGGAAATCACATCAAGCACCAATATGATCCCGAGCAACAAAGAGCCCGAGGAGTGTTGAAGTTTGATGATTTCAAAGGATTTGGTGGATCTTGAAACTCTGAAATGGGTGATGAGTTGGGTGCAAAATCTGGACAGGATAACTGCAAAGTGCAAAAACACCAACAATCCAATGATTCCTGTAGTCCAGTTACTGTAACTATGCTTGCCCAAGAATCTGGTTATACTCAAAGCAATGAGCATTAACACACAGAGAGCTAAAGAATAGAATGGAGCCACTGCCAGGATATTACCGAAGTTCTTCAATGAGTTGATTTTGTGGGCCGTAGTAAGCTGTTGCATCTTAAGGGCATTCTCTTCTTCCTTGTCTCCAAGGGCCTTATCATATAATGTTTCAAATAAGTCCACGATAAGTGTGATCGATTTGTCCAATGATTTCCCCATAGCCTTGGAGTCCTGTTGAGGATTAATGTTTCCTAATTGAATGCCGATATCAGTGACCAAACTGGAGAACACATCTAATCCGTTGGCATCCACACAATAGTCATCTCCAGTTTCAGTATTCATGCGGCAAAACCCTCTATTATTTAATGAGAAGACATTCTGGGAAGAAAAGGTGTCGATGGTGGCATCAGAGGATACCATTTCGCTGATGCCCATGTCTCCGGCCATGAAGGAGATCATCTTGAGTCCCAGTCTGAGACTCAGCAACGTTGATCTGGCTTTTGGAGTATTTTCGACAATATGGAGCTTGTATTGGGGGAAGCACATCAATGATCCTTCACGGCAACTGGTGACAGTAGTTAAATCAAGCACAAACAAGGGTATCAAGATCATGACTAAAAAATTCAACACCAACAAGAGACTTTCACCTTTCAACAAGGACTTGAATGATCTGGGTATGGATTCCACGACTTCAGGATGGGAAGGACGAATGGGAGAGGAGCCAGAGCAATTCTGCAACTCGATATCCTGAAGCATCATGGCTCTCTTGTTGTCATATTTGGAGAAACTAGAGTCCGAGTCCGAATCAGAGTCTGATTCCATCAGTTTTCGGAAAGCGATCATAGTGGTTTTAGTAGTTTAGTGTTTATCAGAGACAAAAGAAGTAGCAGCAGCAATTACGACGAATTTTACGGAAATGGTTGTCTATTTATTCTGCATCCACAAACTGATCATCATCAACACCGCCACCACAAAGGCAACCCGTGTTGAAGTTTAAACATAATATCCTTGGTCCTAATTAGGACATAGTCCATGTAGTTGGCTGTCATTCTCCAGGCTTAAGTTGGCTTTACGCTCATCATTCGGCCTAATTAGGTAATCTGCCTGGGGCAACATCAACAAACGAGAAAAAAAATAGTCTAAAAAATGCGACCGCCAACTACTTTTCCTAATGCGGAAATTTCTTTGCAGACGATTACATGAAGCTATATATAGTTCAATATGGACCATGTGGATCGCAATAGTATACGAATGTATATTAACCGGTAGAATGTATAGGAGAAGCCAGTGGAGTACTATAGGATGTCAGAACGTAGGTACTGCGCAATAGCTAATGACTGTAAGATAACTGGGGAATAAATAAGATGAGAATTGAAAAAAAATGCTGAAGGAGAGAGAGATAGAAGGAGAGGGGATAAAGAGAACGTTCGTAACCGCAAACTTACTTAAAGTTATTGATGAAATTGTTCAGATCAAGTAGATTAATTTCGTCCTCGTTCAACAACGAGTCATTCATGGACTGTCTATACTGGTGATTTTGTCTCTTCGATAAGAACGGATTGTTTTTGGGGTTATGTTGCAAATGATCGAGATTGGTCTCCGAAGTAAAATGGGCCATTCCCTGCAAATCATTACTTGAACCTTCGGTGAAAACATTGTCATCAATCATTGGCTCATAATTTTTGCTTGTAGTAGTGCCACTTCTGCTTCTGGTCATGTTCCGGTTACTGTTGCTCCGGCTCCTGGAATTATTCTTAAAACTGTTTTCTCGGGATATATTATTGGCATTAACGTATCCGTCATAAGTTTCCTCCCTATAGTGACGATTAGTAGGATATTTGGCATCAGCCAAATTGGCTTCATTATAGAGTAAATGTCTGGTTTCTTCTTTTACCGGTAATAAGTCTGTAGTATCTACCTTGGTTGGCTTGGTCTTTCTGTACAAATGACGCACGGACGGCTTTTTCGAAAGAGACTCTCCCAATTTTCTTAGTTCTCGTTCATCCTTATGATAAAAGTCAGTTGAAAAATGGTCAATTTCAAGTTTTGGTTGTGATTCGTACATCTCTTGATGAATTCTGACTTTGGAGCTCTTTCTTGACATTTCCTTGTCCGATTCCGCATCAGAGTCATCAGATATGCCCTGCTCAATGTAATCATGGAAGAAATTTGTTCTGGAGTCGTTACGGGATGGCTGAAGATGTTTACTTCTGGAGCTATTGTTTCTTGAAACGCCATATTCATCCCCGAAAACCCCGAGATTTTCCTCCATTTCTTCGGCTGGTCTGGCTCCACTGAATCTCTTGCGGTGACCATCATTATGGGAGTGTCTGTTGATGCTTGAATTGACAAAGGTATCGTTATTATAGCTTTCATCATATTCATATTCATATTCATCATCAGGAGGGTTGGCACACCATATAGGAAGCACCCATGATAACATAGCAAGGGTTCCAAATGATACTCCCAACCAAAGTAATGCAAACCATACTCTACCAAGATGTAAAGAGATCCCAAAATCGCCCAATGTTTTCCCGATTTCGGTTCTGATGGTACGCAATAAATGAGTAACTACACCACTGGAAATGGCAAAACCCAAGAACGAAAAAACGTTTACGACAGACATAATATGGAGCAAGAACTCGGGGACTTTAGTCAAGTCCTGTTCCTTGCCTCGATTGGAGTAGAGAACCAAAGTGAAGACAATGATTCCCAATTGAGTTGCACCACCAAAAATCAATAATGGGGTGACCAATCTATACTGCAGATGTCTGGCTTTTACCAGTTCAGCATAATTAGCATCGTCGTACTTTCTGGTTTGAAAAGCATAGGCAAGAATACTTCCTAAACCCAACAGCTCAAGTTCTTGACGATAGTCAAATACGTATTCTGAAGGTCCTCTTTGGCACACCATAACGTCATTATTACGATAGTTGTGTACTTTACCGTGTTTATCGGTATACTTGGTGATATTGTAGTTACCGTAGCACCAGCTCCAGAGACTGGTGGTGATATACTGAGGAGCATCAGCCACCTGACTTTCAGCGTATTCCGTCAAAATGGCGATTTCTGAATTGGTTAACGATGAATCTACAGGGAAGGCATAGTTGGATGAGTCATCAAGGATACTTGGAGTTAATGAGACCGAGTTTCTTAAGGATTTATAGAGTCCATAGGACACATCAAGATGAGCACAATCGATTCTGGCAATGTAGACATTATTTGACATGAATGGGGTGGTTAGGGTGAGGATAACAAATATTAGCGCTAGGAAGGACGTGGTCAAACGAATGATCTGAAGAGATCGGGACTGGTCCGAAAGATTCGTGAAGGGGAGGGTGATATTCCTAGATAGTGTGGTCATGACCAATTATCATTATATGGCTTGGATACGGGAACGGGGTGGAAAAGGCTATTAGAGTGGAAAATGCTAATTAGAAGAAAAGTAGCAATGAAATGAATGTATTGGAAAAGTCTATAAGTTTATTAGGAGTAGTAGTTTATCCTGGCCGAATTATACTTAAGGATAAGAGTTTATATATAGAATTATCATTGATTTGTTTTCTCGCATTTGGTCTTTTTTTTTTCACAGACTTCAGCCACTTTTTTGAGGCATGACTACAGATTGTTACAGCAATTCACGTATATTCGATGAAATGTGAAGTAGGAAAGAAATATCGATGTAGCAAATGAAGTAGAGAAATGAAAATTTACAGTAGTTTCGTGAAATCATTATACAGAGCAATCTAGAAGTCCTCATTAAAGCTGAGGGCCCCATATCTGGACTTGTAGTCTTCCATGCTGATTTCGGGTTCTTCTTCATGCTTTCTTTTGTTCTGAATGGCCCCAGGAAGTGTAGTAATAGGAGCGGATCGAGCCTCCCATTCAGAGAGGTTAGAACACGAATCTATAGTAGAACCGGCTCCCATTAACGAAGGGGGCTGGTCCAAATGGCCTGGTAATGGCATTCTTCTTGAGTTTTGCTGCTGTTGCTGCTGTTGTTGTTGTTGGTCGAATTGAGGAGTATAATATGGATTGTACATCCCGTTATTCATTACAGCAGAATGGTTATTGTTATCTCCCGTATTGTACCCTTCGGCTACGGCCTTTCTGATTCTCATTCCGATTGTGGATAACGCAGCGAGCTGAGGGTCCTGAGACACCTGCGGAGCCGCGTGGTTCATCTGTCTTTTGTATTGCGTTGACATAATTCCAGGGGTTTAAACAAGAAAGAAAACACTGCACTACAAACAATTGCATGGTTTTTAACCCTTTTGGATCGTGCAATGAACCCGGTACACACACGACTTTTCCAGATAAGGATGTACGGGTGTCACACAAACGCAAAAACCACCAGGCTTCCCCCCTTCCGCACGTGTCGGCAGTGGTTGCCGTTTGCGGCGTCGGTTATTCATGGAGCAGCGCAATAGCGGTGTCTTGGATGACTAGCCATCATACCTGATCGTAAACAACAGGAGAAACCGTGGGGTAGACCTATAGGCAGCGAACACCGATGAATTTTCAATTGATGTCGACAGATAGCAAGGGTATATAAACCTGCTCAATTCTTGATTTCCCCAAGTTTTTTTTTTTTTTCACTTCACCGTTTTTAACTGACTGTTTCTTCATCTACAATCATGTCTGCTCCAAACTTTAACATCTCCTCGGCCACTGCCAGAGAATACGAATCAGAATACTCTGCTCATAACTACCACCCATTACCAGTGGTTTTCTCCAAGGCCCAAGGGGCCCATGTTTGGGACCCAGAAGGAAAGGAATACTTGGATTTCCTCTCTGCCTACTCTGCTGTCAACCAGGGTCATTGTCACCCTAAAATCATCGAAGCTTTGGTTGATCAAGCTTCTAAATTGACCTTGTGCTCTCGTGCTTTCTCTTCTGACGTGTTTGGTGTGTTTGCTAAGTACATTACCGAATATTTCAACTATGAAATGTTCTTACCAATGAACACCGGGGCCGAAGCCGTTGAAACCGGATTGAAATTGGCCAGAAAATGGGGTTATGCCATCAAAAAGATTCCTGAAGATGAAGCCATCATCTTATCTGCCGAAAACAACTTCCACGGTAGAACCTTGGGAATCATTTCCATGTCCACCGATCCAGATGCTACCACCAGCTTCGGTCCTTACTTAAATGGGGTTGGTCCTCAAATTCCTGGTGAACCAAAGGGTACCTTATTAAGATACGGGGTCATTGAAGATGTCGAAAAGGCCTTCAACAATGCTGGTGACAAAATCGCTGCCATCTTGTTGGAACCAATTCAAGGTGAAGCCGGTATTGTTGTTCCTCCAAAGGGTTACTTGACCAGAGTTCAAGAATTATGTAAAAAACACAATGTCTTATTGATTTGTGATGAAATCCAAACTGGTATTGCCAGAACCGGTAAGATGTTATGTTACGAACACTCCGAAAACGTCAAACCAGACATTGTCCTTTTAGGTAAAGCTATTTCTGGTGGTGTCTTGCCAGTTTCTGCTGTTTTATCCTCTAAAGAAATCATGTTGACTTTAGAACCAGGTTCTCATGGTTCTACCTACGGTGGTAACCCATTGGCCTGTAGAGTTGCTACTGCTGCTTTACAAGTGGTGAGAGATGAAAACTTGGTTGAAAGATCCAAAAACTTGGGTGATTTATTACGTTCTAAATTAGAAGAATTACAAACCAGATTCGATCTGATTTCTGAAGTCAGAGGTGTTGGTTTATTATCTGCCATCGTCATTGACGAATCTAAAACTAACGGTAGAACCGCTTGGGATCTCTGTTTGCTCATGAAGGATCAAGGTGTTTTAGCTAAACCAACCCACGATAACATCATCAGATTGGCTCCTCCTTTAGTCATCTCTGAAGAAGACTTATTGAAGGGTGTTGATGCCATTGAAAAATCATTGGTTCAATTACCAAATGTCCCAAAAACTGCTCATTAAGTGGGTTGTAACTCCATATCTTTAATTCTACCTTTCAGTCCTAAAAAACTGATATTTGGGTATTAATTCGGTTCCTAAAAATACTATAATACTTAGTCCTCTAATGCTATGTGTACGTCTTGAGTTTCACTGTATATAATACTTAATATATTCATAACATTTACAACTATTCGTAGAGCTCAAAATTGAATGCGTTTATTAAATTATTTAGTACACGAAATGGGTATCAAGTAGAAGCTTCAGCATTCAAACTTTCCCGGATTAAATCACGAAGTTGTTAATAAATAGTTTTGAATTGTCAATGCAAAAGTAATTTGTTTTTATGTTTTTCTTTAATTTGTTTTAATCTCTCTAATCTTCTTCATCATTGGCATCCCGTCTAGAAGATGGAAGACGTCCCAAAGCTGCCAATCTTCTACTTCTTTCAATTGGGGTTTCATCGAGAATTTCATCATCATCATCATCATCATCATCATCATCCTCATCTTCTTCATCAGTGATGCCTGATAAATCTGATCTGGCAGAAGTATCCTCATCTTCTTCTTCATCTATAATTTGTGGAGCGAGCGGAGTCTTTTGTCTTTGTAAAATCTTTCCTTCTTTACCTTGTTTCAAGATTTTATTCAACTTGGTCTCAACTTGATTCTCTATTCTTGGATCTTTCAAAGGTGAGTTTGGATCAGAAGAATCATGTTCAGTAATAAGAAGCTTATTTGAATTGGCACTATCTGAAACTTTTATTTCTGGAGTATTGCTACTAGAGCCAGCTTCTTCTTTGTTTTTAATACCAACCAAAGATAATGCTTTACCCATAAGGGTGTTTGATCTGGATCTTTGTTTAGGGGTGTTATGACGATTGACTTTATATCTTCTGATGATTTCACCTTCAGCGTTTTCAATGACGATCAAATCATCCACTTGGTGAGCAAACACTTTTCTATGTTTAGGATCATCTCTTCTATAGAATGCCTTCTTAGTCCCATTACTCAATGTTCTCGAAAGTTTTCTGTGAATCGAGCTATATTCTTTATTATCATTGTCATTAGAGTACTCACTATCACCAGAGAATGAGTATTGTGACATGGCACGAGTCAAAGAACCAGCAGAATGGATACTTAAGCCTGCGTCCGAATCAACAGATTCATCACTATCAAACACGCTATCATCAATTCCTGCTTGAGGTTGTGGTCTTGATGGTTTCAATTTAGGGGATTGAGGTTTCTTGGCCCCTTTAACATCTACAGTTTCAATGATTTCACCACGTTGATCTTCAATAATGATCTTATCACCTTCTTGGAATGCCACGGCAGGAATGCTATCCAGTCTTGTTCTTGAGGAAGGTGTGTGAACTTCAGGAGTGATTTCATCTCCCTTTTCATTTTCAGATTCAAATGATTGAGTTGGAGATTCAGTTTCGTCTTCATCATTATCTTGTTTAGAAGCACGGGCAGCGGCAGCAGCAGCAGCAGCAGCAGCAGCCCCACCTCCTAATTGCAAGAATTCAGTTTGAGGACGTTGACGTTGTCTTTCTGTTAATTGTTGATCCTCTCCAAATGCTGAGGGATCATTAGAAGTAACTTTTGCTAACGACTTTCTGATTCGAGAAGCTCTCTTTCTTCTTTTATTCTTCTTTCTCTTAGCACCTCCTGCGGGTCTGACTTTTATACCACTGGTTTCAATGGTATTGGAACGAGGAATTCTTTCGCTATCAACCATAGTTTGATCGTCTCCATTACCCAGAGTATCAACTCTATGTAACGAGAAAGAGGTGGTAGTCTTTTCGAGCTTTTGCAAACGGGACATCCAATTAGGACCTTGATCTTGGGTATTAGTTCTAGTAAACGACATGGTAATAGCCATTCTGTTAAGTCTTTTACCCAAAGTAAGAACTGCCACCGAAGAACCGTGGACCACAATCGAAGTAATGACGATAAAACAAACAATAGGCCAAATGGCAGAGATTAATTGAGAATGAGGGAAGTCATGGGTAGGAACAACAGCCAAAGGAGTTTCTTCTTCGGTGTAATGGGCTTCTAAATCTTTTCTGGCCAAGATGGCAGCGAAAATGGCCCCAACACCAATGGGTCCAAAATGACCACAGAAGAAAGCTTCTCTCCAAGTTTTCACATCAGGAGTAAACGGTTTTAGCGCCACCACGGCAGGGACTCTTCTTAAGAAAATGATGACGATGGCAATGATAATTAATCTCCAAACGTCAAGGCCCAAAGTACCGTCGTTGAATTGAGGCCAGGGGATAATGGCCCCGAAATAAACGAAAAAGGCCAAGTTCAACAACAAATCGATAACAGTAGACACATGTGATTCTTCGGTTTTATTGGCAAAGTCTCCGTTCCAACCAAAAGCAGTTCCGGCAGCAAACGACACCAATAAGTCATCTACACCCAACATTGAACCGATTCCGGCTGAATTGAAGGCTAAGAAGATGAAAAAGGCCAAGAACGATTCACGATCAATCAAGTTCTTCTTTTCGGCGAAGGCCACTGCCTTTCTAAGTAAGTATCCGAGCACGGTCCCAAGTAAGCAACCAAACAAACATTCCCACAAGATAGTGTATAAGAACCAATGTTTGACAATACTGTTGGCATTACCAGGATAGAGAACCAAGTTTAAGGCCAAAAAGATGAAAGGGAAGGCCATACCATCATTACAACCAGATTCGGCCGAAAGCAAGTTTCTCAAGTGGCCCGGCACTCTTTCGGCAAACTTACCTTTACCAACAACAGCAGCAGCTAACACAGGATCGGTGGCGGTGACACAGGCACTAACCAAAAGAGCGGAGGAGAAGTCGAAATGAGGAATTACGGCCCAGATGAAAAGGCCCACCACCAACCAACCCACCGTCATGACAGGGAATAAGAAGATGGCCACCGAAACCCAATGTTTTTTCATATACTTTCTGGGTAATTCGACGGCAACGGCAACAATTTGAATACATAAAACAATACGGCAAATTTCCAACGTTAAGTGGTCGGAGTTCCCCCATGAAACTGGGTCAAACCAGCCCAAGCAATGGGGCCCTAGAATAAGCCCTGCAACAGTAGCAACGGTAGCCTCACCGATATATAAACGTTCCTTCACAAACAACGAGACTAGCGAGAAGATGGTACTAAAGATACCCACACAAGCGTAGGCAATGTGAGCTTTTTCAAGCTCTAGTTGTGACCAAACCATATGGTAGTGTAATTATAAATTGCGGATGAGATGGCGGTAGTTCATTAACTGGTGGGGATCACAGATGTAGATGAAGTGGCACCACGGTATCAGTGCAATGAACGTATGAAATATAACTAGCAATATCAGCAAACAGAAGGAAGAAGAAGAAGAAGTGATAGTTAATTAGCATTGACAGTTCGCGAGTATGAAATTATACTGCTCCATCGTAATCGAATTACACAAACTGCCATCGATCTTGGCATGGAAAATGAGACGGCGGTCCAGAGGCTGCTGGGTGCTGGGCCCCCGGGCGGAGACTCGTGGGCAGACAGGGGCCCAAAGGGGCCCACAGAGGCTGGTGACGGTGCTTTGGCAGTCTCTGATAGGCCCGTTGGACCCATTTCTTGTTATCAGCCCCAGGACCTTCTGCCCTGTGGGCCCTGGAAGGCTGATAACGGAGTGCGCATGGAAGTCCTGGCCCCAGATTGTTTTCTGCCAAACACCCAGATCGTGCCAAGTGGAAGTGTCAATTATTTGATTTATTAGCCCCTGGCCAAGCCCGTGGTAAGGGGGGGAACCCCGAGAGTATGGGAGACGTTCAGGCACGGCTGTAGACAATAGGTGGGATCTGGTAGGATGTCCGTGGGAAGGCCCTGGGCTTGGTGTCGCAGCACTGAGTCACATAATCACCACAACGGTCGCAGCGCGGGCCCCCAAACCCCAGCCGAGCACGGACCCAGCCCCGACCTGTTCCTCGGGCCCGTCGGCCGACCAGGTTTTTCGTGAGATGCCCGACACGTGACCCAGCCATATATCAACTGTGGACCCAAAAACCTCCATAGTGTCCACTGTTTCTTCACCAACATGGCCAGCAAGGGAATGTTTATCGTGGGATACGGCTCCCTCATATACAAGCCGCCACCTAGAACCTGTTTCAAAGTAGCAGGCCATATCCAGGGCTTTTTACGCCGGTTCTGGCAGTCCTCAGAAGACCATCGTGGAACCCCAGAAGCCCCAGGAAGAGTCGTCACACTCTTGTCCTTAGAGGATCTCCAGAAGAACGAAAAGTTCCACAATGACCTCCACCTCTACCAGCCATCAAAAGGTGCACAAATTCTCGAGAAAACCGTCAAACTCTCCCAGGTTAGGAAAGAAGACTTGAAAGTCTGGGGAGTAGTGTATTACATTGCTCCAGAAGACGTTGAATATGTTAGGGAATATCTTGATGTCAGAGAACAGGGGGGATACACCTGCCACGAGATTCCATTCTACGTTTCCAGCATTGCTCCAGAATTGAAATTGTCATACCCCCATCTTTTTACCAACTTACCCCAGGATCCAGAAGGAAACTACATCATTGACTCGTTGATTTATATTGGAACCACCGACAACACAAGTTTCATTGGACCCGAGGCAATCCACGAAACAGCAGAGCTCATCAAAACCAGAGTGGGTCCCAGTGGTCCAAATATCGAGTACTTACAGAAACTTGCACACGCAGTAAGAGACTTGGACATATCTGGGGCCTCGGGTGATGCCTATTTGGACGACCTTTTGGCATTGGTAGAGGCATGAGCTTATTGTACATAGAATAGATTGAATTTCTGGAGTTCAGGTCTTAGTGCCAGATATCCATCAAATATGCCAAAAAAGTAGTAGGGATTCGTTACTCCCACATTTATCTCACAAAGAGCTTTTGGGAACACCTTTTCATATCAACAAATCGCCCAAATCAACTTTCAGCTAGATAACTAAGTAGCCATAAAAAGTTTTTATACTCGCTAATAAATTGTAGTTTCTACCAACCTGGCTTGTTCTATCTAATGAATTAATAATATCCCTCAACTAACTTCTGGTTCTTCTCAAAATGACTACTCTAATTCTATATTATTTTACAATTAACCTTATATATTGCAATTCAACTCTAAAGATTTGTTTTGAATGCATGTCTATCTGAAAAACATATCTCATGCTTATCACTAATTTGGTTAAAGTATAGAATAATCCGATATAGTGTAACGGCTAGCACGGTTCGCTTTCACCGAGCAGACCCGGGTTCGACTCCCGGTATCGGAAATTTCTTTTTGCATTTTTTTTTGCTGATCTGATCCTCCAAATACACCAAAACAGCTTTCGTGACTGGCACCGCTCCTTTTCACCAAACTACTGACTATATAAAACTGTTTGCAGCCACGTTATTAGGTATATCCGGAATTATCGTTGCATGTTTGTGCCTAAACTTAAAATAGAACACGTACTCATCAGAAAATAGTGCCCCCTCACCGCGTCTTAACCTTATGCAAATAATGAAGAATAGACTGCCTCGAGAGATGAAATTGTCTATTGCAGAACCAGGGAATTGTGCCACTTTGTTGATTGACAACTCGAAGGTGCACACGAACAGGTGCCTATTGTTGGTTGCATCAGGGCATTTATTGTTGTTATTTTCCACCTTCTCCCACCTACAGATACCCTTGCTCTTTGACGAAGTTAATCTTATCTCTAACACGTACAAACACCACCACGATAAAATTCGGGGCTATTTGGGTCGTGATTTAGCACAGCAAGTAAACAAAAATGAAACAAACTTTAGTTTGAATTCCCTCCCGTAGCTATTCTTTTTTTAACCCTAATCTTTGTACTCCAGTATATGTGCGTGCACAGCAGTCCGACAATTTCGACTAATTGCAATGCCCCCATTATGAAATGGATCGCAAAGAATCGCTTCACATTCTTCATGATCTTCCTAGCTATTTCACCAAAATCATTTGCTTCCACCTCTGTCGGCAATTGATCCATGGCGCCAATATGTCAATGGTGTCAATACTGTCAATAAGAAAAACAATGTCAAACTCTTTTTCTTGTTTGGCCTAAAGTAAGAAATTTCTTTTCTAGATCTTTATTTTTCGTGAATGCGTCAAGCAACCATTATTTTTTTTGTTGTGGCAGGATTTTGCACGGTATTTTTTGTGTTGCTGCAATATTAATTTCTCCATTTGTCGAAGTTGTCCCAGACAATTCGGAGACAGTAATAAATATTTAATCCGAGATGCCTAGAATGTCTGTATATTTTTCTCGTCGGTTATGATATGAGGTTGGAGGCTGATTTTTGTTAAGATTTGTGCACTCTTCTGTTATTATTGTCTCTGGTAGAAGTTTATCGAAATGGTGTATACTGATCGATCGAAGGCAGAAATATATTTGTGAAGGCTATCATCGACAATTTATTCCATTGCAATATTTTTGATTTGTTACTAGTTCTCTTTTCTTCATCCACTCTTATCTGATGACTGAAAGAGATTTAACCTTCAATACTCCTCCTCCGGAAGATGAAACCTCATCTGCCTTCGCAAACAGCCAGGAGAACACTGATTCCAATCCCTTTGTTGATGTCACGGATACCGACAATGATGTCTCTCAGTACGGTAGACCGTTCCACCTCTACAGTAATGACAATTCCAGAAACGGAACCATGTCTAACCTCTTATCCCATTCGACTGATGATTTCAATAATTCCTCCAGCTTCAACCGTTCCCAGACACCTGGGTCTCCAGACATACAAACCCCTTCATACGACAGATACGCTTCCAAAAATGGATCCTCGTATTCATTGATGTTGAACAATAGCGTAGACAACTTGGGCAGCAACAGTTACGGTGATTTGCTGAACCTAGGAAAATCCTACCGTGCATCACATTCTCCTAATTTACGGTCTGATGACGAAAGTTCCTTTATTTCAGAAAAGACTTCGAGCCCTTTTGTTCAACAGTCGACAGACTTCAGTCCATTTGGTGGTTATCCAACTACTTCATTTCCCTTGCATATTCACGAAAAAGAGCCTGATGACTACTTACATAACCCTGATCCGGTGGCTGATGCTGCTTACGATAAGAACCGATTCATGCATGATTTGAAGAACATGGATTCCAGATCAATGGGTGGATTGTTTGGATTCATCTTTTTGGTGTTGGTGGTGGTGTTCCTCTTCATCATTTATCCTGTGTTAACCTATTCTGGAGTCACCGATTACCATCGTCCTGAATCCTATGAGGTTTTGACCCATTACTCTTACCCACTTTTAAGTGCCGTGAGAACGTCATTGATTGACCCGGATACCCCCACTGATGTCTACTACAAAGAGAACAGTACTGGAGACAAATGGAAACTCACCTTCTCCGACGAATTCAATGTGGTGGGCAGAACTTTCTACGACGGTGACGACCAGTTCTTTCAAGCTCCAGATATTCATTATGATGCCACCAAGGATCTTGAATGGTACGACCCTGATGCTGTGACCACTGCCAACGGTTCATTGGTTTTGAAAATGGATGCTTATGAAAACCACGACTTGTTCTACCGTTCGGGGATGGTTCAATCGTGGAATAAGCTTTGTTTTACTCAGGGTATGATTATGATTTCAGCCAGACTCCCTAACTACGGGAATGTTTCTGGTTTATGGCCTGGGTTGTGGACAATGGGTAATCTTGGACGTCCTGGTTATATGGGTACTACCGAAGGGGTCTGGCCCTATACTTATGATTCTTGTGATGCTGGTATTACACCCAACCAGTCGTCACCAGATGGGATCTCGTATTTACCTGGTCAAAGGCTCAATGCTTGTACTTGTAAAGGAGAAGACCATCCTAATAGAGGAACGGGAAGAGGGGCCCCAGAAATTGATATCATTGAAGGGGAAGTCGATTCCAACATCAAAGCCGGTGTAGCATCCCAGTCGTATCAAATTGCTCCGTTTGATATCTGGTATTATCCTGACTACAACTTTGTTGAAATTCATAACTCTGATATCACCACCATGAACACCTATACTGGGGGTCCCTTCCAACAGGCTGTTTCTGGGACTACGACATTGAACACTGAGTGGTACGAACGGGGTAATAACGCTGGAAATTTCCAGGTGTACGGTTACGAGTTCCTAAATGACAACGATAATGGGTACTTGACATGGTATGTTGGAGTACCTACGTTGACACTTCATTCACAAGCCTTGGGCCCCAATGGGAATGTTGGGGCCAGACGATTTCCCAAGGAGCCGATGTCCATCATTATGAACTTGGGTATATCGAATAATTGGGCCTATATCGATTGGCCCTCCATCAATTTCCCAGTCCATATGATGGTGGACTACGTGAGAATATACCAACCAGAAGATGCCATTTCCATGACCTGTGATCCGGAAGACCATCCAACGACCGACTACATTCAGCAACACTTGAACATTTACTCTGATCCAAATATCACCACGTTTGAGGATGGAGGCTACACATTTCCTAAGAATCTGTTGGTTCATGGCTGTAAATGAGGACACTAATTTTTGCATCAATTCAATTTACACTAAATCATATTTTATTTCATATTTCCATAGTAACATTTGTACTTTATCCATATCAGTAATCAGACCAATTTGTAGTACTAATAAATTCTACACTTATTCGTTCTTTTGATATATTCAATAAATAGTTATAAACGTCAAGCCATTATGAGAATGACTATCGGATGTTATGATGATGTGTACTTTGTAATTCACAAAGATTCCATAAATATACTTTACAAAGGATGGAATAGGAGGAATAATGCTATGGTTCATGGCGACAATTTGGAGCTAGACTGATTATTTAACCAAATCTAAGTTTTCATAAACTGCACCAGCAGATTTGTATAACTCATTGGCAGTGACACCAGATTTGTTGGCTTCATTGTCTTTCAATTGCTGTAACATAAGTCTAGCCTTTTCTCTTTCTTTATACCCGTGTAAGCATTCAAAGTAATCATCGAAAGCTGGAGAACAAGCTTTCTTACTGACAGTGTCAGCAGAAGTATAACATGCGACTAAAGTTTGGAATTCATAGAAGCACTTTCTGGTACCTCCAGATCTGGAATATGGTTGCATCTCTTCTAATTATTATTAACAAGGTAAACCAACTAACTGTATCTTCACTTTGATTTTTTTTGGTACTCACTAACAAAAACCTCATAATGGAGTTTTTCAGGGCGTTCATTGGCCAAAAGATATATTGGTGTGCGCACGCAGAGGTGTACGGATCTGATTTGCAGCAATTAAGCATGTATATATACATATTATACAATCTAGTCTATACATAGGCTAACATTTCACGAATGCAGTCCTTAACTTGGTAGTACAACGATCCTATCTGACCGTCGATAACAATGTCCCCGGTATCATCACCTTCGATCCCACTGTAGGTAACCTTTCTAATGGCAATGGTATCATTTACCACAAGAGTACCTTCACTCTTGAATTCAGCATTCAAATTACGACTGATGAGTTTTTTCTTCAACTCGGGAAGTCTAATGTCACCAATGGCCAATTTAGGTCCATTTTCATTCAAACGAGACGAAGAACCAAGGAGCTTTTGCTCTTTTTTGAGATAGTCTGCTTTCAGAAGGTATTTCAACGAGAATTCTGTAGATGGATTGATATAGTCAGCCACTGTCTTCTGTTTTTTATTAGCAACAGCTTGATTATTTCTGATTTCCAATTCCCCGTACACCTGTGCCACATTATAACTTCCAGATATCTTTTGCCATTTCAAACTTTCGAGCAACTTATCATCAAGTTTGACTTCGAAATCACTCAATCCCACACCACTTCCGTCACCTCCAATTTCAACCGGACAGTTGACTGATAATGCCAATATGTTCATTTGGTTGGCTGTGCTCTGGGAGTTAAATCCTTGGAGTCCACTTCTCACAGTAGCCAATGACATGAATCGTGAGGAGTTGTAGATGGAGAACTTAGTATGTTCCATTTTTTGCTCTTCTTGCTGTTGGTCAAAAACGGACTTGACCAATTTTAACCCGTCAGTTTCTTCTGCTCCGGAGGAATTAGTAAAATCTGGCATAAGCAACAAATTGTAAGGTTTCAATAAGGACACAATTAAGTTTAATGATCTGATATCCACCACTCCAGACAAATCAACGAATGAAAGACCACATCTGGCTCTGATTTCTGGTGGCAGGTTTGCAAATGCTGAACCTACATTTAAGGGTACTCTCTTGCTAGGGTTGTATAAAGTTTCAAGATTTCTTTGCAATACTTGATTATTAAGTTGCTCTTGTGGAGTGAGCTTATTTTGGTTGTTTTTATTCTTGTCTCCATTCTTACCTCTGCCTCCCTTACCGTCACGTCTATCACCCATTTCAAACTTCTTTTTACTTTCCATGATCAACTTAGTATTTGCAGAATCATCATTTCTCTGGAAGTTCTTTGGGTCTATTACCTCACCATAATCATCAAATTTCTGCTTATATGCGTTATTAATAAAAGGGAACATTGCTTGTCTGGGTCTGAGCTTGTATGTGATTTTAATGTCGAGAGGAGCATTAGATTCCAATGCTTTCTTTACGTGGTCAGCTACTAAAGTATCATGGGCAGAAAGCTGGTTCACTATGGCAGCGGCTGCAGAGTCAGGTTCATTAGGAGCAGCAACTGCTGCCTTTTCTAGTTGATTTTCACCTTCCTCATCTTCAGAAGAATTCTCACTCTCATCTTCAGAAGACGAGTCGTCAGCATTCAACATATCGGTGTTTAATAAACTTTCATTTTTCTTTTCTCTAACCTTAGCAAGTAATTTCTGTTTTCTCTGAATATTAATTCTTTGTTCAAATTCAGCACGCTCTTCACTACTTAATGGTTCTTCTTTGGTCCATCCCTTCAAAGGAATAGCCTTTTCTAAAGGAACAGCTACACCATCTTCTGGAGTTTTGGAATTTTGTTTTTGTTTGGCCAATCTCGACCACTCATCATAGAGTTGAGAGCCAATAGTATCGTCGTATCCGAAATGGGACTTTTCCGTCAAGATAATGGTGGTTTTTTCATCCTGACATAAGCACTGAAATGCTTCGGTAGAAATATCACCATTATTCAAGTCCATACCGGAAGCAAATACGATCTTGGGACCCACCAACTGGATAAGTTCATTTGCATTCAGCAAGAGATCCACTTTGGTGGCATCAAATGGGTGTCTATGATGCATTGAATCACTAGTAGCAGAAGAATCTTCAAACTCCTTAGCTAATTGAGTTGACATCCATTCGGCCAAGTTAGAAGCGTAATTCAACACCTTGGTTCCTGAGAACGAGAGAAAGTAAACTGGGATTGGAGCTCCTTGAAGATGCTCATCTACCAAGTGTAACAACTCAAAGAATCTTCCTGAAAGAGTTGTGGGGAGCAATACAGCACCCCCATTAGCCAACGTAGCATCCACTAACTGCAAGAATTTTTCTGTTCTCTTTTTATGAGAAACCACCGATCCAAGATCGGTATTAGTGATTAATGCTGTGGGTCTAACCAAGGATGACAATGGATTCCCAGTTGTAGATGATAAGAAACTGGCTCCGTTCAAAAAGGAGTCCTTTGAGTGGTTCCAGGCCGGGGCGTATATGATTTTCTCGAGTCTTTTACAGATTAACCAAAAGGTACCTCCGAGAGTATGACCAGCATTGTAAGGGGTTAAAACCAATCTATTTTCCAATAAACTTAGGGTTTGGAAATATTTCAACGGTTTAATTTTGTCAAACCATTCATCAACATCAACAATCTCCATAATAGCACTGTTAACTGGCCCTAAAACTCCACTTGAACGATAGTATTCAACAGTAGATATTCTTCCCAATTGGTTGACAGGCAAAGTAGAATATATAGGGATGTTGCTCATCAACGCAGGGAATTTGACACATAGTAACACATAACCTCCGATGAATTCAGGGGTTGAATGGGAGAGAAGTATGAGGTCTACCTGTTTAAGATGCTCTTCAAGGAATAAGATATCATCCACGTTCTTACCATTCCACGATGGGTCAGCAAGAATCTTTAGTTCATTATCAAACACCAACAATGAAGCCCGGCATGAGAACGAGCCATCGTCGGGAGTGAGGATGGAGAAGGTGAACATCTTGCTGAGAAGAAGGTGGTTGGAGACTATTTGAAATTTAGTTTAGTGCGAAAAATACATAGTATGAAAAATTCAATGATAAAATTCTGAGGTCCAGAAATCAGATACCTTTAGAAGAAATAATGGTCCGTAGTTTTAGATTCTTACATACAAAAATCAGTCTCTTCACATCTACAAAGACTGGTGGTTAATACTCTATAGTAGAAAAACATATATTTAAAGACAAACTAGTTCTAATGTACATGCAAGGAGCCTAGAAAGCGTCCAGAAGGACTTAAAGTCACGAGAGAAGGAATAGTTAGTAATAGCAACAATTAGGAAGTGAAATGAATGAATGATTAAGTATTAGCTTTAATTACGTTCAAGGTTAATGGATCCACGCTGGTGGTAAGAAAGAAGGGTTTCAGCTTGGGTCAAACCTGGCAATTCATGGGTAGTACTAATTCTCTCCAACGAATTACGGGCAGTATTATATTCACCAGCTTGGATCATCTGAAGTCTTAACTGCTGTAAATCAATTGGTTTACTGAGCAATTGCTGATGGTGCTTATTTTGTTCATTGATGGTGTTTCTTCTTGATTGTCTGATGGTTGCACGTCTCTTGATCGTCTTGAAGGTTTTGATAATTGGCTTCTCATGCACAGGTTCTTGTAATGGCTCAGAATCATTTTGATTTTCAATGGCATTTTCAACCCGGGCTAATAACTCGGAATCACCATTGTTGATTCTTCTCAAGATTCTGTGTTTTTCAATATCTTCCAAATTAGTAGGATCGTATCCTTCAGGATAGTCCATATATTCACCTTGACGGGCTTTTTCTCTAATGATATCAATATCTCTTGGTTGGAAGTTTCTCAACAAGAAATCATAAGTAAATCTTGGTAAGACACAAACGATGATGGCAATGAAAATACAACACCAACACGATAAAGTTCCCAAAACTTGAGCCCCAGCTTTGTAAAATTCAGCAGCATAAACTCTTGAACTCCAAACCCCGGTCCAGAAGAACACCAATAACACTGAGATAGCATCAATTAATAACGATAACCAATCCCATCTGTATTGTTGTAAAAGCACGTAGATATCACAGGCAGTAACAGAAATACAAGCAGCAACAACTCCGATCCAGAATCTATGGTCAATAGTTAAACCTTGAGGATTTTGGAATCCAATGTAGAATAACAAGTATGGGAAGTAGAATGAAATCACAGATTGGTAAAGACCATCCAACATATACCAGAAGAATTTATACTGAGACCACTCAAGACCCAAGATACCTGATCTGTACAATTGAGGCACCACAAGTGATACAGAATCACTAACATCTTGATCTAAAACAGCCAAAAAAATCACAGGTAATGAAGTGAAGGCCAAGTTATAGAACATCAAATAGGTGTATTCGTACAAGTACGATCCATCGAAATCATTGTAGATACCGTACCAGAAACACGTCAAGGTGAAAACAACATTTTTATAGAAGAAACAAGGAACCATTTCTGCTAATCTCTTGTAAGACCATCTACCATGAACCAAAAGTAATCTGGCTAAGAATCTGAATTGACCAATGGCATAATCAGAAGACATGACTGCTTGTCTACCTTCTTCACCTGCAATACCAACACCGATATTAGCAGCTTGAATCATGGCAACATCATTAGCACCATCACCAATAGCCAAAGTCATAACTTTTAAAGTGGATTTCACAATTGAAACAACTTGAGCCTTTTGAGAAGGTGAAACACGACAACAAATGACAGATTTACAGTTCTTTCCCAACAACAAAAATTTACGTTTAACATTTAGTACTGCTTCGTCGGTTGATGGACTGAATACTAATGTCAATGCTGCACCATCAATGATTAAGGCATGGCCAGAACCAGAAATGGAATGATCTTCAATTGCCGTTTTGATATGAGCATCAATCTCACTGGTTGATGAAGTAGAAATGTTGAAGTTATCCGACAAGTACTGAGTAAGCAAGTTATCAATATATTGGATATTTGTGGGATCATTCTCATCAGGTCTCACCACAAGAAGTTGCATGTCATTTCCCAATAAGTTACAAGAGAAACCAATGTTAATGGCAGTTTCAATTCTATCACCAGTTAACACCCACAATTTGATACCACCGTCAGCTAAAAGGGAAATAGCATCAGGAACACCTTGTTGCAAACGATCTTCAATAGCAGTACCACCAAGTAAAGTTAAATCTTGTTCAATTTCGTCACCCAACTGTTCGAGAATTTGGTCACGACTGTCATCAATGGAAGCATTAGCTTCTTTGAAACGAGCGGACCAATCGCTGAAATATTTAGGGCTAAGTTCTTTCTGAGCAATACACAAGGTTCTTAAACCCTCCTTAGCAAAATCTTCTAAATGAAGAGCAGTCTTCTGAATGAGTTCCTCGTCTGAGTTTACCAGCAATCTTTGGAAAATAACGTTATCAGCACCCTTAGCGATCAAGATGATTTTGCCTTCTGGGGATCTCAAAATGCACGACATTCTTTTTCTGGCGGAAGTGAAAGGAATCATTTCAAGAACTTCGTATTCTTGAGTTTGTCCATAGATCTCAACAATAACAGATTTTCTTAATCTTTCTCTGAACGTGATACCCAAATCTCTAGCCACGGAAACCAATGCGGCTTCATCTGGTGACTCAGCTTTGAAATCTCTTAATTCAGGATCTTCTTCATTGAATTCAGTCACCACTGTATGACACAAGGCAAGGGCTAACATGAAGGCTTCATTGGCAGTTTTCTGATGATGGTCGGATTCTCTATCAACTAAAGTATCTTCAACATATTCTGAGGAAATGAAAGTGAGGTTTTCTCCACGTAATTGATCATTATCAAATTGAGATTTTAACCCAGCCAACATCTTTTCCTTATCATCTTGGATTTTTAAGGACCATTTTTCATTTTCCTTGACTACATCCAATCCAGAACGTTTATCCAAACCTTGCTTAGCTTCAGTGTAGGCCAAACCATACGATTTACCGTTAATGGTACATTTTTTGAACTCCATAACATTTTGAGTTAATGTACCAGTTTTATCACTGAAAACGTATTCAATTTGACCTAAATCATCGGAGATGTTCCATGACTTAGGGATACAAGGAAAATCTAATTTAGGATAATACATCTTCAAATCGGAGTAGATGAAGAACGCTTGCAAAGTCTTGATAATTTCCACCGAGATGTAAAGAGAGATTGGAACCAATGATTGATAAATAATTAAAGTAACAAAGAAGGCAACCACCCCATTAATAGCAGGAGTTGATCCATAAGGTTTAAAATCAAAGTAAAGACGAGAGACTCCAGTCTTATTGTAGAATAAACCATTAAGTAACCCACTGACAAAACATAAGACGAATAAAAGCACGAAATTAAGAATAACTGACAAGTTCAATTCACGAGAGATCTTGGAAGATTTGGTTGGAGTGATTCCTGAGTTCAACATAATTTTTGTTTCTGAACCAGTGTATACAACCAAACCTACAACCCACTTAGTGTTTCTTAATGTGGAACCACGGAGTAAGATGTTGTCATTCGTAACTGGTTCCTTTTCGTCGGGGTTAACTAAGTCACCTTTTTCATTATAATTCTCATAATGAATAGTACCTTTGAATGTATACAAATGACTGTTAGGAGCGTCACATTCGACCCAAAATTTCATGGAACCTAAGTCATGAGAATGCTTCAAGTTGTTAGAACCACCACAGTTAAGGGTGTTCTTGTTCTTCAAATTGGTTTCTCCATCTAAATTCTTGGTTTCGATATAACAATTACCTTCCAAATCAGAACAGGAAATGGCGATGATATCGGCCGGGACTTCCTCATTTGCTCTAACTCTGATCAAGTCACCCACACTGATATCTTTCCAACAACGATTTTTGAAAGCAGTATCAGCAATGGTGTTGTGTTCAATAGCAAGTTTCTGGGTTTCGGGATTCAATAAACTGTTTGCTTCGGGCTTGGAAGGTTCACGGTTATGGTTACGGCGTTGGGTCGATTTTCTTTGACTGTACATCGATTTTCTGACACGAGAAGAAGTGGAAGGTCTACCATTATTGGAGACTACGTCTTCGAGTTGAGAATCGTAGGTGTAATCGGAAACAATGGTGGAAACTCGGTGTAAGGCATTCTCTTGTTCGTTAATTTCTTGTCTAATGAATTCACTTTTTCTTTCCCGTTTACCAAAGGTCATTACACATGCCCGGTGAATACCTCTAAAAACTTTACGGGTTCCACGAGTACATGATTTTTTGAATCTTCTCCAAGGACCAACGTAACTGGTCATTACATTGGGGTTTTCTACACCCTGAAGCAAGTGGATGGGAGAGTTATTCAATTCGGAATCGGAAGAGCCTCTTCTATAGTCTTCGAAAGCATCTCTTACGGCCGTAACACACACAATCACAATAAGAGGCACGGCAGCCATCCCAGGAGAGTCCACCCCGAAGATTTGGAAAGCCCCCAAGATGACAATGATCAAGAAATACGTATTGGCCACGTTGGTAAACTGAAAGAGGATGTTCTTGGGCAAAAACGTCAATGGAGTGTACTTGGTGGTTCTGATTTTATTACGGGGATACGATAAGATGGGGGTTTGCGAATGATGATGGACCATATCGCTGGGGAGGTCCTGGTTGTAGTAAATGTATCTGGAGGTGTTATTATAGATTTCACTTAAGTATTTGGGTCTGGAAGATAATCCTTTGTTATAAAAAAACAAATGGAGCCGTTCTTTGAAGTTTGGTGGTGGAGTATTAACCAAATCCTTGACGGTATACCGAGGTTTGATATTGGTACTAGGCTGGCTCAACTTGGTTGAATCGTTGGCAAGCTGCTGTTGTTTGAGCTCCTCCTCTTCGGAGGACGAGTTAGCAATGGGGCGGTTCATGGGGTCGAAGCGAGTAGATGAGGTAAAGGCAGGGGTATCGGGCTTTTCATTCTCGTGAACGACGTTGCCTTCTTCTTTACCACTAGAGTTCTCCGAAAGCGACGAGTTAAACGGATTGGACATGATATCACCACCCAGCAATTTGGCAGATGGTAGGGGCCAGGAGAAATATGGTTGTTGGTGGCAGGAAAAAAATGGTTAGGGCAAAAATTTGTTTATCACGATCGCTGGACCAAGTAACAATAACAAAGTGAACTGGTAGGAACGGGATGAGGAAAAGAATGGAAAAACAGGTGTTCCCTACAGACAGTGAAGAGGAGGTGGAAGAAAAAAAACCTTAATTGGAGGTTTTAGACTACTGATACTGATGATAACTTTTACCAAAACTGGAATTCCTGGCTGATTACATGATAAAACGGCCTCAGGAGCAGATATTGGACCTGAAAAGTTCCGCTCCGGTCGGTTCGGATGTTTTGCGAGCACTGGCCAACGGGGCCAACTGGGGGGAGACCCCTTCGAATCGGGCCAGGCCGGGGGACTACCTGGCCATTTCCGCGCACCCAGGCAGTGCTGAGGACCCATACGAACCCAATTGGGCCGCCATACCTGAGGTTGTTTGGGAGGCCCGCTCGGGGCCGGAACCAGAGGGATCCATTTGACAGTCCATCTAGCCGTGCGTGGTGATGCTGCCGGCGGTCGGCGTTAAACCGCAAGCGCGATCACGTGCATTATACGGTCACGTGCATTATACGTCACGTGACAGTAATTTTTCATTTTTTCAAATTCGTTCTCAAATTGGCCTCCGCACGCATTCCCCGGTGTCGACGACTGAAAAATTTCGGCCTGTCATTTCGGGTGCCAGATCTTCTTTTATCCCCAATTCCCCCAGCAAACATGTCTACCGAACAAATTCCCCAAGGTGCCGATGTCACCATCATCTCCAAGAACGAAAAGAAAGCCAGAGACTTGATCAAGAAATTGAACTTGAAGCAAATCAAAGGTATTACCAGAGTTACCTTCAAACAAAGAGGTAACATCATCTACGCCATTGATGCTCCAGATGTGTACAAGTCTGCTGCCGGTACCTTCGTTGTTTTCGGTGAAGCCAAGGTCGACGACTTGAACGCCAGACTCGCTGAATCTCAAGCTGCTCAACAAGAAGCTGCTGCTGCTGCTGCTGCCTCCAAGGGTGACGAACCTGCTGATAAATCTCCAGAATCCATCACTGCTGATTTAGAAAACGCCACCATCAAGGACAAGGTTGAAGAAGTCGATGACGACGAAGAAGACTTGGACGAAACCGGATTGGATGCCAAGGACATTGACATTATTGTCGAACAAGCCCAAGTCTCCAGAGGTAAGGCCATCAAATCCTTGAGAAAGAACAAGGGTGACATTGTCAATGCCATCATGGACTTATCCTAAGTACTTTAATACATCTGTATTGTAATCTTTCCATATCAATTTTGTAGATACACTATCAACTGTTAATCCTACGCTATGGAGCTAAGATCAAAGACCCGTGCACCACCCAGTAAGTCTCTAATCATACCCATTTTTACTTCGACTAATGAAACCCAAAGTCACCGAGTAGTGTAAGTACCCGGTAGTATGATCTAAATGCAAGACTAGTGCCAGGGAATTATTCAAGACATTTAGAGTATGAATCTCCATGACAGACTCTTTTTCATACGTCGTAATACTACTGTTTTTGTGTTTTCATTTATTCATAAGTTTATAAGTTTACCAGTTATAGCATTATGCACATTCATTATCACCCTTGACAGTAGGTTAAGGAGCATCAATATCAATAGCAACATTAGTATAGCAATTATATCAGTATCAGCAGTAGCAAAATATTTAGTAATCGCTTCTTCCTTACATTTCTGTCGAATTAGAAACACGGCAACGGAGTTTCTCCACAAGGGCCTTTTTTTCTTGTTTCTGTTCATCAGTTAGAGTTGCCTGGTGCACTGCAAGAGCCGCATAAACTGCATGGGGGGTAAACTTTGCGTCCTCCGACTTAATCACCCTATACTCTAAGGGAATTCTGATATCTTTTATTCTTGGATGATTCATTTCGTCATCAGGCTCCTCTGACCATTTTTCACTGCGAGAGTCTAATTTGACTACAATAGTAGTGAAAAAGTCGCTTACCAAGCAATAATCAAGTTGGTGAGCAATGAGAGAGTTAATCAAATCGACAAAAAAGAAATTGAACGAGCTGTGAGTCTTTGGTTTTCCTTCTTCATCAAGATACTCTGATATGCCATAATGCTGCATCTCAACAATGATGCAGTACTCGTCTAAGAACAGCAACAGAATATCAACATCTCCCGTGGGGCCATGGCTTGCTTCAATGCCAGAGCTTCGGGGAAGAGGTTTGTTACGCGACCACTTGTTGGGATCGAGAATATCAAACATAGAATAACAAATATCGCTGATAAATTGTTGAAAAATCGGACACACTCTTTTTTCGATAGGTAAATCACCATCATATGAATAAGTACGATTTAACGATGCGATCATTACTTTCATCCATTTCCCAACCCATTGGGGATCATGCTTATTCATTTCCACATGCTTGACGATATACAGATCTAAATTGTTCAAAATCAGCAATAACCAATCGTCTTCAATTTGTTTAGTCCAAACTGGAACAATATTCTTAAGGGTTTGATTACCACTATTGTCCAACAAAAGCTGAATTAACCAATCGTCATCAGGGATTTCTTGTGCCAAAACTGGAACAAAATTAATATTGGGCTCTGTTTCTGTGATGTTGGGGTCATCATTGTTAGTATTCAGAGGCATTATACCCCCATGCATTATCTCCAGAGGAGAATTAACAACAACCCTACGAGAAGTTGATCTCAATCCCAGGATGCCTGGCGTCAAACCAAAAAGTACGACATTCTCAATGCCTAATTCTTCTTCAATTGGATCGCGTGTCTCAAACTCGGGTTCGACTATAGGAAAATCATCCCCTGGAATTGTACTAAATGTATTACCCATCTTAAGAAAGTGCTAAGTAAAGTGATAAGTATTTTACAATAACTTTTTTTTTGCAACCAGTATTTATAAAGTTTTTGCTTTGCGCACTTGGTAGCAGAGAGCCACAAAAGGGTTGCCACCTAATAAATGTTGGACTGATTACGTAATCCAAGTGTGATACACGGATTTATAACAGGATATAATAGTTAAACTTATTTCCTTCAGTATAAGATCGAATCTAGAAAGACTGAAGATGGAGATTAGAAGAATTGGCTGTCTATTGTTAAATATAGATCAAAACTTCCTTTGGTTATTCCTTGATGAAGGAAATTCCCACTCTATTTATATTATTTCTTTGCGGGATTAACTTCTTCTCCTTATCTGAATTATCGTATCATTTACTAGTCAGTTCATGATAGCGACATCAATTTACCACTGTTCTACATATAATCAGTAATCTGAAACTACCACTTGTGTTGATCGGCTCAGGTTGCAAATAACTTGCATCAATATTTGTTTCAAGATATCCCTCAAATCTTATCGCGAAAAATATCAAAAAAGTCCAGACCGCAGTATTTTCCAGCTATATAACAGGTACGAATTTTACGGTTACAGTCGTTCCATCCGTACCACCCACGCCCTGTGAATATACCGATATTGTATTTATTTTCAATCTCTGGATTAGCACCTCAAATAAGGTCAACAATATTAGTTTAACCATGTTCAAATTTTTAACCCGCACGTAGTACAAACAATTGCTGCAAAAAAATGGGTTTTAAGCCTACATAACAATCATAAGGATATATAATATTATGTCATTATTATAACTCGTTGCACTTCTAGTACCTTCACTATTGCTATTGATGACATTTTAACATGATCCTAGCACCTTTTCTATCCATTCAACTTCCTCACTATTATCAACTGCTTCATCGCTAATCTCACTTTCTGAGAAATCAATGAAATACACCTTCCATTGTTGATAATCAAATTACTGCGCTCCAAATCTCCATGTAAAATTCCTATCCTTCCCATATTTTTAATTTGCCGTATACCGTCATTCTGGGTGTCCGTATCTATAGTTTGTGGTTCGTCTTCTATGTATGACATGAGTATGAACCATCCTGCCCACCGGAAACATCCGTTTTCGAAAAGGATTATGTTTCCGAAGTTGTACATTGTAGGCACTCTAATTTCTTGTGACTCATGTCTTCCTTCATTGTATTCCTCGATTTTCAAATAACACGAAATCTCCAGTATGAAACTGCTGAAAATACTGGCGTACAAATCATCTTCTGTCTGTCTCATATACTTCGAGTGCTTCCTGTAATATTCATGTATCTTTTCTATTTCATATACTTTCAACACCATCTCATGGTCGCGTGAAAGCCCTTCGATCTCGAGAGAAGGAAAGTATTCGACTACTATTTGGTGTGACATCTTCAAAACCTGTTGTGTATCGTATGGTCCCACTTGTCGAAACTCGACACCCCTTCCCCACACAGCACAATTACCATCTACCATTTCATTAAATGTACTCCCTCCTCCTGGTCTGTATAAATGCTCAATCGACCCCCAACTGTCTAGAAACCCTTTCGCAAGCTTGCAAATATCTTTTGTTGATTTAGAAAGAAGACGATGTAGGTGTTCCACCAATTTGCTCTGTATTCGTTTCTGCTCCTCACCAAGAGTCGCCTGCTTCAATGCAAAGGCAGAGTAAACTGCTCTGATTGTGATCTTCGTGTCCTCTGAATTGATCACTCTATACTGTAAGGGAATCTTGACATCTTTATACTCCTCTGTTCTTTCATTATCAGACACAGTTTCACTACTAATTGTTTCTTCCCATCTCTCGCTTGGAAAGTCCAATTTCACTAAAATAGTGGTGAAGAAGTCGCTTATATCAAGCAGAAATCAAGATTGCACTCAATAAGATAGCTAAACACTTGTTTCAAAATAGAATTTAATGGACTCTCAGTCTTTGGCCTGCCTTCTTCATCAAGATACTCTGCTAGACCATAATGCTTCATCTCGACGATGATGCAGCACTTGCGTAGGTACAGCATCAGAATATCAACTTCTACTATGTACCTACCTCCTTCTTCAATCCCACCACTTTGGGAAGTTTTATTTTGAGAACGCCACTTTCCACGTTCAAGAGCTTTAAATAGCCGACGGCAGGGATGACCGACGAACTTATCGAAAAGTTTGCTTACTGTTCCCTCAACACTGATATCGCCATCGTAATCAGGACTAAGAGAAAGGTTCCGTTTCAATGACCTCACCCAGCGACCATATCCTTTGGGGCCATCCTTAAGATCAACCAATTTCTGTTGGATAAAAACCTCTAATTCCTTGAAAAGCAAAAGTATCGATTCTTCTTCAATTTCTTGTGTCCAAACTGGGATAGGATTGTTATATGTTTCTAGTCTGTTACTCGTACTGCCTGTTGGGAGGCTAATGATATCTTCCTCAGACTCACTTTCCTCAAATATCAACTTCAATGGACAACTGAAGAATACCCTATGAGCACAGTTCACCCATCTGTCTGAGTTCAGTATGTCAGTAGCTACCGATTGCAGAATTTGATATAAATCATCAGCTGAGGCGTGATCCAATCTCTCTCTCTCGAATTCGTCTTCTTCAACTATTAAACCATCAGCCCTCGAGATCGTACTATGTAAACTATCCATCTTGAGAAAATGAGAAGCTAAATAATTGAGTATGTTGCAAGTTTTGCAAACGAACTTTTATTAGTACACTTTTTGCCCTGCTTAGCGCAAATACCCTCTGTTGAGAGAACCCAATGTGATGTACAAATTTATAACACTAACTATAATAGTTAAGCTTCTTCCCTCAGTATAAGATAGTTTAGAAAACCTAAAGTATGATGGAGATTAGAAGAATTGGTGGTCAATTGTTAAATATATATCAAAACTTCCTTTGGTTTTTCCTTAATCTTTAAGAACATTCTTACAGTAAGGAAATTCCTACTCTATATAGATTATATTCTGCACCTTATCTGAATTATCATATCATTTACTAGTCAGATCATGATAGCGAACTCAGTTTACCCATGTTCAACATATAGGTAATAATCTGAAACTACCACTTGTGTTGATCGGCTCTCTAGTTGCAAATAACTTGCATCCCTCAAATCTTATCGCGAAAAATATCAAAATATCCAGACCTCAGTTGTGTATTTTACAACTACAGTCGTTCTGGATTTCTCCAGCAAAAGACAGTGAATTGATATATACCCGTGCACCTACAAATTAGCCTGTCTCCAGTAATGGCCAACTTTTGCAACATCACCACCGCCTAGTCGTCGTTTTCACTGTAGTGGGCTACTTTTTGTAGTGCGGCTCACCCTCTCAGAAGGCTTCACCTGAGCTATCCATGCCATTCCTCTAGTTGGCATCCAGAAACTGATGTTCTGCTCACGAACCTCTGGCTTTGAGAATAATACCGAACCCCAACTGTTTGGAGTTGATGTAGAACATGAAAAGTCCTACAATCTTTGTAGATATCCTATTCTTGTACAGTACATCTACTAATTTTGTACAGTAATCTTGTAGAGTACTACTGTCCGCACTAATTACTCTGTATTCACACTATATACTCGGTACTCTGGTTTCACACTATATACTACTCGGTATGGCTGTTACGTCTGATGCTGGATGCTATGATGTCTGGATGTTTTTCGATTTCGTGGGGAATTATGGGCTCTGCCTCGCCATTGTCTTGGTTAATAGGCTGATCTGGGGCTTCAATTGCTTCATCTACTGCCTCTTCGACCTTCTGTTCTTCGATCTTCTGTTCTTCGATCTTCTGTTCTTCGGCCTCTGGCTTCTTTAGTCCGTTGATGAACCCACACTTTGGACATATATACGAAATTTCAAGTGGATTGGTACATCCTGGTGGAGCCAATCCGTTGTGGGTGTAACATTGGCTACAAATCAAAGCATATCTGGTCTCTACGCTTTCATTATTATCAGATCCAATGATGTAATCAAGCATTCTGTCCTGGAATGTCCGCACTGTAGGCTGTTGTGGGCTTGGAGGCACTTGGGGCAGTTGAGGAGGCTGGGGAAGTTGTTTTGACGGGTTTTCGGGGTTGATTTTGTCATTTTGGGGGTTCTGGCGGTTGATTGTGCCAGTTTGAGGGTTCTGGGGGTTGGTTCCGCCATTCTGGGGGTTCCTTTGTGGTTGAGGAGCTCTCTGAGGTAAAGGAGCGTTCTTGGGATCAGGTTTGCCGTATTTTGTAATCAATTCGTTAGTCTTATTAAAATTAGTGATCTTCTTCAATTCTTCAATCTTATCGTTGTGCTTTTCTTTCAATTTTTCCAAGAGACTCTTTCTTGAATTGATAACAAACTGGAACAGCCAGTTGATTGCCAGCCACAACAAGTATACGGCCACCGGAAACAACGAGATTATCAAGAGATTTCTTCTCGATTGCTGCTGGAAAAACAACACGATTTTGCTTCTACGGCCAATCACATCCTTGGGCACCTTCTGGTACTGATAACCAACGAAAATAACGTATAATAGAGCCAAAGTCGAAACAATCTGGTGCAGAAGTTGATGTTTCTTACGGGATAAACGGTGGATTTGTTGTTGGGTTTTGGAGATTCTTTGGGTTAAATCGGTTAATTCTTTTTCAAACACCTCGGGGTTGAAACTTTTGGACTTGAACAAGCCAAAGACACCCATATTGAAGGGAAATTCAGCGTTTTTTCGGGGTAATTGGGGTTATTTTGGTGATACCAGTGGGTGAATTGAGGGCAATTTTCAGATTGCGCACTGTCACTTTTTAAGCTCATCTTTATCAGACATTTGTAGGCCACCATTTTTTCGTTACGACATTCACAACCAGACCACCAAAAGAACAGGGTCTAGACCGTATCAACACGGATAAACCCAACTACATCCCTAGCCAACTACATCCCAAGTGCCAGGAGTGCATCGGAAACCAGCATGACCTATTCTATCGGCGATCGATTGATAGATCTAGACGAAAGCAAGCTAAGTGAGTCTGACAAGGAGTTGATCTTGGCCCATCTGAAGCTATTTAAATACTGTTTAAACCAAATAACCTACAAGTTTTTGCTAAATCTCAAGAATGTCGTGCACTTGTATAGCGATATCATCACCATCTACAGTCTATTGTTGGAAAAAGTGCCCCACTACGACGATGTCACCGCCATGACCCTCCAGACAAAGGTCCAGGTATTGAAAATAGAGGAGGACCTCAACAATATCTTCGGTCCGTACCTGCCAGACAAAGAACCCACCAAGTTTGACTGGCAGGAAAAGCATTACGAGAACCATATTAAGCATTTGACATTACTAATCTTGGAAAGTTGCCAGGAAGGGTTTGAGGTGATGTTGAAAAACCTTAACTGCATCGACATTTTCTTCAACAACTTCAATAATCTTAAAAACTTACTCATCCCTCTCTTATTGAACCAAACCAAGGTGTTCCAACGCTCTTTTACGAAATCATTATACCTATTCAAACTTAATACCATTGTCGACGACATCGACAACATCAAACAACTCACACCTCCCATAATAAAGCAGCTCCAGAGGATAGAAAAGATCACCAACGGCATCGAGAGAGAATCCATGCTTTTGAGCAGTGGGTTCGTGGCTTTCGACAAGTTATTGCAACAGTACACCTACATTCTCCTTGGTAAGGCCATTCTCAAGCGCGAAATCAACGATAACGAGTGCCAGATGATCAAGAGAAGAGATGTTTGTTTCCAGGCAGCTGAACATGTGGTTTCGATAGTGCTAACGGACGAGCAAAACGCCGGTTTCAGCCGCAAGCAGTTGGCCCAGAACGTGGCCTATGTCTTGGTGGTGTTGGCCGTCATCACTTCCATCATGATCGACCGTTTATTCAAGGTATTTAGCTAGGACTAGTGTAGTATACCCCCGTACAGTCGTTTCGCATTTGCTTCATACCGAAACAGAAAAACCATCATACTTTCGATCGAAATCCGTCCTACTTCCGACCGTAAATTGATGAAACTAAACTGTAAAATTCGCTCATACCAAAATTGAAAATAGTTCATACAACCAGCAAATATTCTTCAACTAATCGAAGCTCATACCAAAATGTAAAATATATAATACTAACATGCAAAACTAAGTTCTCAAAATGCAGAAAAGTAAACATTTCTATGTGATCAACAATATATAAGACAAGAAAAGAATAATGAGCACAACATCAGATGAAGTGAGGCCATACTTCGACGGATTGGGGAACATGTTCAACACCATAGGTGAAAGGCTCTTGACTGTGAGAGCAGATAACCTCGGTGCGCCTTTGGAATCTTGCTTAACCTTCAGAGATTTTATTAGATTTCGGCCAGATGTAGAACTGCAAAATGTTGAAAAAGTAGAAGAAGCATTATCGTCAGAAGTTGATGTAGGAGATATAGACCAAATGGAGGATGCAGAGTTGAGTAAATCCAAGCGAGAATATAAAACGTATTCATATGAAATCAAGGAGAGATTTTTAGAAATGATAGGAAATCAAGGATACTCAGCTTATCAGGCTGCCAATATTCTTGATATTCCAAAGCAAACTTGTTATACGTGGAAGAGGAAAGCAAATTTAGAATTCATTAATCAACTTTTTGGAATTGTGAGACCGATAAAGAAACGTGGAAGAAAACCCCTTCTTGATCAACGTCACAAAGATTATATTCTCTCACTTGTAAGTGATAACGCAACAATAACTTTGGACAAGATTACTGAAAGTCTTGAGGAGAATTTCATAGACTTGAATGTTTCCCTTACCACTGTCTATAAATTTGTAAGAAAAGAATGTCAATTGACCTTAAAGCGAGTTTCTTTGTATCCAATTGCTAGAGATCTGATTGAGACCAAAAACAAACGTCAACAATGGGCAGAGTTCTGGAAGGATAAGCTTGATTTTGAGAAGAATTGTGTATTTATTGATGAGGCTGGATTTAATACAAGCATGCGTAGAGAGGTAGGATGGTCAAAGAAAGGAGAAAAAGCAGTGATGAACATCCCTTTCACCAAAGGAGTTAA